>JBBGZY010000969.1:1600000-2200000 GCA_037952925.1 Lithobates clamitans | reverse complement strand
CTCCACTCACTGGGGTCTCTCCAGATCATCCAAAGAAGTTTCATAGGGAGAAAGAAAGCTCCAATAGTGTAATACCATTCAAATTGTGTTTTATTGAAGAAAAAAAGCCAAATGGCTACTTGCAAAGTTAAAAAAATCATATGCGCAAATATAGAATCCTTTTGTCGGCAAACTAACGAACACTCGTCCTTCTGGGATCACATGGGGCACTATGGCGTCAGTGCGTAGCACCGCCCGACATGTTTCGTCACACGTGACGTCTTCCTGGGGCACAGACAATTGACAAGACTTGTAGAGAAGGGGTGCCGACATCACATGTTTATAAGCACATGCTGGTGGGAGGGGCTTCTGCTCAATGTAATCATTGGGAGCATTATGAAGAGCCAGTGGGAGGTGGCAGGAGGTTACAAAAAGTGCTTTAGCAAGCGTCATTCAGTTATGATTTACCTCTACTCACATGACATGACAGAATATGTTAGAACATTGCTTTATCTCAACCTCACATGGTGAATGCTTTAGAGCCCAACTGGAGCATTAAATGAAGCTTTCACTGTATTGCATGATACACTGACATGCATGACATTTGTTATGCTTAAGATTTCAGGAAGCGCATAGTGAAATGAACAAAGCGTACCCAGCAAGAAGGAGCTGGATTGAAAATGATTCTGGAATAATGGGATTGTCTTGCATCTCATTCACTTGGCTGTCTTCCTGACACCGCCGCCATGGGTAAACGGGACTTGTCGGTCTATGGTTTCACTGCCGCATATGACATGTTTGTGTGCACATCCAGCCTTGTATTAGTCAAAATATTTGGATGAAAGGAAGCTTTCACTTGGTATGGAAAGCTTTGTAAATGTATTCTTGGCATCTATACTCACTCTAGGGATTTTCCTTGAGGATGCCAAGAATCATGTACTCCTGCGAAACTTGTGTATCTCTGCAGAATGAAGTGCTGAATTACCGGATTTGTTGCAATAAACTGCCCAGATTTGAACAGATTTGAACAGTTCCATTTAGTACACCTCCATTGGGACTAGACTTCACACCTAATTTCTGTTAAACAATACTTTTCTGTTTTATTCCGTCCTTCCTTTGAGGGCTCTGCGTTGCTGGTACGGTGCAATGAAAAATGTCCAGCTTGCAGAATATTTGATGTTTCCAGCGAAACACATGTTAGAGTTCAATGGTAGACCATGTAAAACACAACTAAAATGCACAACATGCATACGACATACTACTTCTTAAAGTGGTGTTCCGGCCGAAATTATACTTTTTAACAAAAAATCCCCCTATAATACACAAGCTTAATGTATTCTAGTAAAGTTAGTCTGTAAACTAAGGTCTGTTTTGTTAGTTTATAGCAGTAATTTGTTATTTTATAAACTTACAGCAGGCCGTGGCCATCTTAAGTGTGGGCATCTGAAGCCAGACTGTATTTCTTCCTGGATCTCATCCTTGCAGATCTCGCACATGCTCAGTGCAGCACAAGCAGTGTAATAGGTTTCAGGTCAGGTTTCCATAGCAACGGCAGTTTCAGAGGAAGTTGCCGCCCCTTCCCAGAAGGCATTGCAAACAGGAAATGATGCGATGGGCCGCGGCCAGGGAGGAGGAAGTGAAAAATGAATACAGCAGATATACAGTAGGTGCTGAGAAAAAAAATAAAAAAATATCCAATTTGTTTACAGTGCACAGTTTAGTGAGGGATGCTGAAGAGTTGTAAAAGTGGGTGGAACTCCACTTTAATGCATAGAGAGGATGAGGGCCTAATGTTGGGCACACATAGCTAATAGCTTACCAAGAACAATAGTTGCTGAGATGTCAACCTATAATCAAGTAATTAGACTTTAAAAATAGAATTGCAAGTGGATGAAATCTAGTAACTTTGAAATTATTGGTTAATACCTTGTACTTCTTTATAAATTAGAGCTCAATGATTCTGGGAAAAATGAGAATCACAATTTTTTTTGTTTAGAAAAAAATTATGATTCTCTCATAATTCTTGGCGTAACATCATCTTTTACATTACAGGTGTTCCCCAGGTTACAAACATGATCGGGACTGTAGGTTTGTTCTTAAGTTGACTCTGTAAGTCAGAACAGGTACATTTTTTAAGTGTAGCTCCAGCCAAAAAAACTATTTTTAAACTTTTTGGAGAGCATAGGAAAGGGTAACACCCCTGTAACATTTGTTTTGGTGTCTGTGCCCCTGTTCAGAAGATTTCACCTCACTTTCTGTCCCAATGACAATTGGATTTTCAACATTTTGGGTTGTTGTGGAAACAAGCCTTGGCGATAAAGCCTTAGTGGAGGTACCTTTTTCCAATAACAACTCTTACAGGAGTGAATTTCCCTTCCTAGGGTTAGATTTCCTCTCACTTACTGTTGAGTCATTTGTAAGTTGAATGTTTGTAACTAGGGGACCCCCTGTATACAAAAAATCTGGCTAACTTTACTGTTTATTTTTTTTTAAATTCATTAAAGTGTATTTTTTCCCAAAAATTCCTTTTGAAAGACCGCTGCACAAATACAGGGTGACATAAAATATTGCAACGACCGCCATTGTATTCTCTAGGGTCTCTGTTAAAAAAAAGACCTGGATTCTGGAAATCACCTGCTCTGACACATCAGCTAGCTGCTTTAACGGTCTAGGGATTAGAAATTCCCTCGGCCTAATTTCCTAAACGTATCTCGTAAAGGTACGTATAGGAGGCATTCTAATTGGTCGGCGCCGACCAATCAAAACCCACGTAGCCCATCCTGTCAGCGCTGGAGAGGAGGAGAGAAAGCCGCTGGGATTTCAAATCCCCAGACCGGTAAAGCGGCGACATGTCAGAACGGGTGATCGCGGGACCAGGTGCGATGGGGAGGGGTTCAGTGTAAGTTCACCTGACAGATTTTCTATAAAGGTGAACTTACATTTTACCTTGTAAGCAACAAGTGTCAGAAAAAGGTTTAGTCTTTAAGTGGTTAAACTGCTCTCATTTGCATACTGATGTCAATACCTTTGAACTATTCCAGTGGTCGGCGACCCCTGGCACGTGTGCCAGACGTGGCACGCAGGCGCATTTAGGACGGCACTCAAGGGAATAATGGGACACCTCTAACACATCAGCAAAGCCGGCCGGCTACACAGAAGGGAGCATTGCTGGCTCTTTTTCACTTTAATCCTTTGCTGTCTCTAGTCCTGCCCACCTCACTCGGCCTGCCTGCAGCCGACAACAAAACTGTGTTGAGGATGACTGGATGTAGTGGGTTGTGCACCCAGCCTCGTACTCAGGTTGTGTACTCAGCTTCGACAAAGGACGTGCAGGAGAGCTGTTCCCCCCCACACTGCATACAGAGTCAGATTCTTTTCATACACAACCCCAATCCTCAGTGTGTTTCTGGCTGTTGCAGCTCTGACCTGTGAAATCTTCAGATCGGAAAGGCGACAAAGCTGCAACAGCAGAAACACACTGTGAGGATTGCGGTTGTGTCTGGATAAGAATCGATCTCAGCTGTGTGCAGTGTAGGGAGGAACAGCTCTGATGTGTGCCCTGCCAGCAGTCACCTCTTCCTCTGCCTTGCTGACCCCCTTTGCCCTGCTGACACCATGCTCTGCCCTACTACCCCATCCTAAGCCCTGCTAATGCCATTCTATGCCCTGCTGATTCCGCCCTCTGCCCTGCTGACCCCATCTTCTGCCCCAGTGACCCCATCCTCTGCTCCGTTGACTCCATCCTCTGCCCAGTTGATCTCCTCCTCTGCCCCATTGACCCCATCCTCTGCTCAGTTGACACCCTCCTCTGCCCTGTTGACCTTGTCCTCTGTCCTATTGACTGCCCCGCTGACCTTGTCCTCTGCCCCGCTGACCCTGTCCCCTGCCCTGTTTCCCCCTTTCCTATGCCACGCTGACCCTGTCCTCTTTCCTTTTAACCCCGTCCACCTCCCTACTGACCCCTGTCCTATGCCTTTCCGACCCTGTACACTGCCCTCCTGACCCAATTCTCTGCCTTGCTAATCCCTGTCATGTGCCCTGCTGGCCCATCCTCTGCCCTGCTGGCCCCTGCCTTTCACCCTGATGACCCATCTTTCACCCTGATGTCCCCTGTCCTATGCCCTGCTGTCCCTAATACACTGCCCTGCTGACCTTTGTAAACTGCCCTGCTGACCCCCTGTCTTCTGCCCTACTGAACCCTGTTTTCTTCCCTGCTGAACCCTATTCTCCACCCTACAGGTTTCTGTCTGACCTCCAATTCTCTGCCCTGCTGGCCTCAGTACACTGCCCTACAAACTGCTGACCCTATCCTCTGCCCTGCTGCCTACCATATTCTTTTACTGCACCATCACATCAGACAGGCTAGATCTGGTCCCGGTGCTGAGTTGGATGCACCAAGCTGCCTGCTCTCATTTTGCACTGGTAATTAACCATCTACTGGGAACTGCAAATTTAGAAGTGTGGGAATTTGGACTGATCTGAGGTGTGAAGGTGCAGGAATTGGGGTGATCTGAGGTGTAAAGGTGCAGGAATTGTGGCAGTCTAAGGCGTGAAGGTGCAGGAACTGTGGTGATCTGAGGTGTGAAGTGCAGGAATTGGGGCTGATCTGAGGTGTGAAGGTGTGGGAATTTGGACTGATTCTGTGAAGGTGCAGGAATTGGGCTGATCTGAGGTGTGAAGGTGCAGGAATTGGGCTAATCTGAGGTGTGAAGGTGCAGGAATTGGGCTGATCTGAGGTGTGAAGGTGCAGGAGTTGGGCTGATCTGAGCTGTGAAGCTGAAGGAATCAGGGCTGATCTGAGGTGTGAAGGTGCAGGAAATCTGAAATGTGAAGGTTCAGGAATCTGGGTGATCTAAAGTGTCAAGGTGCAGGAATTGGGGTGATCTGAGGTGTGAAGGTGCAGGAATTGGGCTCATCTGAGGTGTGATGGTGCAGGAGTTAAGGGTTGACCTGAGGTATGCAGGTACATGAACTAGGCTGATCTGAGGTTTGAGGGTGCAGGAATTGTAACTGATCTGAGAAGTGATGGTGCAGGAATTGGGGCTGATCTGAGGTGTAAAGGTGCAGGAATTGGGGCTTATCTGAGGTGTGAAGATGCAGGAATTAGGGTAATCTGAGGTTTGAAGGTGCAGGAATTGGAGCTGATCTGTGTTGATGGTGCAGGAATTGGGCTGATCGTAGATGTGAAGGTGCAGGAATTGTGGCTGATTTGAGATGTGAAAGTGCAGGAATTGGGGTGATCTGAGGTGTGACGGTGCTGGAATCGGGTGATCTGAGGTGTGGAGATGCAGGACTTGGCTCATCTGCTGTGTGAAGGTGTAGGAATAGGGCTCATCTGAGGTGTAAAGGTGCATGAATTAGGGCTGATCTGAGGTGTGAAGGTGCAGGAACTGGGGTAATCTGAGGTGCAGGAACTGTGGTGATCTGAGGTGTGAAGTGCAGGAATTGGAACTGTTCAGAGGTGTGAAGGTGCAGGAATCGTGGTTGATTTGAGGTGTGAAGGTGCAGGAATCGGGCAGATCTGAGGGGTGAGAAGGTGCAGGAATTGGGGTGAACTGAGGTGAGGAGGTACAGGAATTGTGGCTGATTTGAGGTGTGAAGGTGCAGGAGTTGGGGCTGATCTGAGGTGTGAAGGTGCAGGAATTGGGGTAATGTGAGGGGTGAGAAGGTGCAGGAATTGGGGTAATCTAAGGGGTGAATGTGCAGGAATTGGTCATTAACATTTACTTAATTAAAATTTCCTTTTTGTGACTGAATGTGTGAAGTTGCCTTTTTTTTTAATTTTGTAGCTGGCACTGTTTTTTTCTTAGAATTTTTTTGGCACACTATGCTCAAAAGGTTTGCTTCCCCGATCTATTCTAAAAGAACCAAATAATACAATGTTTTCCTTTCTCTCAGCGCTGAGCAATGTTGTGATAAACTTTGCTGGCTGCCTTTTTTTTTTGATAGCTGTGAGCAGAGAACGGCTCTGCACTTGTTACATGAATCGTGGAAATGCAAGATTAAGATGGTGAGGGGGGTTGAATCGAGATCGTGATTTTTTAACGATTAATTGTACAGCTCTACTATAAAAGTCTCTTCAGCTTAAGCGGATATTTACCCATTTTTTTTAAGGTCCCTCATGTCTCCATCACCCTCCTTCTTACACGTAATCACCAAAAAAATATTTGAAAAGTAAAAAATGTATTGTCTATGTTTTCTTTTTTTGCTGCTTCCTAGGCCTTGGCAAGGATGACATCCCAGCAACCCCCCTCTTCCCATCCATGTGCAGACATGATGTGTGTCTCTGGCAGAAATTCAACGGCATGTGTTGTGCAACGTCTTTTTTTGTGTGTGTGTGTGTGTGGGGGGGTAAACAGAGTGAAGTTCCTCTTTAAAGAGTATGTGTTGCCAAAACCTTTTATTTTAGTTTTGGATAGATCACATGTGTCCCATTGGGGCCTATTCCCTTCACTCTCTGTCCTGGAAGTGCAACAGAAAGTGAAACTCCCTATAACGGCATTTTTCAACCCCTTTAACATGGAGGAACATTTGAAAATAACTTTCAGGCCCCTGATAATAATGTATAGCTACACTTGATATTATGTTAGCGTGAACAGTACATTTTAGATATAACAATAAGTAAATGAATAAGCATTTGTGTTTTTAGTACTCGGGGCTACTGTAATGACAAATTAATTTCAGTAATAATAATGAAATGAAAGACATAATTGTAAGATTAACAGCAAAAAAATAAGCCCACACACTGAAAATTGTAGTGTTTCCTCACAATGGTGATCAGTATAAAGTACCCCCACACACTGAAGGTCAGTGAAATGCCCCCTTATATTGGTGGCCAATTAAATTAGGACCCCTTTAACCTGGTAGTCAGTGGGAGGAGCCCATTATATTTGTGGTCATGGGAAAAATGCTTCTTACCATTTTGGTCAGTGGGAATAATACCCCTTAGAGACAACTATAAAGCAAGTTGGTGTCCATGGTTATTTATCTGAGGGGAAGAAATTGCTCAGTGCCCAAGGAACCCCTACTAACCTTTGAAGGAATTCTAGGGTTCCAATGAATCCCTGGTTGAGAAAGGCTGCCCTAAAAAAAAAGAGAGAGAAATTCATCTCTAATGTCGTGTATACACGACCGGTTTTGCGTCGGAATAAACTCCTAAGGCTTCTCCGACGGAATTCCATTCAAGCAGTCTTGCCTACACACGGTCAAACCAAAGTCCGACCGTCCAGAATGAGGTGACGTACAACACTTACGAGAGGACTAGAAAAAGAAAGTTCAATAGCCAGTAGCCAGTAGCTTCCGTCTCGTACTTGCTTCAGAGCATGCGTAGTTTTTGGTCTGTCGGAATGGCATACAGACGAGCGGTTTTCCCGATAGGAATTGGTTCCGTCAGAAATATTTAGAACATGTTCTATTTCTAGGTCCGTCCGAATTTTCGAAAAAAAGAAAAGCTTCCGTCTGACTTTTTCTGTCGGACATTGCGCTTGTGTGTACGCGGCTTTAGTTGTAACTGGAAGAAGTATCCACATAATTTTTTCTTCTTTTGTTTTGGTGACATTTGTAAAATTATCAATTTTCCATCATTATGCTGCCCTTGTGTGTACATAGTAGAAATAGGTATGATCACTGATTGGTGAGCTTAAGTCATGTTTGAAAGACCTAATTTCTTTACATAGTTGCTTCAGGATTGTAAAAGTAAAAAAAAAGGAATTATGAGCCCGGCCAGTATTGGTCGCCCAAGACAAGACCATCACTTGGGACAGTCCCAAATCTGTTTCCACTCTTCCTTCCCCTCTTCCATCTTTTCCCCCCCTTTTTCTTTCTCTTGGGGTCTCTAGCCCCTAATTTCCCTTCTCTTTTCTTTTTATCTGGGTTGTACTTAAAGCGGGGGTCCACCTGTTTATCGTTTTTTTTTTTTTTTAGTTCATTCACAAACTTTTCTTCTCAGCATTACATACTCACATATTGTGTGTAATATGTCCGCCTGTGTCAGATTTCGTCGGAAAGAATAACTTATATTATTCACTGCAGGCGGTTTCCATCTTCATTGTGGGCATTTGAAGCCCACAAGCATTTATTTCCTGGATGTGGTGAATGCTGTGCTCCCAGCATTCACCGCTCGTTCCTGCACATGCTCAGTGGCATCCTGGGAAGCCTGAGACTAGCTCCCAGGAGTCTAGGAGAGGCTAGAAACACGCCTACTCTAACGGGAGGAGAACCAGGAAGTGCAAAGAAGAATAGAAAAATAAAAGGTAATTACGGAGATTTAAATTTTTTTAAACGGCATGTCAGCATCTAGGCAAGGAAGAGAATACATACAGATATTGTTCAAAATTTGGGTGGAACCCCACTTTAAGACGGGAAGCACACAATTTTGTATCCTTTGATTCACATTATGACCTCTTGGTCTTCCCATTCATTTGTTTACACGTTCTATTGTCTGACCATATTCAGCACCTTGACATGTTTACTGTTCTGTGAAATTTCCTTTTGTAGCCCCTGCATGGGCATATTTGGTGCTCACTCTATTAAATATTGAAAACCTAATAAAAATGATTCAATCAGAAAAAAGGAATGCAAAAATTCAGGACTCCCATTACTGCTTTAGTAAAAGCCCTAAATAACCGTTTCCTGCATGCCATGTATGTGAACCTTTAAATAGCGTTAAATGCACTCTGATGTTCTTTCTAAGTGAATTCATGGCGTCATGTAAACATATGTAACCAATGTTGTATAAGGCAGGTGTGCGAATAATAGAAGGAACACAAATCAATGTTTTCCATACACAGCTGACATATGAGTCATCCTGAAAAATCATTGAACTTCCACACTTTCCTGCATCACCTGTATATAATTGAGCATATTATCTGGGTCCCATCTTGTGTTTGTAGCTCTTCACCTAAGCCACCCTTCGTAACAATAGAGACATTCCATTAGCATGCTAGCCAAATTATAATGTGCTGTTAAAGAGTGGGTCTAGGCAACAAGTAGACCCAGTGTACTGGTAATGCTATCTAGGCATCATCGTCGTTGCTGTTAAAATAGGAAGTCCTCTCAATTTATCTTTAAACCAAGTTTCACATCTCCTCTTGCAAGCCTGGCTCATGAGCCTTTTCACAGGGCATTTTTGTGGGACTGCAGTGTCTTTTCACATGATTCTTTGAAGGCAATCTCTGTGATGGGGCAATGCTCCATTCCTGAGCACACTTAATCTGTGCAAATTTAGATTATCACGCTACTTTGCCATTTTGGATAAAGATATTTAAAGTAGAACTCCAGGTAAACAGCCTCTGTCCAGAATAAAGTCAGTTGGCAGGCACAGGCCACTGCTTTCCTCAGGGCCTTTGCAGTGTGGGCATTTATTAAAGCGGGGTTCCACCCAAATTTTGAACAATATCTGTATGTATTCTCTTCCTTGCCTAGATGCTGACACGCCGTTTAAAAAAATTTGAATCGCCGTAATTACCTTTTATTTTTCTATTCTTCTTTGCACTTCCTGGTTCTCCTCCCGTGGGAGTAGGCGTGTTTCTAGCCTCTCCCAGACTCCTGGGAGCTAGTCTCAGGCTTCCCAGGATGCCACTGAGCATGTGCGGGAACGAGCGGTGAATGCTGGGAGCACAGCATTCACCACATCCAGGAAATAAATGCTTGTGGGCTTCAAATGCCCACAATGAAGATGGAAACCGCCTGCAGTGAATAATATAAGTTATTCTTTCCGACGAAATCTGACACAGGCGGACATATTACACACAATATGTCAGTATGTAATGCTGAGAAGAAAAGTTTGTGAATGAACTCAAAAAAAAAAAAACGATAGATAGGTGGACCCCCGCTTTAATGTATGTACTGCCAACAGCATAGATGTAGTCTGCAGCCTCTCCCTGGAGCATATCAGCTCTGGTAAAAGTACCAGACATTTGTGTACTGTATGCACCAAGAGCACATGACTCCACATAGAGCACCATAGAGCTTGGTGGAAGCAGCTCTTCAGTAAGATAATTTAGCAGTAAAAGGCCCGCGCTCCTCTTCATTCCCAGCTTGCTGCATCCCTGCTATGCCTCCACAATATTCTTCTGTTGCATAAGCCGCAACATCTGTGGACTCCACTAAGGTGCCCACGTGTCCCAGATTGCCCGGGACAATCCCGCAATTAGCAGGTCTGTCCCGGGTCCCGGGCACCCTCATTCCGGGACATACAGTGTCCCGGAATTGCCCTCTGGCCCTGACCTGATCTAATGCCCTCTAAAATATCCCTCACATCGCTGCTGTCACTCACTGACAGCCTGTGGTGGACCCCTGGCTGGTGAGACCCCTTTTACATGAGCCGTTGGCTCAGTGTCCAAATGGTTGCTAGCTGCCGATCCGCCTCGCATCTAGCAGCCAGTGACATCATGAGGAGGAGAGAGGCAGAGCCCCAGCATTCACAGCGGGGAAGATTTAACTTCCTGCTCCGCGCCTGGGTGGAAAGTGGCACACTGCATCTGGTGGCAGGCTATGGGTGAAAAGTGGCACACTGCATCTGGCATCAGGCAACGGTGGCAAGTGAAACGCTGCATCTGGTGGCAGGCAATGGGTGGCAAGTGGCACACTGCATCTCGTGGCAAGTGACACACTGCATCTGGCGGCAGGCAAAAGTGGCAAGTGACAAGCTGCATCTGGGGGCAGGCAACAGTGGCAAGTAACAATCTACATTTAGGGGCAGGCATCGGTGACAAGTGGCACACTGCATCAGGTGGTAAGTGACAAGCTCAGGGTCCCCACTGATTCTGCATTATGGTGAGTTGAACAATTTCATTATATATTACAATGTAGTACAACACCAGCCATTCGCCCCACAAATCACCCCTGCCACCGAATTCCCCTTGAACCCCGAGATTACATTCCCCCAAACCCCCATCTTTTCTTGGGAAGGGGGCAGGGGGGGTGTCCCTGAATGGCAGTTTGGAAATGTGGTCACCCTAGACTCCACTGGTCTCGAGTGAAAGTCTCACAAGGGGTTTAAGAGGCTTTAGGATACAGCACATCAAGCAGGAAAGAGGGTCATGGGGCCACACTAAGGAGAGTAAAGCAAAGGCTTGAACCTCTGCAGAGTACCCCTATACCCACCCTGCCATCTCATTCCCAAGGCTGGTGTCTCTTGTGCAACTGCTGAAGTGGAAGAAAAAAATGACCCCCATTCCCAGCATCCTAATTACAACTTGGTAAAATGGCTGGCTGCTGCTTCCATTCCAGGTTGCTGAATTAGCCCCATTCTGAAAGTTTATGGATTGTGCTACATCACAGTAGCAAATACCCAGCTGCTATCCCTGCTCTCCATCAGTGTGTGGAATGTAAAGTGTCTGTGTGGTTGGACCACTCTCTCAGCGGCAGACTCCAGCATCTAAGGATAAATTCAGCTGTGTTGTAGAGCTGCACGATTCTGGCTAAAATGAGAATCACAATTTTTTCGCTTAGAAGATAGATCACGATTCTCTCATGATTCTCGCGGTGTAACATCATCTTTCACATTAAAACAGAAAAAAATTGGGCTAACTTTACTGTTTCTTTCTTTTTTTTTTTTTTTTTTTATTCAATGAAGTGTATTTTTTCCCAGGGTGACATAAAATATTGCAGCAATTGACATTTTATTCCCTAGGGTCTCTGCTAAATATATATAATGTTTGGGGGATCCAAGTAATTTTCTAGCAAAAAATATTGATTTTAACTTAAGAAACAAGTGTCAGAAAAAGATTTAGACTTTAAGTGGTTAAACTTCCTGCATTTACACGTTGTTTAAAAATTTGGCAGACTGCCTGGATTATTTTCTTTACACACAGAAGTTTCCCTTTGATCAAAGAAGGAAGTTAGTTTCAATGTTTCATTTTAAAGCGGAGTTCCACACAAAAATGGAACTTCCGCTTTTCGGAACCCTCCCCCCCTCCGGTGTCACATTTGGCACCTTTCAGGGGGGAGGGGGGTGCAGATACCTGTCTAAGACAGGTATTTGCACCCACTTCTGGCATAGACTCCCACGGGAGTCTATGCCTCTTCCTGTCCCTCCGCGCTGTCTCCTGGGAAACACAAAGGTCCCAGGAGATAGCGGGGACCAGTTACGACGCGCAGCGCGACTCGCGCATGCGCAGTAGGGAACCAGGAAGTGAAGCCGCAACGCTTCACTTCCTGATTCCCTCACCTAGGATGGCGGCGCCAGCTGCCGAGAGTCGAGCGATTTATCGGCGTCGGCTGCTGACATCGCTGGACCCTGGGACAGGTAAGTGGCCATGTATTAAAAGTCAGCAGCTGCAGTATTTGTAGCTGCTGGCTTTTAATATTTTTTTTTTTAGGTGGACTCCCTCTTTAAAAACTTGGCAGACTGTCTGGATGTTTTCTTTTGACAGCTGAGTGAGCAGGCAAGTCTCTCCACTTTTTATATGAAAGAATCGGCAAACTCTGCAATAGAGATCGTCAGAGGGGGTTGAATTGAGTACACAATTTTTTTAACGATTAATTGTGCAGCTCTACTGTGTTGCAGATCCTATGCCAGCAGAGGTACAGGAGCCACACTGGGCCAGAGCTGCTGGCAGCTCTGCAGGCCCAAACTGAGCGGTGACACCACACAGTCTTCAGCCAGGCAAGGTTTTGTGTGGCAACATCAAAAATCTATCCTTCCCCAGGTAAAAGTTTCCATGCGTGCCTTGCCTGGCACATGTCCTCAATCTTGTGGTGTAGAGGTTCATCACAAAATACCCTTTCTTCCAGAAAGTCCTTTGTCAAGCTGGGAGAGTTTGTGGACACTTTAGACAAGTGTTTCTCAACTCCAGTCCTCAAGGCGCCCCAACAGCTCATGTTTTCAGGCTCTCCATTATTTTACACAGGTGATTTGATCAGTTTCACTGCCTTAGTAATTACCACAGCCGTTTCATCGGAGGGAAATCCTGAAAACATGACCTGTTGGGGCGCCTTGAGGACTGGAGTTGAGAAACACTGCTTTAGACAGTCATACCCAGCCATGGTTTGGTCAGCAGAAATGAAGTGCCAAAATCAGCTACCTTCCAACCATCTCACCTGTGACACTCTGTAAGGCAGGCCATAGATTATGCGATTTTCTCTCCTGCAGCCACAGTCAGTGTTGATGGGGGAATCCCTCCCGCAGAGCTATTGAGTTCTCCTGGTGAGGTGGAGAGGGGCGCAGGGAGCCATCCCTGGAGGGGGGACACAATGATTAAAGCTGCTAGCAATAAGCGCATCCTAGATATCAAACATGCTGGTTGTACCCAAATCGAACAACGGATTGACTTGGGTACAATCAGCCTGCCCATAGATGGTTTGAATCTCCTCTGGTCCCTGCCGAATCTGCTGAGATTCAAACCCTCTATAGCCAGCTTAACTTAACATTGACCATGCTGCAGAGGCTACAGCAGTAGCAACGTTCCATCAGTTAGTGAAAATGGCAGGGGAGGTCTTCCTTTAAGATGGGGGTAGTTTTTTTAGTACAGTCGGCCTTTACAGAAAAGAAAGCAAGTTTTGGCTGCATTTGGACTAATAGGAATCGTGCTTAGTCTAAATTTTATCTTGTACTTAGGAGTGTGAAATTTGTCTCGGCCAGTTTATGTTACATCCAGAATGTAGTTCATGCCGCCTATTGGCTGTTTATAACGAGTACAGAATCTCACATTCCATTCCATTTGTCTTGTAATATCGGAACACACTGTTCAGCTGAAACATTTCCCCGGTACTGTCATTTAAACCCTTTGGCTCTTGGCAATGCTTGTGAATGGCTGGTAGAGCATAAAATCAACCAGTCCCCAGACGTCTTGGTTAATTTCATTTACGCCAGCATTTCAGAAAAGCTGCAGCGGACATGTTTTTTTTTTTTTTTTTTCAGTGGAGCCAGCATATTCGGGCTGAAAATGGACCACCCTATCAGAACCTCAGATAAGGCGAGATATTTCATTTGTAGCTGTTTTCTGATACTAGGCAATTTCTTCCCTGAACCAGTAACCTTGGTTACACATTTTGTCACCATTTCAGGTATATATAATCCCAATCAATAAACTCTCATAGATTTTAATAAAATAATGCAATTATAGAGGGAACACCACCCGGGCCTGACAGAGTGGAGCACAACATTTTGAACAAGTTAAAATGATATTAAAGCTTTGGATTTTTTACATTAAAATAATAAACATGTCTTACTTACCTGCTCTGTGCAGTGGTTTTACAAAGAGCAGCCCGGATCCTCTTCTTGGGTCCCCCCCGCCGGCGCTCCTGGCTCCTCCAGAGGAGACAGGGTCACTTTCAATTATTGCTTTCAATTAGAGCCCATTGAACCTTTTATTGTCACTTTGAGATCTTCTCAGTCTGACCGGTTACTGGCATGCCCAAGATGCGCTGGGCTATAATCGAATTTATTGAATTTAATATGTCTGGTCATTTTGGAAGTCAGCACTGGACTTTATGAATAAAATATGGGGTCTCCATAAACCTCCTGATCCTTTAAGCCTTTTAGAAGCCTGTTTAATATAAGCTGAGCGTATGATGCAAAAAGTGCACAAGGTTACAGAATAATCAGCCCTGTATACATACAGGGGGGCTGGTTGAGACACCTGTGCCCTGCGCCAGCAGCTCAACACCAGAGCCCCATGAATCAGGGCTAAACCCTATTCTCATTATTTTCCTCTAGCCCCTAAAGGACCGTCCCGCGTACGTATACTGCGGCAGGGCGGCCTTTTAGCACAATATCACGTACCTGTATGTGATATTTTTTTCTTCTGGGTCTAGGGCACACAAGCTCACGCCAGCAACCCGCTCCCGCTGTAATTGGACACAGCGGGAGCCAATCAGCAGGTCCAGCAGGCCCGATGTCCACCAGGACTCGATGATCATTCCTAAGGCAGACAGAACTGCGGTCTGCCTATGTAAACAAGGCAGATTGCTGCTCTGTGATAGGAGAAGACAGAGATCTTGTGTTTCTGCTAAGCAGTACAAGCACCCCACACACAGAAAGCACCCCATAGGGACATATTTAACCCTTTTGATTGCCCCTGATATTAACCCCTTCCCTGCCAGTGTCATTAGAACAATGACAGTGCATATTTTTTAGCACTGGTCCCCAACAAAGTGTCTGATTTGTTCGCCGCAGTGTCGCAGTACCACTATAAGATCACCTCCATTACTAGTAGAAGAAAAAAAAAATCAATATAAATTCCATAAAAATATCCCATAGTTTTGGCAATTGTGCTACGTTAACACACTGTGACATTTGACATATCTGTGCTCCCAAGATCTCCTTTTGTACTAGTGTTTAAAACTTTACCCTTAGCCTCGATTCACACAGGGGCAACACGACTTCAGCGTGACTTTGCAAGGCGACTTCAACGCGGCTTCAACGCGACTTCAGCGCGACTTTAAGCAACTTACAACGCAACTTCAAGTCGCCTCCAGGATAGGCGACTTTGGCTGTGGCCAATCACAGAATAATCAGCTCTATGGGAGGGAGGGGTTTGCCTGGGTAAACTCATTTCTTTTCCTGTAAAGTCGCTTCAATATAGATGGAGATTCGACTTGGAGGCGACTTCCATTGAATTCTATGGGTACAGGTCGCCTAGAAGTCAGATTGAAGTAGTACAGGAACCTTTTCTGAAGTCGGAGCGACTTCAGTAGTGTAAATTAAGACGCTCTCATTCACTGTAATGCAAATCTCTTCTTGGGGCGACTTGGGGCAACTTGAGGGCTTACAAGTCGGATCCCAAGTCGTCCTAGTGTGAACCGACCCTTACCATGGTGATGTAATTTTTATTTTTTATTTTGTTCTTATTAGTTATCCATTGCTAAAAAAAAGTTGAAAACATTGTTTGCATAATGTTCTCTATGTAAACTCAATAAAATCTATTGAAAGTAAAAAAAAAAATATCCCCTATTTTGTAAACGCTATAACTTTTGCACAAACCAATCAATATACGCTTATTGGGATTCTTTTTACCAAAAATATGCAGCAAAATACATATTGGCCTAAATTGATGAAGAAATTAGATTTTTTTTACATTTTTTTATTGGGTATGTTTTATAGCAGAAAGTAAAAAATATTGTTTTTTATTTTCCAACATTGTCAGTCTTCTTTTGTTTATAACGCAAAAAAAACAAACAAAAAAAATAAATAAATGCAGATGTGATCAAATACCACCAAAAGAAAGCTCTATTTGTGGGATAAAAAGGACATCAATTTTATTTGTGTACAGCGTGGCGCGACTGCGTAATTGTCAGCTAAAATAGCGCAGTGCCGTATTGCAAAAAAATGGCCTGGTCAGGAAGGGGGTGAAATCTTCCAGGGCTGAAGTGGCTAGTGGGATTTTAAAGGCAACCAGAAGAAATTAAAAAAAAAAAACAAAAAAAAAACTTTATTGCATATTCCAGGGCTAAACGCTAAGATCATACTGTAATTGCGGAAAACTTCT
Organism: Lithobates clamitans; assembly: GCA_037952925.1. NCBI lineage: Eukaryota > Metazoa > Chordata > Amphibia > Anura > Ranidae > Lithobates > Lithobates clamitans. Next base: position 2,183,588 of record JBBGZY010000969.1, on the reverse strand, counting down.
CGTCACCCAAAAAAGAATCAGGAGTTTCTATCTGGTGACAAGCTTTGCACGATGCGCTTTGCCACGATTTTCGCGTGACAGTCGCTGCAGAACCGCATCGTGTTTTTAGGTGCCATTAAAATGAATGGCATCTGAAATTTGCATTGTGCGATTTGTCATTTTAGCAGAGCGTTTTGAATCGCCTGTGATTCAAAACACTCAGGTGTGAATGCAGCATTAGTGTGCATTGACCTTTAACCTTTTGCTTGTGCATTTTTTTTTGTTAAATATTACTTTAAAATTAATTTCACAGTATTGGAAAAAGAAGAAACCCAAAATCCTATTAAGTTTGAACATGTCTCCCTCTCGGGAATCACAAACTGCCCTTTAGCCCATATTCCAGCATGTACACAGGATGTACACAGGAGTACTTTTAGATATAGATGCAGAATAATATAAAGCTTCTAAGGCTCGATTCACACCTATGCATGTTGCTTTTGAGCGTTTTTGGAGGGTTTTTTTTCATGCTTGTCACGTTTTTGAGCAGCGTTTTTGCCGCGATTTTGCCGCGATTTGCGTTTTGGTTTTTTTTTTTTTTTTTTACAGTTTTTTTTTACAAAAAAAAAATTAAAAAAAAAAAAAAAGGGCAAAAACGCATCAAAAACGCTGCAAAAACGGTGCACTTGCGTTTTTGATGCTTGTCCATTGAATTCTATTACATGCAAAACGCTGCATTTTGCATGAAAAAAAGTCCCTGACCCTTTCCAAAAATGCAGAGAAACAAAAAGGCATTGATGTGAACATGTTCCATAGGAACCCATGTTAAAAAATTCCCGTGCATTTCTGCAAAATGCAAAATGCATCAAAAAACGCGCTAGTGTGAATGGAGCCTAATACAAAAATAAATCCTAAAATTCTGGTTGATTTTCATGATTCCAACATCATCCAGAAACCAAAGCTCAACCTTCTTTATTACTAACCCAAGTCCCTTCTAATGCTCTCAGCCTCCAAATATCCAAATTCCTTGTTTTTTTTGTTGGCTTCTGTTCTGTGACTTCCTGTTAGAGGGTGGCTACATTTGTTCTCCGTGGTCCCACTGTATGTAGAAATGTAGCCACCCTGTCTTGCTCGGTCCTGAGGGCTATGGACTATGGAATTTGTAGTGTGCATAGAGCAGTGCAGATGACCCCAAGCAATGTGCACGGCTCGTTCCAAACAAACAGACGTGTGGGGGAAAAGGAGAGTTTCAGAAGCTCCTGGAGGATGTTACATGGAGGCAAAAAAAAAAAAAAATGGGCCATTTTATAAAAAGAAAAAAAAACCTTACAGGGCCATTAAGTAGTGGATGTGTATGGATTATTTTTAAAAGTATATTGTATAAAAGTATATTGTTTAGTATCACTTTAAACCAGAACTTAAAGAGGTTGTAAACTTCCCTTTGCAAGTTGTAACTATAGGTAAGCCTAGAATGTGCGCCGTGCCGTGTGACCGGCGGCTCCTATGCGCACACGCGGGAATGGCATCACGCGGCTGTGGCCAGTCACAGAACTGGAGTCTGCGACCCCGGAAGGAAGAGGATCAAACATGGATTCGACCTGCAGCGGGGACGGCGTGGGCTTCATTTGCAGGTAAGTGTCACATAATGTGCTAGTATACGATGCATACTAGCACATTATGCTTTTTCTTTGCAGGGTAAAAGAAAGGAAGTAAAACCCATCAGGGTTTACTTCCTCTTTAACCCCTTGGTACTGGTGCCTCCTGGACCTTTAAGGGGTTTCAGATGCTGGGAGGTGGGGTTTATGATCATGTGACCGCCATGACTGGCTGTCATGGTGGTCACATGAACGGAAAACTTTCTGTTAGTGGTTGGTAAGGATGGGCTCAAGCCTGTTTGCAACTGCACATGCCCGAGCCCGCTAGGAAGCTTATACTGCGCAGTGCTAATCACAGGCAGTGAGACATTTCCCGATCCGTGGGTGCACAGTTGGGGAAATGTCTCACTGCCTGTGATTAGCGCTACGGAGTGTAAGCTTCCTGGCAGGCGTGGGTATGTGCAGTTGCGAACACACCTGAGCCCATCCTTAGTCGTTGGTGACTGTGGTGGGAGCACGCAGGGTGCGCAAATATGCTCCCGCCGAGAGGCTGCATATTTGCATGCTGTTGGGGCCAAGAGGTTTACTTACTTCCCATTGTTTCCTCTGGCATTGGTATCTTCACCTGGCTGGGCTAAATGATCTAACTCTTGCGCATGCACAGGGGACTGCATTGTTTCTGGTGCCGAGAATGCACAGCATACATTCTAACGAAGATTGTAAGCAGGCGGGTAAGTTTGTTTTACTGCAATAAAGGCCTGTTCACACCAGAGTGCAGTATGGGAAATCTCCCACACTGAATGCAAAACGCACTGCAGTTGCGATCTACAGCGGGTGCCAATGTTAACTTAACCCCTTCACGCCGGCAGTACACATACATGCGGCCTCTCCATGGGTAAATCTTAACTCTGAGCAGCCGCATATATGTGTACCAGAATGTAAATAGAGCTGTGCCTAGAACCCCTGTCCTGTGCGCTCCTGGCACAGTTACTGGCGGCTAACGGAAAGCTCCTGATCTCTACTTTTGATTGGGAGCTTTTCGATCATGTGACCGCTGTGACAACCAATCACAGCGGTTACATGATCAGAAACCCTGCCCTGCCTTCCGGCATCAGAAACCTCTTAAAGGGCCTGGAGGCACCAGCGTTAGGAGGTTAATGACACCCCTAATGCGGGTTGTATAAGCAGTGCGTTTACCTGCATTGGATCACGTGGTACAGTAGTACCATGAGATTCGGTGGCTGTGTTTTTTGTTATAGTAGTGCATGTATGTAGTCCAGAACAATTTCAGCCCAGTCAAATGAATGAAATCACACTGCACATTGCATGTGAATCGCATAGGAACACATTCCTGTGCGATTCATGGTGTGACCAGCCCTAAAGGGCATGCCTACTTTTGTTTTGTTTTGTTTTTATAGACTTTATCCTCATGTATATTGGTTTTAGCTGACAAAGTGGTTGCCTTTTCTGGTTATATGGCAGGTACTCTTTATATAGGCCAGCTTATTATAATGTATGCGTATTATGTGGATTCAGCAGATCCAGTTTGGCTAATTGACATAGGCATGATTATATCTCCTGTATCTTTCATTTCTTAGAGGTTTTAAAGAACTATTTTTTCCCGTATAAAACGAAGTGACTGATTTACATTTAAGCCAGTAATACATCTTAATTTTCTATTTCAGGGGAAAACTGTGAAATGGTGTCTAGTTTAGCTAAGTTGACTGAATGAGGTCAACACAAGTGAACAGGAAACGATAGGCTGTGAGATCCAATGTACCAAAATACCTTTCATGTGAGCTGAAGGCTGCTGTGAATCCGCCATCCCAGCTAAGGAAACCTTCCAGCCAATTAGAGAGCGTCTCCCTCCACGCGCTGCAGGGAAAGATACAAAAGTGTGGACATTTGTATATAGACCAGAAATATAATGGAAAGGTGGTGTGTTCTTTTATAATCGTAAAGTGCTGAAAACGCTAAATACAGCCATTTAAAGTGCAGCTGAAATTATTCTAACACTTGCTTCATCCAAGACCTGCGATAAATAAAAATGCTGAACCCAGATCAGATCAATCTTTGTGGCAGTCCAGATTACAAGTTGCATTGTTTCTCTCTGACCTGCTAAGCTCAGCACTAGTAATCTGCGTTGTTTCTCTCCCTGACCTGCTGAGTTCAGCACTAGTAATCTGCGTTGTTTCTCTCCCTGACCTGCTGAGTTCAGCACTAGTAATCTGCGTTGTTTCTCTCTCTGACCTGCTAAGCTCAGCACTAGTAATCTGCGTTGTTTCTCTCTCTGACCTGCTGAGTTCAGCACTAGTAAGCTGCGTTGTTTCTCTCTCTGACCTGCTAAGCTCAGCACTAGTAATCTGCGTTGTTTCTCTCTCTGACCTGCTAAGCTCAGCACTAGTAATCTGCGTTGTTTCTCTCTCTGACCGGCTAAGCTCAGCACTGGTAAGCTGCGTTGTTTCTCTCTCTGACCTGCTAAGCTCAGCACTGGTAAGCTGTGTTGTTTCTCTCACTGACCTGCTAAGCTTAGCACTGGTAAGCAGTTTTGTTTCTCTCTCTGACCTGCTTAGCTCAGCACTGGTAAGCAGTTTCGACTCTCTCTCTGACCTGCTGAGTTCAGCACTAGTAAGCAGTTTTGTTTCTCTCTCTGACCTGCTAAGCTCAGCACTGGTAAGCTGTGTTGTTTCTCTCTGACCTGCTAAGCTCAGCACTGGTAAGCTGTGTTGTTTCTCTCTGACCTGCTAAGCTCAGCACTGGTAAGCTGCATTGTTTCTCTCTCTGACCTGCTAAGCTCAGCACTTGTAAGCTGCGTTGTTTCTCTCTCTGACCTGCTAAGCTCAGCACTGGTAAGCTGAGTTGTTTCTCTCACTGACCTGCTAAGCTCAGCACTAGTAAGCTGCATTGTTTCTCTCTCTGACCTGCTAAGCTCAGCACTAGTAAGCTGCGTTGTTTCTCTCTCTGACCTGCTAAGCTCAGCACTGGTAAGCTGCGTTGTTTCTCTCTCTGACCTGCTAAGCTCAGCACTGGTAAGCTGCGTTGTTTCTCTCTCTGACCTGCTAAGCTCAGCACTAGTAAGCTGCATTGTTTCTCTCTCTGACCTGCTAAGCTCAGCACTAGTAAGCTGCGTTGTTTCTCTCTCTGACCTAATAAGCTCAGCACTGGTAAGCTGCGTTGTTTCTCTCTCTGACCTGCTAAGCTCAGCACTGGTAAGCTGCGTTGTTTCTCTCTCTGACCTGCTAAGCTCAGCACTGGTAAGCTGCGTTGTTTCTCTCTCTGACCTGCTAAGCTCAGCACTAGTAAGCTGCGTTGTTTCTCTCTCTGACCTGCTAAGCTCAGCACTAGTAAGCTGCGTTGTTTCTCTCTCTGACCTAATAAGCTCAGCACTGGTAAACTGCGTTGTTTCTCTCTCTGACCTGCTAAGCTCAGCACTGGTAAGCTGTGGTGTTTCTCTCTCTGACCTGCTAAGCTCAGCACTGGTAAGCTGCGTTGTTTCTCTCTCTGACCTAATAAGCTCAGCACTGGTAAGCTGTGTTGTTTCTCTCTCTGACCTGCTAAGCTCAGCACTGGTAAGCAGTTTCGTTTCTCTCTCTGACCTGCTAAGCTCAGCACTGGTAAGCAGTTTCGTTTCTCTCTCTGACCTGCTGAGTTCAGCACTGGTAAGCTGTGTTGTTTCTCTCTCTGACCTGCTGAGTTCAGCACTGGTAAGCTGTGTTGTTTCTCTCTCTGACCTGCTAAGCTCAGCACTGGTAAGCAGTTTCGTTTCTCTCTCTGACCTGCTGAGTTCAGCACTGGTAAGCTGTGTTGTTTCTCTCTCTGACCTGCTGAGTTCAGCACTGGTAAGCTGCTGGCTGCCAGTATTTTGCTTCCTAAATTAAAGTATTGGCTACCCATGGAAGTGTTTGTGGCTCACCAGTGCAGGCGCAGTACGGCGCTCGGCTGGGTCTGGGAGAGACGACTATAGCAAAGTCTCCAAGCTGCTGCAAAAACACCCCAACTTTTTTATTCATTGTAAGCATTGGGGAGGGCTGGGGAAATTCTGTAATTCCAGTGCCACTTTAATGGCAAGGAGGTATATGTTTATTTCTGTAGCGCCATTTATAAACAGCATTGCAGAAATAACCCTTCAAGGAGTGGGATCTGAGTTGTCATTAGATGGGTCACAGGCACAGTGTACAGAGCTGACCTAAGCTGCTCTGCACCTTGTGGTCGCTCTGATGACCAGTCACAGCGATCACAAATTTAAATGGTACTACAGGAAGGAAAAAACACAGAATGAATGATCATTCCTTCCTTCCAAATTACAGGCAGCAGCAAGTTCAGGGGGGAGGGGGGTGTGGGTGAGGGTGTGATGGTGTGATTGCAGGGATTATTTTTTTAATTCTTTCTTCCTGTTCTGTACATTTGTCTTGATGCGACCTATATATTAACCCTTCACCAACCTTATCCTGTACATTAAAGCCCCTTTCACTGTATGTGACATGTACATTAACCCATTCACCGCCTCCTACTTTCCAAAAAGGGGTAATTTTGGGTGTTTTTGTACTCTCCTGGCATCTTTATTTAAAGCAAAAGTAAGGGAAATTACTTTTTTTCCTATATATTAAAAAATAAAATAAAAACCACAGTGGTTATGAAATACAACCAAAAGAAAGCGCTATTTGTCTCCACAAATGATATAAAATTCATATGGGCACAGTGTTGCTTGACTGTGTAATTGCCAATGCAGCTGCCACAGCATAAAAAACTAGAAAATGGCCTGGTAATGAAGGGGCATGAATGGGTATTACAGGCTGGTAGTCATGTGACTAAAGGAAACCTGTGCCTCCGCTCAACATCGGCCATTCAAGAGAGTGAGGCAGCACCGCAAATTCCCTGCAACCACCCACAGTGATGCAGGCTTGTAGGGGTTAAAATCTGTGGTGAGAATGCGACATAACACCTCTTCACGGCCTGTCAAATGCCCACTGAAAGTTGATCCACTGTGGATCACTCTTCAGAAGGCAATGCTTGTGTAAACAAGCTTTTAGTGTGCACAGGTGGGGCAGTGTCCTGTCTGCGCTCTGCAGCCTGTCAAAGTCTATGGCAGGTTGTGGCTGGACAGGTCTGAACGCTGTATTAAATGCTATACATTTTTATGGGTGACGAATGCCCAGAAAGAAGAAGACCTTTGTTATGTGCGCACAAAAACTCACCCAAGCTCTACCGCTGTATTGGAAGGTGTGTGAGCAGAGTGTCTGTGCTTTGGCTGTAGCATTCACTGCAGATCCATGACAAACATAAGCTGGCAACTTGATAGCTTCTTCATTGAAAAACTTTATTGTTGCACTACAGCAATGGAAAAATACAAAAGATGCTAACGCGTTTCGGCCGAAGCCGTCCTCATAGCATAGACTTCGGTAGGCTGCCTGCAGTGGGGCTGGATGCTGCACCTGTCCCTCCTGGCGCACTAAAATACCGGAAGGGACGCGCTGCACCTAGACAGCCCACTGTGTAAGTGGCCTAACCAGGACATCTCAAGCTGCCTGCTTGTACCTATTGTCTCTCCAATGTCCTCTCCTGACAACCAGGGAGCCTCCAGCTATGAAATCAGACACACTCCATAAGACACCCCCCAGCATTGCATACTAAGTTCCCCAAATTTGGGAGGCTTCTGGATTGTTTAGGAAAGCTTACAGAATTTTTTGTTTGCTGTTTGCACCTTAAGACCCCATTCACAATGATTTGCGATGTAAAGTTTTGCTTTTATGTGCGTTTGAGACGCACAAATAAAGCAGCCCATTCATTTCAGTGGGCTGCCCTACACGTGGCAAAGTAGCCCACCTTTTTACTTGAAGACCTTGTGTCTGCTTGGTGCTTTTGGGGTGTAATTAACAATGAACAACACCGCAAATGTGTTCTCATGCATTTTGTGAATACGCATAATATTTCGTGACTTTCAGGCATTCGTGAAACGCAATCGTGTAAATGCAGTCTTTTATACGTGTGACAGGCTTACTATAAGGAGAAACTCCTGGAACATATGTAAGGAGGTGATCTCCTGCTCCCTTGCACTATTCCATCATATATGGTCTTCTCATGAGGTTGCTTTTCTGTATCTTGTCACCCCTGTCTCCTTTTTTCTAGATGGCAGCTGGGTGAATTGGTTCACAGAGAAAGCTTGCTCTTAAAGCCAGAGGAATATTCCCAACAGAACCTCATGTAGTATATTGCTGCAGCAATGTCGGTTATTCCAGTGATGTGTAGTGGACCAAATCATCATCTCTGGTGTATTTTGCTGTCAGCAGGAAATGGCGCAGAAGCCATTGGCAGTCTTTGCTAGGAAGCATCGTTTAGCTCCCCTAGCTCTGTCAACTAATATACAAGCAGCTTTTAGTTCAGGTATATATTCCTTTAAAAGTCATGATATATATATATATTTTATATACTGAATTGCAATACAACTGGAAAGAGCATCCAGGCTGAAAGAACCTTAAGGTAGGTGTTACCAGTCTTATAGTGATCATAAGTACAGCATACAGAGGCTATAGAGCTAGAAGAGTTAAAGGATCTAAACTGTAGTCACCCCCCCCAATTAGAAAAGGTTGAGAAAGATGGATGGCACAGTTGGGTGTGCCAGATGTGAGTGGTTGAAAATCTGTCCAGTGGAGGAGTGCAGGGGTTATTATGGAAGGGATTTTGGACCAGAAGAGTGTGAAGGGTAGGAGGAGGAGAGGAGTACAGTAAAACATAGAAAAGTGACAGCAGAAAAAAGACAGAATAGTCCATTTTTGTTGTTGTTGTTGAATGTTTGACAGTGGGCGGTATGTGGAGGGTATGACAGTGGGCAGTATGTGGAGGGTATGACAGCGGGCGGTATGTGGAGGGTATGACAATGGGCAGTATGTGGAGGGTATGACAGTGGGCAGTATGTGGAGGGTATGACAGTGGGCAGTATGTGGAGGGTATGACAGCGGTTGGTATGTGGAGGGTATGACAGTGGGCAGTATGTGGAGGGTATGACAGTGGGCAGTATGTGGAGGGATTGACAGCAGTCAGTATGTAAACGATGTCTCAGCAGGCAGTATGTGGAGGGTATGACAGCGGGCAGTATGTGGAAGATATGACAGCAGGCATTATGTGGAGGGTATGACAGTGGGCAGTTTGTGGATGAATTTAATAGCAGGCAGTATGTGAAGAATGGCACAGCAGGCAGTATGTGGAGTGTATGACAGTGAGCAGTATGGGAATGGTACATCAGCATGTCATGTGCAGGAGAGAATTGTGGAAGATATGACAGCAGGCAGTATGTGGAGGGTATGACAGCGGGCAGTATGTGGAGGGTATGACAGCAGGCAGTATGTGGAGGGTATAACAACGGCATTATTTGAAGGTTATGACAGCAGGCAGTAAGTGGAGGGTATGATAGCGGGCAGTATGTGGAGGGCATGACAGCGGGCAGTATGTGGAGGGTATGACAGCAGGCAGTATGTGGAGGGTATGACAGCGGGCAGTAAGTGGAGGGTATGATAGCGGGCAGTATGTGGAGGGTATGGCAGCGGGCAGTATGTGAAGGGCATGACAGCGGGCAGTATGTGGAGGGTATGACAGCAGGCAGTATGTGTAGGGTATGACAGCGGACAATATGTGGAGGGTATGACAGCAGGCAGTATGTGGAGGGTATAACAACGGCATTATTTGAAGGTTATGACAGCAGGCAGTAAGTGGAGGGTATGATAGCGGGCAGTATGTGGAGGGCATGACAGCGGGCAGTATGTGGAGGGTATGACAGCAGGCAGTATGTGGAGGGTATGACAGCGGGCAGTAAGTGGAGGGTATGATAGCGGGCAGTATGTGGAGGGTATGACAGCGGGCAGTATGTGAAGGGCATGACAGTGACAGCGGGCAGTATGTGGAGGGTATGACAGCAGGCAGTATGTGGAGGGTATGACAGCGGGCAGTAAGTGGAGGGTATGATAGCGGGCAGTATGTGGAGGGTATGACAGCGGGCAGTATGTGAAGGGCATGACAGCGGGCAGTATGTGGAGGGTATGACAGCGGGCAGTAAGTGGAGGGTATGACAGCGGGCAGTATGTGGAGGTTATGACAGCGGGCAGTATGTGGAGGTTATGACAGCGGGCAGTATGTGGTGGGTATGACAGCGGGCAGTATGTGGAGGTTATGACAGCGGGCAGTATGTGGAGGTTATGACAGCGGGCAGTATGTGGTGGGTATGACAGCGGGCAGTATGTGGAGGTTATGACAGCGGGCAGTATGTGGAGGGTATGACAGCGGGCAGTATGTGGTGGGTATGACAGTGGGCAGTAAGTGGAGGGTATGACAGCAGGCAGTATGTGGAGGGTATGACAGCAGGCAGTATGTGGAGGGCATAACAACGGCATTATTTGAAGGGTATGACAGCAGGTAGAATAGTTCATCCTTTGACTCATCAATTGTGGTTACTGATTTGCCCATAATTAGTAACAAAGTCACAAAATGTATGCTGATAGCCATACAGGTATATGACGGGGGAGGAGAGAACACGTCAAAGTAATTACAAAGCAGCATGGGAACTGAGCGGTTCACACACATGGCTTTACAGACAAAGAATGGAGGTTAAAATCAGTGTCCAGGGAAGGGGCCTACTAAAACTGAAGCCTGCAATTCTGGGACAGTGGAGGTAGCAAGGATCATGTTAGCATCCCTGCGGACTCTGAAGGTGGTGAGGAGAATACTGAAACAGGAAGTATGTGTTAGTGGAATCGGGGACAATGGAGGATGAAATGGAGACACTGAAATGTAATCAGGTTATTAGCATGGAATGTGTCGGTGAGTCCAGGAACAATGGAGGTAGTGCTGGGGATGTTGGAGATGGGACCGGGCTTTGGAGCTGATATTCTCAGAGGACCGGAATCAGCGGAGATGAGACTGCTATTTGGCATAGTGCAATAAGGAAATGTGAGGGTTATCACACATGCGCTGGAGATTGGGTGCTGAGGGCAAAGAGGGGTTATTACATCTGTGCTGGGGACTGGCTGCTGAGGGGTAAATGCACATGCACCAGAGATTGATACACATAAGTAGAAGAATGGGTACGGAGTGATTGAAACGCATACATTGCGTACTGAGTGCTGAGGGGTTACCCTAATGTACATGAGCTGGGTGCTGAGTGGTTAACATACTTACCTGGGAACTGAGCACTAAGGAGATAATTCATCGCATCGCATCACACAGAGGGGTTAATTCACCTCAAGCTAGGGCTGGAACCTTAAAGGTTATATAGTATGCTGGGGACAGGTTATGAGGAATTGGGGGACACACACACTGATCATTCCTCTCTGATGGGTTAACGCATATGCTCTTTGTATACATGTTTGTAAGTGCGTAAATTAAGTCTAAACAAAGGGAAACAAATAAATTATCACATACGCGTCTTTACGCATTTACATGCATCTATATGCAACTATTTTACTGATCATTACGCAGGAATCTTTCTCCTAGAAAACACATGTGTAATAACATTAGTAACACTTTTACGGTTGTGTGAATGACGCCTTAAACATGCACATTAGGAACAGTCTCCATTCACAATGTAAAACAAAAAAAATGCATATACATGTACAGGTATATAGATATACATATCTATAGATACACTATATTACCAAAAGTATTGTGACACCTGCCTTTACACACACATGAACTTTAATGGCACCCCAGTCCTGGTCCGTAGGGTTCAATATTGAGTTGGCCCTCCCTTTGCAGCTATAACAGCTTCAACTTTTCTGGGAAGGCTGTCCACAAGGTTTAGGAGTGTGCCTATGGGAATGTTTGATCATTCTTCCAGAAGCGCATTTGTGAGGTCAGGCACTGATGTGGACAAGAAGGCCTAGCAGTCTCCACTCTAATGCATCCCAAAGGTGTTCTATGGGGTTGAGGTCAGAAGACTGTGCAGGCCAGTCAAGTTCCTCCACCCCAAACTCACTCATCCATGTCTTTATGGACCTTGCTTTGTGCTCTGGTCCAAATCATTTGGTGGAGGGGGGATTATGGTGTGGGGTTGTTTTTCAGCGGTTGGGCTTGGCCCCTTAGTTCCAGTGAAGGGAACTCTTAAGGCGTCCGCATACCAAGAACTTTTGGACGATTTCATGTTCCCAACTTTGTGGGAACAGAAAGACATGGAAGAGCGAGTTAGAGGTGGAGGAACTTCCGGCTCACTGAGCTGCAGCGAATTAAGCTGGAAGTGGGAGTGGGTACCTGTCAAAACCTGGCACCCGCTCCCTGCTTTCCCCCCAAAAGGTGCCAAATGTGGCAGCGGAGGAGGGGGGGGGGGCAGACAAGAAGAACTTCCTCTTTTGGGTGGAGCTCTGCTTTAAAAGAGTTGCACCCAAAAACAACAAATCGCCATATAATGACTAAAAAGTAAAATTTTGTTATTCAAATATATGAATAAAATCATATTAAAATTACATGAAATATATAAAAAAATTATGAATAGTTGTATAACATATACAGTGCCTTGAAAAAGTATTTATACCTCTTGAAATTTTCCACATTTTGTCATGTTACAACCAAATCTGTAAATGTATTTTATTAGGATTTTATGTGATAGATCAACAGAAAAGTGGCACATACCGTATATACTCGAGTATAAGTCGAATTTTTCAGCACATTTTTTTGTGCTGAAAGTGCCCCCCTCGACTTATACTCGAGTCAAGCACTTTTCTGCAGCAAAAAATTTCATTTTCCGAACCGACTTTGGGGCCCCATATCTCAGGGCCACTTGGTGCTAGGAACCCCAAATTTGGTATGCAAACCCAACTGGTACCACAACATATCCAAAGCTGAAGTTCCTAGCACTAAGGGGCCCCGAGATACGGGGCCGCAAAATCGGTTCGGAAAATGTCATTCTCTGCTGCAGAAAAGTGCTTGACATTTTCTGAACCGACTTTGGGGCCCCATATCTCAGGGCCACTTAGAGCTAGGAACCCCAAATTTGGTGTGCAAACCCAGTGGAACTGGTACCACAACATATCCAAAGCTGAAGTTCCTAGCACTAAGTGCCCCTGAGATACGGGGCCCCAAACCCGGTTTGGAAAATGTCATTCTCTGCTGCAGAAAAGTGCTTGACATTTTCTGAACTGATATTTGGGGCCCTTTATCTCGGGCCCACTTGGTGCTAGAAATCCCAGCTTTGGATATGTTATAGTGCCACTGGGTTTGCACACCAAATTTGCCACTGGGTTTGCACACCAAATTTGGGGTTCTTAGCACTAAGTGGCCCTGAGATACAGGGCCCCAAATTTGGTCAACTGTGTCCATCTGCAGCAATGTCATTTCGGGACCCTTTGGGTTCAGAGACCCCAAATTTTGGCTGCAGCTAGGGGGCATCTAGGAACCCTTAACTACCAAGTTTGAAGTTCAGGGGACCTATGGCTGCAAATGGGCATTGTTAACCCTTTTTTCCACTTACAGTAGCTGTGCATTTCTCACCCTCGTCTTATGCTCGGGTCAATAAGTTTTTCCCATTTTTTTGTGGTAAATTAGGGCCTCGACTTATACTCGGAACGACTTATACGCGAGTATATACGGTAATTGTGAAGTGGAAGGAAAATGATAAATGGTTTTCAAAATTTTTTACAAATAAATATCTGAAAAGTGTGGTGTGCATTTGTATTCAGCCCCCTTTACTCTGATACCCCTAACTAAAATCTAGTGCAGCCTTTTTAAACCTTTCCAACATGGAGGTACCTTTGAAAAAAAAGTTCTGGGCTCAGGGAACCCCTGCTAAAAATGACTTTATCTACAACTCATGATACATTAGTGTGATGGTTGGTGGGAAGAATGCTACTTACGCTTGTGGTCATTGAGAAGAATTCCCCCCTTAGGCCCCTTTCACACTGGGGCGGGAGGTGCGTTGGCGGTAAAGCGCCGATATTTTTAGCGGCGGTATTCGGCCACTAGCGGGGCGGTTTTACCCCATGCTAGCGGCCGAGAAAGGGTTAAAAACCACCGCACAGCGCCTCTGCAGAGGTGCTTTGCTGGTGGTATAGTCGCGGTGCCTCATTGATTTCAATGGGCAGGAGCGGTGAAGGAGAGGTATACACACCGCTCCTTCACTGCTCCAAAGATGCTGCTAGCAGGACTTGTTTTCCCATCCTGCTAGCGCACCGCTCCAGTGTGCCCTCGGGGCTTTTACATTGGAGACAAAGCAGTGGCACTTTTAGGGCACTTTGCAGGCGCTATTTTTAGCTCTGTAGTGCCTGCAAAGCACTCCAGTGTGAAAGGGGTTTTATAGATAGCTAAAATGATCAATGGTGTCACTGAAAACTTATCTGAGAGGCAGGAATCGCTCATTGCTCAAGGAACCTCTAGCAACCCCTGCAGGAACTTATCTGAGAGGCAGGAATTGCTCATTGCTCAAGGAACCTCTAGCAACCCCTGCAGGAACTTATCTGAGAGGCAGGAATCGCTCATTGCTCAAGGAACCTCTAGCAACCCCTGCAGGAACTTATCTGAGAGGCAGGAATCGCTCATTGCTCAAGGAACCTCTAGCAACCCCTGCAGGAACCCTAGGGTTCAGTGGAACCCTGGTTGATAAACCCTGATCTAGTGCAACCAATTGAATGTAGAAATACAAAAAAGGAGGGTCACAAAAGGTGACCCAGGGTCGGACTTTAAAGGCACAGTAAACAATGGGGATATGGAAAAATAGTAATATTTATTGAGACATAGATATATACATGGTATGACAAGGGACATAGAAAAAGATTTACAAACCATATACATAAAAATACATGATATATGATGTGAGCCATAGAGCGTCAACGCGTTTCGCCGCTAAGCATCTCGCTCTCTCCCAGGGGATTATTTTGATACTGTCATAAGGAAGATTGGGGCTGCTCTGTGCAAAACCCTTGCACAGAGCAGGTAAGTATGACATGTTTGTTATAAAAAAAAAAAAAAAAAAAGAACCTTTACGTCTAAACACAGGAGAAAAATAAATGAGCATAAAACAAATGATGTATTTTACTGATCATTATGCAGGAACTCTACTCCTAGAAAACACATGTAATAAGATCAGTAACATTTTTACAGTCATGTGAATGAGGCCTTTAGGTGGCAGATGGACAATTTACAGTTTTGTGGTGTGTTCTGCACACATGCGTTTACCACGTGTTCTGTCACCTGTTAGTGTTCATTGCCCTAGAGCAGACCATTGGGAATTATGGGTTTTCAACGCACCCAAAGCGTGTCAAAAATCAGATGTGACCTATTTTTTTTTTCATAATGCTGCTCTACTCTGCATTGTCATGCATTGCAGAACACTGCAGCGCAGAAGTGTTGCCTTTATTACATTGGGATGCCATTTAAAATAAAAGACTCTTTAATGCATGTTACTATGATGCAGAAGTGTAAATACCCTTAAAGTATTTTTTAACCTGTGTTGTGTGTAATCACATGCAGTCCTTATAAATCTATAACATTTGAAAATATGAAGCTCTTATTGTGTCCTACATACCAGAAACATCCGATAGTGCTGATGCTGAGCCTGCTGATCCTTTCTGCTGAATTGGGAGAGATGGGACAGAGCTGGGGTGATGAGCACATCGTAATCTTCTATCTGCTCTGCACTAGGAAGGAGTGGCGGCTGGTGCTCAAAATTTTTGGGGGGGTGCAAACAAACTGAAAAATTATGGAAAAAAAACATAATTTGCAGCCACTGTGCCATCAAACGCAGCCACTGTGCCCATCAAATGCTGCCAGTGTGTCAAATGCTCCCACTGTGCCATCAAATGCAGCCAGTGTGCCATCAAACGCAGCCACTGTACCCATCAAATGCTGCCAGTGCGCCATCAATTGCAGCCACTGTGCTATCAAACGCAGCCACTGTGCCCATCAAATGCAGCCAGTGTGCCATCAAATGCAGCCAGTGTGCCATCAAACGCAGCCACTGTGCCATCAAATGCAGCCAGTGTGCCATCAATTGCAGCCACTGTGCTCATCAAATGCTGCCAGTGTGCCCATTAAATACTGCCAGTGTGCCCATCAAATGCTGCCAGTGTGCCCAGTAAAATGCCAGTGTGCTTCAAATGCTACCAGTGTTGCCCATTAAATGCTGCCACTGTGCCATCAAAGGCTGCCAGTGTGCCCATCAAACACAGCCACTGTGCCATCAATTGCAGCCACTGTGCCATCAAACGCAGCCACTGTGCCAATCAAATGCTGCCAGTGTGCCCATTAAATACTGCCAGTGTGCCCATCAAATGCTGCTAGTGTGCCCATCAAATGCTGCCAGTGTGCCCATTAAATGCTGCCATTGAATGCCGCCAGTGTCACCCCGCCCGGCACTTACCCTGTCTTGGTGGGGCAGCAGGTGACAGCGACGAGCGGGGTCCTTCAAGCCAGCGTCTCCTGCCGCCCTCATCTCCCGACTCCCGTCCTCTCCTCCTGATAGGTGTCCAATAGCAGCACCTGTCGTTTCAGCCAATCAGGTGACAGGTAACTGATACGAGCCCCTGATTGCCGGAGAGGCGGTTCAGTGTTAGGAAAGCGAAGTTTCCTACCACAGCTTTCCTAACACAGCTGAGTGAACTGCCGTTTTTGACACCTATTAGAGCCTATGGCTTTAATCAGGTGCTTCAAAAACACCCCCCCCCCCGCCGCTGTAATTCAGGCGCCCGAAAAGGGTCTGGTTGCCTGAATGGGGGCCATGGATAGATTTATGCAGAGGGGGCAATGCCCGTGCGCCCTTAATGCACGGGCTGCCACTGCTTAGAAGCAGAATTGACTCACAGGAAAATATATTGTTGCTCTTAGAAAATGAGAGTTTTATAAAGCATCCATCTTGAACAGGGGCATCTAACTCAATTGCGGGCCGCATTGAATTATGGTTGCCCTCAAAGGGCCGGTTATACTAGATGACCAGAGCAACCCCACCCCCCCCCCAAATTACATCAGATGTCAAGATGTAACTGACCATCGGAAGTCCCCCCCATCCCTTATATCATAGTGCTGCTGCCAGGAAGAAGTTGGGGGCAGAACTGGGAAGCGGAACATGCAGGGTCTGGAGAAGGACCAGAGGAGGGCTGCTGAATGCTGAGACCAGGGTAGGTGTAGACGAGGGGGTTCTGCAGCTGCATGGAGAAGCATAGGATCTGGTGAATGACTTCTGTCCTCTCTGCTGCTGACTGCTGAGACCGGGGGGGGGGGGGGGGCAGAGATGAGCCTCGCTGTGGCTAAATGGAGAAGCGCAGGATCTGGTGGAGTAGTTCCATCCTCCTCTGCTGCTGACTGTTGAGACTGGGGGGGGGGCAGAGGCGAGCCTCTCCGTGGCTGTATGGAAAAGCACAGGATCTGGTGGGTGAGTTCTGTCCTCCTCTCTGCTGCCAACTGCTGAGATCAGGAGGGAGCGGAGACAAGGGGGGTGCTGCAGCTGCAGGAGAGGTGCGACATGGAATGGCCTGTTGGGCTGGATTCGGGGCCTCGCGTTCGACACATGATCTTGGATATACTGTACATACGTATATAGATCCAAAAACTGGTTGCACAGATAATTGTTCGCTATTTGAGTGATGTGGTGCTTATTATAGACAATTTTTTGTGTGTTTACTGTTTTTTCTAAAGAGATTGCCAGTACAGTGAGTCCATAATATGATATAATGTGATAAAATGACATATAACATAACACTATGTCATATAATGCGATTTAATATAATATCATTAGTCATGTGGGCCTAAGAAAACTGAAACACTACCAGGCTTATTTAATAAGGTAGTGTAAAGAGAACAAATGTGTAGGAATCTACAGCAACCAATCAGATTTCACCTTTGCTCAGGTCAGAGCAGTTAGAACAATGAACTATATCTCCTAATTGGCTGCTGGAGGTTAAAGCACTTTCCCAATGCTCTTTGCCTAATGAAATAAAGATCACATTATGTGCTGTGCTGTCAGAAATTGTTATGTGTTATATCAGAGTGATATAGTGCATAGTGATTGCTGGGAGCTTGCTTCACATGGTGCCCAGGGTATTGCTTTCTTCCCAGTATCCCCCTGACTTTCTTCTGTAACATTCCAGCAGTCACACTGGTTTCATTGTACTCACTGCTTTGCTTTGTGTTTTAAATGATTGGTGCTTCTTGTTATTAAGGGGTGTAATTATTTAAAAAATCTGATAACAATTCACCCAGTAAAAGCGCATATACTTTTTTTTTTTTATTTGGTAAAGAGCAAAAAAACAAACAAAAAAAAAACAATTGTTATGCTATTTCCTGTGCTGGTCGAATTTTTTGACTGATTTAAAATGGAGAATAACACATTTGGCCACTAGATGGCGGCAAGTTACATAGGAATTCCCTAAATAACTTGGCACCATCTAGAGGCCAAATGCAGTATTTGACAAAAAAAAAGAAAGAAAGATCTGCAAAGGATGCAACCGAATAACATTCATTTTTGTGCCCTATTCGCACAAAACGAATGCACATGTGCTTTGACTGGGGAATTGATGTGCACTTTTTTTTATAAATACACCTAAGTTTCCAATGTTAATAGAAAGGTCCTTTTTCTTGTGCCTTTTGTAACTTGTAACTGTGAGCTGAACTGGCTTAATGTTATAAGCTTTCTGAGCTATCCTCTATGAACTACAAAGTAACACTATGTAATGGAGATGAAGAGAGGGGAAGGGGTTTAGTAGTCCATACGGTATCAGGAGAGCAGCCTAGGGACAATGCTGCTCTTCCATAGATACAGTACAGTGAGGAGGTGACAGAATCATCAGTTGAACAAAAATCAAAACTTGAAAGAAAAAAAACGAATGCAGCCACCACATGTATTACTTTTTTTTTTTACATATTACGTAGCAACCGCCTGTTTTTACCATCCCTTTGCTGCTTATGTGAACTTAGCCTTAGAGTTGAGGTTAAGAGTCAATAGATCATTTGCGGCGTTGAGTTAAAAGTTAGGATTTAGGTAGGAGACGGGTTAAGTGTTATGCTCCGTACACACGATCCGACATTCCGACAACAAAATCCTAGGATTTTTTCTGACGGATGTTGGCTCAAACTTGTCTTGCATGCACACGGTCACACAAAGTTGTCGGAAAATCCGATCATTCTGAACGCGGTGACGTAAAACACGTACATCGGCACTATAAAGGGGGGAGGAGCCAATAGCTTTCATCTCTTTATTTATTCTGAGCATGCGTGGCACTTTGTGCGTCGGATTTGTGTACACACGATCGGAATTTCCGACAATGTATTTTGTTGTTAGAAAATTTTATAGCCTGCTCTCAAACTTTGTGTGTCGGAAAATCCGATGGAAAATGTGTGATGGAGCCTACACACGGTCGGAATTTCCGACAACAAGGTCCTATCACACATATTCCGTCGGAAAATCCGACCGTGTGTACAGGGCATTAGGGTTCAGGTAGGAGATGGGTTAAGTGTTAGGGTTCAGGTAGGAGATGGGTTAAGTGTTAGGGTTCAGGTAGGAGATGGGTTAAGTGTTATTCTTCAGGCAGGAGATGGGTTAGGTGTTAGGGTTCAGGTAGGAGATGTGTTAAGTGTTAGGGTTCAGGTAGGAGATGGTTTAGGTGTTAGGGTGCAGGTAGGAGACGGGTTAAGTGTTAGGGTTCAGGTAGGAGATGGGTTAAGTGTTAGGGTTCAGGTAGGAGACGGGTTAAGTGTTAGGGTTCACGTAGGAGATGGTTTAGGTGTTAGGGTTCAGGTAGGAGATGGGTTAGGTGTTGGGGTTCAGGTAGGAGATGGGTTAAGTGTTAGGGTTCAGGTAGGAGATGGGTTAAGTGTTAGGGTTCAGGTAGGAGATGGGTTAAGTGTTAGGGTTCAGGTAGGAGATGGGTTAAGTGTTAGGGTTCAGGTAGGAGATGGGTTAAGTGTTAGGGTTCAGGTAGGAGATGAGTTAAGTGTTAGGGTTCAGGTAGGCGATGGGTTAAGTGTTAGGGTTCAGGCAGGAGATGGGTTAAGTGTTAGGGTTCAGGTAGGAGATGGGTTAAGTGTTAGGGTTCAGGTAGGAGATGGGTTAAGTGTTAGGGTTCAGGTAGGAGATGGGTTAAGTGTTAGGGTTCAGGTAGGAGATGGGTTAAGTGTTAGGGTTCAGGTAGGAGATGAGTTAAGTGTTAGGGTTCAGGTAGGCGATGGGTTAAGTGTTAGGGTTCAGGTAGGAGATGGGTTAAGTGTTAGGGTTCAGGTAGGAGATGGGTTAAGTGTTAGGGTTCAGGTAAGAGATGGGTTAAGTGTTAGGGTTCAGGTAGGAGATGGGTTAAGTGTTAGGGTTCAGGTAGGAGATGGGTTAAGCCTTAGGGTTCAGGTAGGAGATGGGTTAAGTGTTAGGGTTCAGGTAAGAGATGGGTTAAGTGTTAGGGTTCAGGTAGGAGATGGGTTAAGTGTTAGGGTTCAGGTAAGAGATGGGTTAAGTGTTAGGGTTCAGGTAGGAGATGGGTTAAGTGTTAGGGTTCAGGTAGGAGATGGGTTAAGTGTTAGGGTTCAGGTAGGAGATGGGTTAAGTGTTAGGGTTCAGGTAGGAGATGGGTTAAGTGTTAGGGTTCAGGTAGGAGATGGGTTAAGTGTTAGGGTTCAGGTAGGAGATGGGTTAAGTGTTAGGGTTCAGGTAGGAGATGGGTTAAGTGTTAGGGTTCAGGTAGGAGATGGGTTAAGTGTTAGGGTTCAGGTAGGAGATGGGTTAGGTGTTAGGGTTTAGGTAGGAGATGGGTTAAGTGTTAGGGTTCAGGTAGGAGATGAGTTAAGTGTTAGGGTTCAGGTAGGAGATGGGTTAAGTGTTAGGGTTCAGGATACAGATGTCTAAGGTGCTCTGTTATCCTGACTGCCTTCAGAGCAGAAAGCCCTATGGTGATAAAACCTGCGCCAGGCTCCTGGCACTGATGGGTAATGTACCGTGAAGCGGGGGCCATTCTCAGCTATCTGTGTCTCCTGTGGAACCGCCGAGCACGTGTGTTTAATAAGAAGAAAAAAGCTCTTGTGTTTCCGATGCCTACTGTACATTGTTGCTTTGCTAAACACTTTTATGTAGAGAGTACAAGGCCTTTATACTGTAAGATGTTGAGTGTGTATTAGACGTCTCTCCCCGGAGGAAGAGTTCTTCATCTGCTGACTATGCTGGGAAATTAAACATATACCGTGAGAGAGAAGCATTAATTATGTGAAATTATTAACAAAATGATTAGGCTGCAGTAAACGATCATTCATCCCTTAGGAATTGCAGCATCAGAAATAGGTTTGAGAATTTTTCGAACGTTCTGCATTGGAGGTGGGGAGACACTCAGGTTCAGCTCTTTGGCACCTGAACACAAAGACAGATTGGTGAAGCATGCCAGTGATTTCCATGCAGTTGTTCAGGAACAGTCCATAGGGCAGAACAGCTGCTGGAGCAGAGCGGGCGGCACACAGATATTTTTGGACGGTGGGTTTCATGGCGTAGAGCTGCAGTATAGTGACAGCTGATGTGCCGGGGTCTGAGCAGGGCCAATATCATTCCATCGGTCAGGACTTGGATGCCGCTACGTGTCGGCACAGATTAGGGTTACAGTTGGCTTATAGCGGATATTTTTATGCGGTGATAGGTTTCCTGTTTGGGCTCGGTAAGGGTTAAACTTGAACTCCAGGAAAATACAGAAGAAATGAATGCAGCTCTGTATTCATTAATAATTCATCGCATTTATTTTTGTATATCCAGCTATTGTAGGAATCTGAATTTGTCTTTGTCACGGCCTCCTGCAGCCTCCTGTGCAGCAACACTTAGACTCGCAGAGGGAAACAAACAAATGTGCGATCAAGGAACGTGCTGATAGGAGGAGAGAGCTTAGGCTCCATTCACACTTGTGCGATTTGTGGTGCGACTTTGGACATCAAGGTAGCATGAAAAGTCGCATCCCATTCTTAAAGTCGCAGCGATTTTGAAAAGGTGCCAGCACTACTTTGTTGTAACTTTCCATGTGATTTAGATCCATTGGGTGTAAACACAGATCAAAGTCGCACCGAAAGTCGCATCAAAGTTGCACTCCAAAGTCGCACTGAAAAGCGTGTGGAGATGAGCTAATGTGAATGAAGCCTCGGAGATTATTATTAATATTAGTGGTGCACCAAAATGAAAATTCCAGTGCCAAAACCAAATCCGAAAATTCAGGATGTACTTAGCCAAAAACTGAAACCGAAGCGGACAGTTTAAAAAAAAATATATATCACTAGGGGTGCAACGGATCGTCATCGATCCGTGATCCGATCCGCGGAGGTTGATCCGTACGGGACACCCGCGATCCTGCGGAGCGCTCTGTGGCCTCAGCCATAGGAAAGGCCGCGGCTTTGGCCTAGCTCCGGAGCGGCGGCCATCTTGGTACACCCGGCGGCTGTTTAGCACGTGATCGCTCCGTCAAATGATGGAGCGATCACTTGTAACAAACCGGCGTCATGTCATGACTCCGGTTCCTCTCTCCCCTCTGTATACTGATCTGTACAGTGGAGGGGAGAGATCGGATGGCAGCAGTGCCAATACTCTGCAATGCCCTGCCAATACTCTGCAATGCCCTGCCAATACTCTGCAGTGCCCTGCCAATACTCTGCAATGCCCTGCCAATACTCTGCAATGCCCTGCCAATACTCTGCAATGCCCTGCCAATACTCTGCAATACCCTGCCAATACTCTGCAATGCCCTGCCAATACTCTGCAATACCCTGCTGCAATGCCCTGCCAATACTCTGCAATGCCCTGCCAATACTTTGCAATGCCCTGCCAATACTCTGCAATACCCTGCTGCAATGCCCTGCCAATACTCTGCAATGCCCTGCCAATACTCTGCAATACCCTGCCAATACTCTGCAATGCCCTGCCAATACTCTGCAATACCCTGCCAATACTCTGCAATACCCTGCTGCAATGCCCTGCCAATACTTTGCAATGCCCTGCCAATACTCTGCAATACCCTGCCAATACTCTGCAATACCCTGCCAATACTCTGCAATACCCTGCTGCAATGCCCTGCCAATACTTTGCAATGCCCTGCCAATACTCTGCAATGCCCTGACAATACTCTGCAATGCCCTGCCAATACTCTGCAATGCCCTGCCAATACCCTGCCAATACCCTGCCAATACTCTGCCAATATACCCTGCCAATACCCTGCCAATACCCTGCAATACTCTGCCACACCCTGCCAATAGGGAGATTGTGGATATTACAGTGGGTGAGATTTTTTTTTTTGTTGATCCGAAAATGATCCGAACCGTGACTCCTGATCCGAGGAACGATCCGAACCGTGAGTTTTTTGATCTGTTGCACCCCTATATATCACTAGGGGGCGTTTTTGCATTGAAGTCTATGAGATGCGATTTTGCATTGAAGTCACTAGGGGGCATTTCTGCATAGAAGTCACTAGGGGGAATTTTTGCATTGAAGTCAGTGGGACCTGATTTTGCATTGAAGCTAAAGGCACCTGATTTTGCATTGAAGTCAATGGGACACGATTTTGCAATGAAGTAACTAGGGGGCATTTTTCCATTGAAGCCAATGGGATGTGATTTTGCAATGAAGTCACTGGGACGCGATTTTGCATTGAGGTCACTAGGGGACGTTTTTGCATTGAAGTCAGTGGGACGTAATTTTGCATTGAAGTCACTAAGGGGCGTTTTTGCATCAAAGTCAATGGGACGCAAAACAGTTCTATCCTTTTGGGATAAAGGTTTTACATAAATAAATAAAAGCTGATCATTGTAGGTACCGCTGTCAGTGTTAAATGGTTTGTCTAATCTCAGTAACTGATACATTTTGCTAAAGAGCTTGTTTATTTAAAAAAAACAACATACTTACTGGCTGGATCACCAGATGAAAATAGAAGAAAGAAATCTCAAAAAAGAAAAATGAACACAGCCACCATAAAAATAAATTTGTGAGCTGCAATATAATAAATATTTGCTTTTGGTCTTAAAGTACAACTAAGCCCCCGTTCACACCGAATACTTTGAAATCTTTGCTACTTCGCTTGAAGTCGCACGATTTTAAAGCCGCAGGTCAATGCAATTTTCAGGTGCGCCTTTATACACAGATGTCTATCCAAGTCACACCTGAAACCGCATAAAAAAAGTGCAGGAACGTCTTTTTTTTTAATCGGTGCGACACCGCAAAGTCGGAGTCGCACCGATTTAAACAGTTCCATTGCTGACAATAGGGTGCGATTTGTCATGCTATTTTGACCTGTCGAATCGCATCACAAGTCGCTCAGGTGTAAACGCCTAAAGCAAAACTTTTTTTTTTTTAGTTTTGGATAGAGTGGAGAGGGATTAGGACGCTTGTCAGTTTTTATCGCTGTCTGTGTCCCCGTGAGGGAGATTCCCCCTCTCTATTTGTCCTGTTTACAATTATCATTGAAAGTAAAAGAAAATCATAAATTTTTGGTTGTCTGCAGAAAAGTAATAGAGGGGAAATCTTCCAATGAGGACCCTAGTTCTGGTAACCCGGGGGTCCCCAAGGAATTCCCTTAATTTGCAGAGATTTACACTCACTTCCTGTTTGGCTATGGGACAGGAAGTGAAGGGAAATCTCTGCAATGGGATATAGATGGCGGAAAAAAAAAATTTGACAGTGGTTATAACCCTACTTTGCGCTATCCAAAATGTAAAAAAAAAATGTTTTGTGTAGTTCTACTTTTCTAGCACTGTATTTTAGGTTTGCCTGAGTTCAGTTTTAGGAACTAACAGCCTCAGATTGCACACAGAACAAGCTGCACATGTGAAGGGATTTTACAGTTTACTGGTTCAGCCAGAAAAGCCCTTTAAATATCTACCAGAGAACTGTGTATTGTACTTGCGTGTTCTGTATATACTGGTCTGAGCTCTCCACAATAACTCCATTTAATGAGGCAGTGCAAACCAAATAACAGCGTGCAAAGTGTAGTAAACCGTTAAGAGCCAATCAGATGTCACCATTTAATGGCTTGCAGCGGTCAAAGAACTGTATGATGTTTTGTTGTTGTATTAATTAAATTGCTCTTTTTACCATTTGAAAATGTCCTATTAACTGAACATTAACCATTTTCTATGTTGTTTCCTATGTTGTTGTTGTTGTTGTATGTATGTATGCATTTTTATATAACTATGGAGATGTATAGATCTTGCTAAGAGTGTATTTTTGCTAACAAGCTAATTTTTACCTATAAAGACATTTTGGAGAAAGCAAATGTATTTGATGTTCATAGCAACCAGCCCAGACAGGTGTCAGTGTTTGTACCACCCTGTGCTACATGATGCATCTTCTGGCGAAAAGGGTGTTTTTGTTGCCTATAGCAACCAGATTTTGCTTCTCTTACCTACATTTGAAATAACATTTAGAAGCAGACTAGTTGCTATGGGTAACTACACCCTTTTCCTTTGACACATTCCCTACATGTGGCTTAGTTGGCATTATTTATCAAACTGTAGAAAGAACCTCTTCAGACAGTCGCTATGTCGGGTGTCATGTAGCAACTACTCACATTTAGGTTTTTATTTTAAAGTGTTACTAAACCCACAACAGTAAAATAAACCGGTATATGCAGTAAAGCATGCTTGTTATACTCACTGTGGGACATAAGGGGTTAATCCTCCACATTGTGTAAAAAGCCTGTTTGATCCTGTCTTCTCTTAACCTTCCCTTCTTCCACTGTCCCCAATCCATCTCATAGAACAGAGGCTAGGGGACAAGCTGCACATGCTCAGTTGGGGTGTTTTACTACAGTTTTTTTTTTTTTGGGAGAGTGCATGTGATCAGCAAAGGGCCAATCAGAACTGTCCAGACAGAGGGTCAGGGGTCCTGCAGCCTGATAGGACAATGAGGGCAGAATGAAAACTCCACCTACAAGCTTTAACCAATGCTCTGCTGGACACTGATAGAAGTCACAAGACTGCTCTAACTGCCGATGATCAAATGTATTTATGTTAGTTTATAAGTAGTAAAGATATAGCATTTCCATGTTCTGTGTACTGTAGGAGACCAGATATAGCGGATGCAGGGATCTGGGTTTAGTAACACTTTAAAATTGTATTACCCGTACTGGTTTAAACCTGATTACGTAATGAGAGATGAGACATATGGGCCTCATACACCATCCAGACAATGGCTGGATTTGCCCTGAGGCCCTGCCTTTTACCTTCCATTCTACAAAATCAGGCTTGGACAGTAAGGCCCCCCATATACACTGGGTGTTTAGCCCTGGTGCATGAGGCTTCGGCCTTTTGTGTGTGGGCAGAAGGCACAGGTGTACTGTCCATCCCCACTGCTGGCAGCCTGTAACCCTCTATGAGAGGCCGAGAGCTGCTGTGGTTGGGTGGTGCACTGAGTCCTACAAACGTTTCGGTAGCATGCGCCCAGGGACTAATACCCAGAACACACCCTTCTTATGTTCCGTGCATTCATCCCTTGGTGCATACCATTCTAAACGCTAGTACCGCTTGGTACCCCATTCAGCTGCAGTAGCTTTCAACTTCTCATAGTTTTAAAGGCTGGTGGAAGAATGGCTGGATGGTGCACCTGTGCCTTCTGCCCGGACTTCAATGCCGGAGCCTCGTGCAATGGGGCTAAATGTCCAGTGTGCATGGGGCCTAATTAAAAAAGAAACAATATATTAAACATCACAGCCACCAATCATTGTCAGGCCTTCAGGCTTCGAATCTGCCGGTGGAGGCAGTACAAACGCTTGGTCCATACTGTCTGAGAACGTTCTTCTCTTACGTTGGTAAATAAAGCCCATTTAGGATCTTATTGGCTGCCCTGGGCAACACAGAAGTTCTCGTTTCTAAAAGGTGAAACAAAGATAGCTAGAACTTTTTTTTTTCTTAGCAACCAAACTCATTTTCTCAGTTCAGGTGAAGGAATGACAACTATAACTGGTTGCTGTGGACACCACTAGGTTTTTTTCTTCTCTTTGCTTTAATGGTCATTAACAAAGGGCATCCTGTCTCATTTATCAAAATGTTTTTTGTAAGAACTGTCTGTATTGCTCCACAGCAATCCTTCAAATTCAAACATGTGCTGTAAAATGCAGATGAAGGATCAAACTTTGAATACAGCTATTGTTGTGGGGCAGGAGGGACATTTGTTATTGAAGGTGACCTATACTTTTAAGACCAGCCAACACAACAAGGTTCCATCAAACTTTAAACAATAGTGGAAGCTGTGAAAGACTTACCTCTGGCATAGGGCTTTCTGTGGCATTTGTCATGTGGTCTCTGCAGATGGGGTGGATCAGAGTTAGGACACACAAGGACTGCCATTGCCCTTCTGAAGATGCTGGTTGTTAGGTCAGTGAACTGATTATCTAGGTTCATCAATAAGGTTTGAGTCACTGACCTAGAACAAGTATGCAAATCTGTACTGCAAGGCACATGTTTTTTTAGCACACAGCAAAGCATGTCAATTCCACACTTGTACGTTACAGTGTGAAATGTTAAAAATAAAAAAAATTACAATTGTGCATATCTGGTAAAATATTTGTTGTGGTGTGTTGGCAGCCTATTCAAAATAAATGGGTTGTCTTAACACACACATTAATGCACAACATTGGACCATTGTGAATGGGCTCCTAAGGCAGAGCTGCTAATTGGCTGTCTCCTACTGAATGTCATTCACCAGTGTGCCTTTGGCAAAGACCAAATAACCAGTCAATATCATTCTTCTGCATTCCTTTGATACAGACCATCTGACCAGTAAATGTCATTCTTCTGTGTCCTTTTGGCAGAGATCACCTGACCCGTGAATGTCATTCCCTGCGTCCCTTTGGTAAAGACCACATAACCAGTGAATGTAATTCTTCTTCATCCTTTTGGCAGAGACCATGTGACCAGTGAATTCATTCTTCTGTGTCCCTTTGGTTAAGGCAAGGTTACTGGTGAATGTCATTCCCCTGCATCCTTTTGGCAAAGATCACGTTACCAGTGAATGTCACTCTTCTGCGTCACTTTAATAAAGGCAATGTGACCAGTGAATTTCATTTACTTGCGTCCTTTTGGCAACCAGTGAATGTCATTTTTCTGTGTCCCTTTGGTAAAGACCACATGACCAGTAAATGTCAATCCTCTGTGTCCCTTTGGTTAAGACCACATAACCAGTGAATGTTATTCCTCTGTGTTCCCTTTGGTTAAGACCACATAACCAGTGAATGTTATTTTTCTGTGTCCCCTTTGGTTAAGACCACATAACCAGTGAATGTCATTCTTCTGTGTCCCTTTGGTAAAGACCACATGGCCATGGCCAGTGAATGTCATTCTTCTGTGTTCCTTTGGTAAAGACCACATGGCCATGGCCAGTGAATGTCATTCTTCTGTGCTCCTTTGGTTAGGACCACATAACCAGTGAATGTCATTCTTCTGTGTCCCTTTGGTAAAGACCACATGGCCATGGCCAGTGAATGTCATTCTTCTGTGTTCCTTTGGTAAAGACCACATGACCAGTGAATGTCATTCTTCTGTGTCCCTTTGGTTAAGACAAGGTTACCAGTATATGTCATTCCCCTGTGTTCCTTTTGATAGAGACCATGTGACCAGTGAATGTCATTCCACTATGTCCTTCTTGGCAGAGACCATGTGACCGATGAATGGCATTCCACTATGTCCTTCTTGGCAGAGACCATGTGACCAGTGAATGGCATTCTCCTGCATCCTTTTGGCAGAGACCATGTGACCAGAAAATGGAGCAAAGCTAAGAATTTCACAACTGAAACTCCACCACAAATTTGATAGGACTTAAAAGTATAGGTCCATTGAAGGAATTTTGATAAATGAGGGCCTCTCTCCGAGAATACACCATAATGATTAACTGCCATGTTATGTCTTTGTCTCTTCTATCCTCATCTCTCCCTCTCTGCACTGTCTTCTCTGTCTGATCTACACAGGTGACATGGAGTATTGGATGGAGCACACCTCTTGGCACAGCAGTGAGGCATCCCCAATGTCTTTGGTGAGACATGCGGGGCCGTAACATCCAGTTTCCTTTACCATCCACACCTCCCTTTGTTTTTATTTATACCTATGCATGTTTTCTTTTCCTTTTTTTATATATATACATATCTATCTATATATATATATATATATATATATCCTTTTTTTTTTTATCCCACACTTGTAGGGGACAGTCAAAGGGGAAAAAGAAAAACTAGTGAGCAGGCAGTTTTGTCGGATTCTAACACCTTGTCTGAAAGACAAAAGAGAATGGTGTGCTTTGGAGCCCACTCATTGGAAGAGGATTTGGAATGGTCTGAGCCTCAGATTAAAGACTCTGGGGTAGACACGTGTAGTAGCACCACCCTTAATGAGGAGCATAGCCATAGCGACAAGGTACTGACGTTGTGGAAGCCTGCATTTTGATCTGCTCATTTGGTCTTCGTTTGCTCTCTGTCACTCATTGAATTTAAAACATTTTTTTAACGACCAGGCAGATGGGGTTTATTTGAAGACTGCAGGGTAGTCAGGGGCCACCGGCCAATGACAAGCCACCTCTTTGGCAGTTGGGACTCATAACTGCTGTCTTTGAATGAGCTCCAGTCTGTTTTCTAGACACTGTAGTATTTCTTAAGGTGCAGAAAAGAAAAACAAAACTGAAAGAAAATATATTTATATATAAAAAAGAAAAATTAGACAAAAACCCCATTTCATTCTTGTATTGCCACCCCTTGGCAGGGCAAGAATAATAATTGCCAGGCACCGAGAATTGTATTTTTGTTTGTGTAATGTAGACTGTGATATCTTATTTATTCACCGCATTTTATAACCACTGAGGTTGAATTGGCCGGGTCAACGGGTTCAAGAAATAAAGAACATGACAAACTACAAACAATCATTTTTAAAAACAAATTTGGGTCTGTTTTCACAGAAAAGTTGTTTTTCTTTTTTCCCTTTCACTTTCATGTTATGTCCGTCCTCATCTGTCGTCCATTGTTTTTGTGTTGTTTGTGTTGTAGTGTGCCATTCATTGTTCTGTTTATTTTGCATTTAGCTTGACAGCAGTCATGACACATGTCAATTTTTCTCAATGTGCTCTCTATTTGTTAAATCTGCATGGAGCATGAACATGTGCTAAGCTAGAGGAACAGCTTTGATTACACAAGTTATATTGTGCTAGGTTATAAATCATCAATTGCGCCCATTCTGAAGCTTACCCAAAAAATTATTCTGCAGGTATGGGTAGACATCAATGAAAAGGATCACCTCCTAGCTTCTTCTATCTGTGGCAAGATTTCCCCCCACAAGTTCCTGTCTCTTCCCCTCCCCATTTGGCCATAACAAAGGTGTCACCTCCTTATAGTAGGGACCCTCTTATTTGTTTGGTATTCATCAGAAACATCCAAGGGTGGAATAGTGCCCTCAACATTTAAAGTGATTGTAAACGATTACCTTGTAAAACAACCCATTCAGTTTAAAATAAACATGGATATAGATATAAAAAAAAATTATAAATACCCTTTTTTTTTAATAAACAATTGCATTCCCTCTGTTCTCAGCTGCATACTGGGGGTGGGGGGGACTGACCATGGTGTGCTTTTTCTGCTTAGTATGGTCAGTTTTTATTAGGAAAGCAAGGGGACTAGCAGGAACACCAGGGATTTCACACAAGGGAAGCAATACAAAGAGAACAGGAGACTTTCTCATACAAGTGCATGGTACAGCAGACACATCACGAATATGAAGTGTTGGGGGTAACACACACTTTAAATTTGTAATGTCCATGGTGTTAGCCAATTCATTTGGGAATACTTGCTGTCTCAGCCTTAGAGATATCAGAAGCAAACACTTGATTCAATGCACAAGCAACCTTGAAGTATCACTTCTTGGTGAAGTTGACAATATCTAGTTTTACTTACTTTAGTCAGAAAATAAAGTCCTGCTTGATCACTTTAGGCTGGCCCCTTTTGCGGGTATAGGTATGTAAAACATTGAAAATAAGTTGCCTATACTGTGTAAAATCCCGTAATACACTGTCTCACCCTGCTCTGCACATGCTCAGTTGCTCTCCATTTTTGGCATTGTGTCGAAAATCAGAGCTACTAGAGGCTGATCTGCTGATAAGATATATTGCTGCTTAGGGGGCTCTGGGCTTCAGCAAAATGGCAGCCTTCAGCAAGAAAAAACAGGAACAATGCTGGTGGAAATTTACAGCACACACTAATTTTGGTAGCATAATTATTAATGTGGAATGTATGTTCCTTGCTAAAGAACATTTTTTTTTATCAAGTTGCTATGGGTAAAGTTCCACTTTAATAGGTATGTGAAGGCAAGATTTTTTTTTTTAGTTTTCGATAGGAAGGTAGTAAAGTCTTAGATCATGGTTATTTATTACTGTTTGTGTCCCACTGGCCAAATTTTCCTTTACTTGCAGACGCAACAGGAAATGAGAGGAAATATCTCCAAAATTGAACAAATCATAGTTGGTATCTCAATTTAAGAACGTGCCTTTACATTTTGCTCTGGTGACAACTTTGTAATTTTGGATTTCCCATCACTTTCTTTCTCAGTGTCAGTTGTCACCAGGACAAATAGAGCAGGTAAATCTCCCCAGCTTGGACACCGAAATAAAAACCTTGGGAATGGGTCTAACCCTTCTATATGCTATCCAAAATTTACAAAAATAATGTTTGCCTTGACATACGCTTGACTTTCTGTCTCATAGCCACAGCAGGAAGTAAGGGAACATTTCCCAATGTGAGGGAAATCCCTTGTAGTCACCAGGGTCCCCAATGGTAGGTTTCCCCTCTATTCCTGTTCTGGTGAAAACCGAAAATTGTGGATTTTCTTTCACTCTTGGTGATAATGGTCACCGGGACAAATGGAGGGGATAAATCTCACTAATGGGGTGTTCTAATCCCTCTCCACTCTATCCAAAACTGAAAAAAATGTTTTGCCTTCAGTTAAACTTTAACTACAAGGTCTTTCTAGCTACACCATGGAATTTGCAATGCACTGCACTGGAAAAGACATTTACATTTCCCGATTTAAATTACCAGAAGAAGTGTTCTAGGAAAAAATATATGAAGGGAGAGAGAAGAAAGAGAGCAACCTTTTAGGGTTAGAGTGGTTTAGATTAAAAGGAACATTTTAGACTGGTTTTGTAAATTTACCATAGAAAGTCTACACGGGGCCAGAACATTTTACTTAGTTTGGGATGTGATAGGGTAAGGTTAGAGCTTTAGTTATGTTATTACTGTCTGTGTCCCTGACAGGGAGACATTTCCTGCCAGGAAAGCAAGCGATGGCTAATCTCTCCAATGGGGACAAGGACAAAAACACATTTTTAGTAGAATATCTGTCCAATGGGGACAGAGACAAATCACATTTTTAGTAGAGTGGAGAAACACTAGACCTTCTGACAGTGTTTTTTTACTGCTGTCCATGCATTCCTGTCCCCATTACACCTAATTCCCATTTCTTGATTGGGGACAAGAAATAAAGGAACATCTCCACAATGGGGTCACAGACAGAAATACAAATCTAAAGGTTTTGTAAGTTTTTAGCTTGTTTAAAGTACAACCCAGGCCAGGCTGTGGACATTCTATTATTCACATATTTTAACATACGTATTAAAAAGTCCTTGCTGACTTCTGTACCTACAGCTGTGGCCAAAAGTTTTGAGAATGACACAAATATTAATTTTCACAAAGTCTGCTGTCTCAGTTTTTATGATGGCAATTTGCATATACTCCAGAATGTTATGAAGAGTGATCAGATGAATTGCAAATAAACATTTCAACTGCATTTGTGAAGAAGGCTTCAGGGTGACCAAGAAAGTCCAGCAAGTGCCAGGACTGTCTCCTGCAGTTGATTCAGCTGCGGGTTGGGGGCACCACCAGTGTAGAGCTTGCTCAGAAATGGCAGCAGGCAGGTGTGAGTGTATCTGCAAGCACAGCGAGGCAAAGACTTTTGGAGGATGCCCTGGTGTCAAGAAGGTTAACAAAGAAGCCACTTCTCTCCAGGAGAAACATCAGCGACTGACTGACATTCTGCAAAAGGTACAGGGATTGTACTGCTGAGGACTGGGGGGTAATGAATCCCCTTTCCGTTTGTTAGGGGCATCTGGAAAAAAACCTTGTCTGGAGAAGAAAAGGTGAGTGCTACCATCAGTCCTGTGTCATGCCAACATTAAAGCATCCTGGGACCATTTATGTGTGTGGTTGTTTCTCAGCCAAGGGAGTGGGCTCACTCACAATTTTGCCTAAGAACACAGCCATGAATAAAGAATGGTACAAAAACATCCTCCTAGAGCAACTTCTCCCAACCAAGAACAGTTTGATGATGAACAATCTAAAAGTATGTGTGTCACTGGCGCAAAACCTATCCTATCACCATTATATAAGTGATGTCTGTAGCTGCTGCATCCAAAGATTTTCAAGAGAAAAAATTAAATTAAAAGTGCTATGTGTGTGGATGCGCTGCTCACATTTGTGCTCTCTATCCTATCTGTGTGTGTGCTATCTTTTGGACCTAATTTTATTCACCATCCACCTATAAAATTACATCACATTTAAGCAATAACCATATGCCTGTAAAAATTCATCACATATAAACAACAACTTTATGCAAATTCCGTAAATCATATAAAAGTCCAGTGACATATGTCACATGATATAAAACTCTCTTCATATGTGTTGCAAATCTTCCGTTGAGATTGCCGTGGGCGGCGTGCTCTTGTGTGTTAAATCAGATTAAAGTGACTTAGTGCTTCACCACCACCTGTGAGATTTGCCACTCACCAGATAAATCTTTAAAACTGCACCTTTGGTTCATTAATAGGGATAACCACTCCACTCAAAGGGGACTTTCTCCAATAGCTATACCAGGACCTCAATGCTCCTCATGAAAGGCTGCTGGGAGATTATCGTACCCACGTGATCGGGAACGAACGGGGTTGGTAAGGACGCGAACGCACACAAAGGGGGGAACGCAAGCGGCAACGGAGACAACACAGCATACACCAGACGAACCGGGCTACAGCGCCCACCCGTCCCTAACTGCTGGAACAGCTCTGTGCCGGCCTAATGGCACTTGGAAATGTGAGTGCATAGTGTTTTTTATTTATGGAATAAAGGTTTTAAACGTTATTGTGCGATGATTGTTTTTCATCCGTTTTCATGAGGAGCATTGAGGTCCTGGTATAGCTATTGGAGAAAGTCCCCTTTGAGTGGAGTGGTTATCCCTATTAATGAACCAAAGGTGCAGTTTTAAAGATTTATCTGGTGAGTGGCAAATCTCACAGGTGGTGGTGAAGCACTAAGTCACTTTAATCTGATTTAACACACAAGAGCACGCCGCCCACGGCAATCTCAACGGAAGATTTGCAACACATATGAAGAGAGTTTTATATCATGTGACATATGTCACTGGACTTTTATATGATTTACGGAATTTGCATAAAGTTGTTGTTTATATGTGATGAAATTTTATAGGTGGATGGTGAATAAAATTAGGTCCAAAAGATAGCACACACACAGATAGGATAGAGAGCACAAATGTGAGCAGCGCATCCACACACATAGCACTTTTGATGATGAACAATGCCTTTTCCAGCATGACGGAGCACCTTGCCATAAGGCAAAAGTGATAACTAAGTGGCTTGGGGAACAAAACATCAAAATTTTGGGTTCATGGCTAGGAAACTCCCCAGACCCTAATCCCATTAAGAACTTGTGGTCAATCCTCAAGAGGCAGGTGAACAAAATAAAACCCACAAATTTTAACAAACTCCAAGCATAGATTATGCAAGAATGGGCTGCCATCAATCAGGATATGGCCCAGAAGTATGCCTGGGCGTCAGAGGTCTTGAAAAAGAAGGGTCAACACTGCAAATATTGACGCTTTGCATAAGCTTAATGTAGGTGTCGATAAAAGTCTTTGCCGCTTAAGAAATGCTTGTAATTATACTTCAGTATGCCATAGTAACATCTGACAAAAAGGTCTAAAAACACTGAAGCAACAGACTTTGTGAAAATGAATATTTGTGTCATTCTCAAAACTTTTGCCGACGGCTGTACAGGCACTGGAGTAATTCATTCTTAAAATATACAGCAGAAGCACTCTCACTTTCAGCAGCTCAGCTTATTCTACTCCTCAATCCACCAAGCAGTGACTTGGTACCCTTTCAGGATTTTTATCTCTAACATATACAGTGCCTTGAAAAATTATCCATACCCCTTGAAAATGCCCAAATTTTGTCATGTAACAACCAAAAACATGTATTTTATTGGGATTTTATGTGATAGACCAACACAAAGTGGTACATAATTGTGAGGTGGAAGGAAAATGATAAATGGTTTTCCAAATTTTTTACAAACAAATATCTGAAAAGTGTGGCGTGCATTTGTATTCAGCCCCCTTTTCTCTGATACCCCTAACTAAAATCTAGTGGAACCAATTGCCTTCAGAAGTCACCTAGTTAGTAAATAGAGTACCGCCTGTGTATAATTTAATCTCAATATAAATACAGATGTTCTATGAACCCCTCAGAGGTTAGAGAACCTTAGTGAACAAACATCATGAAGGCCAAGGAACACACCAGAGAGATCAGGGATAAAGTTGTGGAGAAGTTTAAAGCAGGGTTAGGTTATAAAAAAATAATCCAAATACTCACGGAGCACTGTTCAATCCATCATCCGAAAATGGAAAGAGTATGGCACAACTGCAAACCTACCAAGACATGGCCGTCCACCTGAACTGACAGGCCGGGCAAGGAGAGCATTAATCAGAGAAGCAGCCAAGAGGCCCATGGTAACTCTGGAGGAGCTGCGGAGATCCACAGCTCAGGTAGGAGAATCTGTCCACAGGACAACTATTAGTCGTGCTCTCCACAAATCTGGCCTTTATGGAAGAGTGGCAAGAAGAAAGCCATTGTTGAAAGAAAGACATAAGAAGTCCTGTTTGCAGTTTGCGAGAAGCCATGTGGGGGACACAGCAAACGTGGAAGAAGGTGCACTGGTCAGATGAGACCAAAATTGAACTTTTTGGCCTAAAAGCAAAATGCTGTGTGTGGCGGAAAACTAACACTGCACATCACCCTGAACACACCATCCCCACTGCAAAACATGGTGGTGACAGCATCATGTTGTATGCTTTTCTTCAGCAGGGACAGGGAAGCTGGTCAGAGTTGATGGGAAGATGGATGGAACCAAATACAGGGCAATATTAGAAGAAAACCTGTTCAAATCTGCAAAAGACTTGAGACTGGGGCGGAGGTTCACCTTTTTAGCAGGACAACGACCCTAAACATACAGCCAGAGCTACAATGGAATGGTTTAGATCAAAGCATATTCATGTGTTAGAATGGCCAAGTCAAAGTCCAGACCTAAATCCAATTGAGAATCTGTGGCAAGACTTGAAAATTGCTGTTCATAGACGCTCTCCATCCAATGTGACAGAGCTTGAGCTTTTTTGCAAATAAGAATAGACAAAAATGTCACTCTCTAGATTTGCAAAGCTGGTAGAGACATACCCAAAAGGACTTGCAGCTGTAATTGCAGTGAAAGGTGGTTCTACAAAGTATTGACAAAAGGGGGGCTGAATACAAATACATGCCACACTTTTCAGATATTTATTTGTAAAAAATGTTGAAAACCATTTATCATTTTCCTTCTACTTCACAATGATGTGCCACTTTGTCTTGGTCTATCACATAAAATCCCAATAAAATACATTTACGTTTTTGGTTGTAACATGACAAAATTTGGAAAATGTCAAGGGGTATGAATACTTTTTCAAGGCACTGTACATAGAGAGAGTGTACAGGAAGAGGGGAGATCAGAGTGCAAAGAGTCGATTTGGACAACTTCAGTTCTGGAATATGTAACATGTTCCAGCGTATGTCTCCTCTTCCCCCCGATCCATCCTACCTGTGACAGCAGGCAGGGCATGTTCTACCTGCACCCACTGTCACAAGTTGAAAATAGCATGGCTGTGGGGGCAGGAAACTGTGAATTCATAAACTACAAGTACTGTAACCCATCGGGGCTGGCAGCTTGTACTTCTCTATAAACAACGAGGGTGCTGGTGAGTGCTCTCATAAGTTATTCATCTTCCTGCTGTCAAGTAACTGCCGGGCAGATGGCTATTCTAAGAATCTGCAGAAGCCTGACATTGCACCTGTGATTTACTGATCACGAGTGCAATGCTCTGCAGGCTTTTTAGAACTATTATAATAAATTCACATTTTACCTGCAAAATGTGCATTTATTATATTTTGTTTCCAGGTGAACTTATTCTTTAGGTTATTCTATCAATAAGGGAAAGGGAGGACAAACAGTGTGAAGTGCAGGCACCTTGATGCTCACATATATGCAACAGCTTGCCAAATCTACCTACCATGGTAACATTCTGAGCCGTACTGACAAGCAACACTCCAAGCAAAACACAAGCTTGCTGTGAAACCCCACCTCTACAGGCCCATCACTTTATGGGCAGCCTTGCTAATAGGTATACATAGGAGTTAGGAAGTGGTGGCTGGGTATTAGCACTGAAGTGTGGAGAAGCTGTGCCTAGAAGTACAGCCTTAGATTTGGCAGTGATCTTTAGTGCGCTGCGCTTTGTGGTGAGCTGCATTCATATAATGGTCACTTCCATTGCAGTGCCAGCCAATTTAAATGAGTGGGCTGCTTTATCACAAGGGGTGTGTTTATGAAAAAAAGTTTGCATAGCAATTCTTCCAGTGAAAGTGCATGTACATTTGTTTGTTGCCAATGATGCAAAAAACGAATGTTATTTGACTATTTTCTGTGCAAGACAAATGTTTGTCATCATTTAAAATGGCAAATACCACATTTGGTCTTTAGATGGTGCAAATTATCATATGGAATTATGCGTACCGCCATCTAGTGGCTAAATGCATGTTTTTTCCATTTTAAATCACTTAAAAACATTTGTCCAAAACAGGAAATAGCCTCATAACACTTGCTTTTCATGCACCATTCACACAGAGCGAATGTATGTGCACCTTCACTGGGCGAGAATGTATACTCATCAATATCTTGATCCCCAGGACACTGTCACCACCATCCATGACCCACCCCATCACGTTATATGACCAAACTACAGGCAGTCCTGCCCAGATTACACCCACTTTCGGTGTGATCCCACCCAGATCATGCCCACCATGTGGACAGCCCCACTCTTAATTATGTAAAAGCCACTTTGGCCACAATCCCAAACGTTAGCAACCTTTTTTCTCCCCTCTTTCCCCATTCTGCAGATCCTATTATTTTAAATGAGATAAATAGCACTGATATATTGTGTGTAATCAGAGCTACGCATTTGCATATGCTTTTGTCAGGTTCTACAAATCATCTTTTGAGAGTCAATTAAATAAGAAAAGTCTGTGATTTGTCTAAATCTTGATACGCAGTTGGAGAACCCCCTGTTGTAGTGTAACATATACAAATTGTCCTGTTAGGATTTTCAGTATGCCTTCGGCACTGTATGGGGTAAACCATATTTTCATATACTACACACTACAGGGATGTAAAAGACAGCACAGCAGTACATGAGAAAATACCACTTAACATCACTGACAATTTTTCATTACATTTGCAGCAATTTTTATAATTGTGAACAGAGCTGGGTAGATTTAGGACTTCAGGGTTTTATTAGGGGGGGGGGGGGGTTCTAACAGGAAGTGAAGGTACATCTCTCCAATAGCGGCTCAGACCAAAACAAAGAAACGTTTGGTGGAGTGAGGAGGGGTTAGAACCCCTAACAATGTTTTTTATTGCTGTCTGTGACTTCTTGTCCTTGTGACTACCCCTGCCTTCTTCTATGGTCACCACGGGGTTTGGAAGTAAGGGAAAAATCTCCCTTAAGAATTACAGACAGAAAAAAAAAGTTTGGCAGAAGTTGTGTCTCTTCCCCACTATATGGTGGTCTTTAAATGTTAAAGGTTATAAAATAAAAATGAAGAAAAACATCTCACCATAAAGCTTTGTTAACCACTTCAATACAGGGCATTTACACCCCCTTCCTGCCCAGGCCAATTTTCAGTTTTCAGCGCTGTAACATTTTGAATGACAATTGCGCGGTCATGCAACACTGTACCCATATGAATTTTTTTCCCCACAAATAGAGCTTTCTTTTGGTGGTATTTGATCACCTCTGCGATTTTTATTTTTTGCGCCATAAACAAATGAAGAGTGACAAGTTTGAAAAAAAACACAATATTTTTTCACTTTTTGCTATAATAAATATCCCATTTTTAAAAAGAAAAAACTATTTTTTTCTCTCAGTTTAGGCCGACATGTATTCCTCTACATATTTTTGGTAAAAATTCGCAATAACCGTATATTGATTAGTTTGCACAAGTTATAGCGCCTAGAAAATAGGGGATAGATTTATGGCATTTTTATTATTATTATTTTTTTTTACTAGTAATGGCGGTGATCTGCGATTTTTATCGTGACTTTGACATTGCAGCGGACATATCCAACACTTTTGACACTATTTTGGAACCATTCACATTTACACAGCGATCAGTGCTATAAAAATGCACTGATTACTGTATAAATGTCACTGGCAGGATAGAATTAACACTAGGGGCGATCAAGGGGTTAAATGTGTTACCTAGGGAGTTATTCTAACTGTGGGGGGAGGGGACTGACTTGGGGAGGAGACCGATCGGTGTTCCTATATACAAGGAACACACGATCAGTCTCCTCTCCCCTGACAGGACATGGATCTGTGTGTTTACACACAGAGAACCACGGTCCTGCTCTGTAACAAGCGAACGCAAGTGCTCAGCGGTCATTGCGGGCACCAGGCATGCGCATCGGCACCTCGGTGACGCCGCGGCGTGCGCACCCCCCCAATTAGGCTGGGAAGCCGAGGATGTCATATGACGCCTGCCCAGGATGTGAAATCCTATCTGCGGACGTCATATGTCTATGGGCGGTTAGGGAAGTGGTTAACAGTCTTGCTGGGATAGATAAATAGAAGGAATAAAATCTTTCCTGGAGAAAATGCTGGTTCCTGGTTCCCTTCAGTACTGCTCAACAATGTGAACTTTTCTACTGCAGGGGAGGATCAAAGTCCACATTGGCTAAATGTCTAAATTTAGCAAACATCACACAACCAGGATCATATAGACGTTTTCCAGCATTAAAGCATCATTTAACCCAGAATATGAATGATGATCATTACATGCTATATAACATAATGTTCATACTCACAAAGCCACTAAAGCATTTGTTTTGAGTAGAGTTAAACAAACCTGGTTAATTCTGCCTTCAGCTGTCCCTCTCATCTTCTCTGTGCCCCTATTGCAGGCTGAGAATGTGTAGACCAGCTGGTGTCCTCTACTGAGCATGCTCAGTTCAAAGCTCTTAATTTCCTCCTTTTTTCTCATCAGGGCAGCCCATGTGACACATGTGGGTGTATACATAGTGGTAAATGACACTCCCCTCCCTCCTCCTCCATGTACTCCTATTACAAAACACTATGGGGGGTGGGATATAGTATGCTGATTGATTACATTCACAATGAAACTCCAAAAAAAAGCCTATCCCCCCCCCAAGGATCTTTCCCTGAGGATGCCAAGTTAATGTGACCACACAACAGAGTTGAAGGAATAAGGTACTTAGAAATACAGTGGCATGATATATATCAAGGATCCTCGAATTACGGCCCTCCAGCTGTTGTGGAACTACACATCCCATGAGGCTTTGTAAAACACTGACATTCACAGACATGACTAGGCATGATGGGAATTGTAGTTCTTGAATAACTGGAGGGCACTAGTTTGAAGACCCCTGATATATATGATCTATATGAATGAGTTATGGCAATTAACACTTCTCTGTTTAGTATGACTTTAAAGGGAGCATGCAGCAGCATTTTCTCCAGGAAAAATAATCATTTTTCTAATTAAACCTCATGTATAGGACCACTTTAACTTTCTTTCACCTGTTTTTAGTTTACACATGGTGGAAGCATATCCGTACTATACCTTCCAACCCGACCTACTTCATAACACAGCAAATACTTTCCTCTTGGACTTCTCTCCAACTTTTTAATTAAAATCACCTTACATTTCAGTCAATTCTTCACAAGCATTTTGTACTTGTGAGGAATGGGTCATGGTAGATGGTCTGTGACACAGAAATCTCAAAAAGCTAATGACAACACTGAAGCAGAATGCTCTTCTAGGTGATAGGGTAGGGAAGAACTCCAGGTTGTGCAGATCTTTACATAGGGTGGGGTGAGATGCCCTCCTTATGAAGAGCTCTTGAGGTGTAAAGTTTGTCATCCGGCAGGCTTGTGTTGACTGCTCACGGAAATGCATTCATCCGATTGCCAAATAAACTCTCACACAATCATATAACACTCACAACTATATCTAGCTGCCAGCAGGGCAGTTCACTGTGCATTGTG
Source organism: Lithobates clamitans (assembly GCA_037952925.1). Taxonomy (NCBI): domain Eukaryota; kingdom Metazoa; phylum Chordata; class Amphibia; order Anura; family Ranidae; genus Lithobates; species Lithobates clamitans. The sequence continues at coordinate 2,142,657 of JBBGZY010000969.1, read as the reverse complement.
AGCAGAAATGTGATCACTGACAAATGTTAAATCTGAAAATCTCTGGATTGTGGAAACAGAGGTAAGTGTTAATTCAGTTCCTCAAGTGCAGGATATGTAAAACCTGGAGTTCTTCATTAAAAAAATTACCCCCATCTGCAAAGTTTTGCAAAAGCTCTTTATGAAGCATGAGGTTCTCAATGCTTAGGGCTCATTTACACTTGCTTCGGCTTCAACAAGGCTTCGGACACGCTTCTTAAAGCTCTCTGAATGGCAGTCAAAGCTCCTGTCACTAAATAAAATGGTTAGCTTATGCCCTGTACACACGGTCGGTCATTGATCGGATATTCCGACAACAAAATCCATGGATTTTTTCCGACAGATGTTGGCTCAAACTTGTCTTGCATACACACGGTCACACAAAGTTGTCGAAAAATCCAGTTGTTCTGAACGCGGTGACGTAAAACACGTCTGTCGGGACTATAAACGGGGCAGTAGACAATAGCCTTCGTCTCTTTATTTATTCTTAACATGCGTGGCACTTTGTGCGTCTGATTTGTGTACACACGATCGGAATTTCCGACAACGGATTTTGTTGTCGGAAAATTTTATAGCCTGCTCTCAAACTTTGTGTGTCGGAAATTCCGATGGAAAATGTGTGATGGAGCCTACACACGGTCGGAATTTCCGACAACAAGGTCCTATCACACATTTTTCATCGGAAAATCCTATCGTGTGTACAGGGCATTACAGTCCTGTTTACACCTGCTTTTGCTTTGCTTCAAAAATTATACCCCATGTAGCTTTAGTGGTGCTTCAAAGTGTCTTCAAAGCCTCCATAGAAGTCTATGGCAAAGCTCACTTGAAGCCCCACCAAAGCCCCGTCAAAGCTCCACCAAAGCCCCACTGAAGCCTCATCGAAGGACCAAGCAAAAGCAGGTGTAAACAGGACTGTAAGCTAACCATTTTATTTAATGACAGGAGCTTTGACTGGCATTCAGAGAGCTTTAACAAAGCGTGTCCGAAGCCATGTTTTGAAGCAAATGTAAACTAGCCCTTAATCTGAACATTAGATGATTTTTGAAGCCCCTGTATCCCATTAGATGTTAGCAATCTATGCAGATGACTCTTTAAAGTTGCAGCATACCTTTCCAAGGTAGAAACTAGGGTTATCTTTAGGTAATTTGATTAATTAAAAAGTTTTACTATAGTAGAATCTTTAAATCACATATGCACATTGAGGTTAATTTACTGGTATTGGTGGTATTTGGTGGTATTTGATCACCTGTGCGGTTTTTATTTTTTGCGCTATAAACAAAAAAAGAGCGACATTTTTGAAAAAAAAAATATATTTTTTACTTTTTGCTATAATTAATATCCCCAAAAAATGTTTTTAAAAAACAAATTTCTTCATCAGTTTAGGCCAATATGTATTCTTCTACATATTATTGGTAAAAAAATTGCATTAAGCGTATATTGATTGGCTCGCGCAAAAGTTATAGCGTCTACACAATAGGGGATAGATTTATGCCATTTTTTTTTTAAATAATAATGGCGGCGGTGATCTGCGATTTTTAGCGGGACTGCAACATTGCGGCGGACAGATCGGACACTTTTGATGCTTTTTTGGGACCATTGACATTTATACAGTGATCAGAGCTTTAAAAAATGCACTGATTACTGTGTAAATGTCACTGGCAGGGAAGCTGTTAACACTAGGGGGCGATCAAGGGGTTAAATGTGTTCTCTTGTGAGTTTTTTCTAACTGTGGGGGGTGGGACTGGGTGGGGGAGGAGACATATCGCTGTTCGTAATTACTACGAACAGCAGATCTGTCTCTTCTCTCCTGTCAGAATGAGGACTTGTGTGTTTGCATACACAAATCCCCGTTCCGGCTCTCGTGCCCACGATCGTGCCCACCGGCAACGAGCATCGGGTCCCCCTGCTATGGCTCTTAAAGGAGCCGACGTACGGGTACGGCGTTTTGCAAAAACGAACCACTTTGCCAACGTAAATGTACGCGAGCCGGTCGGCAAGTGGGTAAAGAAGGTCAACTGCAGGCCAGAAGAAGGTCAACTGTAGATCAGAAGTAGGTCAACGAGCAGTAGGTCTGAAGTAGGTCAGCAGAAGGTGAACTGTAGGTCTGAAGGAGGTCAAGTGCAGGTCACAATGAAGTAAACTGTAAGTCAGAAGAAGGTCAGTTGCAGGTCAAATGCAACTGCAAAGAATATCAGGTGGAACTCAGAAACATCTAAAACTGATATCAAACAGGAGCTACAGGAGGGTGGAGAATCTAGAATGCTGACAACTGTTGCAGCTAAATTTTATTTGGCAGCTATAAACAATTTTGCCACATATTAGACTATTTGGTCATGGATTAAAATAGAGAGGCCACTTTTTTAATAACACTGCACGATAAAATAGCTTGTCTGTTGTAAATCAGTTTTTACAAGTGAATGAGAAAAATACCCTTGCCGTATATTACTCACTTTTATATTCTTTAATTAACTGACTCTCATTATTGCTGGAATTAGGCTCAATTCACAAAGCTAACACACCAGGGTAAGGATCATGGCTTTTTTTTTTTTTAACTACATTTATTTTCTGAATTTTGTTGCAGACCCCAATTGATTTTGCTGAAAATAAAGATCCTTATCCTTGTGTAAAGCTTCATTAATATAGCCTATTTCTAATGCTCCTGTAGAAAAGAATTAGGCTTTCTATAAGCTTTTATGGAACATATTGTATGTCTAGTTCGCCACCAGCCTACAAGTACACCTGTATGTAAATGAGCTCTGTAACCCTTCAGAAAAAGTAAAAAGATAAATATCTATTTAGGCCCATTGAAGGGTTCCTTATATCACTCATCCATTGTAGGCAATTTTGGGAGCACAGGACCCTGCGGAGAACCTCCGTAGCGTTTATCTTGTACACAAATTAGGTGTCTGGAGTCACTTCTGGTTTCGCTTTTCTAGATAAGCAATGTGAGGAGGGCTATGGAATCTTTTAGGGTTATAGCAGAGTACCATAGTATCCCCTACCCTCTAGAAGTTGATGTGCACCTCCTAGATGCTGAACTTGTCAGCAGTTAATGAGAGGCATTGCAGTTTTCCTGGCTCCCCTATGCTCTCTGGAACCAAGGTGAGGTTAAGGATCCTTCACAAAGTCTTTACCTGTATTTGACTTGTTTTTTTACCAAAGGTATTGTCCCTTTACAGTATATTAAACAAGTAAAAGTGGCTGGTAGAAAATGAAGACACTGGAGTTGGGTGCCTTTTTTATCATTGCAGAATAGGCTCCAGGGGTTGTAGTAGAGTTTTGAGTAACAGGCTCAACTTTTTTTATCATTGCAGAATAGGCTTCAGGGGTTGTAGTAGAGTTTTGAGTAACAGGCTCAACTTTTTTATCATTGCAAAATAGGCTCCAGGGGTTGTAGTAGAGTTTTGAGTAACAGGCTCAACTTTTTTATCATTGCAGAATAGGCTCCAGGGGTTGTAGTAGAGTTTTGAGTAACAGGCTCAACTTTTTTATCATTGCAGAATAGGCTCCAGGGGTTGTAGTAGAGTTTTGAGTAACAGACTCAACTTTTTTATCATTGCAGAATAGGCTCCAGGGGTTGTAGTAGAGTTTTGAGTAACAGGCTCAACTTTTTTATCATTGCAGAATAGGCTCCAGGGGTTGTAGTAGAGTTTTGAGTAACAGGCTCAACTTTTTTATCATTGCAGAATAGGCTCCAGGGGTTGTAGTAGAGTTTTGAGTAACAGGCTCAACTGCTGTTCACTTTATTAGAATATAATAACAGGGACAAACTTTGCCACAACATAACCTCTTAACAGCAGCTATATATAAAAACGTCAAGACCTTGCCATCAGTGGCTTTGCTTTGCTTATTAGCAGTGGAACTTGGGAAGGTGGGTTGAGGTTTAAAATAACCCTTCCAAGCTACCCTTAAAGACATTATAGTTTTAAAAAAAGAAAGACAATACCTATTTTTCCGAACTGCCTCCTTTGCACCTTTTTGGTTTCTTCTGTACTACAGGTGTTCTTGAAGGCTACAAATCTCCTGTTACTGCTGTACTGTTGAAAACATGCTCTAACATATTTTTCTCGTGTTTCTCCCTACACAAATCAGCACCCTGTTACGTGGCAAGCGTCCAAAGATGGCGACCGATTAATTGGCCGCATCTTATTAAATAAGCGGTTAAAAGATGGCAGCGTGCCTCGAGATTCTGGAGCTATGCTTGGTCTAAAGGTAAGTGCTGAATTATGTGGATAGAGGAGGATCTTGGGGTCATGATTAGAATCTGTGTTGTCTGCATTTTAGATGTGGTACTTTTGATTTCTTTGAAAGACACAGGATGCTGAAATTTGCAATAAATGTGGCAAACCAGAATTTTAAAACTGCACAGATGCAAAGTGTGTCAATAGAACCAGAAAGGAGGGGTTGTAAAGCAAGATTTGCTCCATATTTTAGAGCTTCCACAATACCTAAGCAGCTAGGATCTGCTTAGACAACTGTAAGTGCTTGCTTTCAGTCCCTGCTGGCAGTTTAGTAACTGGAAATGCTCAAAAACTTTATCAAAAATGTTGTTCTTGCAGTGGGCAGATGATGAGCCATGTCCAGGTCTTTGTGACAGTGGAAGGGGTCCCAGCACTTGCTCAGTCCACATCTGGATGTGCACCTAAGATCTTGTCTCCTCTCCCCCCATCTATTTTAAATACCCCTTATACAGTGAGGGAAAAACATTTTTGATCCCCTGCTGATTTTGTACATTTGCCCACCGACAAATGATCAGTCTATAGTTTTAATGGTAGGTTTATTTTAACATTGAGAGACAGTATAACAAAAATATCCAAAAAAACGCATTTAAAAAAAGTTATGAATTGATTTGCATTTTAGTGAAATAAGTATTTAACCTATTCACAAAACATGATTTAGTAGTTGGTGGCAAAACCCTTGTTGGCAATCACAGAGGTCAGACATTTCTTGTAGTTGGCCACCAGATTTGCACACAAATTTTATCCCACTCCTCTTTGCAGATCCTCTCCAAGTCATTAAGGTTTCGAGGCTGACATTTGATAACTTGAACCTTCAGCTTCCTCCACATACTTTCTATGGGATTAAAGTCTAAAGACTGGCTGAGCCACACCTTTGTTGCCTTGGCTGTCTGTTTTGGGTCACTGTCATGCTGGAAGACCCATCCACGACCCATTTTCAATGCCCTGGCTTTTCACCCAAGATTTGAAAGTACATAGCCCCGTCCATCGTCCCTTTGATGCAATGAAGTTGTCCTGTCCCCTTAGCAGAAAAACACCCACAAATCATAATGTTTCCACCTCCCTGTTTGACGGTGGGGATGATGTTCTTGGGATCATAGGCAGCATTCCTCCTCCTCCAAACATGGTGAGTTGAGTTGAGTTGATGCCAAGGAGCTTGATTTTGGTTTCATCTGACCACAACACTTTCACCCAGTTCTCCTCTGAATCATTCAGATGTTCATTAGCAAGCTTCAGACAGGCCTGTACATGTGCTTTCTTGAGTAGGGGGACCTTGCGGGCGCTGCAGGATTTCAGTCCTTCACCGCGTAGTATGTAACCAATTGTTTATTTGGCAACTATGGTCCCAGCTGCCTTGAGATCATCGACAAGATTCTCCCGTGTAGTTCTGGGCTGATTCCTCACTGTTCTCATGATCATTGAAACTTCACAAGGTGAAATCTTGCATGGAGTCCCAGACTGAGGGAGATTGACAGTTATTTTGTGTTTCTTTTTTTTACGAAAAAATCGCACCAACTGTTGTCACCTTCTCACCAAGCTGCTTGGTGATGGTCTTGTTGCACATTCCAGCCTTGTGTAGGTCTACAATCTTGTCCCTGACATTCTTTGACAGCACTTTGGTCTTGGCCTTGGTGGAGAAATTGGAATCTGATTGATTGATATTGTGGACTGGTGTCTTGTATACAGGTAACAAGCTCAGATTAGGAGCACTCCATTTAAGGCAGTGCTCCTAATCTCAGCTTGTTACCTGTATAGAAGACACCTGGGAGCCAGAAATCTTGCTGATTGATAGGGGATCAAATACTTATTTCACTTATTAAAATGCAAATCAATTTATAACTTTTTTGAAATGTGTTTTTCTGGATATTTTTGTTGTTATTCTGTCTCTCACTGTTAAAATAAACCTACCATTAAAATTATAGACTGATCATTTCTTTGTCAGTGGGCAAACGTACAAAATCAGCAGGGGATCAAATACTTTTTCCCTCACTGTACATATCTAAAATGCAGTAGTCTTCTGGCCAGTCATATGATGTCTTGGGTTTTCTTCTTCCTGCGGTGGTAATTGGCAGTCTTACAGTATTCTACTGTGAGCCCAGGACAACTTCACTGTCATTAAACCTGGATGAGAACCAGTGCTAGATGTCAGGAGAGGTGAGTCTTCAGGAGACAGCAATTAAGTGGAGGTAAGTATTGCAATAGGTGCTGGCCAGATATTTTATGTTTTTAATACTGAAGTTCCTCTTGAACCCTTTTTACTGATTACTATGCTTCTTCAGTAGTGAATGAACACAGGAGCAATCGGTACTGATCGCTTCTATGTTCATTCAGGAAAGGAAGGGGGCTGATAAACATGAGGGGGGTGGGGAATCGCATTTTAGGTGACTAGCTAGTCATTTGCTACACATAGCTATTGGTTTGTTCAGCAAAGTCTGCTGAACAGTTCTGCTATGGTCACTAAAGTGACCATGAGCTTATATCAGAAGGAGGAATGCCAGATCCGTATGGCATATGGACCTGGCCATCTGGAAGCAGTGCTGTAGGTCCGTACGCCATATGGACCTGGCAGCAAAAGGGTTAAAGGCACACATTTCTTTTTTTTTTTTTTTTTATTTACTTGCATGGGAAAGCTCACATTTGTCAGGCCTGGCTTTAATCATTCTCATCTGATCTCCCTCTTTGGTTGATTTGAACCACTAATTGCATGTATAGATAGATTGAAAACATTGGTTTTGTCTTTATGATTCATGAATAACACCAATTTGCACCATCATAGCATTTATTTGGTGAACATGACATATAGGCCATAAACAAATCTCCAGCCTTATTTTCTCCTGGTAACACAGATTGGCTGCTTTTCAGGTACAGCTTAGTGTTCAATAAAATACTGAAACTATGGATTATCAGAGCACAATTCATTCCGAGCTATACTAATCGGCTTTCTACAATTTGCTGGAATGTTTAATTGGGAAAGAACAACATTTAATTGAAATATGACTTAATTAAGACAGAACAAGGTCAGGAGAAAAGAGATCTAATACTTGAAACAGTAAAAGGATGAAGCTCTTAGAATTGCTAGAGATTGTAGTATACATTAAGGTGAAGCTGTTACTTTTCCACATCAAAAAAAGCCATTTTACATCATGAACCAAATGAATCTCATTAATTCCCTGGGAAATGGCAAACTACACTTGCAGCATACACTGAAGGGGGGGGTGATATCAATAAATGTATGCCAGAATTTGATGCCTGGAGGAAAGTCTCATGGGTTAGTAAGTGTACTAACTCATCTATGGAAAGGTCTAAGAAGAACCAATCAATCTCGATATGCTGTCTGAGTTTAAGTCTTAAAGCGTATCTCCACTAAAACAAAATCGCCAAACAGAACACCTCCAAAAAATATTATTTCCTGCTTGTGTGATTGGCTCTCTGATTTCCCCAGCAGTCTGTCTAAGATACAAATTAAAATTTAGGCATCCCCTGCAACCGAAACTTAATTTTTTTTGGTGATATACTCCTTAAAGGGTTAATTATGTCTAAGGCCCCTTGCCCATGGGACCATCCAGCTGCAGTGCATCCCTCTTGGCATTTTAGTGTTGTGCAGCATCCAGCCTCGATACAGATAGCCTTTCCAAATCTATGGCAAGCTGTGACTGGACAAGGCTGAACTATATACTGAGTGGTACCAGCATTCAAAGCCTTTCCATTCTTCAGCTCCAGGGAATTTGTCGCTGAATGCATTGGGCCCTACATGTGGGTACCACTCAATACAGTGCTTAGCCCTATCCAGCTGCAGCCTGCCATAGACTTTGATAGGCTGCAGGCAGCGGGAATGCTGCACCTTTTCCTCTCTAAGACCCCTTTCACACTGAGCCGCCCCGGGCGTCAGCGGTAAAGCGGCGCTATGTTTGGCGCTGCTTTACTGTCGTTTTAGCGGCGCTATTCGGCCGCTAGCGGAGCCGTTTTAACCCCTGCTAGCGGCTGATAAGGGGTTAAATCCGCCCGCAAAACACTGCTGCAGCGGCACTTTGCCGGCGGTATAGCAGCGCTGCCCCATTGTTTTCAATGGGCAGGGGCGCTTTTGGAGCGGGGAGTTCACCGCTCCTAATGCGCTCCAAAGAAGCTGCTGGCAGGACTTTTTCTGGCGCCTGCCAGCACACCGCTCCAATGTGAAAGCCCTCGGGCTTTCACACTGGAATGAAAGGAGCCGCTGTTTAAGGACGCTTTGCAGGCGCTATTTTTAACGCTATAGCGCCTGCAAATCTCCTTAGTGTGAAAGGGGTCTTAAACACCGGGAGGGACGCACTGCAGTGCAACTTTTGGCACACAGGTGTGGCATGGTCTTGTTGGCTTTAGTAGGCAAGTGTTACAGGTGATGCCACTGATTAAACGCAACTGATTAAAAGCTCACATGCTTCCCCAATGGTGGTTGGAGAATATGGTCAGGTCCAGCTTTGGTCATGTGGGGAACGCTCCAAATGAGAAAAGTAACCAATTCCATTTGAGCATAAAGATTCTAAGATTGTGTGCCACTCCAAACAATTAAGTTTTCTTCAAAGCCAGATTATATGGTGTGGCTTTGTTTATATGGTTGCCTTAAGTGAGTTATATAGGAAGAGCTTCCAGATTGGCTTTGGGGGCTGGTGAGGGGAAAGGAGCCTGGAGCGGTGCAGTTAGACTGAAGTGTACATGATTATTCCATGTTTGTGACACAGAAATATAGAAGACGGACACAGCTAGACAACTAGCTTTTATAAAAGAAGATGACCAATGGCAGCCTCCATGGTTGTCTATTAGCAGATATACGTTAAGATGGTTCTGAGATGGTTATAGCAAAGATGCCTTGTCCCCTTAAGGTCTGTGTGCAGTTAATAGGATTGTAGCCTCTCTTTCTATACAACTGATGTCTTCCTGACAGACATGAGAGGGTTAATCGCTCTGACAGTAATAAAAGCGGTATTTCTTAGACATGAACAAGCGTTGTGTCTGTCAGGCTCGGCATTTTGCATTCTCAGTGTGTAGCACCTCCAGATCTTGGCTGGCACAGCAAATACGACTTCCGGGGTATTCTCTTCACACTGACTTTCTTTAGCCCAAAGTACACGTTCTAAGACAGACGCATCCGCCTCCCCGAGCCATACAAATGAATATGTCAGTCGTCTCAGAAATAATTTAACACCTAGAAGCACAGCATTTGAAGACCTAAAAGCAGCGCTTGGCACATGTATTCTGCCAATTTTCTCCTTTCTTGCAAAACTGCAGACCTTCTGCTATTTGATCTTTGATTCATAACAGCTTCCTGCATCTCCCCATGATTTTTTTTTTAGTTCTTTTATTCCATAGGCTACTATATCATGTGTGCAGATAGGGTATCTCATAAATCCAGCTTTCCTGCTGTAAAAGTGGAACATCCTCAAGTATCCAGCAGCCGCCCACTCTGCAGCTTCACATCACGACCTCTTGTTCTAAATACATTTTCCCTTCTGAAATACTCTGCATTGGTTATATCGCTAAATCCCACAATGTGTGCAGAAACCTGCTATAGCGGATACCTCCTATACCTTGGGGGTATTCATCCTCTGCATATAGCTGTCCTATCAACTCAATGTAAATGTGAAGGAGAAAAAAACAACAAAGATCAGTAATTCATTCATTTAAAACTTAAAAGGTTATTTAATATTACAGTTGTCAAAAATGTTGGTTTCCCCCCTAATACCTTGCAAAGCACATACTAAATTAAGATTTGGGTTTATGCGTTGTGGTATTACAAACAACAGAAAATTTCCCAGCAAACTTACCAGCCAGCCTGCAAAAAAAAAAAACAGTGATGGATCGGCCAGAGATTTCATCCATCTATGTGCAGGCTGATTGCACCCAATTCGATCCATTGATTGACTTGGGTACAACCAGCATGTCGGATCTTTAGCATGCCACTAGCAATAATCATTGTGTTCTCCCGGCTGGGAAGGCTCCATTCCAATCAGCAGGGGATCAGAACACAGATCCCCTACTGATTGGAGTAAAGCGGGTGGATGACACACTTTTGTCTGCTCAGTTTCTGCAGCGTGGACATGGACAAAGCCCACTCTGCTCTATGGCCGGCCAGGAGACTCCACAGTCCTTTTACACCCAGCTACCCTCCAATCTAATCTGCCTAAATGGAAGAGGACAGATTCCCTTCCCCCTTTTTTTCTTGGAATGGAATGGACCCAGATTTAGGTGGGTGTAAATGGACACAAATCTGTTTATACCTGCCTGTCCATAGGAATGCATGGACCTTCCGATCAGGTCTACCTGAAAAACTGACAGGCGGACCTGTTTGGATCGCCCATGTGAAAGGGGCCTAAAGGGCAGGTTTGCCTAGGGAGCCCCATGCTTGAAGACACAGGAACACATTGGATGTCCAGCAAAAGCACAATGGCAACTGAACGCATCCAATGTGTCTCCACGCCAAATTCAGCAGACAAGCTGTGCAGAGAAGTGGCAACCCTCCCAATCTATAACTAGCCTTTGCAGTAATGTGCACATGAATGGGCTTTGCACATTAAAAAACAACAGAAAATTTCCCAGCACACTTACCAGCCAACCTGAAAAGAAAAAAAAAAATTTGCCCTATCTAACATTTCATATAAATAACCGAGGGATTAGTTGCACACATTTGCAACAGTATGTAAAAAACTCAGAGGGGGAGATTTACTAAAACTGGTGCACACAGAATCTGGTGCAGCTGTGCATAGTAACCAATCAGCTTCTAACTTTAGCTTGTTCAATTAGGGCTTTGACAATAAGGGCCCTTTTACACAGGCGGTGGACTCCGCTTTGCTCAGCGGGGATCGATCTGCTGATCCCCGCTCAGCAGGTGGATGACAGGTCCGTCTCCGCTCTGTGCAGGGACGGACCTGTCAGAGCCCCGCTGTCCTCTATGGGGAATCAGATGAAACCGGACCACCTGTCCATTTTCATCTGATCCGCCAGATGGATGGAAAATAGGGTCTCCATCTATCTGGATTTCACAGGCAAGATTGGATCGGATCGCAGCGGGTGTCAGCGGACATGTCACCGCTGACATCCGCCACTCCATAGAGGTGAATCAATCAGGTCTGCCTGAAAAACTGACAGGTGGACCTGATCGGAATGTGAAAGGGGCCTAAAACTTGGAAACTGATTGGTTACTATGCAGGGCTGCACCAGATGCTGTGTGCACCAGTTTTTGTAAATCTCCCCAGAGCCTCACCAAGGCTCTAGGAGCCAGTCGGGTTTCAATAGACTGCACAGTGCTGTTATTTTGTCATAGAGGAATAAAGGAAGATGTATTTAAAGTATATGTATGCCTAAAGTGTATAGTAGCTTATACTGCAATGCTTTAATCAGTTTTTATAGTCATTTAAGTATAAGCAACTTAAATGGACATTATTTAACCAGCATTTATATTGTGTTTCTTACCATTGCAGGTTGTGGGAGGAAAAATGTCAGAGACTGGTCTTCTCTGTGCTTATATCACCAAAGTGAAGAAGGGAAGCCTAGCGGACACTGTTGGGCGGCTGCGACCGGGTATGTCTTGTTCTTTTTTCATTGTGTCTGATAAAGCAGTTGATTTACTAAAGACAAACAGACTGTGCACTTTCCAAGTGCAGTTGCTCCAGAGCTTAGTAAATGAGGTAAAGCTTCACTTTACAAAAAAATACCCAATCACGTGCAAAAAAAAAAAAAGCATTTTTTCTTGCTCATTATTGGATGATGAAAGTCAGCAGAGCTTCCCCCCTTTTTTTTACTAAGGCCAGTCTATTTTCCTTTAGTAGAAGGAAAAAAAGTGCAATAACGTAAAGATCTGGCGCATAGAGCTTTGTGTCCGGTTCTAATAATAGTCTCTGGGGAATATGATATAATTAGGAAGGAAACTCAGTCGAATGAGTCCATGAAAAAGGAGTCACATTAAAAATTCCCTAGAGAGTCATTAATGCGGCAGCCATCCTAAGAGTGTGTCCAGCTCTGAAAAGACATGAAAAAAGGAGTGGGGGGGCGCCAACTGAGTGTAGTATTAGAGTAGATTTTTTTTTTCTTTCAAAAAGTTTTTATTTTGTAATCAAACATATACAAACATGTTTGACAGCAGGTTGACAGTGTATAGAATTCAATAGCCAATACGAGTAGTTAGTCTCCGAGATATAGCTAAACCTAGCTGTAATACAAAGATAGGAAGACTGAGTCTGTCGGGACAGTGTCCCGTCTATGCATAGAGTTGTTAAAGAGTTGTTAGAGTAAGGGATAAAAGAGAGAAATGGAGAGAAGGGGGTGCTGCTTGGTGTTGTCTATCGTTAATCATTTTAAGATTGAGATTTTATAGTCTCAGTCCTGCCTACTGACTGAGGGAGGAGGGAGATACCCATGTACTGAGCCCACGGTTCCTAAGTGGCTTCAAATTTAGTGCGGGTGTCTGACAGTATACTAGATAATTTTTCTTGGGACATAATCCATGAGATCTTCCTCTGGGCGGCTTTAATGGAGATGTTTGATTGTTTTCAAGCTTTAGCTATTGTAAGTTTAGCTCCCACTAGTATGAAGTGGATTAGCTTCCTAGTATGTGCAGGGGTTTTCGGAATCTGCTCGTTGAGAAGAGCTATTGTCAGAGATCTAGGCACCTGGTGACCAACCAACTTGTCTATAATGTTAAAGATTTTTCTCCAGAAGGGGCGTATCCTGGGCCACTCCCACTAGATGTGGGCTATTGTGCCTGTAAGTTGACATCCTCTGAAATACAGAGGATCTGCAGAGGCATACATGGACGCTAATCTGACGGGGGTATAATACCACCTCAAAATTACTTTTATACTGGCCTTTGAAGAGTGATGTGTTCAAGATACCCTTAAAGGATTTAAAGCAGGCAGATTGCCAGGCCTCCAGATCCCAGCTGAATTGTAGCTCCTCTTCCGACCTCGTCATGAAGGGAGCTTTAGAGTCTGGGAGTATCAGTGATGAGTAAATGATCGATATTCCTCCCCTCTGCTCCGGGCCCTGTCCATACCATAGTTCATATGCCGTGTATCTAGGCGGGAGTGGCTTTTCCAACCATATAGTGTGTAGAAAGTGTGAGATTTGTTGGAATCTGAAGTGTTCTGTTGTGGGTAGCTCCAGCTTATTAATGGAATGCTTGAGGGAGAGAGGGCCTGCAGGAGAGAAGAAGTGCCCGATTCGGTACAGTCCCTTGCCCAGCCGCCATTTAAATACCACAATGTTCTGGCCTGGGGGGAAGTCGGGGTTGTAAAATAGATGGGAAAGAGGTTTGCTGACTGAGGTTAGGGCTTTAAACTTGCATAACTTGTCCCAGAGCGCTAGGGAGTGAGAAAGGGTCGGTGCCATTATCGGTGGGCGGGATTTTGGGGAAGACCACATTAAAAAGTCTATAGTGTGACAGGGTAGTGCTTGTCTTTCAATTAGGACCTAATCTTGTTTCTCGTATCTCAAATATATGATTGAGATTTGAGCTAGTCTAGCTGCGAAATAATATTGAAGTAAATTGGGGAGCCCTAAGCCCCTCTTTTTTCTATGGCTATACATGGAGCCTTGTGATATCCTATAGCCTGCCTTGCCCCAAGTGACTTGTAGGATCTTGCTTTGAAAGGATTTGATGTGGCCCCTGTTGATTGGGATGGGAAGGGAGCGAAACAAGTATAGGCGTTTGGGGAGAAGAGGCATCTTTGTAGAATTTATCTTTCCTATCCAGGAGAGGTTATGGCTAGCCCATACTTTGAGTTCTGTTTCCAGTTTCCGGAATGTGGGGGGGTAATTGTTATTATAGAGAGATTCTATCTTGGGTGTTAAGTTGATTCCAAGGTATTTAATAGACTTGACGTTCCATTCGAAGGGGAAGGATTTTTGGAGCAGGGATATAGTTTGTGGATGGAGCGATATATTCATGGCTAGAGACTTAGAGTAATTCACTTGAAGCCCTGAGATGCTTGAAAATTCTTCTAAAGTCTGGTGTAAATTTGGTAGTGAAGTGATGGGTGAGGTGAGGAATAGGAGGATGTCGTCTGTGTAAAGTCCGCACTTGTGAGTTTGTGTGTCGCATGTTACTCCTTTTATGTTTGGGTTCTCCCTAACCGAGATGGCGAGGGTTTCAATTGCCAAGGCAAAGATTAGTGGGGATAGTGGGAAGCCTTGCCTGGTGCCTTTTGAAATATGGATGGGATTCGAGTAGTGTCCCTGGAGACGTATTCTCGCTTGGGGTTTAGAGTAGAGAGATCTGATTACCCCCATGAATCTATCTCCAAACCCCCACCTTTCCAGCAGAGTGAAGATGTATGGCCAGGATACGGAATCGAAGGCTTTTTTTAAATCTAAAGAGAGTAACATACCTTCTTGTTTGGGTCCCCCTTCCCAGTTAGATTGAAAGATAGATATTATGTCGATCGCCCTCCTAATTTGGTCTGGGCCTTGTCTTCCTGGAATAAATCCTACTTGGTCTTTGTATATATATATATTTAGTTATGAAGGAAGTGAATCGATTGGCTAGGATTTTGGTGAGTATTTTAAGATCAGAGTTAATAAGAGAGATTGCGCGATAGTTGCCTACTTCTTCCGGGTTTTTTTCGGTTTGGGGATCACCACTATGAATGCGGAGTTGAGCTGCAAGTCTAGTGGGTCTCTTCTGGTCTTGGCGTTGAAAAATTTGGCTAAATGCGGAGCTAAGATGTTAGCAAAGGCTTTATATTGAGGATTAGGCAGTCTGTCCGGAGCAGATCCACTTTTAATTCCTTGATAACGCCAAGAACTTCCTCTTCCGTGAAGGGAGCTTCTAATGAGTTTTTATGATCCTGGGACAAAAGTGGGATGGATAAATTATCTAGGAAAGTTTTGATGGCCTCAGTGTTTTTTGAAGGGGAGGCTGTGTACAGTTTTGTGTAGAAGGTCTGAAATGCCTCTAAAATTTTCACCGGATTAGCTATGAGGTCGTGTCCAGGGATTCTGATTTGGGGCATTGTGTTTAGTTGTATTCTGGGGGATAAATTGGGTGCCAACATGCAGCCAATCCTATCCTTCTGTGTATAGTATTTGTTTTTACTCGATCTTATGCTTTTTTCTGCTTGTGCTGCGAGGGCTAAATTAAGTTCCAGTTTGATGTTATCTGTTTGTGGTATATTATTATTATTCGAGGGGTTTTACTCCCTTTCCAGTCTCTCAACTTCAGCGGTTCTTTCCCTTTTTATTTGCGTGGACATTTGTATGATTTCCCCCCTAATGAAAGCTTTGTGAGCCTCCCACACAGTTTCCATTGAGGTGTCTCCTGTCGTGTTAAATTTCTATCAGTGACTTTTCTTGGGTCTGCTAGAAGGGATTCATTCAGTCTCCAGGGTTTTAGTCCTGATTTTGGGGTTGTAAGTCGTAGGGACATGCTTACTAATGCGTGATCTGAGAGGATCGTGTCTCTGATTCGGGATTGGGTGACTGCAGGTACCGATTGTGTGTGTAATAGAATGTGTTCTATTCTGGAATAGTCGAATGTATTGTGAGGGGGCGAGTAGTGTGTGTAGTCTCTGGGGGCTGGATTCAGTTCTCTCTATATGTCGGTCAGTCCCTGAGTATGAATCAGTTTAGATATTTTATGGCTGGCCGTGAGGGGGCGTTTTAATTGTTGTCCCTGGAGCTTTGATCTGTCTAAGCCTTGATCAAAGACAACGTTGGAGTCGCCTCTGAAGATAACTGTTCCCTCTAACATGGGGTTAAGGATGCGGAAAAGGCAGGCAAAAAAGTTGCTTGTGCTTTGTTAGGAGTATAATAAGAAACTAGGGAGTACATTTGTCCCTCCATCGTGCCTTTGACTAATATGAACCTGCCTTCCGTGTCTCTGTAATCAGAGGTCCGGTTAAATTTGCAAGATTTTGAGAAGAGAATGGCCACTCCTTTGGTTTTATTTTCTGCGTTTGCAAGATAGAATTTAGGATACTGCCCATGGATGAACGTAGGACTGTACCAAACCAGGAAGTGTGTCTCCTGTATCATAATAAAGTCTAGTTTGAGGGATTCATAGAAGGTGAAAATTTTCTTGCGTTTCAAAGGGGAGTTCAAGCCTTGCATGTTGTGAGAGGCGACCCTTAAAGTGTTTGGTGTGAAGCTAGCCATGGGAGCAGTGGGGAGGACTGTGGATACATTCATCCTCACTTACTGTGGGAAGTCTTCGTTTGTATTCGGTAATACCTGTGGAAACCTCTTTGGGCCTTTTCGAGTACTGTTTGTTCAGAATTCGGGATGTATCTGAGATATGGTAGTTAGTGGTGTCATGATAGACAATACAAGGGGATAAGCATGCAGTGAGAAAGAAGAAAGAAAAGATCTTCTCCCTAAGAAGACAGTAGGTCCCAGGGGGGAGAAGGAAACCCCGGGAGCTAATGAGTCCAAAAAACATTGGAAAATGTCCGAGCTTGACATCTCGGATGTCCTAGCCCCTGGAAGCCGAATGGATTTCAGGGGATAGGCGGAGGCACATGTGTACCGCCCCAGACCAGGGCGCTCAATATACAGAGAAGAAAGACAATATAAGTCAGCTATGATACATGCTTTGGCGTATATTCGTAAGGAGGGTATACTGAGGTAAAACATTTCAACCTGAGAACCTGAACAAATTGGGGAAGTAAAACTACACAAACTGAACTTTGACGTTGAACAATTAGACCCGTCATTTGTCACACCAGAGGGATTTCTTGTTATTCCGGGTGTCCATTATATCAAAGTAGGATTGCCACAGTGATGTTTGAGGAAATACAGGTCCCTTGAGGAAAGGGGGTTAAATGGGGGTGGGAGTGGGAAGGAGGATGGGGGGGCAAGGTATTAGAGGATGGGAAGCTGTATATTCTACGGTTCAAATTTCAATGTAGCATAGAAATGCAGACTCCACAGTTTCTGTGTGACAAATGCGTCTGTTCTTAAACCTGTAGGATAAAACGGGAACTGATATAAGTGGGGGTAAGACCAGGGTTGGGGGAAAAGAAAAAAAAAGGGGGGGAGGCAAAACTGTGCCGCATAGTACACTTAAGAGCAAACAATGGTAGTGTGGGAATGGGTTAGAAGCTTGTTGTTTTCAGGGGCAGTAAGTAAGGTGTCAGGAGAACTGACAAACATTAAGGCAAATGGGTGGATCCAGGATCAATTGTGGAGACCTTCAAGTAGGGCAGTTGTCCCCCGATCTTCTCGACTTCAGCTTTGACCATAGGGGGGTCGAAGGGCTGACGGGTGGAGGTCTCTTAGTTGAGCTTGTAGATGCAGAGGACGTATCCATTTCTGCATCTTGTGAAATAATTATCAGGCGTAGTAGAAGCTTTTTTCCCGCAGCAAAGTTGGAAAAGGCATGGTTTTGGCTTTTGTATGTGAATTTTACCGCAAACGGGAATGCCCACTTGTATTTTATGTCTTTCTGGGCCATGGCGGTCAGTAGGGGCTTAAGGGTGTGTCTTCGTTGGATGGTTGAGGGTGCAAGATCTGCAAAAACCTGTATCGCGTGGCCTTGACATGTCACCTGGGTTAGAGTGCGCGCCTGTTTCATAACAACCTCTTTTACGGCATAGAGATGCGGTGTGACAAATATGTCCCTAGGCAAGCTGTCTTTCCTGGGAGGACCCAGGGCTCTGTGAGCTCTGTCTAGTTCTAAGCACTGTTGAGGGTCTCAGGTCTTGGGTTGCTGCAGATACATCCGTCACGATCTCTGGGAGTCCCCTGACCCTGAAATTGTACCGTCTGGATCTGTTCTCGAGGCCGTCTATGCGTGATAATGCGGTTTCTAGTTGGTCCTGTAGGGTTTGAATCATGTCAGTATTTTGGTTATATACTGCAGCAGTGAGTTCCAGTTTGTTTTCTATCGCCTCCATTCTGGAGTTTTGTAGGTCAGATTTAATGTCCCCTGTTATTTTAGCTGCTGTTGTGGCCAGTCCTCTTTCCAGGAGGATAGAAAGTTTGTCATATAAATCCACTGTGGAGAAGCAGTGATCTTGTGGTTGCAAGCCTGGTGTGGAGAAGTCAGAGTATAATGGCCAGGTCCTGTGGGGAAGAGGGTCTGTTCTGCCATTGTGTAGCCTATAAGTGATTCCGTGGAGGTAGGTGAGGGGGTAGAAACTTGCTGGCAGTTCCCAGGCAAGAGAGGGGTGTATGTCAGGGTAGCTGGGGTGAGCACTTGCCTGTACTCCGGGGCTCCCTCTGTGCTGGAAGCATGGAGCTGCTTGCTTGCCTCAGCCGCGGCGGCCATCTTAGTACACCCGGCATGGGTGGACGCCTCAAATTGCGGGCCCAGGTCGCGGCGTGCGGCCGTGTTGTGCATCCAAGGGGGGTCTCCGAAGGTTCGGGCGGCAGGTACCCTCTTTGTTTACCCTCCTGGGGTGTGCAGAGCCGCGCTAGGAGCGCCGTTGGTTTGGTGCGGAGGATCAGGCTCTCGTGGCCATCTTGGATCCCTCGCGCATGCGCACTGTATTAGAGTAGATTTTATTAGCACAAGGTGGAGAAACACTTACAGGATGAAGGGTTAAAAAGGTGCTTATGGTAAGGTGGTCTGCCCGTGATGTAATGCTGTCCTGCAGGCTCCACCGGCTGGGTCCTGGCCGCTATCAGTGGATGGTGGGAGACCGCAGCTCTCTGCTGCTTCAGGAAACTCACGCTGAACAGCGTGGAATGCTCAGGCGGAAGTGACGTCACTTCCGCCTTACTGTTTCAAGCTGTTTAGCGTGAGTTTCCTGAAGCTGCAGAGAGCCGCAGTCTCCCACTATCAGTCAATTCCAACTAGAATATTGAGGAAAATAATTAATTTAATCCATTTTAGAATAAGGCTGTAACATAACAAAATGTTTTTTTTTTGTTTTTTTTTATACTAGTAATGACATGGTGATCAGGGAATTATACTGGTACTGTGATAGTGTGGCGGGAAATCTGACACTAGCTGACGCTGGCTGGGGGGTACACTATCTGACTTTGACATCAAAAGAGACACTAATACAGTGATCAGTGCTAATACTATACACTGTCACTGTACTAATGACACTGGCTGGGAAGGTTAACATCTAGGGGCAATCAAGGGGTTAACTATGTGCCTAACAATGTGTATTGTGTGCTGCTTTTGCTAAGTAATTTTGTCGTTTTTTTCCCTGCTTTGCAGGGATTAAAAAACAGCAAGATCGCCTGTCAGTGTACAGAGCTCTGTGTTGTGTACCAACACAGAGCTCTCTTCTGTGAATCACGGAGCTGATCAGCAGGTCGCAGCAATCAATCATTGACTGAGACCCACTGATCAGCTTGTGCTGTAATTCACAATACCGGCGGGGCAGCGGTTAAAATGTAAAATTTGCAATTATGTAAGCCACATTCCTGAGTTGCCTTAAAGAAAAAGTACAGCCAAAGCTCGTTTGGCTGCACTTATCCTGTAAATCACAGGAGTGCAGAACGAACTGCGTTCAGCAATGTTTATCGTCACAGAGCAGGGCCTTGGTTCGGGAAAGATTGCGACCATATGGTTGAATTCCGCCCACAACCCTGGACTGGCACCTGGCTTAACCTCTCAGCGAGCCACTGAGAGCCTGAGCCAGCTGATCTCATCCTCTCCACAGCCCAGTGCTCAAACAAACATGTTATACGCGCTCGCTCCCAAACCTCGCTCTGTGTGTCCATAAGACAAACAGATCGGGCTTGGCCCCGCCCCTGCTACCTCCTCACTGGCTGTGATTGACAGCAGCGGGAGACAGTGGGAGAGCAGCCGATCTTGTGTACATCGATGGATCGCGATTGGGCTTGGATAAGTATTAGGGGTGGGCTCCAGAGGGGAGTTGCATACTGAAGGTTTTTACCTTCAACCTTTAGAACCTCTTTAATCACTCCTTATTTAAGATTCCAAAGGCTATATTTTTGAGCTTCCTGCATAGGAGGTACGGAATTGGGTGTCCATGTCACTGCCTGCGTGCCCGCAGTGTCAGGGTCCTCTCAGGACCCAGAAGAGAGTCTGCAGGTGATGACATCAGCACAAGGGGAACACCAAGGACCAGTAAGCATGGGCATATCCAAAGTGCTGGATTACTGGTCCACTGACACCCAGAAACGGCACTACAAATTTGACTGATGGTGGACTTAAGTGAGTAAAACCGCTTTAAAAGGTATTTAACTGTGTTTTACAAGGGGGGTGAGACAAGGGATACGTTTTTCAGGTGATGGGCAAAAAATTAAAGCCCTTTCTGTTAACTGAAGTAAATAAAGTTATAAAATAAATAAAAAAATTCATGAATAAGAGTACTTACTTCACAATAAGCGTAGAAGATAATGGTTGGACATTGGCCATGTAAGCTTCTTTCTAAGTAGGGTGTTGGATGACACTCCATGAATGTCATGTCATTAGTAAACTGGAAGCAGATATAACAGGGCATCAGGGCATGACTCAGTTGTGCTGTGGATCAGGTCACTAAAGAGCCACTCACGTCATTGCTGCATGTGGCGCCAGTCTCGGGAGGTCTGTGGTGTCTTGAGTTGAGGGTTGAAATGTACGCACATCAGTATAAATAAATCACATTAGTGCCCTTTGCTGGTATTATGTCATTTTCTATCATTGTGGTTTTTATATCTGTAGTAATGATTTATGTTGCTAATTTACTTCACAATTCTTATGGTAAGGTACTACACAGCTTAATATTACCACTGGCTCTCTGTGGGCATTGTGTATCATAAGATAGTAGAATAAAAATGTTGATGACATCAGAATGGCTGGTGGACATTTCAGAGTGATTTCATAAGTTGTTCCAGACTATTTCTTGGGAATTTAATATTCTTTTTTTTTTTTTAAAGTTTAAGCAGTTTATTTTATTTTTTCTGCAAATGGTATCTGCATGTCCCACTTCCATAACATATCTAAAGAAATAAGGTGTTTTTAATTCCTGTTTGTAATAGTGGCCAGACACATTCTGTTATTTCCATGGACCATGCTTGTAGCTAAAACTGATATACTGTTACTGTATATCCTAAAATTATAAAGCCATTTATTTCAAGCTGCATATAGTTGTGTACGGCTTGTTGGCCATCCTCAGTTCATTATTGGCTTATTGTACAATTGCCCGGTAAACAATGGCTTATATGATCAACAAGAGAGTATAACTAGGCATGCTATAGTGACGTGGGTTTTTTGGTTACTTTAAGCACATCAAAATCTGGTTATTCTTTAAGGTCAGTCCACCCCAAAAATGATATTTAAGTTATAGATCTAGTTATATAAAAGACCAACTCCAGCTCTGTTCCCCACATAGTCATTGCTCTGTGTGTGTACTGGCTCGCTTTCTGATTGAATGATATGCAGCATCATCCAACCAATTTCCTGTGTACTCAGGCCATCATAGAAAAGCCCCCTAGGGGGTGCATCATCACTTTGGCCTGCGTTCACAGATTTCCTGGACAGATCTACACTCACAACATGATAGGAGTGCTGCACTATCCTGGAGTAAGGCCCCTTTCACACGGACGGAAAGAATGGTGCTTTTAGCTGCAGATTTTCTAATTTTCTACCGCAGTTAAAAGCACACAATGCTTTCCTATGGCCCCATTCACACACTGCATTTAGCTGTGATTTAGATACATGCGGTTTCCGTGTGGATAGAAAAAATAGAATTGACTGCGTCCAGGATCGATTTAGCGCAGCTATCCGCACACAACCACAGGTAATCACAGTGCACTGTGTCAGCTGCGGATAACAGCACCGAGCTGCTCATCGGGAAAGGAAAAATTATTTTTTCATTCCCAATGAGCGACAAGCACGGGGATCCGACTCGGATCCCCGCCAATGCCCGGCATTGATTGGTATGAATCTTGAGGGGGAACTCGCCAAATTTTAAATAAAAAACCGGCGTGGGTTCCCCCCCAGGGGCATACCAGGCCCTTAGGTCTGGTATGGATTTGTAAGGGGAACCCCCTACGCCGAAAAAACGGCGTGGGGTCCCCCCAAAATCCATACCAGACCCTTATCCGAGCACGCAGCCCGGTCGGTCAGGAAAGGGGGTGGGGATGGGCGAGCGCCCCCCCCTTTCCTGAACCGTACCAGGCCGCGTGCCCTCAACATGGGGTGGGTGCTTTGGGAGAGGGAGCGCCCTGCGGGCCCCCCACCCCAAAGCACCTTGTCCCCATGTTGATGAGGACAAGGGCCTCTTTCAGACAACCCTGGCCGTTGGTTGTCGGGGTCTGCGGGTGGGGGGGCTTATCGGAATCCGGGAGCCCCCTTTAATAAGACCCCCCACCCTATGTGAATGAGTATGGGGTACATGGTACCCCCTACCCATTCACCTAGGGAAAAAGTGTCAATAAAAAAACACACTACACAGGTTTTTAAAGTAATTTATTAGACAGCTCCAGGGGTCTTCTTCCGGCTCCGGGGGTCTTCTTCTGGCTTCGGGGGTCTTCTTCCGACTTCGGGGGTCTCTCCGCTATCTTCTGCTCTTTTGCCGCTCTTTTGCTAGCGGTGGCCCGGACTTCTGCCCTCTTCTCTTCTTCCTTCTTCTCTTCTTCCATATTCTCTTCTTCCGATGTTGACACGACGCTCTCTCCGGCTGGAATGCTCTCTGAGCGCCCCGCTATGGCGTTTTAGAGGGCGTGGTCAACATCACCCGGTGACCCCGCCCCGTTATGCCGTCACAGTCTCTGGGCATGTTGGGGCTGTGCCGTCATAAGGGGGCGTGGTCACGGGTGATGTTGACCACGCCCTCTAAAACGTCACAGTCCCAGCATGCCTAGGGACTGTGACGGCATAAGGGGGCAGGGTCACCGCCTATATAAGTCATAGCAGAGCGCTCAGAGAGCATTCCAGCCGGAGAGAGCGTCGTGTCAACATCGTAAGAGGGAAGAAGAGAAGAAGGCAGAAGTCCGGGCCACCGCTAGCAAAAGAGCAGCAAAATGGCAGAAGATAGCGGAGGAGCCCGGCAGAAGAACCGGAGAGACCCCTGAAGTCGGAAGAAGACCCCCGAAGTCAGAAGAAGACCCCGAAGCCGGAGCTGTCTAATAAATTACTTTAGTGTGTTTTTTTTATTGACACTTTTTCCCTAGGTGAATGGGTAGGGTACCATGTACCCCATACTTATTCACATAGGGTGGGGGGCCGGGATCTGGGGGCCCTCTTATTAAAGGGGGCTCCCGGATTCCGATAAGCCCCCGCCCGCAGACCCCAACAACCAACGGCCAGGGTTGTCGGAAAGAGGCCTTTGTCCTCATCAATGTGGGGACAAGGTGCTTTGGGGTGGGGGGGCCCGCAGGGCGTTCCCTCTCCCAAAGCACCCACCACCCCATGTTGAGGGCGTGCGGCCTTGTACGGTTCAGGAGGGGGGGCGCTCGCCCGTCCCCACCCCCTTTCCTGACCAACTAGACTGCGTGCTCGGATAAGGGTCTGGTATGGTTTTTAGGGGAGTGGGGGTTCCCCTTACAAATCCATACCAGACCTAAGGGCTTGGTATGCCCCTGGGGGGGAACCCACGCCGTTTTTTTATTTAAAATTTGACGTGGAGTTCCCCCTCAAGATTCATACCAAACAGTGCCGGGGATCCAAGTCGGATCCCCTTTCAATACGAGTCGGTACCCTGTCGGGTTGCCATGGAAATGGCAAACCACAGCTAAACGCAACCGCAGCTAATCGCACTGTGCAAATGCAGCTGATCGCAGTGCCTGGAGTCTTGAATTTCACAGAAAAAAAAAAACATGCTTTTAACTGTGGCAGAATAGCCGTCCGTGTGAAAGGTTTGTGGAGGATATATTAGGACAGTGACTGAGGTTTGGAATCAGTAAAAGCATAAGTGATGGTTGACTGAGGATCGGAGGTGGTTTGTGGAGGATATGGTAGGACAAGACTAAGGTCTGGAGTCATGAAAAGGATAAGTGATGGTTGACTGAGGATTGGAGAAGGTTTGTAGAGGATCTAGTAGGACGGTGACTGAGGTTTGCAGTCATGAAAAGGATAAGTGATGGTTGACTGAGGATCGGAGGAGGTTTGTAGAGGATCTAGTAGGACGGTGACTGAGGTTTGCAGTGATGAAAAGGATAAGTGATGGTTGACTGAGGATCGGAGGAGGTTTGTAGAGGATCTAGTAGGATGGTAGCAAAAGAGAAAAAAAGCAACTCCTGCGCACAGGTGGATCACCATATATAGTACATAAACACAGGCCTTGCTGCCCTCAAGGATGGGGATCCTAGTAGAAACCGAAATAAAAAGAAGACAGGGGCGCACCAGCCTTGTGCATTAACTTTTAAAACATTTATTAAATAAAGATGGTAAAAGAAATAACTCACGAGCGATTGATGGAGGAAGCACAACATAAAATCGCACCGGTAGACAGCCTGTGATTTGGGATGAGCGAAACCTTCCAAGGGTCGTGGAGGAACGCACAGACGTTGCAATCCGCTAACGCGTTTCGAGGGAAGAGTCCCCTCTTCTTCAGAGCTATACAGTCTAGTAGGACGGTGACTAAGGTTTGCAGTCATGAAAAGGATAAGTGATGGTTGACTGAGGATCGGAGGAGGTTTGTAGAGGATCTAGTAGGACGGTGACTGAGGTTTGCAGTCATGAAAAGGATAAGTGATGGTTGACTGAGGATCTGAGGAGGTTTGAGAAGGACAACTTATGAGGGACTCTGCAGCGCAGAAGAGTAAGACAGATGTGGGAGAAAGGTGACAGACATTTAGAAGAGGAATGAGAAGGATGGTTTATGGAAGACTGAAATTTAGAGGCATGAGAAAGGCATGTGAGGGTTACTGACAGAAAACTGAAGTTCGAAGAAGAGTGATAAGGTTTCATCAGGAAGATGGCTTCATGTTAGCAAGGTTTTGACAACTAAGGAGGATGTAAAAGTAACACTACTCACAAGTGCCTGAGATTTGCTGGAGTGAGAAGAAGCTGTGAGGCAGGAGAGAGCTTTTTTGGAAGAAGGATGACAAAGGTTTGCTAATAGAGTAAGGGACATGACTAAAGTGCCTACGTTAAAATGAACACATCTCTTTATATTTATTTTAATATTTAATATTGTGGTTTAAGACATCTAAAAAAAAAAAAACCTTAGTTTTCGAATGTTTTTATGAGCTGTTTAGGGTAATTAGGGTAAACATTGTCTCCAAGTGCCAGGTGTTTTAAGTGTTTGTGACATGGTTATATATTAAAATGTTATTATGCATGCCTACAAATTTAACAGTTTACAGACTCGCCACTTGTTTTATTCAGACGGAATCAAGACAAAGTAATATTATAAAAATAATATTATAATATTATAATAAAAATAAACAAGACATAAAGTTTCATATGTTTACCTATTTAATTTACAACAAAAATAAACTGCTACAAATTACTTCTCATTGACTCTTTAGATTTATTTTCCTCTTCTTGTTAATTTTAGTATTTTACAAAATTCCCATTTCAGGTGTAATCACTTTTTTTTTTTTACTATTCTTTGTGGAACTTGTTGTATTAAGTAACCTATATTTTTGGCCTTCTCCAGGTGATGAGGTTTTAGAGTGGAATGGGCGGATATTACAAGGTGCAACATTTGAAGAAGTTTACAATATAATTCTGGAGTCTAAACCAGAGGCACAAGTAGAATTAGTGGTCTCCAGACCCATAGGGTAAGTATGACTGGTCTTTACACATCCAATAAATGGTATGAGAAATCATTATCAGAATCACCCAGTTCTTTAAGGCAAAAAAGCAATTTGGGTAGTGAAGTGACCCCTAACAAAGCACTAAATACAGGTTATTTTTACTTTTCTAAATTGATGAAAAGTACATGCCAGCTGGGTTGCTATGCTAAACGGAAAGTCTTATTTTTGCCTAATTTAAAGCTAAATTTATTTAAATGTATATACATCTATTTTTTTTAATTAATAGGGGAAGGGTTCCTTTTACATCCTGTCCCATAGACACTACAGGAAGTGAGAGGAAATCTTTTCAAAGCTTCACAATTCCTCTCTAGATAGTTGTAACTGCAGCAAGTGTCCCCACTGAAAAACTTCCACTTGATTCCCATTCCAGTGACAACTTAAAATTGTAGCTTTCCCCATACTTCCAGTAATGGTGACAATGGTTATCAGGACAAATTAATAGAACAAATCTTCCCATTAGGGGCGCAGACAGTAGTAACTACTTGACAAAGCCTTTCCTAATTTATCCAAAACGAAATAAAAAGTTTTGGATATTAGAAATATTTCAAATTTGCACCACGCAAAATCATCAGTCTTTCCAGTCATACCTTTCCAAAGCTACAGTATTTGTAAAATAAATATACATTTTGCTCAGCCATTACACCATTCTTGATCATAACTTCCTTCTGCTTTTTAATTTAAATGTTGCAATAGGGAGGATGGTATTAATAGTGGGGCATAGGCTTGTGTTTTTGGTGTCGGTGCAGGTCCCAGGATTGCATATTCTGGACATGCACCCCAGGCTTTAATACAGTTATTAGGCATAGATTGGGCAATCTGGTGCCACTTGCTCGTAATAGTCCAGCCTCCTCTTATATCACAGGTGGTGACATAAGACATAAAAAGGTTTTAGCCCACAAACAATGTAGCAGAAAACCAAAAACATAAAAGGGGTCAGATGGTGAATCAAAAGATCTGGGCTTAGCAGCTCATATCCAAAGACCAGTCCACCAGCTAACAAGAAGCACTGCTTTGGCCAGTTCCCGAAAAGAGTTGACACGTAGCAGATGACATGTAAAGGCACTGACACGTTACATAGGATAATTTTCTTCTGTGCACAAGGTCTTTAGCTAAAGAGAAATGTTTAGGGTATAAACTTAACTCTAGCGTAATATTTAAATACAGTTAGGACATACAGTATCTCACAAAAGTGAGTACACCCCTCACATTTCTGTAAATATTTTATTATATCTTTTCATGTGACAACACTGAATAAATTGCACTTTGCTACAATGTAAAGGACTGTACAGCCCGTAAAACAGTGTAAATTTGCTGTCCCCTCAAAATAACTCAACACACAGCCATTAATGTTGCCATTAACTGCTGGCAACAAAAGTGAGTACACCCCTAAGTGAAAATGTCCAAATTGGGCCCAATTAGCCATTTTCCCTCCCCAGTGTCATGTGACTTGTTAGTGTTACAAGGTCTCACATGTGAATGGGGAGCAGGTGTGTTAAACTTGGTGTTATCGCTCTCACTCTCTCATACTGGTCACTGGACGTTCAACATGGCACCTCATGGCAAAGAACTCTCTGAGGATCTGAAAAAAAGAATTGTTGCCCTACATAAAGATGGCCTAGGCTATATGAAGATTGCCAAGACCCTGAAACTGAGCTGCAACACAGTCGCCAAGACCATATAGTGGTTTAACTGGACAGATTCCACTCAGAACAGGCCTCGCCATGGTCGACCAAAGACGTTGAGTGCACGTACTCAACGTCATATCCAGAGGTTGTCTTTGTTAAATAGATGTATGAGTGCTGCCAGCATTGCTGCAGAGGTTGAAGGAGTGGGAGGTCAGCCTATCAGTGCTCAGACCATATGCCGCACACTGCATCAAATTGGTCTGCATGGCTCTCGTCCCAAAAGGAAGCCTCTTCTAAAGATGATGCGCAAGAAATCCCGCAAACAGTTTTCTGAAAACAAGCAGACTAGGGACATGGATTACTGGAACCATGTCCTGTGGTCTGATGAGACCAAGATAAACTTATTTGGCTCAGATGGTGTCAAGCGTGTGTGGTGGCAACCAGGTGAGGAATACAAAGACAAGTGTGTCTTGCATACAGTCATGCATGGTGGTGGGAGTGTCATGGTCTGGGGCTGCATGAGTGCTGCTGACACTGGGGAGCTACAGTTCATTGAGGGAACCATGAACGTGTACTGTGACATACTGAAGTAGCGGAGACTGGGCCGCAGGGCAGTATTCGAACAAGATAACGACCCCAAACACACCTCCAAGATAACCACTGCCTTGTTAAAAAAGCTGAGGGTAAAGGTGATGGACTGGCCAAGCATGTCTCCAGACCTAAACCCCATTGAGCATTTGTGGGGTATCCTAAAACGTAAGGTGGAGGAGCGCAAGGTCTCTAACATCCACCAGCTCCGTGATGTCATCATGAAGGAGTGGAAGAGGACTCCAGTGGCAACCTGTGAAGCTCTGATGAACTCCATGCCCAAGAGGGTTAAGGCAGTGCTGGAAAATAATGGTGGCCACACAAAATATTGACACTTTGAGCCCAATTTGGACATTTTCACTTAGGGGTGTACTCACTTTTGTTGCCAGGGGTTTAGACATTAATGGCTGTGTGTTGAGTTATTTTGAGGGGACAGCAAATTTACACTGTTATACAAGCTGTACACTCACTACTTTACATTGTATCAAATTTTAATTTCTTCAGTGTTGTCACAGGAAAAGATATAATAAAATAATTGTGAGGAGTGTACTCACTTTTGTGATATACTGTATATGAAGGATTCGTTTTGCTTGACAAAACATTAGTAAAATAATCTTGTTAACCATCCTTCCCTGTCGTATTATGTAACTGCATAAAATAAGGCAGTTGATATTACCTCCTGCACATTATTGAATTACTGGTGAGCATCACTTGGATATGTCCAGACTACACACACTAATGCCGCGTACACACGAGCGGACTTTACGGCGGACTTTGCCCGGCGGACTTTTCGACGTACTTTCCGACGGACTTTGTGAACGAACGGACTTGCCTACACACAATCCACCAAAGTCCGTCGAATTCGTACGTGATGACGTATGACCGGACTAAAACAAGGAAGTTCATAGCCAGTAGCCAATAGCTGCCCTAGCGTGGCTTTTTGTCCGTCGAACTAGCATACAGACGGCGGACTTTTCGACCGGACTCGATTTCAACGGATAAATTTTAAACAAGTTTCAAATCTAATTCCGTCCAATTTTTGAGAAAACAAAGTCCGCTGGAGCCCACACACATCGAATTGTCCGACGAAATCCAGTCCGCCGGGCAAAGTCCACCGTAAAGTCCGCTCGTGTGTACGCGGCATAAGGTGTTTCAGTATTCCAAACATGCCCTAAAACAATCCCCAACTCACTGCTGTAGCTATAGGCATTGTAAATAAATTTGTCTTCAAACTTCACAATAAAGGCACAGAAATTTTATTTTTTTCCTATTACTTCCAATACAACGTAATCATTGCAGCCCTGTATTGTACACAAACAGCAGATGTTTCTGAGCTTTTATAAACTGACTGAAACATAACTTTAGAGTCTTTATTGTGATCTTTGAGGAGTAATAAATAACTCCATAGTACACACAGCTAGAGAGGTAAGAGGTGGCTTGTTTTTAAAGCTCTTTTTTTTCTTTTTCTTCTTTTCTTGTTAAGAATAAGTATATTCTATCTTTACTCTATTTAATAAAGTAAATATATAGTATAGTAAAGACAAGTAAAGTGTTATATACTACTGATACTTAACCACTTGCTTACTGGGCACTTGAACCCCCCTCCTGCCCAGACCAATTTTCAGCTTTCGGTGCTGTCGCACTTTGAATGACAATTGCGCGGTCATGCTACACTGTACCCAAATTAAATTTTTATCATTTTTTTAACACAAATAGAGTTTTCTTTTGGTGGTATTTAATCACTGCTGGGGTTTTTATTTTTTGCTAAACAAACAAAAAAGATGGAAAATTTTGAAAAAAAAAATAAAATAATTTTTCATAGTTTGTTATGAAATTTTGCAAACAGGTAATTTTTCTCCTTTGATATGTGCTGATGGGGCAGCACTGATAGGCTGCACTGATAGGCACAGATAAGGTGGCACTGATATGGCTGCACTGTTGGGCCCTAATAGGTGGCATTGATGGGTGGCACTGAAGGGCACTGATAGGTGTCACTGATGGGCACTGATAGGAGGCACTGATGTGGCGGTACTGATGAGATGGCACTGATGGGCCCTGATAGGTGGCATTGATGGGTGGCACTGAAGGGCACTGATAGGTGTCACTGATAGGTAGCACTGATGGACACTGATAGGTGGTACTGATGGGCACTGGTAGGTAACACTGATAGGCAGCACTGGTGATGAGGCACTGATCGGTGGCATTGATAGGTGGCACTGTGAGCACTGACAGGTGGCACTGTGCTCAATGGTAGGTGGCGCTGGTGGGCAGTGGTAGGCGGCGCTGTTGTGCACTGGTAGGTGGCACAGGTGGGCAGAGATCTCTCGGCGGCAGCTCTTCGTGATTGGGACCGATGTCCCTCTAACAGCTGCTGGTGATCAGCTTTTTTTTCTCCTTATGCTGTCTCTTTTTAAATCACATGATCAGCTGTCATTGGCTGACAGCTGATCATGTGGTAAGGGGTCAGCATCTAAATTTCTTCTCAGTAAATCAAGTTTCCAGAGTAGCACCATAAGCTACTTTGAGAGCCTGGACATGACAGGCATGTATTTTCCAGACTTCTTTGATTGACTTGGCTCACAGTAGCATGTGTACCAGAATGGTGGTGTCATCCTTAAAGGGTAACTTCACTTTCGTGGCACAAACATTAGCCTAGCGGAAAAAAAATTAATATAGCGTAAATAATTGCAACACATATTGTAATTGAATGTTATTAAAATTATCTTTCCTTTTCAATCTGCAGTGCTATATTTTTCTGTAAAATGCAATGCAATATTGCTACCTAGAGGTGTTTTACACACAACTGGTGAACAGAACGCCCCCTAAAAATATAATTTCCTGCTTGTGTGATTGGCTTACTGATTTTCCCAGAAGTCTGCATTAAGATACAAGTCAGATTTTTGGCATCCCCGCAGGAAAAAAATTTCATTTTTTGTGGGATACGCCCTTTGGAGATCATGTCTAAAGGGAAGCAGACCCTACCTCTTTCCTCATTAGAGCCCTGTAGGTGCAGCAGCTGACTGATAATTATTAAACCACTCCCATACAGATTCATTCTTCACGTGGACACAAACAGCTATCCCTTCAGAATAACAAAGGTAGGAGTCTGCAACAAAGTTTGTTAAAGTCCTTACAGTGTACATAGATCATCCAAAGGGGAATGTTTTTTTCTTCTGCATTGACATAGCAATAAATGAGATGAGTCTGTAGTGTAGTGCTGACAAGGGCATGCCTCTGTCCTTATCTGACTCCAGCCTGAACTGTCATTTCACATCCTGGTGTTATGCTGATCTTTGTGGGATGAAACTGACTGGAAGAATATCACATTCAGGCTAGTCAGCTAGTATGGGGCAGAGGAATGGATGCTGCTTTGAAGGCCATCAGCAATAGACTGTTAATTGTCCTGAAGATCGTACATTTTTTCCATGTTTTCTCTTAAAGCACCTATGAAATTCAGTTATGAATTATGTGTCACAGAGATCCTCCTGATCTTGAAAATCAATCTTATTTTGTAGAAAAAGTATGTTTCATTTGCAATTACGTTTAGGTTTGAATTTGCATATGTCAAAATGTTTACCAGAGTTTTACTGTTCTGTTTCAGAGATATCCCCAGAATACCTGATAGCACACACGCCCCGCAAGATTCCAGTAAGTGACATGTTTTTATTTGTATGGGTGAATCACATGTTGGATATTGAAACCGGTCGGTGATTCTGATGTCACTCTCCCACAAAACTTTCTTCACCTGCAGAATAAACAATAAAAGAGATTATGGGTTTGATTTACTAAAACTGGGGAGTGCAAAATCTGATGCAGCTCTGCATAGAAACCAATCAGCTTCCAGGTTTTTGTTAAAGCTTAACTGAATAATCTGAAGTTAGAAGCTGATTGGCTACTATGCACAGCTGCACCTGATTTTGCACGCTCCAGTTTTAGTTAATCAAAATAAAACAAAATCTGTAGGCACGATTACAGCTACCTTAATATGTCTGCATATACCTGAAGCAACCTCCCATGATTCTTTAGTACAGCTTTCCAGTTAGGCCTATGTATACATGGACGCATAGGGGTTGATTTACTAAAGGCAAATCGACTGTGCACTTTTCCAAGTGCAGTTGCTCCAGAGCATAATAAATGAGGTAAAGCTTCACTTGACAAAGAATACCCAATCACATGCAAGGGAAATAAAAAAAAAAAAAAATTTCTTGCACATGATTGGATAATGGAAGTCAGCAGAGCTCCCCCTCATTTACTAAGCTCTGGAGCAACTGGACTTGCAAAAGTGCACTAGCTATTTGCCCTTAGTAAATCAACCTCATCCTGTAGAGGTTGATTTACTAAAGGCAAATAGACTGTGCAATTTGCAAAGTGCAGTTGCACTCTGCAAGAGCAATTGCTCCAGAGCTTAGTGAATGAGCTGATTTCCATCATCCAATCATGTGCAAGCAAAAATGTTGTTTTTTTTAATTTTTCTTGCACGTGATTGGGTATTCTTTACAAAATGAAGCTTTACCTCATTTACTAAGCTCTGGAGCAACTGCACTGGTAGAGGGCAACTGCACTTTGCAAAGAGCAGTCCTTTAGTAATTCAACCCCTAAAGCCTGGTACACACTACAGTTTCTTTTTTTGGGGTTGCACAAAAAAAACTGAGCTTCTGTACTAACCAGTCCAGCGATCTTCCCTGCTGTGCTCTTGTGTTCTGACAGGGGGACAGCCCCCCTGCCAGAACACTCTGCTATTGGCTAAGAGCGCTGATTGGCAGTCGGTCGGCTGCTGGTTTTCCAGCATGCATGTCCAACAGAAGCCAGACAGCTTCTGTTGGACAGACCAACATACACATGGGCAGAATGTCAACTGGTATTTTTTTCTCCCGACATTCTGCCCGTGTGTATGAGGCTTTAGGCTTTTATGGAGCTGAGTTAAGGAGCTTTGGCAAAAAAATAAAAAAAAAGCCAAAGCTCCTAAACTCAAGTTTAGGAGCTGCTAGTGTACATGAAGCCTTTTGTTATATGTTGACTGAGCATTTAGCATTGTTTTATAAATCCTTCTGCGCATATCCTTTACATAGGGACCTGGGAATTCCAGGTGATTGATGATTGACCCGGTATTTCACATGTGGGTAGAGATTCTTCAGTCCCATGAAAACTCTGCTTCATGACTTGAAGCTTACACAGGGCTAACTCTCAAAGAAATCTCACCTCTGACGTCTCCAGGGTATATGTAGTTGGTGATTCCACCCATCCATGCCTACCCAAAAATGAGATATTATATTCAGTTTAAGTTGGCCTTGAATCTACATATGCAGAACATATTTTGTGCTCTGAATGAACTTTCCTGGGAACACAGCCTATTGATCATGTGAGACATCCATTGTAATTAGTTCTTTAGTGCAGTTATTTGTTGCTGATAAGTTGATGGGTTTGATTTATTCCAGCTAGGCTCAGTGCACACCATGGCTTATTTATTTAGGTCAATAGTCCCGTAATGAAGGAGCAGACCTTGTTTAGATCAGACAACACATTGGTGGGTAATGAGTAGGTTGACTGCCGGTGGTGTATTTTGCTCTGTATTTTTAAATGCAAAATTAGCAGGAATCCTATACAGGCCATGAGCATCCTTAAAGTGGTTGTAAACCCTAAAAAAAAAAACCTGCAAGACAAAGGCATAATGAGCTAGTATGCATAGCATACTAGCTTATTATGAATTACTTACCTGAGATGGAAGCCCCCGCAGCGGTCCTCATACACGGCTCCGGCTGCCGACATCGCTCCTGGAGTTACTTCCGGGTATCGCAGGCTCCGGCAATGTGATTGGCCGGGGCCGCGATCACGTCACTCCCGCACATGTGCACGGGGGCCGCCGGAAACAGCACAGTCTAACTGAAGCAACGCCACACACGTGCCATTGCTTCAGTTTGCTTCAGTGCTCATGTGCCGATGACATCGGCACATGCAAATACAGGGATATTTCCTAAACCGTGCAGGTTTTGGAGATATCTAGTGTAGCTACAAGTAACTCTTATTATATAGGCTTACCTGTAGCAAAAAGTGGGTTGTAAAGGGTTTACAACCACTTTAATATGGCAAGAGGACATAGAATGAAGAGACTGTTATAATTGGAGTGTCCTTTAAAGAATTGATGGCTTAGGGCTATTCCTGAACTCTGTGCTGCCTGAGACAGCTGCGAAAAACCAAAACCACTACTGAAATTCTAACATGGTTGCTCCTTAGTATCTGTTGTGGATAGGTAGTATCCATAGATAACAAATTGGGATTAAAAGTTTGATTTGACTACAAATATACTCGTGTGAGTAGCTGTACCTGAGTACCAGAAACCGAAAACACTTTTACATTTATTTTTAATATTTAAAGCAAACTCACCCATTCATCCATGGCTTAATGCTTTAATTTGTTGAAAAATCACCTTGATAACACCCCCCTAGCATTTCCAGCCACGGCCATCTTGGTAAGGGCATTAAATTCATGTGGCATTTACTCCCTGGAATCCATCTACCCTTAGCTCAGGCATGAGGGTGTGCTTAGCTGAGAAAATTCCTCCACCCTTCCTCCAGATGAAAGAAAAAAAAAAATACCCATGAAGATTCCTGGGATTCATGGCATCATTTTGGCCTATGCCAAAAACCAGGAAGCAACTAGGAAACTGTAAAAAAAAAAAAGAAAAAAAAGTTTAAAACAAGTACATATAATACAGTGGGGGAAATAATTATTCGATCCCCTGCAGATTTTGTAAGTTTGCCCACTTACAAAGAAATGAAGGGTCTATAATTGTTATGTTAGGTGTATTTTAAATGATAGAGACAGAATATCAACCAAAAATACAGAAAAAACATATGATACAAATCTTATAAATTAATTGCAGTTCAATTAGTAAAATAAGTATTTGATCCCCTACCAACCAACAATAATTCTGGCTCCCACAGACTGGCTACAGTAGGTGCTCATGTGGTACACAGATTAGTCCTGTCAATTTAAGAAGGTCCTCCTACCGACAACTCGTTATGTGTATAAAAGACACTTCTCCACAGAATCTTTCTTTCATTCAGCCTAGGTTCACATTGCTGCGGGTTAGAAATTGTGCCAGTTCAGCTGAACTCACGCGATTTTAACCCGGCAATGCACTCCGACTGGGAGAGCGATTTGACAGACATTTACGCTGGTTCCTGCATAGATATTTATACAAATCGCCCCCTGAATTTGCCTAAAGTAGTACAGGAACTACTTTTGGGAATCGGTGCGGCACTGCACCGATTCAGTCGTTGCCATTGCCGGCAATAGCCGCCGATTTGGCATGCGATTTGTGAACCTAGGCTCAAACCCCATAATTATGGGCAAGACCAAAGAGCTGTCAAAGGACATCAGGGATGAGATTGTAGACCCGTAGAAGGCTGGAATGGGCTACAAGACCATCAGCTAGGAGCTTGGTGAGAAGGAGTCAACTGTTAGACCAATTATTTGCAAATGGAAGAAATGCAAAATAACCATCAATTGCCCTCGGTCTGGAGCTCCATGCAAGTTTTTGCCTCATTGGGAAAGGATGATCATGAGAAAAGTGAGGGATCAGCCCAGAACTACATGGGAGGAGCTTGTGAATGATCTCAAGGTAGTTGGGACCACAGTCACCAAACAAACCATTGGTAACACAATACATCGCCATGGATTGAAATCCCGCAGCGCCCGCAAGGTCCCCCTTCTCAGGAAAGCACATGTACAGGCCTGTCTGAAGTTTACCAATGAACATCTAAATGATCTGTTTGGAGGAAGAAAAATGCTGACTATGACCCTAAGAACACCATCCCTACAGTCACGCAAAGAGGTGGAAACATCATGCTTTGGGGCTGTTTCTCTGCTAAAGGTATGGGCCAACTTTGCCACATTGAGGGGCCAATGCACGGGGCCATGTATTGTAAAATTTTAGATGAGAACACCCTTCCCTCAGCCAGAACACATACTGCCAAGGCAACAAAGGAGTGGCCCAAGAAGAAGCACATTAAGGTTATGGAGGGGCCTAGCCAGTCTCCACACCTTAATCCTGTAGAAAATGTATAGAGGGAGCTAAAACTTTGAGTTGCCAAGCGACAGCCAAGAAACCTTAAGGATTTAGAGAAGATCTGTAAAGAAGAGTGGAACAAAATCACTTCTGAGATGTGTTCAAACCTGATAACCAACTACAAGAAACGTCTTACCTCTGTGCTTGCCAACAAAGGTTTCTCCACCAAGTACTAAGTCATGTTTTGCTTGGAGATCAAATTCTTATTTTACTCACTGAACTGTAACTCAATTTATAACATTTGTATCATGTGTTTTTTTCTGGCTTTTTGGTTGATATTCTGTCATCATTTAAAATACACCTATGATAAAAACTATAGACCCCTGATTTCTTTATGAGTGGGAAAACGTACAAAATCTGCAGGGGATTGAATAATTATTTTCCCCACTGTATATTGAGAACATTTTCTTTTGCTTTAAAGGGTCAGATATTGGCATCTCATTTAGAGCAATGGTGCTAATGGGCTTCCTTGTTAGATTCTTCTATCACTTGTGAACGCCAGTCATGAGATCTTGTTTTTTGGCTTAGCTGCTGCCTTTGTAGGACACCACGGACCCTTTTACATCAAAGCTGTGCCGCTTCTGATTTATAAAGGATGGCTATACTTTTCATAAAGTTTTCCTATAAGACCCCCTGATTTCCTAGCAAGCCCCAAAGACTTTTACTCACCTGTGCACATTCCTAGATTCATGCTGTGCAGCCCACATTTCGAATGCTCTCTGCCAATCCCTACTTCTGACCATACAGGCACCATCCTACTCAATACTATGGAGAAGCCTTCTATTATATAAAAGGAACTAGACAAAATGCAGGCATTTCTGGACTATAGGAGGTTAGGTATATTGTTAGGCAATTTCAACCCTTGCTCACAGGTTGATCCTTATGGAAATAGTTTTTATGGGTTGTGTGTTGTTCTGCCTTGTTTACTTCTCCAAACTAATGTGCTGTTTATGTCACCAATAGGTTCTAGTTCGTTTGAGTCCCAGAAAATGGATCGTCCCTCCATATCTGTCACTTCTCCCATGAGTCCTGGAATGTTGCGTGACGCTCCCCAGTTCCTGTCTGGACAAATTTCAGTATGTGAAAATATTCTTGCCGTGTTTTCTCAGTCTTCAGCCTTATATTGAAACTGTTCCAAAGCCTTTTCATCCCACATATGGGTTTATGCAATAAGGAAAAAAAGCAGTGGATAAAACACAGTACCCTGCAGCAGCCAATCAGAGTTTTTATTTAATTGATGTAATCTGAAATTGGTTGCTTTGGGTTGCTGCCCTTTTCACATCATCATCATTCTTTGCTAATTAACTGTATGCTGCATGGTTATTAGACACAGAACAACTATGATTGTCAACATTTCAGCGTAGTAAAACAGGTACAGTAACCTATGGCAGCCAGTTACATATAGATGTACTGTAGTCACATCTGTTACCCAATGATTTACACTTGGTTATGCCAGTGCCTTTAGTAAATTAACCAATTTCTGCCCCCCTCAACTTCTATAGCAACTATAATTTATCTAAAAGACAGCTTCACCCACTGCTGAGGATATGTATTGAGTGTAAAGTGTTGAGTTAATAAATACAGAGGTAGAATACATAGAAAGAGGAAAACTGCGTGATTTTAAAGGTGTCAAAAAATAGAAAGATGGAATTATTATAAAAAATATACTTTATTTGTAACAATAACAAATTATCATAAAAATTCCGTGTTGTATTGCTAATTCAATTCATATACAGGTACAGACGCTACCGCTCTACATGTTTCGCTTCAAATGAGCTTCTTCAGGAGATTCTAGAGTGCTGTATGAATTGGTTGCGAAAAAAATAACAACAGAGAAAACAACAAAATAGGAATGATTACATAGGGTTTTAGACAGAACTGTTGCATCTATCATGCAACATGTGTATACAAAAGTACACTTTTCTTTGATTTAACATGCTATTTTACAAACAATAAGTGTTTTATTTTGAATTAATGCACATTGAAATGTATAGTAATTGAATTTGGGCCAAATACAATTGTTATATGCATGGGGATAAATGTCCCCAGTAAAGCAACGTATCAAAGCTTACCTGTCTGTAAAGAGAAATCGAGGAATAAGGAGGGAGAGGAGAGATGTATACTCTTTCTCTCACACAAGGCCTCTGACAGAGAATGGCGATTTCTCTTTACAGACAGGTAAGCTTTGCTACATTGCTTTACTAGGGACTTTTATCCCCATGCATATAATGATTATATTTGGCCCAAATTCAATTACTATACATTCTGATTAATGAAGTCTTTATTACTTGAGTTGTTTTATAGGCTTCATTCCAATTGATTTTGACTCCCACTTATACAAAGGTGGAGAACCATCAGGATTATCCAGTGGAGAGATATCCTGACGGATTTTGATCCCGCCATCTAAGAGCTTTGGCAGTAACATCCTTCACTCCCTCAACTACTACTTTTAGGCTAACCTACTCCGCTGAATGATATTAAATCAATTGATCCTATCATACCAGTGTGAATGTGGTAACTAATACTGCAGTATCTTTTTATAGTGATAAATAGGCTATTTAAATATTCATAATAACCAAATAAAGAATTTTCTCTTCTTTATACACACACACACACACACACACACACACACACATATATATATATATATATATATATATATATATATATATATATATATATATACATTTTCCTATAGGACATGGGTGAATTATCCACATCTCCCCTCTGTGGTCACTTCACACTCCATGAATGAGGTATTGGTTTTGAACATTTATAAGCCCACTGCTTTCGCGATTTATCCTGATCCATCTGTACCTGGTAGGTCCATCTGTGTTTCAATGTGCACTATACCCAAAATAAAACATTTATTTATTGTAAAATAGCATGCTAAATCAAAGAAAAGTGTACTTTTGTATACCCATGTTATGATAGATGCAACAGTTCTGTCTAAAACCTTATGTAATCATTTCTATTTTGTTGTTTTCTCTGTTGTTATTTTTTAACAACCAATTCATACAGCACTCTAGAATCTCCTGAAGAAGCTCATTTGAAGTGAAACATGTAGAGCGTTAGTGTCTGTACCTGTATATGAATTGAATTAGCAATACAACAAGGAATTTTTATGATAATATTTTATTGTTACAAATAAAGTAACTTTTTTTAAATTAATACTACCTTTCTATTTTTTGACACCTTTAAAGTTCCGCAGTTTTCCTCTTTCTTTG
Organism: Lithobates clamitans; assembly: GCA_037952925.1. Taxonomy (NCBI): domain Eukaryota; kingdom Metazoa; phylum Chordata; class Amphibia; order Anura; family Ranidae; genus Lithobates; species Lithobates clamitans. The sequence continues at coordinate 2,103,260 of JBBGZY010000969.1, read as the reverse complement.
TATTCTTCATAAAAATTGGGATGTGGTGTCTACTCTGATCCCGTTGCCCTCACCTTTATTAAAAAATAGAAGGTAATTTAGAGCAGCATTAAACCCAAAAGCAAACATACATTATATTGCAGCTTACCAATTCTTAGATGTGAGGGTTGCATTTGTTTTCTTTTTTAGGCTTTCTTTCTACTATTTCCATCTGGTGAGCCAGCCAGCAAGTCTGTTGTTTTTCAAAAGCACACACTTTACTACAAAATATATTAGTTTACATGGATGAGACAAACCATTCAACACTGGCAGGAGTGCTTTAAAATGACCAGCTTTTATTTATTCATGTAAAACCTTTATCCCAAAAGGAAAAAAACTGTATGCTGTAACTGATTATAAAGTGTGAGCTGGAGTTTGGTTTCACTGTGTTAGTGTATTTAAATCTGCTAATACATTTAACACTACACCAGAACCCAAGACTGACAATGCTGCTGTCTGCTGTGCCTCCTGTGCTCATTCATCCAGAGTGTTGTCTCATTAATACAAGAGATGTCTTACTGGCCAGATCACCAGGTGAAAACAGGGAAATGATTGGTAAGCTGCAATATAATACATTTTTGGTTTAGTTTTTAATACCACTTTATTAAAGGCAAATATGGTGTTCACTCTACAAGGGAAGTTGCGCTTTGCAAGGGAATTTTTATTTTCCTTGCACCTAATTGGGTATTTTTTGCAAAGTGAAACTTTGGTGCCAGAACAGAGATTTTCAGGTTATAAAAGGTTCATTGTATTTTTTCTGTAGTTGTCCTTACACCTTTGTTCTATTTAAAAACAGTGTGATCATGACCCCGCCCACCAAATGTCTCTGTGTGATGAATCAGGAATTTGGGGGCGGAGTTGTGAGTGCAACATACTTCATGAATTAGATCTGTGTGTTTAGGGACGCTGAAGACACTGACCACACTGAAGAAAATGTGACACTTTTCTACAATGTAAAGTAGTGAGTGTATAACTTGTATAACAGTGTAAATTTGCTGTCCCCTCAAAAAAAACCTAACACACAGCCATTAATACACCCCTCACATTTTTGTAAATATTTTATTATATCTTTTCATGTGACAAAACTGAAGAAATTACACTTTGCTACAATGTAAAGTAATGGATGTACAGCTTGTATAACAGTGTAAATTTGCTGTCCCCCAAAATAATTCAACACACAGCCATTAATGTCTAGACTGATGCCAACAAAAGTGAGTACACCCCTAAGTGAAAATGTCCAAATTGGGCCCAATTAGCTATTTTCCCTCCCTGGTGTCATGTGACTCGTTAGTGTTACAAGGTCTCAGGTGTGAATGGGGAGCAGGTGTGTTAAATTTGGTGTTATCGCTCTCACTCTCTCATACTAGTCACTGAAAGTTCAACATGGCACCTCATGGCAAAGAACTCTCTGAGGATCTGAAAAAAATAATAACAAGCAGACTTAAAACACAGATTACTGGACCCATGTCCTGTAGTCTGATGAGACCAAGATAAACTTATTTGGTTCAGATGGTGTCAAGTGTGTGTGGCGGCAACCAGGTGAGGAGTACAAAGACAAGTGTGTCTTGCCTACAGTCAAGCATGGTGGTGGGAGTGTCATGGTCTGGGGCTGCATGAGTGCTGCCGGCACTGGGGAGCTACAGTTCATTGAGGGAACCATGAATGCCAACATGTACTGTGACATACTGAAGCAGAGCATGATCCCCTAACTTCACAGACTGGGCCGCAGGGCAGTATTCCAACATGATAACGACCCCAAACGCACCTCCAAGACGACCACTGCCTTGCTAAAGAAGCTGAGGGTAAAGGTGATGGACTGGCCAAGCATGTCTCCAGACCTTAACCCTATTGGGCATCTGTGGGGCATCCTCAAATGGAAGGTGGTCGTCTTGGAGGAGTGGAAGAGGACTCCAGTGGCAACCTGTAAAGCTCTGGTGAACTCCATGCCCAAGAGGGTTAAGGCAGTGCTGGAAAATAATGGTGGCCACACAAAATATTGACACTTTGGGCCCAATTTGGACATTTTCACTTAGGGGTGTACTCACTTTTGTTGTCAGCAGTTTAGACATTAAAGTGTTTGTGAACCCATTTATATAAGACTATACCAGCCCCTCTATTAGAGCCTGGAATAGCACACTATGTAAGTTGTTTTAAAAAACGAGCGCTGTAAATACCGAATTTTAGCTGTCTTCAGGCCAGTCACATGACTCATGGCCGCTTCACAGCTCCGATGGATGGCTTCTGCAGGAGGGGCCATGATCTCCCTTTGACTTCAGCCGGGGAGATCACGTGGCTGCTCGTCTCCTCCCGCAGAAGCTCTGTCTTATAGCTGTAAAGCGGCCCGAGTCACATGACAGAAGACAGCTCAAAATCTGTATTTAGAATGCTTGTTTTTTTAAAACAACTTGCATAGTGTGCTATGTCAGCTTCTAATGGAGGGGCTGGTAGTGACAATTTTACGTTTTTTTTTTTTTCTTTTAAGTACAGCGGCTCGGGGGGTTGCGGAGACAGACACAGAGAGGGAACTGACAGGCAAGAAGGAGGGGGGGAGAGAGGAGAGCTGAGAGGGCAGCAGCGTATGATGCAGGGACGTACTCTGACCACAGTGGTCAGGGCTCAGCAGCCCTGATTTTCGTGGTCAACACAGAAAGGGCATACAGGAAGTGGCAGATTTAGGGAGGGTTTTTTACAGTTTAGAGGGGGGCAGATTACACAGCACAAGTACTGTTTGCTTTAAGGGACCAAGATCTGTATTTTTTTTGGGGGGGTTAACAAACACTTTAATATCTGTGTGTTGAGTTATTTTGAGGGGACAGCAAATTTACACTGTTATACAAGCTGTACACTCACTACTTTACATTGTAGCAAAGTGTCATTTCTTCAGTGTTGTCACATGAAAAGATATAATAATTATATATATATATATATATATATATATATATATATATATATATATATATATATATATATTATAATAGCATGTGTGTTTAAAGCACTAGTGTGTTCATTATACCAACTAATTAAGCTGAAACTATATTGAATGGAATTATGCTTAAGGTAAAACTCCATTGGCCTAATTTTTAAGTTTAAACTTGTGAATTATACTGGGGCAATTTGCATATTTTCCCTATGCATTTAGCATTTCAGTGTATCTGCAGTTGCTATCAGAATTTGCAGTGTCATATAAGACGTTTCAGTGACAATATTTGTATGTTTATTATTCCCCACCTTAATTACAAACGGTTGTATGGATTAGCAAAGTATACTTACTCGTAGCAGTTACTACGACTGTTAACTCTACTCAGAATGGTCAAAGGATGACATTAGAAGTGTTGCTATTGGTTGCTGCCTTTTGCACAGCCTTATTCAAAAAGTCTGAAAATCTTATACACTCAGTACTGTTCAGCAGAAACCTAATAATGCCCACTCCGAATGTGAAAATATTAGATATAAGAACTCATTAGACTTTGCTGGCTTGAGTGCTGAGAAGCTTGTATTTGATATTTAGTTGTATAAGGCCATCCTTAGTAGAGCTTCCTAGTTAGTTATACATTGACTGAACATTTAGCATTTTGTTATAAGGCCTGAAAATCTTTCTGAGCATAACCTTCATATAGGGACCTGGGCCATTCCAGGTGATTGGCAATTGGCCCAGTGCTTTCACATGTAGGTAGAAAGAGATTCCTAATTTCTATGAAAGCTCTATAAAGCCTACACAGGGCCAACTCTCCACTGTTTCAATGGCTGAATGGAGGGATGAGGGGAGTGAAAAGAAAGGTAAGTATGTGCAGCTGGTAGGGCCACCATTTTGGTGAACTATTTGGTTTGCCCTACATGGGTCCACTTAAGGCTTCATAGTTATTTCATATAGAATATTAGATTGTGAAACTGTTGAACTTTTCACATCTATCCTCCAAAGAGGAATGCCACCTTTCCCTATTACTTTATTTTTATTCCCTTCTTACCTGATTCTGGGTTGTGAACAGTTTCACCACCCAGCAGGTCCAGCTTTGTCCTTCTGAGATATGCTTCTCTGTAGCCACTGCTCAGGGCTGCACTGCCATTGTTTCCTGTAACATCATCAAGGGGCATGCAGTCTATTCCGGGTTCAGACACCACCCCCTGATGAGGCACCGCTATGCCCCCCCCCTCCTTTAATGAATGGACTGACGTGCAGTGCTCCCACATATCCCAGGTGGTACCAGGGGCACTGCATGTCATTTGCCTAGGCCAGGGGTCTCCAGATTTTCTAAACAAAGGGCCAGTATGCTGTCCTTCAGACTGTGGGGGGCCAGACTGAGGCCAGAGGGAATTGAAAATGTCCTAGTGTCAGTGAGAGTAAACAATGCCCCATTGTTGGTGTCAGTGGTAGGAATAGTGCCCCATCTGTGGTGTCATCTGAGTAATTTTGCCCACTCATTGGTGTTAGTGGAAAGACATATGCCCAATTGTTGGTGTCAGTGGAAGGAATAGTGCCCCACTGTTGGTGTCAGAGGGAAGAATTGCGCCCCTTAGTTGGTGTCATTGGGAGGAATTATGCCCCACTGTTGGTTTCATTGGGAGGAATTGTGCCCTATTGTTGGTGCCAGTGAGAGGACATATAGTTACATAGTAGGTGAGGTTGAAAAAAGACACAAGTCCATCAAGTCCAACCTATGTGTGTGATTATATGTCAGTATTACATTGTATATTCCTGTATGTTGCGGTCATTCAGGTGCTTATCTAATAGTTTTTTGAAACTATCGATTCTCCCCGCTGAGACCACCGCCTGTGGAAGGGAATTCCACATCATTGCCGCTCTTCCAGTAAAGAACCCTCTACGTAGTTTAAGGTTAAACCTCTTTTCTTCTCATTTTAATGAGTGGCCATGTGTCTTGTTAAACTCCCTTCCGCGAAAAAGTTTTATCCCTATTGTGGGTTCTCCAGTATGGTATTTATAAATTGAAATCATATCCCCTCTCAAGCGTTTCTTCTCCAGAGAGAAAAAGTTCAGTGCTCGCAACCTTTCCTCATAACTAATATTCTCCAGACCCTTTATTAGCTTAGTTGCCCTTCTTTGTACTCGCTCCATTTCCAGTACATCCTTCCTGAGGACTGGTGTCCAGAACTGGACAGCATACTCCAGGTGCGGCCGGACCAGAGTCTTGTAGAGCGGGAGAATCGTTTTATCTCTGGAGTTGATCCCCTTTTCAATGCATGCCAATATTCTGTTTGCTTTGTTAGCAGCAGCTTGGCATTGCATGCCATTGCTGAGCCTATCATCTACTAGGACCCCCAGGTCCTTTTCCATCCTAGATTCCCCCAGAGGTTCTCCCCCCAGTGTATAGATTGCATTCATATTTTTGCCACCCAAATGCATTATTTTACATTTTTCCACATTAAACCTCATTTGCCATGTAGTTGCCCACCCCATTAATTTGTTCAGATCTTTTTGCAAGGTTTCCACATCCTGCGGAGAAGTTATTGCCCTGCTTAGCTTAATATCATCCGCAAATACAGAGATTGAACTGTTTACCCCATCCTTCAGGTCGTTTATGAACAAATTAAATAGGATTGGTCCCAGCACAGAACCCTGGGGGATCCCACTACCCACCTCTGACCTTTCCGAGTATTCCCCATTTATCACCATCCTCGGAACTCGCCCAATTGTGCCCAATTGTTTATGTCAGTGGATGGAATAGTGTTCCAAGGACCGGACAAAGCAAGAAAAGGGCCGCATTTGGCCACCAGGCTGCAGTTTGAAAATCACTGGCCTAGGTGAAGAGGGAGGAAAGGGGGGGTGAAGCATCTACAATGAAAAATAGTAATAGTAAATAACAAAAAAAAAAGTGTTATTTTTGTAGCAGAGTGGGATAGAATTATAGAGGAGGAATGTGAAGTTTGCTGACCTTCTTTGGAAAATCTTGTTGCTTGGCTGTCATGTACATCCTCTGGCTATGTTACTTTTTTTTAATTGCATGATCTGGAACAGGTATGTAGATCAGGTGTACTTTTGTCTGAATGTTTGTTCTGATTCAGCAATTTAGAAATAATTACAGCCGGAGGATCCACGTGACTAGAAGGCAGCTTGTGTTTTTATGAAGTGGTTATCAATGGAAGCCTATATCGTTTTCTCATGACAGGTTCCTTTAAGGTGAGCTACAGGATGTTTTTTGTCCTGCACTTGTCCCATTGTGGCCTATTGTGCTCACTTTCTAGCCATGATCTGTGAAGGACATTGAATTGGCAGGCGTATAATCTGACTAATGCTGAAATCATCCCTTTCCCAATAGTAATATCTGAGCTTGAGTGTACAAAGTTTGATATATTGAAGACCCATCTGGTAAAACTATCAGAGAATATACGTTACAGCATAGCCATATATACAGTAACCACTTACTGCACCTTTACTATTTAACAGCAGGGTAATATCCCCACCACACAGATTATTCACCCATTAGGAAGTCTGAGAAATTAAAAATATCCTCATTAAGGTTCCTCTTATCTCATTTTAAATTAAGATAGTCCATCACTGTCACTCATTAATGTAGAGCACTAATATTTCACTAGCTACTACTGTGCTAAATGTATCAAGTGTCTTCAAGGTTAAAAAGGAATACAGGTACATGTATAAAAACTAAATTGTGTGTGTGTGTGTGTGTATACTGAATTTATATTGTACTAAAGTATCAGGTAGTTGTGAAAAAATGCTGTATATGCTGAGGATGCTTTCAAACAAATGCAATGAATATCAATTAAAAACCTGCATAAACAGAAAAACAAACTGAATGCAGTCGATATCTGGTCCATTAAAACAGCATCAATTCTTCCAGGTACACTTGCAAGCAGTTTTTAAAGGAATTTGGCACGTAGGTTGTTCCAGACATCTAGGAAAACAGACCACAGTTCTTTTGTGGATTTAGAAAATACAAAGAGTGTACAAGTACACAGTATATACAGCACTCCTAGGAGAAGTGCAAAGTTCCTTGTTTCATTGGAACTTTTATCTGTAGCTGGAGACCATCAACAGGGTAGAGGAATGGATTAGGCAATTGGATGGATGGATGGCTGAATAGGAGAAGAGACCATGACTGGAACCTCTGTAGCTCCGGCATAAGATCTGGGTAGGATCACCTCAATGTAGAAGAAAAGGAAAAGCAGGGGGCTGAGGTGTGTACCACTTTATTAAAATAAGCAGCACACTTCCATTGAAGTTGGCATGAAACAGCATGGATAGGGAACACCTGAGACCAAGCAGCTGTGATCAGTGTGAAGATGTAGGCATCACTGAGCAAACAGAGACCGAGGATGACAAGGAGCCAGCATTCTAGGCTGCACACAAGGGTGACAGCTGTCAAAATGCCTGGTGGATGTTGGGAGAGGGGGTGTGCATAATGCATTTCCAGAGACTTTGCCCTCTTTTTCAAATGCACTTGATGGACGTTTTCCGATTGTGAAGGGAAGTCAGCATAATGGGGTTAATTAACTAAAACTTGAGAGTGCAAAATTCTGTGTAGCTGCTCATGGTAGTCTCTAACTTCAGCTTGTTCAATTAAGAGGTTCTAAAGGTTGAAGTTTTTTTTTTACTTTGATGCATTCTTTACATTAACCTAAAAAAAACCTTCTGGGTGCAGCTCCCCTTATACCTACCTGAGCCCCATCTCGATCTAGTGGGGTGCATCAGAGCAACGGGTCTCTCTTTCCCCATTGGCTCACACAGCAGTGGAAGCCATTGGCTCCTGCTGCTGTCAGTCACAGCCAGTAAGCCAATGAAGAGAAAGTGTGTGTGGGGGTGGGGGGGGGCAGGGACAAGCCATGCTCTGTGTAAATGGACACTTTCCATTTACAGGAGCAAGCCCACTTGAGTGCCCCCATTGCAAAAGGCTTGCTATTGGGGGCACACGGCAAGGAGCCAGGGCCACCATCAGAGGACCCAAAAAGAAGAGGATCATGGCTGCTCTGTGCAAAACCATTGCAGAGAGCAGGTAATTCTAACATGTTATTCTAAAAAAAAAAAATCACAACCTTTACAATCGCTTTAAGCTTTGGCAATAAAACCTGGAAGATGATTGGCTTCTATGCACAGCTGCACCAGATTTTGCACTCTCCAGTTTTAGTAATCCAACCCCAATGTGTCTTTCATCTGCCGCAGAAATTTTGTTGGTTGAGCACAGTGTTTTTGGTCCTCAGAAGTACCCGTTTCTTTGTGCTTGTGCAGAAGAGATTGGACAGAACATCTGAAAACACCTGCGTTTCTTGTAATTTCTGCCTGTTAGAGACATTGTGGATACAGTAAAGCTGGCCATAGATGGATAGAATTTTGAAAGAAAATTCATAGGAAAAGTCTTAGGAACATTTGTGCGAAAACTCTCAGAACATTAGTTTGTTGTTCGAAAGATTTTGCTTGGTTTTAACATTTGATTTTGGAATGAATGGACTTTACTGAATGAAAACCACATAAAGTACACTATTAGAAATTTGTTTGAGAAAAAATTTCAAACCTCCTCCTTCGAGTTTTCTTGTCACTGTTATGGAAAAGGAATATTGATTTGATCAACTAAAAATTAGAAAAATGAACAAACGTTTGTACTGCATTCCAGTTGTCATGAAATGGACTGCCTGCACGCTGATGCCCAGAACACCTTTGTATCCCATGTGGGCAAAACATGGCCTCCAAATGGAAGTATGCCGGTGTGAATGAGACCCTAATATTAAATTTGCGTATGTTTTAATACAAGATTGTTTAATAAAATGTTATCTTTAAAGACATATGTTAGTTAAATTGTTTGGCACCTTTAAAATCCCACATATATATATATATATATATATATATATATATATATATATATATATATATATATATATATATATGTATATATATATTTTTCTATATCTATATAAGGGATGTGGTTTCATGATAACCCATCAGTCTGGCTTGCAATATTTATTCACCAGATATTGATTTCATTTTGTTTTTTTCTCTTTATGCATTTTGCAGGTTAATTGATAAAGACTATTATTTTTCTTATTTTTGAAAGCATCCTCACTTAACAGCAATTTTTCACAAATGTCATATGCCCCGTACATGGTCGGATTTTCCGACGAAAAATGTGTGATAGGACCTTATTGTCGGTAATTCCGACCGTGTGTAGGCTCCATCACACATTTTCCATCGGATTTTCCGACACACAAAGTTTGAGAACAGGATATAAAATTTTCCAACAACAAAATCCGTTGTCGGAATTTCCGATCGTGTGTACACAAATCCGATGCACAAAGTGCCACGTATGCTCAAAATAAATAAAGAGATGAAAGCTATTGGCTACTGCCCCATTTATAGTCCCGACGTACGTGTTTTACGTCACCGCGTTCAGAATGATCGGATTTTCCGACAACTTTGTGTGACCGTTTGTATGCAAGACAAGTTTGAGCCAACATCCGTCGGAAAAAATCCTAGGATTTTGTTGTCGGAATGTCCGATCAATGTCCGACCGTGTGTACGGGGCATAAGACTTTTTTTTTACATAGATATATATAGATATATACAGTTGTGTTAAAAATAATAGCAGTGTGGTTAAAAAGTGAGTGAAACTCAAAATCGTTATAATCACTTTTATTTTAAAACACGCAAATGCATTGGGAACAATGCACAGTCTATTCCAAATCAAAACATGAAGAAAAATGTTTCAAATTTGTTATTACTTTTCAGAAAATAAAGAAAAAGGAATATTAGGCTTTTCCCCAAAAAATTGTAGTGTTTGCATTTTTCTTTACAAACTCAAACATTTACTGTATAAACTGAAAAATGCTTGAAGATTTAGCTTTCCTGTGAATCACTGAACAAATATTTAGTTGTATAACCACTGTTTCTGAGAACTGCTTCACATCTGTGTTGCATGGAGGCAACCAACTTCCGGCACCTGTGAACAGGTATTCCAGCCCAGGACGATTGCACTACATTCCACAATTCCTCTGCATTTTTTGGTTTTATAGCATTTTTTATGGCATCCCACAAGTTTTCTTTTGGATTAAGGTCCGGGAGTTGGGCTGGCCACTCCATAACGTTAATCTTGTTGGTCTGGAACCAAGATGCTGCTTGCTTACTGATATGTTTGGGGTCGTTTTCTTGTTGAAGCGTCCATTTCAAGAGCGTTTCCTCTTTGGCATAAGGCAGCATGACCTCTTCAAGTATTTTGATGTATTCAAACTGATCCATGATCCCTGGTATGCGATAAATAGGCCCAACACCATAGTATGGGAAACATCCCTATATCATTATGCTTGGGCCAACATGCTTCACTGTCTTCATATTGTACTATGGCTTGAATTCAGTGTTTGGGGGTTGTCTGAAAAACTGTCTGCAGACCCTAGATCCAGAAAGAACAATCTTGCTTTGATCCGTCCACCAAATGTTGCGCCATTTCTCTTTTAGGCCAATCAATGTGTTCTTTGGTCAATTATAACTTCTTCAGCACATGTCGCTTTTTCAGTGGGACTTTGTGGGGGCTTCTTGTCGATAGCTTGGCTTCAAATTGGCGTCTTCTAATTGTTACCGTACTCACAGGTAACTTTAGACCTTCTTTGATCAAACTGGAGTTGATCATTGGCTGAGTCTTTGCCATTTTGGCTGTTCTTCAATCCATTTGAATGGTAGTTTTCCATTTTCTTCCATGTCTTTCTGGTTTTGGTTGCCATTTTAAAGCATTTAGGGTCATTTTAGCTAAGCAGCCTATTAGTTTCTGCAAACTATATTTTTCCCCTCTCCAATCAACTTATTAATCGCAGACATTGTTCAGAACAACAGTGTTCTTTAACAACCCATTTTACTCAGATTTTCAGGGAGAAATGCACTATACCCAGCATGTACAACATTTGCTGCCTTTGTCCTTAAATAAGGGCCACCTGTTTTTTTTACAGACTGAATGACCTCACTAATTGAACTCCACACCGATATTATTTTGAACACCCCCCTTTCAATTAATGATTCACTTACACAGAATCAGCAGCATGCATGTCATGAATGTTGGGTCTGTTGGTTTTCTATTACTCTACTACACTCACTAGTAAATTATTTGCTATGTAGAAATATATTTTATACCAGGGACGGTAATTGATCTGGTTAGTGATGTTGGACTGCTATTATTTTTAACACAACTGATATATATGATTGAACATTTATTTGCATGTAATTGAAAGTATTCCTTCTTCAAATGTTTCTTCAAATACTGTCACACCTGAGATTTTACTGACAAATAGAAATGACAGTGTAGTCACCACTGCTTAACATCACAGAGGGAGGATGCAAGAGTGGTAGTAGTTGATTCTACACTGTACCTGCAGTCTGCAGAAGCCGTTCTGTATGACTAAGATATCAAGACATAGCAGTAATATTAACTGGGGCCACTGATAGAACTGAATGCATAAAATATCAACATACTTTATACAAAGTAGATATTCCAAAACTGCTTAAAAGGTTACCGCTAAGCATTCTGGCTGAGCGCTGCCACTATATCTTAGCTGTGTCTTGGATGGTGAAGATGGCACACCACCACATTAGACACAGAAAATGTATGATCTCCCACTAATTAGTTGTGTGCACACAACCAACTCCTTGCACCCGCCTGAGAATCCCAGAGAGTACCCAAAAAGGGAACACCTCAGGCTTAGAGAGCGACCTCCTCTTCACTGCGTGGAGATGGGCTTTCACTGCCCGCACACTCAGAAGGTGGCGTGTTTTTTCCAGAACCTCAACAGCTGTATATTATTATTTTTGTATTATTATTTGTTCTCCCCACTATAGAATCTCTTTTCTTCTTCTTCTTCTTCTTTTTTTTTTTTTTTTTTAAGAGCCCTCATAGTAAACTATTTACTACACTTTAAAGGCTCTCCCATCTCCCTCCACTTTCTTTTTCTGGTGGACACTCCAAGCTTTACCTGAGATCGCTATCCAGCTCCTTTGTGATCGCACATTTTCTGGTTCACTCAACCACCATACCACAGCCTCTATGAACTCCCAATAAGTAGGAGAACAACTCTTCATACATGATCCAGAGGAAAGTTACAAAAGTTTAGTAATTTGAAAGTTCCACAGTACTTATATAGCGCTGTGAATTTATGCAGCGATTTTACATATACATTGTGCATTCACATCAGTCCCTACCCTCAAGGAGCTTACACTCTAAGGTCCCTAATTCACATTCATACATACTAGGGACAATTTAGACAGGATCCAATTAACCTACTAGCTTGTCTTTGGAGTGTGGGAGGAAACCGGAGTAAACCCACACAGACGCAGGGAGAACATGCAAACTCCAGGCAGGTAGTGTTGTGGTTGGGATTTGAACCAGTAACCCTTCATTACTGCTAAGCGAAAGTGTTATCCACTACACCACTGTGCCGCCCAACTATCACACTAAATGCTTCCACAGTCATACAGAAACTGACATATTGCTAGTCATTAGCTCCAGAGATAAAGGGAGCAGAAGTAAGAAACTGATATTGGCCCGTAAAAGTCCAACTTAACCCTGCCCCACTCATCTTTCTGGCATTACTTTTGGTATTTTTATTTTGGCTCGCAGATTCATTGACCAATAGAGAAATTGTGGAGGTAGTATGGAGGAGAACCACAATCAACTTTTATAGTAAATGACAGAGATTTTGTATATTTTCAGCTGCCTCCTGCTCCTGGTCATTTTCACATGCAGTTTCCATTTAAGGAAACATTTGCTTTTTTGCATTTGTGATTTGCAACCTTGGTTCAAATTGACTAGATCACTTACAGGTTTGATTTAGGTCTCATGTACACGGGCGTTAGAAAAAACAAGCTGCAAAGAACGCGCTTTTAGTAGCTTTTTTGCATTACAAATACTGTAGCTGCTGACTTTTAATATCAGGACATTTACCTGTCCAGGGACCCCGCGATGTCGGCACCCCAGACGATTTTCCAGTCGGCTCTCGGGTGCTGTCGCCATTCGTTGTAAGGGAAACCGGCTTCCCTACCCTACTGTGCATGCACGAAGCGTGCTGCGATTTGTGAATGGCCCGGCAGCGGGGGGGGGGGGGGGGGGCAAACTTCTGAGGGACCACGCTGGGGCGAGGTCTCCTAAAAGTGGGGACGGGTACCTGTCAAAAACAGATACCCGCTTCCCCCCCCCCCAAAGGGCCCAAATGTGGCAGCGGAGGGGGGAAGGAAGCAAACAGGCGGAGCTCTCCCTTTTGGGTGGAGCTCCACTTTAACTTTCTGTCTGGAATCAGCAGTTCATTCTCCTGAGAAAGCAGAGATATATGCCAGCTTTTATTAGCATGTGGTGTGTTGGTTAGTTGAGTGCCTGACTACCTTTACACAGGACAGTTTATTTCTAAGTTTAGGCCTCTGACACTAGTATATAATAGAGGAAGCAGTGATTGGCCAGGCATGACTGAGCACATGATTTCACTGTACTGCAAGTAAATCTTGGGGTGCAAAGGTAAGTATAACTTTAAACAACGCATATCTCCATCACTGTTCACCCAAAACCAAAGGAAGTTTTTAATGGACATTGCCTTTCAATGATAATGTAATGTTGCTGAATCTGTTTGGATATGTCAGCTACCATATTTTGCCAAGCTGGTAAAAATTAAGATGCGCATTCAATGTTACTTTAAAGAACTGTTCAAAACTTTTTTATGCTTATTTTTCTTTTTTAATTGGTGTATGGTAGAATGCTTTGGCTAGCCCTTATTTGAGTCTACAGCAGGAAGATCTCGTAATTCTGGTCTAGCCGTAACAGTGTGGCTTAGTTATGAGTTCCACCTTTTGGCCTTCCATGTCACAATGCATACTCTTCATTACTGTATAGTAGAGATGAGCTTGGGCATCCTCTGAACTCATCTCTAGCCAAACTCTTGCTCTTTTTTTACACCAATGAGCTGCAGCCCAGGTCGTTCCTGTTCTGCAGCACACGTAAACAAAGAGGTGGGGTGGACTGACTCGGCTCACAGCTTTTTGGAGTAAAAAAAGAGCGCAAATTTGGAATTCAGCTACAAATGAGTTTGACGGATGCCCAAACTCATCTCTACTATACAGCATCCTTCAGAAAGCCAATGAGAAAGAAATGTGTAGGCGTTTGACTTGCAGACAAGTCCTGGCATTTATGGTCACCCAAAAATAGGGAGATATTTGCCTTCTTGTGACACAGACATTAGTACATTTCTGTTAGCAAAATAAAATAGGTGTAATCATTTTATGTAATTTATGATATTCAAAAATGAATTATTTATACATACAGTTGACACACTGTCAGGAACCATTAACCGAGCAGAGACAAAAAAAAAGTGCAGTTACAATCTCACCTTTAATGTAATAGCAAAAATAACACATTTCAGGAACGTAGTCAAAAGCAGAAGCCAGGGTTTGGAAGCCAGAGCAGGTAATCAGATGAGCCAGGATCAGAAAAAGAGAAGTCAGCGTTGCCAGGAGCCAAAAATCAGTAGGAGTAGGAATCAGAAGAGAAGTCAACCAGGCCAAGTCATGCACAGGAGCACACAGGAGATGTTGACCACCCAAGGGCACAGAGGGAATGAGAAAAGTTGTTTAAATAGCCAAAAGGGGCCGGCTGTAGGCTGGACTAATGAGGCAGGTAATAGTAACAGTGATGGTAATGGTGAGTCAGTGTGGAAACAAAGAGTGGCTGGTTATTAACTGACAGCTAAGCAGCCTCTGTGCACTGAAAGAAAAGAGTTACTAGTAAATAGCAGTAGCCCAGCCCTGACAAACACCCAATAACGAGGATCCTGGTCACAGAATATTTTTTAATTGGAGAAAATGCATTATGGTAAAAAACTTTATGGCATAATTTCTGTAAAAGATTATAACAAAAAGAAGGGCAGTGCTCATTTTTCCGCACCACCTGATTTTGTCTTTTATTTATAAGTTGTGTAGTGGTATGAAATCTTTTTCTTCATTAAAAGGTTTACTACAATTAACTGAAATGTAAAAAAAAATCTCTAACTGATCATTTTTATTTATTACTGCTGAAATGTTAAGTCGTCAGTGGTTTGCAGTCAGTCAGCAATTTGTTACATCAGTATGTTTGCCAGAAATTTGTGCTTTTGATGTGAACTTTGTTGCTGTTAATGTTTATTTGAATACTTGTGTTTTATTTTGAATTTGTTTTAATTTTAGCTTGTTGTCTTTTTTTTTTGTTTTGTTGCTTTTTTTTTTCTTTTTATTTTGCTTACCAGAGCCAAAGCCTTAATAGAAGAACTCCGCCTTTTGTTCCTAGGGTCCAGGTAAAGGCCTTTTCTGCCTGACACAAATTAAAGCTGTTTGTTTCTTTTTTCTTTTTTTCTTCTTTTTTTTTGTCTTAGTGTGACTGCACTAAAGCCTGCAGATTTATTTTGCTCCCCCCCAATTTTTTTTGTTCATTTATTTTGAAGCGTGCACTGTTTAAAAGAGGCCTTGTAGAAAAACTGCAATAAAGGAAAGTGCCCTTGTTATCTGTGGCAACCATCAATGAGATTTTGACTGCTGTTGTTGTCAGTTGCCATGGCAACCACAGACCCTTTTCCTTTTTTAAAAGTTTTTCTACACGTGCACAAAAAATATTACGCATGACTATTAGAGGAAATAGTTATACTTAAAAGAGACAATTTGTTTTCTGTGGCTTGTAAAACCCTTTCCCCAAAGCTTATTACCTCTGTGATATCTGTTCCCAGCATGTCCTATAGCAGCATTTTAATTTTTTTAGTAGCCTATGAGTAGTGATTTTGCTTAATCTTATCTTGTTTGCAGAACATATTTTGATTTAGAATTGCCATACATTCTCTGAAAATGAAGTATATTCTGTAATGTTTTTAAATAGTTAAGAAGAATGTCAGTAATTACAATGTTGGCCACTCTTGTATTGTTTACAGAGTAGTGTGTTCCCAGCCCCACTTACATATCCAAAAATTACCTGCATAACAGTTAAAAAAAAAAAGAGGACACTTTTATGATCTCCAAAAAAGTGAAGTTTCATGATCGCTAAGGTCATGGCTGTCTAAGGAAGAGGTCCTTAGCAGCCTCAAAATGTCTCATTTTTTGGTAACCAAAAAAAAAAGTTTCCTGTTTTTTGTGTGAACATGGTCTGCTGGTGATTTCTTAGATTAGGACATACACTATACACTATATTCTCAAAAGTTTTTGTTCGCCTGCCTTTACACATACATGAACTTTATTGGCGTCCCAGTCTTAGTCCGATGGGTTCAATATTGAGTTGGCCCACCCTTTGCAGCTATAACAGCTTCAAGTCTTCTGGGAAGGCCGTCCACAAGGTTTAGGAGTGTGTCTATAGGAATGTTTGACCATTCTTCCAGAAGCACATTTGTGAGGTCAGACATTGATGTTGGATAAGAGGGCCTGGCTAGCAGTCTCCGCTCTGATTCATCCCAAAGGTGTTCTTTCGGGTTGAGGTCAGGACTCTGTGCCATGCGCTTTTGGAAGAATAGTCAAACATTCCCATAGACACACTCCTAAACCTTGTGGACAGCCTTCCCAGAAGAGTTGAAGCTGTTATAGCTGCAAAGGGTGGGCCAACTCAATTTTGAACCCTACGGACTAAGACTGGGATGCCATTAAAGTTAATGTGCGTGTAAAGGCAGGCGTCCCAATACTTTTGAGAATATAGTGTATGTTTTGGCGGCGCAATCTGCTATTTCCTCACAGCAACCTTTTATAATTGGGTCTGATCAATGTGTAGAGTGCACTGGATTTTTTTGTATTTGTATCCCCGTTTGCCTGCCACAGTCAGTGCAAGTTGGTCTCACACTCCACTTTTAAAGCGACTCTGTTACTCTACGGAAGATATTTAGCAAAAGCATACCTGTAAAAGAAGGCAGTAATTACTCACCTTTCCTGTTGCACATACCAGCGAAATCCTCCCTTATGCTGTAAACTGGTCCTCCAAAATCTCCTGGGAAACAGACACTTCAGGAAGTGTCGACTTCCATGATTCCCCTTCATTTTCAGTGATTCCTTCCTTTGATCACACGTCACTCCAGGGGAGGGTGGTGTTCTGAGGGAAGAACTAATTAGAATTTCGGGGGGGGGGGGGAGCAGTGGGGCACAGAGATCAACACACTGGAAAATTGAATTTTCCCAATAGATATAGGGTAGTAATTACCCAGCTTCACTAGTGTGGGCAGCAGGAAACGTGAATATTTACTTTCTTCTTAAGGCTTTGCTGAGAATCTTCATTATAACCACTGTATGACTTTCATTTTATATTTATTTAACATGAACACTAGAATAGGATGTCTGAGGCTCTCCCTGCCTGAGCAAACCAGTAAAACTCCACAAGAAGTGGGGAACTTAAAAAGAACCTTTGGCCAGACTATGGGCAATCAAGTATTTCCTTACTAATAACAAGTCCTCATGGACCTATGTAGCTGTAGGCAGTGTAGAGATGATTATCCTCACATATCATAATAAAAACACTGAAATTACTGCTACTCTATCCTTGCTTCCTCTGGCAGCAGGGATTTAACAACTTGTCAGTACTCTAAAACAGGGGTCTCCAAACTATGGCCCTCCAGTTATCCAGGAACTACAATTCCCATCATGCCTAGTCTTGTCTGTGAATGTCAGAGTTTTACAATGCTTCATGGGACGTGTAGTTCCGCAACAGCTGGAGGGACGTAGTTTGGATATCCCTGTGCTAAAGTAAACAAACCGCAAGCTGTTCAGAATTTAACTGCTACCCAACAATCGAGTCTTTTTTGTGATATTTGATGATGGATTACTCCATAGTGCCTACAGCTACATAGGTTAATTAGAATTTGTTTAAAGCGCATTTACAGTTTGTTAAGAATAGGTAAATACTTTAATGTCAAACGCAGGGCCACAAATCACTTTAAGGTGTCATTGGAGTCTTTGATAAGATAATCATTGAGAGATTTGGACAAATACAGTATGTACATAAAACAGTTTTGGGTTAACTAACCATTTATACCTAAGGACACCCTGTCGTCAGACCATTCTTTTCAACACCATAATTCCCATTTTTTGTGCATTTAACATATTTTATGTATGTCACTTTACATTGTGTAGACCAGCCTTTCTCAACCTTTTCAACACAGAGGAACCCTTGAAATAGCTCTCTGGTCTCGGGGAACCCCTTCTAAAAATTAAAAATCTACTCATTAGAATAGAATTAAGAAAAATTAGAAATCAACTCATGATACATTAGTGTGATGGTCAGTGGGAAGAATGGCCCTTACACTTGTGGTCATTGGGAAGAATTACCTCCTTACAGATAGCTAACAAGATCAATGGTGTGAGTGGGAACTTATCTGAGAGGTAGAAATTGCCCAATGCTGAAGAAACCCCTAACAACCTCTGGAGGAACCCTAGGGTTCCACGGAACCCTGGTTGAGAATCACTTGTGTAGACATTCAAAAGCCCTAAGACTGCTACTGGGTGCCACCAGATGTGATGTCACCAGCCTCAAGTGACCCTTCATAGTATTCCCCTTCACTCCTCCCTCAGCATTTATATAAAATTGTATGTAGGTAATGAAAGGAAAGGATGAAGAGCTGTATATGGCTAATGTTAAAGCGAACCTGTACTTTGCTCATGTAGGACAAAATAACAGGTTCTCTTTAACAACTCATCCTTGGGAGTACATACTCACTGCTCTGTTTGACACTAGCAATACCCATTACTCTTGTGTATGAACAGCACTGGTGCTTGATGATTGGTACAGCACTGTAACATGGGACGCTGCTCTAACTAAACCAACTCAGAACTTACACAGGGCTTCTTACCTAACTCTCGGGGGCTGAAGAGATCAGTGGGGGAAAAGGATAGGGGTCAGTATATGATATGAGGGGCTTTGGGATATTTAAGCTATTTAAGACAAAGTAAGATACAGTCTCTATAAAGAGGATAGCATAAGCAATCAAAATATGAGAAGTTCTGATGAAAAATGAAGAAAAAATGTTTTGGTGGGAGTTGGGCATTAAAACAATTGTTACTTAAAACCCCCAATAATGAACACTCATTGGCAGTTGATAAGGTATAGAGCACCAGGTATTGGCTTAATAATATATACAAATAGAACAGGTATCCTGCCAGATAGATAAATAAATGAGTGCTAAAAAAACAAATGAATGTGAATTTTTCAAAGGTTCAAAATGGATTACATATAAAGTGCACTGCCAACTGAATGATTTGATAAGTGCTAAAAATCAAATATATGGGACCAATCAAAAGTCCAATATGAATTACAAGTAGAAACAGTCAAAAAATAAATAAATAAAAGTCCATCCACCAAATATTAATGAAATGTGCAGGTTCCTGGGTTCACCCATAGCAGCGTGAGTGATGGTGTAAAAACACCACAAATGAGCCTCTTACCGGATGCTTTGGATCTCCAGTAACAGAGATCAATCAAGTATGTGGCATATCAGGCGCCTCTAGATACCCCGTGGTGGTCCTCATCCAGCAATCAAGCTGAGCAGCAATCAAGCTGAGCAGTAAACAAACCCAGGCAGGCCATTTGTACCAACCACAGAAAAATCGCTAGGCACATAATAGAAGAAAATTGTATGCGCAGAAACACAGATGTTTTGCCAGCAATCCTCCTCAGCGGGCTTATGACGTCACAAGTTCAAACCCCTTCCAAAGCGTTCCGCATCAGAGTGCATTGTTAGGGGAACAGGAATGTTAGTTGCCTTAAAGTGGTTGTAAACCCTTACATACCACTTTTACCTACAGGTAAGCCTAGAATAAGGCTTACCTGTAGGTACTGGAAATATATCCTAAGGCTGCACTTTTTAGGAGATATTTACCATATACGCTTGTGCCAACGTCATCGGCACATGGGCAGTGAAGAAAGGGCACGATCGTGCCGTTTCTACAGGGCCCATGCCATGACTGTCGTCTACCACGCGTACTTTGGTCAGTGCCAGAGCCGGAGCATGCATAGTATGGGATGCATACTAGCCCATTATGCTTTTACTTTGCAGGGAACAAAAGAGGAAGTAAAACCCATCAGGGTTTACTTCCTCTTTAAGAATAGTCTGAACTCTTAATGGCATGGATTCCACAAAGTACGGGAAATGTTCTGTAGGGACTTTGATCCATGCTGACTCAATATAATCATGTAGTTCCTGGAAATTTGTCAGCTGCATGTTAATTCTGAAAACGGTCTGCACCACCACATCACAAAGAATTTATGCTGTGCATTCTGAACTCTGACACTGCCATCTGCATATCACAGCAAAAATTGAGAATCGTAAGAGCAGGCAACATTTCTTACAGTCTTCAGTCATCGCTTCTCTGTGCTGAAATCCCCAGGATAGGAACTACTGCACTTGGCTCTTGCTGCTAAGAACGGACACGCTACACTTACCTCTGTGTGTCACATCCTCACCAGCTGGATGGGCAAAGCGTATCTCCCTCGCTGACATAAAAGCTGCAGAATATAAGTCACCAGTGAGGGAGTGACGTCTTGCTCAACCCACTGGCAAGTGGGCGACACATGGAAGTAGGTGAGATTTTCCATACCCTGTTTACCCCCGTATAGCAATTCTGTTTTACATGGCCCATGACTATTTAAAATACTTCCTCAAAGCAGTAATGTATATAAAAATGCGCTTGCGCAGCAGTTGATAATGCTTTCTATATACCCCTAGCTAAGAAGTTTTTTGAAAAACCAAAAATACATTACAAACACAATTAGAACCGCCATCACTTAATCACTAATACAATAGCAGCTCCGGACATTAATTATAGGTCAACACCGCTACAAAATTTTACATGTCAGTTTCTATATTTACTGTATATAGTTTAACCACTTGACCTTTGGAAGATTTACCCCCCCCCCTTCATGACCAGGCCACTTTTATGATATGGCACTGCATTACTTTAACTGACAATTGCGCAGCCATGCAATGCTGAGCCGAATAAAATGTATGTCATTTTTTCACCACAAATGGAGCTTTCTTTTGGTGGCATTTGATCACCACTTCGTTTTGGGTTTTTTTGCGTTGTAAACAAAAAAAAAAAGACAAATTTGAAAAAAACCAAACAATATTTTTTACTTTCTGCTACAAAACATATCCTCCAAAATGTTTTAATAAATCTAATTTCTTCATAAATTTAGGCCAATATATATTCTGCTACATGTTTTTGGTAAAACAAATCTCAATAAGCGTATATTGATTGCTTTACGCAAACGTTATAGCACCTACAAACTATGGTATATATTTATGGAATTTTTATTTATTTATTTATTTATTTTACACTCGTTGAGTTGACTTATCGCGGGACTGCGATATTGCGATGGACAAACAGACCCTAAATTACACTTTTGACACTTTGTGGGAAGCATTGACACTAATATATTGATCAGTGCTAAAAATATGCATTGTCACCGTGCTAATGACCCTGGCTGGGAACGGGTTAAACTTCTAGGGTGATCAAAGGGTTAACTGTGTACCTAACCAGTGTTTTTGTGTACTGTATGTGCTGATTTTACTAGGGGAAGAGATTAATTTTAGTCCCTGGAAAACAAAATCAATGTCTCCCCCAGAATGTAACTCTGCCTTGTTTACAGCTCTGTTCTGAGTCTCTGCCCGACGATCGGTGGATGCTGGCGGACATTGAGTGCCCAGCAGCCGCAGATCGGCTTCTGCTGAATAACCACAATTGAAGTGGCCCACCGCTCTCCCTGCAGGCATATATACATGATCTGCCATCTTGTAGCTATAGGGCGGTCAGCAAGTAGTTAAAGTGATTGTAAAGTCTTGTTTTTTTTTTTAAATAACAGACATGTTATACTTACATCCTATGTGCAGTTGATTTTGCCCAGAACAGCCTGGATCCTAATCTCGGGTCCCTCTTTGCTGCTCCTGGCCCCTCCCTCCTGTCAAGGGTGTCCCCACAGCAAGCAGCTTGCTATGGGGGCACCCGAGCCGAGCTGCAGCTCCGTGTGTCCATTCAGACACGGAGCTGCTGTTCGGCCCTGCCCCCTCTCTCCCCTGATAGACTTTGATTGACAGCCATGGGAACCAATGGTGCTGCTGTCTCAGCCAATCAGGAGGGAGAGTCAGGGATGGTTGAGGGATTCGTGGACATCGCTGGACAGAGATGAGGCCCAGGTAAGTATTAGGGGGTGCTGGGGAGGCTGCTACACACAGAAGGCTTTTTATCTTAATGCATAGAATGCATTAAGATAAAAAACCTTCTGCCTTTACAACCCCTTTAAAGTGCTTGGGCTTTACTTGGGGAACTGGGGGCATGATAAAACATTTACTCCTTCCGCTGGTGTTCAGACCCTCCTGCCAGCACAAACACCTGCCCTGTCCTTCTGCCTATAGGCATTACACAAAACAGCAGCCTACCCCAATACTCAGCCCAGGGATGTGACAGCAGACCCCCCCCCCCCCCCCAGCTATGCTTCTGCCTGTGCCCATGTGCCCAGCTTCCCACTGCCCCCAATAATCTGGGCTACATGCATATCATGAAGCCATGACTTCCTCCAGCCACTGCTCCCGAAGGGGGATGACTGCTGTGCCCTCTCCTCCTCACTGCTCCAAGCCCTGACTATACTGTGCAAAATGTCAGGGCCCAGAGAGCAGGAGCAGGCTGCAGCAGCACAAAAGGTCTTAGGCAGTCTATTATCCTCCAGACGGCAGCGTCTAGAGTAAGGGATGTTTGTGCAAGCGCGGAAAAGGAATATAGGTAGCATCACCCCCTCTCATTCTTTCACCACACACCAGCACTGCAACCTCCCTCTCTCACTACCACTGCACCTGTGGCTCCCCTACTCCCAATACCTACTATGCCTACACCCCATTTCTTTTAACACCCACCACACTTGTATTCTCTAGTCTGTCACCATCCAGTGCACATGCACCCTCTCTAAGCACCCAGTTTGCCCACACCCTCTTCATTCACCTACCACCCATGGTCATACCTCCCAACTTTTTGAGATGGAAATGAGGGACACCTATTGGCAAACCTATGTCAGCATAGGACACACACTCCTGCCACGCCCCGTAAAGGAGAATTGTACAAAAAAAAAAGATTAGTTAATCCCACAAGTGCATTTTTTCCACTACTATTCCTTTATATTGGCTATTGACATTTACAAAGGCAGCCATTAAGAAATTGGATGAAGGGTTTAGCACTATATAACACTTTTTGAAAGATAAATAGTTAATTTTATATACAACTCTATAGATCAAACTCAAATGAGGAAGGCAGAGGGACTTTGTTCCAAATCAGGGACAGTCCCTTGAAATCAGCTATGCCCATGGTAGCTGCAACCCTACTTTTCTCGGCATCCATTTTGCCTGCAACCCTACTTGTCACAGCACCCACCATGCAGTCATCGCAACTTCACTTTGTGCCCCAACTTCACTTTGTCCCCTTTCTCTCACTGAGCCTGCAGCCACCCTTTTCTCAGTATATATTGCACCTACAGCCCCCCTTTTATCACCACCCATCGTTCCTGCAGCCACACTTCTCTCATCACCCAACATGCCTGCAGCCCAACTTCTCTCACCACCCATCATGCCAGCACTCTTACTTTCACCACTTCACCTGTGTGTGCCTCCCCCCCTATCTTAAAAAAGAAGAATGGACTAAAGTGTGTTACTGGCAGGATCATCAGATGAAAATAAAGCAAAAAAAATCCTGAAAAAAAAATACAGCCACCACATCTGAGGACTGGTATGTTGCAATATATTGCCATTTTTCTTGGGTTTAGATACACTTTAATATAAAAATAAATATAAAAATAAAAAATAACTGAACAGCCTTTCTTGTAAGTAGCAGATGGAGAATCTAAAGTCTAGAAGCCCCTTTAGGCATAGTAAAGGCAATAATTTTACAGTACTGAGTTTGCCGCTTCTTTAACACTTGGTGTTATCCTGTTATACAAAATGGTTATCTGTACTGTGCCTGTGGACTTCCTATGTTCTGTAAACATAACTCTCATCATCCTGGGATCAAAAGTAGAATATGTAAATGGTTGGTCATTTTGCTCATTGAGGGCAAAGTGACAGTCTCTTTAAAACCCACTTATGGTCACCTTTCACTTCACGCTCTCTGTACTACTCCCGGCGCCTACCTCTGAGTTTACAGGAGCTGGAACTACTGAGGAGGCATCTGGAATCAATGCATGCTGACAGTCAATACTCTGCATTGAGAACAACACTGGAAAGAACATTGGGTGGTATACATCCGCCACAATGTTGCTTTGTGGCAGAACGCCTGGGGACCACCAAAATTGTCTCGTGGTCCATGGACCACTGGTTGGTGACCGCTGACCTCAAACAGGAGATGTGTTACTTGCAGGATCATCTGGTGAAAATAAAGCAAAAAAATCATGAAAAAAAAGAGAAAAAAAGTACAACCACCACATCTGAGGATTTGTATGTTGCAATATATTGCCTTTTTTCTTGGGTTTAGATACACTTTAATATGTTAAACTAACTGAAAAGCCTTCCTCCTTGTAAGTAGCAGATGGGGAATCTAAAGTCTAGCAACCCCTTTAGGCCCCTTTCACACTTATACGACTTGTCCCACGATTTTGTACTGCAAAATCGTATGACAAGTCATTCTCCATGATTTTCAATGACTACCATTCATATTGGCACGACTTTAAGTCGTGCCGACTTCAAAGTAGTCCCTGCACTACTTTGGTCCAATTTCCATGCGAGTTGATGTCCATAGACCTCAATGTTAAACCCTCAAGTAGCATGCAAATCGTACCTGAATAATATAGACACGAGTTCAGTACGACTTTGTAAGCACAAGCTGAGAATGGTTAATGCCATAGTTGTGGCAAAGTTGTACAAAGTAGTACTGCTCCCAAATTGTGCAAAAACTTGATAAACTCGCGGCCGCGAAATCACGTTAAAATCGCGTGACTTTGAAGTCGCACAAGTGTGAAAGGGGCCTTAGGCATAGTAAAGGCAATCATTTTACAGGCTGAGCCAGTACTGAGTATGCCACTTTTCTAACACTTAATATTGGTGTTATTCTGTTATACAAAATGGTTATCTGTACTGTGCCTGTGGGCCTCCTATGTTCTGCAAGCATAACTCTATTCATCCTGGGATCAAAGAGTAGGATATGGTAATGCCATTATGCTCATTCAGGGCAAAGTGAGAGTCTCCTTAAAGCCCATGCACATCCCACTTATGGTCACCTTTGCTGCCCACCACCCCTCACTTTGTTGCAGCCACTACAAAAAAACCTGTGTACCTCCACCTCCACGTTGGATAATGTTTAACTTTACAAGGGTTCCTAGTATCCATATGACTTGCATATGACACAGGAAACTGCTGTATGTAACGCTGTTGCTGAATTGCTGTATGTAACGCTATTGCTTTTTTCCTTTGGTGGTGAATGCATCTGAAGTTAGGACACTGTTGGGACACTTGAAGATAACTTCAGATGCATTCACCACCAAAGGAAAAAAAAACAACTGCAATTAGGGATCTCCATACAGTGTTTAGCTTCAAAAGTCCCCAGGGTGTTCCGTTATATTTCTAAATTCAAAGAAGGGATTGTTAATGGCAAGCTGTTTAGATCTCTAAATAAGAGCTATGAACAGATTTCTCTTAGATTCTGCATCTGGTGGGACTCATTATATACATGCCCAGAATTATTTGTTAACTGTGTTCCTTTTAAGGCCCAACTCCAGCCAAAACGTTTAATTTTGATTTGAATGGCGTGTAGAAGGGTTAAAACTTCTATCAGGTTTTTGCTGTGGTCTGCGGTATTGAAGAGAAATCTCGTCAACAGGGACACATAACAAAGACCACATTTTTAGTAGGGTGAGGACATGGCTTCCTGTCCTGGTAAGGACCACACCCCTTACGTCTCTAGACGTGGTAGTTCCAATTTTTTTATGTTACACCGCAAAGGTCTAGTATACACAAAATTTTAGTAGAAAATGCACTAAAGTTAATTTTAGGGCACACAAAAGCAATAAATGACACAATTTGTTGGTAAAATATAAAAGATGAGGTTGCACCAAGTAAATAGCTACACACGTCAAACTTGCAACTTGCGTGTGCCTATGAAATTACGACAAACTTCAGTACCCTATATTTTCTGTAGGTGAGGCTTTAAAAGCTCTCTATAGGTCATCAGTTTAGCATTATGGAGGAGGTCTGGTGCTTAAAGTTTTGCTCTCACTCTGGCATGCGCGCTAATATGTAACATGTATTGCAATCAGTTTTTTCATGCGCAGGCGTGCCCACCTTGTGTGTTTGTGTTCCAATGTGGGGATGGGGGGGGCCTCAAATTTTTTTTTTGGAGGGGGATCTTATATGCTTGACTGTAACTTAAATTTTTTACAATAAAAATTTACATTTTTTTTACTTAAAGAGGAGCTCCAGTCGATTTTTGTGTTTATTAAAAGTCAGCAGCTACCAAAACTGTAGCTGCTGACTTTGAATAAACACACACTCACCTGTCCCAAAATCCAGCGATGTGCTCTCCCAACCTGTCCCTTCCCACGGGCTTCACTACCCGGCAACAGAATTTCACTGTGGGCACCTGGCTGTGATAACTTGGGGCTTCACACCCGGGTGCCCACTGTGCATGCAGGAGTCCCGCTGCGCTTCCTAACCGGTCTGGCAGTCTCCTGGGACCTCTGGGACCTGTGACGTGTTCCAGAAGACTGCAGGAAGGCAGGGGGAGAGGCGATTCTTGCGAAAGTGGGAGGGGGTACCTGTCAAAACCCGTTCCCCCCCGAAAAAAAATTACATGCCAAATGTGGCAGGGGAGAAGTACTTAAAGTGGAACTTCCCCTTTTGGGTGGAGCTCCGAATTAAATATTCTCATTTTCACATAGGGGACAAAAGTGGGGGTGCATGTTACCAGGAGGGCTGAAAGCAATCCCGAGGTCCTAGACTACTTTCATCTGATAGGCGGCAGTCTGCTTGTCAGATATACATACACTCCTGGTGGCTGCAGCTACCTGGAGTGTGTATAAACCCCCCTGTCAGGTCTGTACAATGTACAGACCTGGCAGTGAAGAGGTTAAAGCTAAAAATCTGGGCTGAAACAAAATACATTATATTGTCAAAAGTATTGTGACACCTGCCTTTACACGCACATGAACTTTAATGGCTTGAATAAGCGAGTTTGGGGTGGAGAAACTTGACTGACCTGACCTCAACCCGATAGAACACCTTTAGGATGAATTAGAGTGGAGACTGCGGGCCAGGCCTTCTCATCCAACATCAGTGCCTGACCTCACAAATGCGCTTCTGGAAGAATGGTCAAACATTCCTATAGACACACTCCTAAACCTTGTGGACAGCCTTCCTAGAAGAGCTGAAGCTGTTATCGCTGCAAAGCGTGGGCCAACTCAATATTGAACCCTACAGACTAAGACTGGGATGCCATTAAAGTACATGTACATGTAAAGGCATACTTTTGACAGATTTAGTGTATATCCTTGCAGTGGAACCCCCTCATTAAGTCTAGGGGTGCTGGGATAAGTAGAAATACTTATCCTATTCTGCGTTCCAGCAGGCTCTATCTATCTGTGGGACCAGGTTGCTGCTACCTCCTCTCTAAACCGCACACTTCTGTAGTTGCACAGTTGCCTCCTTCAAATACAATGCTGGATTAATAGCCCTGCATTGTACATGATGATATTGAGGAACCTCCTGCAGGCTGGTTAGACAAAACCTAATTGGTATTGCAATGCAGTCAGTCTGCACACAAATACGCTCCTGTACCTGTCTATCTCATATGAATGCAACAAGGAAAGAAATACCCTGTGATAACACCATGCTGGAAAGTTGGACCACTGCTCTCACACACAAGCAATGGTCCAAGTCTGCAGCAGTCATACGCTTCCCCCTGCACACTGCTCTAGTCAACAGCTCCCTGAGTAATAAATAGGGAGGCTTCAATTCTTCAACTGAGATTTAAGATCGTTGGCAGTCAGTGGGAGTCATGCAGTCTATATGCCTGACTCCACAATTGCACCATCACCACTGACACCTGAAACACAAAAAGGACACCTCCGCTATGATGCCAAAATTGGAGTTTTTATTTTGTTCCTAATCCAGACAGGCTGAGCTAAGACATGCTAGGGGGGAAGAGTGTCCACACCTAGGATACTTTCACATATTATTGTTGCATGATCAGTTTGGATGCAAATAATGCTTAGTGTAGAGTACCACTTTAAACAAACAAGGCAGAACATTCATTTTGAACTTACAATAATAACCTGCTACCAATCAATAAGCTGTTGAAAGCTAACTAACTTTAAAGCAGTTGAGCTTCTGCATAAAGCATTGTTTGGTCCCTATAGGGTGCAGTAAATATACGGCTGAATGCATGATGGGGATAAACACAAACTATACACAAGTTTAATGATCATACCATCCTAATTAGCTCTACTAATAAGCTATCCTCTAGACTAACATCTCCAGCTATTTACTTTAGACTAGACAAGGCCACTGAACTTGTAATCGCCACTGTTATAAATGTCTTCTTGTTTTAGAAGGATATCAGAAGTCTTCACAAAATTTAATTAGTACAATATCTTGCATCTTCCCACTCAGTATTATCTAATTGTACAGATATAAGCCCTAATTAGGATTTCATGCACAGTGCTGCCAGAGGTTTAGGCATTTGGCTTATTTAAGGATTTTGTTTTTCTTGTTCTCTAACCTATTATTTTGCACCATTCGTGCCTGCTGGTTTTATTGTAAAAAAAAATTGTAACAGTTTATTTTTCATATAGATCTAAATATACAATACTTTACTTTGACTGTTCAACTCACAACCCTAGTTGTGCCTGTTTCCTAAAATACTGTCATGCTTAAAGGGAGCCTCTGGCTAGGAATATTCAAGTATTTACATAATCTTTATGCTGTAAATTATCTTTAAAACAAGCCTTTACTGACCCCTGTAGCTGCAGGCAGTGTGGAATAATTGAACCTCAAAGTTCATAGCACAAGCACTGAAGTTCTCCAAGTCATTCTTTTAATAGCTCAGCTCATCCTGCCCCTCCAGCAGTCACTCTGCTCCCTTCTCTAACAGGATTTGAGCAACTGAGCTCACCCAGCTCCCCTCTCCCAATAGTAACTCAGCAGTTCGGCTCACTTTGCTCCTCCCTATCAGCAGCCTTCTAATCTATAAAGTAAAAACATTGTCAACTTTAGTGTGTCTATTGTAAAAGTTTTAGGATGAATTGCTCCACAGTACCTACAGCTACAGAGGTAAGGGGCCTGATTCCAAGTGCGTCCACTGCTTGTTAAGAGTACATTAATACTTTAATGTCCATAAACGTGCCACAGATTCACATTAGGGGTTGCCATAATACAGAGAGAATAATATTGGCCCACTGTTTATTTTGTTGAATTAGACAATAATAGTCAAGCAGTCAATCAAATATTTGAAACAAAATAAGGATATACTGAAAAGTTTCAGAAATGTACTTGTCCATTATAAGTTGCCTTAGTTGGTGGCCACTCAGAAATAGTCAGGTAGACAGTGCTTTCTTTATTTTAAATTTGCATCTTCCTTCCAGATAAATTGAGATCAAATTAGGCTGACAGTGACAAAGCATAGTAGGCTGTAGAAATGGGGAAAAAAGCAGAGCAAGACTGACTAACTGTGAATCATATTTGTAGCCTTTTCTATCTATAACAGATTGATATTACATCTGTTGGTTGCAGGTGGGGCCAACGTTGAGACTACGCAGAGAGGTCAGGCAGGGTTAGGGCATCTGTCAGGAGGCAGAGCTCCAACTCCTAAAGAAAAACTGCAAAATCAGAAGATGTGAATCTTCATTGTTAAACCAACCATAAAGTAGAGATGGGGTGATAGAAGGAAGGAGCACGTTGTCTTATCTACCTATAAAACTTAAAACATGTTAAAGTACTTTCAGTATTTAGAGAAGCTCAGTATATCTGAAGCACAGATGACAGAAGTTGAGGACTTCTGCTGTATTAGATACAAGTAACACTTTGTTTTGTCCTCATTGCTGAACTGATGTAATAGAGATCCATAATCTGGCCATGGATGGCGGAAACCAATTCCCCCATCCACACATTTGAGGTGGATGGGGAAATCCCTCCACTGCGCTATTGTATTCTGGCAGTACTCCTCCGCTCAAGAAAAGAAAAACAAAAAACTGGAACGTGTACACCCAAAGGCTAGCTCCCAAAATTAGCTTATTAGAAATAAAACAGCATCATAGGTATGCATGCGGAAATGAAGTGGCCATCTCCACAGAGAGTGCTATCTGCCCTTAACACAATATCACCCTCTAAAACCAAATTCCAACCCTCCCATAAATAACCCCCAAGAATTATCCACCCCCACTATTCCCCTGACCCCCGATGGTATGGATTGAAGCCTCCCCTGGGAGCTGGGACAGCGCGGCTGTGACCACGACCACGTCTAATTTCCCCAGATGGTACCCCTGAAATGCACCTGCACCCTACCAATATATATATATATATATATATATATATATATATATATATATATATATACCAATATATATAATATAATATAATCAAAACAAGGGATAAATGGGGTGATGTCTGGGAGCCACACTCGGAGAGCTATACACCTTATAGCCTAAAGGCGAATGTAGTGAGCACCTCCGTTCTGGGTGAGCCCAGAGATCAATCCCTCACCATGCTAAGTACAACTGTTGAGTTATACATATGTGCGATAATGTTCTGATCCCAGCTATGTGGGTAAATGTGGATACCTGTATGCCTATGGAAAGAGTCATAAAGTGAATCTCAAATGTCCATGCACTGCTGGATTGGATGATATAGAACACACTGTAGCTGGTTAAACCGCTTTTACATTCACTGTAGCATTTCATATCACACAGTCAATGAGGTACTTTGACTTATGAAACCGCAAATGAGCATGTGTCACAACAAACACAGTATATTGCATCCAATCCGGCCAGTGCACAAAATTGGTCCCAGCGCTCCGGATACCCCTGAAGCAACTGCCGATATGATCGATCTGCAATGGCTGAAAGTACTCACTGTCCTGCTTCCTCCAATGTGGGCTCGATGTAAATTGGAGTCCTCCAGTTCCACGATCAATGTGTGTAAAGCAGCTGATGCAGTGCATCTGATTCCTATGTGAATGCCAATTACACACAGCTCCCATGTTGAATCAAACTCCCAGGTCAAGAGAGGGATTGTTGAGCCAAACAGCCATACAGCATGACAGGAGGTAACTATAGGCTGTTAACTGGCAATTGGCAGATGATTGAAAGTCCCATATTTGAATGTTCTGAAAGAACAAGTCGCTATGGATCTCTATAGATGGCTATGTAGCCTAAGCTTGTGGCGCTGCAGGGGATGGAGGGGAGAGTGCGCGTTCCTTTGTCTGATCTATCTACATGTTTCGTTCCGCCACCGGAACTTCGTCAGGATAGACTCCTCCGCTGCCACTGATCAGTGCTGAAGCCATTGGTTGAAAATGCCGATTGAGTAAAAATATACCAACAGTCCCATTCAGGAGGAGTCAATCACTAGATCAACTCCTCCCAAACAGGAATGGCCATATAGGAATTGAAATTTGTCCATTCCTTGCGAACCGATTGAATTTCAATTCATGTATTGTCAGCTTTAGTATCTTTTTGGAGCTGTTCATTCAACAGTGCTGAAATTATGTTCTGCACTTCAGCAGGGAACTCTCCCCATCCCTGACATGGCTATGGCAAGCTAAGCTCAATTTTTTAGCCAAAGTATGATTGTCACCACAGTTTGATTTATCCTTATATTTCTATGGAGGATCTAAGAAAGTACATGATAAAAAAAAAATCTTTGCAATGGCCTCTCTTGTGGCTTCTCCATCATAATAAATGCAGAACTTTCTTTGACCAACTAAAACATCAGGCTTGGCTTGTCCTGGATGTGTCATGCTGAGAATAGATTTCTGGTGGAGAATTAGACTCTTCCCCTACTCCACCCCAGACAATGAAAATTTCAGATCCAATTGCATTTTATAGCAAAACACTACTTTGAGGCTGGGTTCACACTGTGTGCGGCACAAGGCACAGCAGGGGGTCCGGTGCGTCACCATTCACGGTCTGAATTAGGTCAGAATGTTTGGCTGAATTTGGACCTGAAATGGAGCCAAAGACACACAGGACTCTTCTGCAGAGCACTTTGCGGCCGCCCCGGAGATGTTTGAACCGGCTCCATTGAGAGTCGGTCACGCTCTCCTGTCATGCAAATTGAATGTGGGGAAATCCGCATCCAATTCGCAATAGTGTGAGCCCAGCCTAAAGGGTATGTTAACCCTAACAGTAAAATATCCCATTTGGGTTCTTTTTATCTAATAAATATACAGTTGAAAGAGTTTTAATTCTTAATTTTTCCAGAAATTGTGTCAGCTGATTTTTCTTTTTCCATGCTCTTTGCTTCTGCTGACCGTTATACATTGTTCTCAACTATCTAAACTTGTCGGGGACTGAAGAAAGGCAAAAAAATAACATTATTAAAACGTATAGAATAATTGACTGTTTTTCCTCTAAAAGTGCAAATGCATCTGTACTCTTAAAGTAGAGCTCCACCCAAAAGAAGAAGCTCCACTTATCTGCCTCCTCGCCGCTCCGCTGCCATAATTGGCACCGTTTGAGGGGGAGCGGGTACCTGGTTTTGACAGGTACCTGCTCCCACTTCCAGTTCAGGTGGCCGTGACGTAGTGAGCCAAAAGTTCGCCCCCCCCCCGCAGCCAGCCCATTCACAGAGTGCAGTGCGATTCACGGCTGTGCAATAGGAAACCGGTGTTGAAGCCGCAAATGGCAGCACCAGTACCTGAGAGCCAATACAAGAAACGGCTCAGTTGAAGACACCGCTTGATGCCTGGACAGGTAAGTACCCTAATAGCAAAAGTCAGCAGCTACAGTATTTGTAGTGCTGATTTTTAATTTTTGGAAGGGGGGGGGGTGTGGAGCTCCTCTTTAAGGTCTCATGCACATTGGGCGTTTGCCCAATTCTTCTGAACGTCTTTCTCCTGAAAGAAGAAAAGCAGTGTAAAAACGTACTCAAAGCTGTATTTTCCAAATGTAATTAGGCATGTTTAGACACGTTCAGGCTTGTCAAGGATTTGGGTGTTCATTCATTTCATT
The DNA here is from genome assembly GCA_037952925.1 of Lithobates clamitans. Lineage (NCBI taxonomy): Eukaryota > Metazoa > Chordata > Amphibia > Anura > Ranidae > Lithobates > Lithobates clamitans. The sequence goes on along the minus strand of JBBGZY010000969.1, from coordinate 2,070,141 downwards.
GGCCAGAATAATAATTCATTAGCATTTAGTCGCATTTACACGCATTTAGGTATTTTCTCTGCCCAAATACTCCCCTCCTGAATGTGATTTTGGTGCGTTTAGATTTCTTCCCTTAAACACTCCTGCCTCTAAATGCCTGAAAATGCCTATGTGTGCATAGAGGGGCGTTTAGAGGCAGAAAAAAAATGTCAAACACCTGTAAAATGGGCATTTTTTTAGCTGTATTGTGCAAAAGACCATAGATGATGATCTTTAAAGCCCAACTCTTTTTGGATAGACTTGGAAAGAATAATTACTTCTGTCAATTTTTGTTTTTTTTTTGCTATCTGTATCCTTTTCAGGGGGATTTGACCTCACTTGCTGTCCCTGTGACAGCAGGACAAGAAACAAGGGGAGCCGTTGTCACCAGGACAGTAAGACAAAGACCTGACAGAGGTTTTAACTTATTACTGAAAATAACGTGTTTTGCCACTGTCTGTTACCACACTGGAAAGATTTACCCTCATTTACTGTCCCAACTGGAAGTAAGGAGAAATCTCTGCAAGGGAGGCACAGTAAAAACCTATTTCTACACCTACATGTCCAAAAATTGTATTTAAAGGCTTGGCTGATATTGGGCGTTTAGGGTTTCTATATGTAAGCCATGCATTGAATGTGCAGTAATGCAAATAAAACAGATTTCAGCTTTCATAAATTTAAAGGAGTCTCATTAATGTTCTTATTCCTCCGTTGGTTGTCCAATGAGCAAGCCGAGGGTCTGGGCTACTGGACTTTACTAATTAGCAAACCACTATGTGTTGGGCTATTGAGTAAGCATTGTGTGATATATATTAAAATGAAGGTTGTAGCCAGTGGCGTCACTAGGGGGTGGCTTTTGGGGCTATAGCCCCAAATCTGGGGCCCATATCCCCGAGTCTCTGCAGGGGTCCCCAAGGGGAGGGGAGGCTCTCTGGGGACCCTGAACTAAGTGGGGGGCTTTCTGGGGACCCTGATTTTAAGGGGGAGGCTCTCTGGGGACCCTAATGTAAGGGGGGCTCTCTGGAAACCCTGATGTAAGAGGGGGGCTCTCTGGGGACCCTGAAGCAAGGGGGAGGCTCTCTAGAGACTCTGATGTAAGGAGCTCTGTGGGGACCCTGATGTAAGTGGGGGGCTCTCTGGGGATATATACATATACACACACACACACGTATATTAATGTATATACATGTGTATGCCCACCCAAGCGTATGTCTTTCTTTACCACTCTGTTATGGGCTCTAGCCCCAGATCTTTTGTAAATCTAGCAACGCCCCTGGTTGTAGCTATTGGTTTCTAACATTAAAGTGTTTGTTACCCCAACATTTCATATCCCTAATATGTGGCTGCTGTACCATTTACTTGTATGATAAAGTATCCTGTTCTCTTTCAATTGCTTCCTTTGTGTTAACTCACTGGCATTCCTGCCCATCCCCTTGCTTTCCTATTAAAAACTGAGTACACTAAGCGGGAGAGCACACCATGGTCAGTTCTCTAGCTGTGCTGGGAACTCAGTCTTCTCTCCTCCAATGATCAGACTTGTCCTGAAGCACACCCCTTTCAGAGCCTGTCACTGGGAAGCTCAGTGTGCTGCTGTCTCCCCCCCCCCCCCCCCTTAGCTCTTATGCAGTTGGGAACAGAGGGGATGTGATCACTTATAAAAAAGGGAAAAGGGGTATTTATATTGTTTTTTTTTTTTATATCTATACAAAAATGTTTTGCCTTTCATTTCCATTTTAAATTGAATGGGTTGTTTTACAAGGTGATCGTTTACAATAACTTTAAGGAGCAGAATTACTGAGCGTTATTGATAAAGCAGTGTGCAGTGCCAATCATGTGCAGTAATCTATAGGTCATCTAGTCTTTAGCCATCATTCAGTTTGCATTCAGAGTTAAATTTTGCAGTAGGATCTTCAGTATTTTCTGTGTAAACTATAATTCTAGAAACATACTGCTGATAAACATTGTATTCTTTCTACTCTGCAGATAAAACTCTGGTATGACAAAGGCGGTCATCAATTAATAGTCACTATATTAGGAGCTAAGGACCTACCATCGAGAGAAGATGGGAGACCGAGAAATCCTTATGTTAAAATTTATTTTCTTCCAGATCGAAGGTAAGTCACATACATAGTCACATGGTAATAAGGTTGAGAAAAGGCCAATGTCTATTAAGTTCAAACTCTCACATCTTAGCTTTGGTCCAGAGCATCCTTTCTCAACCTTTTGTGATGTGGTTGCCAAAAATGGACCTAATATTCTAGATGTGAGTTTGCAGGTGATTTATGTAGAGGCAATACTATATTAGAATCAGGTTTTTAATCTCCCTTTTTGTATACATCCCAAGATTTTGTTTGCTTCTGCTGCTAGACAACGAGTGGTGGTAACTTACAGTAGCTTATTGTTAACCAGTATTCCTAAGTCTTTCTCTTGCACTGTTTCGCTCAACGGTAATTGATTAATTTATAGATGTTGGTGCTATTGCCTAGGCCTAGGTAGCATTACAATTTTCAACAATTAAATTTAACTTCCCGTTAAAATCTCCGTGTTGCTATTTTCTCAGGATTGCCTTATCTCCATAATTTAGTTTGCTGCTTATTTTCATAATTCTACATAATTGTGTCATCAGCAAAAATGACAATATTGCTAGCTATTTAGACAAACAGTCAGACATGCAGGCATGATCTAACCACTAAAAGCTTTTTTACAGAAGATCTTTCCATAAAGAGACTACGTGCCTATTTAGGTCTCCTAGGGTCGTTGTAATGTTCTCTCCCAACCCACTTATAGTCACCTTCACATCACTGCTGTTCCTTATTCCACAGCCGCCACAAAATACCACTTTTCAGTTGATGTAAGAGCTTACAGGGGGAATGGATGACAATGACAGTGTTTGGGCTTAGCATTGCATGAAGGAAAAATGCCACATGCTCCCCCATACCCAGAAACGCCCAGTATTTTGTGGCAGCTGTGATGGAAGTTTGGAAATAGAAGGATATCTCTGATGCTTTATCAGTGAACAAAATAGCTACTGGTCAGTAAACCGAACCAAACAGAATGCTTTTTTAGTTGGTCAGGGTATGCCTTGAGAAGGGTACATATAGAAATTTTATTTTCTCGAACTGATCATAGTTAGCCAATTGAGGCTAAAGTAAGACCAGTGTCTAAGTCAGAGTATTGAAGCCTTTGGACCAGAATGAGAGTCAAAAATCTAGTATTTTTTCAAGTGAAAGTCAGCTATGTAATCATTCTTATGGGGCGTACACACGGTCGGACTTTTCGTCTACAAAAGTCCAACGGACGCCGACAGACTAAAGCTGGCTGGTAATCCGATCGTGTGTGGGCTTCCCCGGACTTTCAGCTGACTTTTTCAGCCTCAAATCCGACGGACTTTAGATTTGGAACATGCTTCAAATCTTTACGTCGTAACTACGACGGACCCTTAAATCCGCTCGTCTGTGTGCTAGTCCGACGGACAAAAACCCACGCTAGGGCAGCTATTGGCTACTGGATATCAACTTCCTTATTTTAGTCCGGTGTACGTCATCACGTACGAATCCGTCGGACTTTTGTGTGGTCGTGTGTAGGCAAGTTCGTTCGTTAGAAAGTCTGCCGCAAGTCCGCCGGAAAGGCTGTCGGACTTTTGTAGACGAAAAGTCCGACCGTGTGTACGCCCCATTACTTTCTAAGGCCAGGTTTACTTTAAACAGTTGAGCTTTCTTATTGAAGTCGTCTTACTTTAGGGAGATTTCAAATAATCAACATTATTGAAGAGTCCTCCTTTATGTTGATATTGAGGCTTTGGGGGGCTCCTTTGTTTTTCAGCAGCAAGGTTTGCACAGCCATTCTGGTCACCTCTGGTAAGGTCAGATTTTAGGCTGGACACCAATGTTATTTACTGTTCTTTGTTCGATCTTAAAATTATTACCTTTTGTATCACTTGCCCTACCCTGTTAGGTTGTAAGCTCTCATGAGTAGGGCCCTCCTAACCCTCTTGTATTGTATTGTAACTGTACTGTCTTCCTTAATATTCTAAAGTGCTGCGTAAACTCTTGGCACTGTATAAATCCTATATAATAATAATAATAATAAAGGGAGTTTGTATCTGTAAATGTATCAGGGGTTAGAGCTGAATGCAAGGCTGAATTTGTCACCCATTAAACATGTCATCAGACCAAAATGCATGTGCAGGATTTCTCTTCATTTGCTGTCAGGCTTCCTAAACTGTCCACTGTGACAGCTAAGGAGTACTGGAGTGGAGAAATTATCCTTACAAAACCTGAAATGCAGGGAATTTGATGTCTGAGTACCAGTTCACACTGATATAGTGCAAATCTGATGCAAATTCACTGTGCGATTTCTGTTGTGACAGGTGCAAATTTAATGTGATTTCTAAGGAGACTGGGCATAGCTGGAGAATGAATTCTTTGATGTCCAGAACAAGTAGTATTATTGTTTCTTTCACTTCCAGTGTCTGTGGATCAGCACATTGTGTTTATGGGTGTCATCACACAGAGATAATGTTGCATTACTACTACTAATGAAAAGGGTAGTCTGAAAATACCAGTTAACTTTTAATTAGGTTTCAAATCACTTACTGAAGGTCATTAAAGTATTTTAATTGCAGATAACCAATCTAAATGTGCACACATCCCATTAAAAAATTCAAAGGCAGCACCTGCAAAATGCATGGAAGCTTTGGTTTGGTAATAAATAAAATACGCCAATAGGTTTTAATAAAAGGTGTGTAATGAATAGCGAACAGTATTTAGATGTGAAAAGGGGATTCAGTGAAAGCAATTAGGAGAAGTTTTTTTTTCAATTTTAACTCCTTGCAACCTCCCTGTGCTGCAAGTTTGAAAATGACTTGCTAAGCTATTGCTAGACTTGCCAGGCTTCACAAGTTTGTTACACAATAGCATCACATGACATCAGATCAACACTCTATGCAAACATTCTGCAAGTCTGCTGCAAGTTCTGGTTGAGTTACGTTATGCTATAGTCATCCCACCACAGGGGTCACTGTGGCTGAATTTTCATGATGTAGACTTGCAGAGCTCTTGCTGTAGACTCCCCACTGCAACTTTGCTCTTGCTAGGGACTTGCCATGCACAGTTGCTACAAATTGGAAAAGTGTCAACTAGAACTTGTGCTTCAAGTGCTCTGCAAGTGTACAATTTGACAGTGAAAATGTGCAGCAAGTTAACAGACTTACAATTCAACACTGCCAAAAATTTGTGGCAAGTTATCTTGCCATCTGGGAGCTTGTTCTAAGATTTGTTCTCCATCAAGATGGAGTCACATTTTCTTCTAGCCAGAGCACTATCTGCACATAATTTGTATGTTACCCCAGTGTTTGTGTGGTTTCCTCCAGGTACTCACAATTCAGCTAATTGGCCTCTACCTTACCTGGGTCACTGTCCACCATATTCCTGGAAGATTCAAGTCTTCTCTGTACTCTCAAAAGTCTTCCTTCAGCACAGCTGCAGTTTCTATGTTGCCTGGGTTCAAACAACCTGCTGGAAAAGCATTTTTGGGTAAATTTTGTTTTGAGGGTTATTTACATAAATTTTTCTAGGGAGGTTTGACCCGTGTTTCTTTTTTCCCCCCAGTGTGGGTTAGATGGCAGTGATTAGGGTTGCACTCTAATGCTTAGTACACATGATCAGAAAATCGGAGGAAAAATACTGCTTTACGAGCGATCAGACGAAAATAGGATAGTTAGTAAGCTTTTGAGAGCTGATCACAAAACAGTTCATGCGAAAATATCCGAAGGGACAAACACGAAAATCATTATCGTACGATACCAGAATGTGTGATTTTCATTTAATCAGTACAGTATTGGTCTGAAAATTAAAAAAATGGAAGACCAAGGCCACGCTTGCTAGAGAATACATTAAAATACAACACATTACATCACATCTGAAGTTGTATTCAGAAGTATCGTTTGAGAATTTTCATAACTTTAGTAAACTCTTCATTTTCGATATGAGACTAGAATGCAAAAAAAAAAAAAAAAAAAACATTTTTCTCATTGTGTGTACAAGGCTTAAGATTGGTTATCTGCAATTAAAATATTTTAATGACCTTCAGTAAGTGATATGAAACCTAATTAAAAGTTAAATGGTATTTCAGACTACCCCTTTCATTAGTAGTATGCCAATGCAACATTATCTCTGTCTGATGACACCCATAAACACAATGTGCTGATCCACAGACACCGGTAAGTGTCAATAAGACTTCTTGCTCTGGACATTAAAGAATTCTTATATTCCAGACATTGAATTCTCAGCATTTTAGAGTTGCATTCTAATCACTTCCACCTAACTCACATTACGGAATAAATAAAGAGATGAGGGTCAAAGCTCTCTGGGAAAATTTATATAAATAATCTTCAACTCCAAAAACATAATTTAACCCGAAAAATGCATTATTTTGGAAAGGGTTCATATTTTGGCTGTTGTCATTTTTGATGTGCTTTTTTTATGTTTGTTTTATTACTTGCTCTTATGAATTTTGTTAATTGTATTAAATGTATAGATGTGTAGATTAGCCACTTGAAGCAGGAATGCATTTCTACATTGCTGTCAGTGAAGTGAATTAAAGGACCAGTAAAGCTCAACAATAGTGTAATATCACCACTGTTCACAACTCACTACAATGGTGGCTGCATGGCATGTCTCAGGGTGGGTTTAATTATGATGACAGTAGTTGACCTTGGTTGTACATCAGTGTGGTTGGTGTCTCCATTGGGAAAGTGTGGGGTGGGGTGACAATGCGTGTGAAGAGTGAGGAGCCAAAGACACAGCTTGTCACACTATAACTGCCTAAAAAGGGCAAGAAGAGAGGAAAAAATGCCAACAATGACAAAAAAAACCTCTAGAGGATAGAACCTCCATCAGCTTTGTATTGTTTGTGTCCCTGTTGTAGATTTTCTCTCACTTTCTGCTTGATACAACCATTTTCACTAGTGCAGGAAATGAGATGAATTTCCTCTAACAGAAACCTAGATATCAGTAAAAATCTGACAACAATCTAATCTTTCTCAGCTCTATTTAAAACTAAAGAAGAATTTTGTAGTTTTAACTTGTGATTAGATTATGATTGCCAATATCATAGCTACATACATAGTACAGTGGCTATAGAAATATCCCCCCCTTTAAAATAATCACATGTTGTGGCTTTTGTAGCCTAAAATTAAGACAGGCACGGTTTTTGTTTTATCCAGCTATATTTACTAGTTTAACTTATAACATCCAAGTGAAAAATATATAACACCAACATGTCAGAAAAAAATAAAATGTAAAAATAGGATCACTGAGTTGGAAAAAAGGATCATCCCCCTTATGTCAGTATTTTGTTGAATCACCTTTTGCTTTACTACAGCCTTTAGTCTGTTGGGATATGTCTCTACTAACTTTGTACATCTAGACTTTGCGATATTTGCCCACTCTTCTTTGCAGAACTGCTCAAGATCAGTTCAATTTGATGGTGACTGTTTGTGGATTGCAGTCTTCAAGTCATTGTATATTATTATTATTATTCACGATTTATATAACACCAACGGTTTATGCAGCGCTTTACAATGTAGAGTGGGGACAGCACAATTACAGTACAGTTCAATACAGAAGGGACAGGAAGGCCCTGCTCCTAGAGTTTACATTCTAAAGGGAGGGGGTGGTGGTACAAAAGGTAATAGATGCGGGGAATGATTTGTTGGGGGGTGGCTCGGGCACAGTTGTTAAGTGGGTGTGGGATAGGCTTCCCTGAATAATTGTATATAGCTGTATTGGATTTCCGCCAGACATATTGTTTGGAGTTGAGGCCAAATAATTAAATTTTAGTCTCATCTGACCATATTACCTTTTTTCCATGTGGCCTCAAAAATTTTCAAGGTGCGTTTAAGGTGGTCAGATTAGACCAGTGGTTCTCAGCCCTGTCCTTAAGTACCCCCCAACGGGCCATGTTTGCAGGTTTTCCTGTATCTTGCACAGGTGCTTTAAATCAGTGTCAATGGCTTGGTCTTTTTGGACAGCTATTTTATCTAAGAGAAATTCCCAAAACATGGCCTGTTGGGGATACTTGAGGACATGGTTGAGAACCACTGGATTAGACTAAAATGTAATTATTTGGCCTCAACACCAAATGATATGTCTGGCGGAAATGCAATACAGCTCACCTTCCAAAAAACACCATTTCTACAGTAAAGCATGAAGGTGGTAATATCCTGTTTTGGGGGTCATTGTCTGCAGCAGGGACTGGAACACTTGTCAGTATAGAAGAAAAATGGATGGGGTAAATACCATCAAATTCTTGAAGAAAATCTGCTGCCCTCTGTCAGAAAGTTGTCAATGGTTTACCTTCCCAAGTTTGAGCCAAATCACAGCAAAAATGACCACACAGTGGGTGAAGGAGAAGAAGGTGAATGTCTTTGCATGGTCCAGTCAGAGCCCAGACTTAAACCCCATTGAAAATCTGCGGAATGACTTGAAGACTGTGGTCCACAAATGGTCACCATCAAATTTTTAACTGAACTTGAGCAGTTCTGCAAAGAAGAATGGGCAAATATTGCAAAGTCTAGATGTGCAAAGTTAGTAGGGACATACTCCAACAGACTAAAGGCTGTAATTAAAGAAAAATGTGGTCCAACAAAATACTGACATAAGGGGGTGATCCTTTTTCCAACTCAGTGATTCTGCTTTTTATTATTTTTTTCTGACATGTTGGTGTTATATCTTTCACTTGGATGTTATAAGTTGCACTAGTGAATACAGCTGGATAAATCAAACAATGTGTCTGTCTTCATTTTAGGCTGCAAAGAAACAAAATGGGTATAGAAAAGCCTTTAAAAGAATAACACTGTATGTTGATATTGGCAACCATATTCACATTATTGGTTACCAATATCAAAAGACAGACAACTGCCCTGTTGAGAATATAACCTACACCATGCAGGCAAAGAGCCATCTTAAAGATGAAAATGGGCAGCACCTGATGCACAAAATGTTATAGAAATTTAAATATTTAGAAATCTGTGGTGCAGGCTATGAATTCTGGTACAATAGTGTCCCAAAGTGTAATATCTAGCATATAGAGCAGGGTTTCTCAGCTAGGGTTCCTCCAGGGATTGCTAGGGGTTCCTTGAGCAATGACCAATTTCTGCCTCTCAGATGAGTTCCCACTGACACTATTAATCTTTTTAGCTTTCTGTAAAAGGGTAATTCTTCCCAGTGACCACAAGTGTAAGAAGAATTCTTCTCACTGACCATCACACTAATATATCATGAGCCGTATATATGGTAATTGTTAGCAGGTGTTCTCTGAAACCGGAAAGTTATTTCAAGGGTTCCTCTGCATTGAAAAGGTTGAGAAAGGCTGATGTAGAGGAACAGAAGAACATAGGTTAATTGTTAATTTCTGTCCCATCTTCTGTTCACAAAATTATGATTGCGGTGAAAAAGAATATCAGGGTTTCACTTTGAACTAGGTATAAATAAATATTACCACATTATACAACTAATGTCTTGAACAATTTTGACTTCAATTATGTGAATAGTTGTTGAATTCACACTGATTTTCTTTTTCTTTTATTACAGTGATAAGAACAAAAGAAGAACAAAGACTGTGAAGAAGACATTAGAACCCAAATGGAATCAAACATTCATGTACTCTCCGGTTCCTCGGAGGGAGTTTAGAGAACGAATGTTAGAGATTACACTTTGGGATCAAGCCAGAGTTCGAGAGGAAGAAAGTGAATTCTTAGGAGAGGTGAGTTAACTCTTTTACCGTTCTGATGAGGAAAGAGGCATTCTGTCTCCGTTCTATACTTGTACCATTTCTTGTTTTTTTTGCTTTTTTATTCAATCTGACCAGGCTTAACGTAATAGAAAATGAAGCACTGAAATGTATACAAGGAACTAACTGCAGAGGGGTTCAATGTGTCCAATTTCACTTATAAATCTTTGTAGACTGTAGTGAAAAGATATATTTTCTTGCAGCAGTCTAGCAATGTGAAAAAAAACTCTAACTATAAAGGAATTATTTATTGACTTAGCATTGGCTGGTTGGTTCATGAGCCTACTTTTTGAAGTCCCTACATTTCTGCTGGTGTTCTACCACATTTCAGAAAAAAGGAATTCTCTATTTTTTCTCCCTTTTCACTTATATCTAAACTAGCAAACGTATGCATTTCAGAGGTACAAGCATAAAAGTATGCATGGTACAGTGACCATACATTTATCACTCATTTGTATATTTGGACACAATTTTATAGATATGTGTTCTGGTCAAACAGGGGAGCAGTGAGCAATGAGACTCAAAAAGGGGCATTGTCTCCCATTTTCTAGAGAAAAACATTATTCCTAATAAAGGCCATAGAAATAAAATCATGTCTATGAAGATATTTATGCCACAGGACATGGTGAATGATTAGTGCAGTAGATATTAGGAAGCTGAATTATCTTTTATTCTACACTAATGGCCATAGGTAGTAGTAGAATTGTTAAAGCGGACTACAGGAGTTTAGTATTCATACCCCCACGCCCCTGGGTTAAAGACAAAAAAAGTACACTACTGGTGAAACTGTGCATTCTTGCAAGATTTGGGATCCACAGCTTTTCTAGCATTCCACAGTAAGGTTGAATGATGTCAATGGCCCTCAGACAAGTGGGCCTATGTCTAAGGTAATGTCTAAGGTTGACGCGCGTAAACACATGGAAACGCATCTAAACGCAAGATGCATTTGAACGTTAATGCATTCCAATGGCCAAAGTAAATGAAAGTTTTACTAAACCCAGGACCCTGCATTCACTATATCTGGTCTCCCACAGTACACAGAACATGGAAATGCAATTATTTATAATTATAATTATTATATAATATAAACTGCTAAATACCTTTTCTCATCAGCAGTTAAAGCAGTCTTGTAACTTCTATCAGTGTGTGGTTAACACTTGTAGGAGGAGTTTTCATTCTCCCCTGATTGTCCTATGGGGCTGCAGGACCCCTGACCTTCTGTCTGGACACTGCTGATTGGCCCTGTGCTGATCACATGCACTCTTCCACGAAAAAAAAAAAAAACTCTCTAGCAATACACACCAAACAGAGCACGGGCAGCTTGTCCCCAAGGCTCTGTTCTATTAGCAGATAGATTGGGGACTGTGTGGAAGTAGGGAAAGTTCAGAGAAGACAGGATCAAACAGCCTTTTTTACACAATGCAGAGGATTAACCCCTTAGGGTCCACAGCGAGTATAATGAGCATGCTTTGCTGCATATACACACTGATTTTACTGTTGTGGGTTTAGTAACACTTTAATAATCTGGCCAATTAAATCAATTAATACTTAAATGCTTGACACGCTTAAACGCTTCTAAACACGTGTGCAATCCACAGTTATGGGAGTGTTTTTTAAGCAGATTTTCTCCTACCCAGAGTTCTGGCATTGAGAGGAGAAAAACAAACGCCCCATGTACATGAAGCCTTAATGTGGATAATAGAAGGAAGGAAGCAACAATTTACTACCTACTGCCCCCTAGTGTGTGTTAGTAAAAGCTTAAGCAGTTTTCATATGGTTCAAGGGAAAAAAGCCTTTTCCCAGTGTGCTAAAAACTGAAAAACAATTACCCTAAATTACATAATAAATTTACAAATTACATTTTATAAGAAATTATCTTTTTTTTTTTTTTTTTTTTTGCAGAAATACTGTTGTATCAGTTGTCTTCCATTAATTTAGCACTCTGCTTCCAGATCTTAACACATTGTTCATTATAATTTTAGTGCACAGGCCTAAATGTCAAGCTCCTATAATTAGATCGTGCTAAACTTTTAGATTCTCAGAGCAAATGTCGCCGTGGTGATAATCGTTCTCCTTTTTTTTTTTTTTTTTTTTTTATTTAAAGTTCTCCTGTCTCTAAATAACAGAATGGTTTTCATTTCCCAGTCAGGTTGCCCATACGTTGGGTAAGCTCTTTCATAGGTCACCTGTTGATATGTAGGTGTAAATTAAAGCTTAAAACAACACATGACAAAGAAAATCCTTCTTAACTTATAATAAACACACTTGGAAATGTTTATTTTTAGCCTTGGATTGCTACCAGTGTTTCATCCAAATTCCTGGAGCCCTGATTGCTGGAACAAACACCTCCGCACTTTGATTTTCTTAAGAAACTCTAAGTACAGATACAGACTTAGAACTAAACTCCAGGCAAACTGCTAGATACACTAATTAAATACATATATATGGGAGATGTTATACCTGCCAATGGCTTTGAATTTTAGTTTAGGAAGGGGCGGCTGCCCTGGGCAATGTGGTATCATGTGAGGTGGGGGGGGGGGTGGCAAGAGAAGATGGGGGGGGGGATTGTGTTGGGTGGGGGGATATGGGTCTGCAACAGGTGGTAAGAATTGTTCTAGGAGGGGGAATTTAGGGAAGGGGTGCTAAGAAAGGTGATTTGGGGGTATTTGTGTTAGGAGAGAGGATGGGGGAAAAGGACTTGTGCTAGAAGAGGTGATAAGGTAGAGAGGGGAGGGGATTTGTGCTAGGAGGAGAATTTTTTTTGGGGGGGGGTTGTGCTAGTAGGGGATGATTGGAGAGTATTTGTGCTAGGAGGGGACATTTTTTGGGGGGAGGGATTTGTGAAATTTTTTGGGGGAAGATTTGTGATAGGAGGGGGGTCTGGGATTTGTGCTGGGAGGAGGGAATTGGAGTGGGGGGAGAGTATGTGTATTCAGAGGGGATATTTGAGTAGAGGATTTGTGCTAGGAGGTGTTTTTTTTGTTTTTTTGGGGAGGGGGGAGACTGTGCTGGGGGGATTTGGGGAAAGAGAGGATATGAGCTAGGAGGGGGGTTGGGGAGGCAAAGATTTGTACTTGGAAGGGGGGATTTCAGCAGGGAGGTAGATTTGTCCTAGGAGGAGGGGGAATTCATGCCTGGGGGGTAAGCATGTGGATTAGTGCTCAATTTTTTATTTTTTTTTTGCTAACACTTAATTCATACATCTTGGGGGGGTGCAGTTTGGCATGTTCGCCCTGGGCTCTAAATGACCTTGTCCTGGCACTGGTTACCCCCATGGGGATGCACAGGTGTTCCGGGCATCTACATGCAGGCAGTCTTATGTCAGTTGGGATGCAGCAGTTGCTCCAGTTTGACATAGATGCAGGTGCATGACCCCAAATGCAGACACTGCACACCTGCACGGGTGTCTAATTGGGAGCAGCCACTGTATCCATGCCGCTGCACCCTAATTGACATGAATGGAACTGCCTGCTCGGAGATGCACAGAACATAGCAATGGCATACTCTGCCCATGTGAATGAGGTTTTACAGGTCTCGTCACTCTCTTGCCTTCACAGATAGCAAGCAATTGTGCTGCAAGTTTGGAAATGACTTGCTAAGCTATTGCTAAACTTGCCAGACCTCACAAGTTTGTTGCACAATTGCTGTAAGTCCTCCAGATCAACTTTCTTTGCAAACATTCTGCAAATCTGCTGCAAGTTCTGGTTCAGTTATGTTGTGTAATAGTCATCCCACCACAGGGGTCACTGTGGCTGAATTTTCCTGCTGTAGACTTGCAGAGCTCTTGCTGTAGACTCACCACTGCAACTTTGCTCTTGCTAGAGACTTGACATGCAAATTTTCTACAAATTGGAAACGTGTCAATGATTTATAGAGGCTGATACCAGGTCAAATGCAGGTACTTAAAAATTGCACTTAATGTGTATGTAAACCTAAAACTTATTTTTTATTATGTTTGGGATTATGCCTCACTGTATATTGTTCTCTTAAAAAAAATATTTTTTTTTGTTAACAGATTGCAAATTTGTTGCCAATGTTACCTGGAGATCCTGCTAGTAGCAGGATTTCTGGATGTAGCCTGAAAATGTTAAGCCACTGCCTTGCAGTTAGCAATACTTTTGCAGCATGCCATGTGTGCTCATGTTGTGCTGCTTATCTGATAGACCTGATAGGCAACCCAGCTGCCATTTGAAGGAGATCACAGGGCAAAAAAAGGTGTTGCAAGTGAGAAAGTTGAACTGTCAATGACACAATAAAATGTTAACACACCAAGAGATTCTGGCAGGAACAGCACTTCCTGTTGCAGCCAATGCTTAGGCTCAGTTCACACTGCCGCGACTTGGGATAGGACTTGTAAGACCCCAAGTCACATGACATGTGAAATCCCATTTTAGCCAATAAGAGCTGTCTTAATTAGCACTACTGAAGTCGCTCTGACTTTAGGAAAAGTTTCTGTACTACTTCAAGGGGACTTCTATCTGGCTTGTGCCCATAGACTTTTTTTTTTTAATCTTTTTATTTTATTTTTTATAAACACATAGACAATACAAACATACAACAACACAGCCAACATCTGGCTAACATCAGGGGCGGGACCCGTGCAGGGGTCACATGGTAGCATTACAGAACCAAGATAGCATAATATACCATCATCAATGAGCTGGCCTGGCTCATTCTCCAGGGTTAGGATGATAGTTAACTAGCTCACCTAATTTGCTGTGCTAGCAATTGTCGGTTTATCAAGACTTCAAGGGAGGTCATCAGATTTCAGAGAAGCCTCCTAATCTGCTGCCGCAGTGGAGGGTTCTGCCAACCACTTAGACCAGACCCTGTCATATTTTTTCGGACAGCCTCTATGTATATAGGTATCTTTGTATAAGGGTATCACATTATTGGCAAGTGTTTTCCATAGGCCTACAGAGGGAGGGGTTTTCCGCTTCCAGCAAAGGACGATGGACTTCCTGGCATAGAACAGCAAGAGACCCAACAGGGTTCTCTCAGCCACCTTGGGCACCAAGTCCTCCACCAGTCCCAACAGGCATATTCTTTGGGATGGGACATTAGAGATACTTAGTAGTTCATTTACCTCCAGAAAGATTTATGACCAAAAAATCTGTAATTACCAGGCAGGACCAGAATATATGAATGTAGTCCCCCGGAGCATGGTCACAACGCCAGCACTTCGGGGAGAGGGAAGACCTCATCCTGTACTCTTGAGCGGGAGTGAGATATGCTCAATGGACAATCTTGTACTGAATGAGGCGATCTCTTAGGGAAACAAGTTTTTTAAATGGGAAGTCCCATACATCCTCCTAGTCCTCGGAGTCCAGCTCCGGAACATCACAGCCCCATTGCTGACGGAGCCTGGACAACTCAGGAGCAGAGACTCGGGGGAAATGTGCATATAGCACGGAGGTGGTTTGTTTGCACAGTCAAAGAGTAAAATCCGCTCCAAGTCAGACTGCACCAGCTGCCTTTTGCCTGGTGGAAACGGCCCTGAAAGCATGAGACAAGTGAAGATATCTGAATTTGTGTGAAGGCGGGACATTGTGTTGAGATAAAGGAGAAGATTGAGAGGTCTGAGGTAACATCTGAGAGAACTTTAATATGGTACTTGGTCCACACAACAGGGTCTGGAATTTCGTGATGTAGGTTGGGATTGTTCCAGAGGGGGGCGTTCGGGGATACCGCCGTGGAAGGATACTTTTCACAGGCCAGGCCCTCCCTCCAGGCCCCCCATAGACTTTTAATGGAAGTCGGATCCTAATCTTAACCATTTCACGCAAATCGCCGTAACCGTACGTCAGTACTTTGCCGCTAAATACCGTTGTTATGGCAGCAGCTAGCTGCCATAACTCTGGTATTTTCAGGAACAGCGTGCGTTTCTCTTTCAGATAAAAGTGGTCTCTGTGGCAGATTTGCCACAAGATCACTTTTATCGGTGGTGGAAGAGGGGCCCATTCTCCTCCTGCCGCGCTCCGGTCGTCTCCGTCGCTTACGGCGGAGACGATCGCGTCCTGTCACCTCACTGCCTGGATGCTGAGTGAGGGGTAGATGGTCCCCGCTCGGCTCCATAGCATTTTTTTTTTTTTAATAACTTTTTTTTTTGTAATTGCATTTTAAATATGATATCCGAGGTCTTTTTGAGCCCAGGTCTCATATTTAAGAGGTCCTGTCATCTTTTTTTTTTTTTTACAAGGGATGTTTACATTCCTTGCAATAGGAATAAAAGTCACCCACATTTTATTTTTTTTTTTTTAAAGACGTTGTCAAAATAAAAAGTAAAATAAATAATAAAAGGAAAAAAAAGTTTTTTAAAGTGCTCCATACTGACGAGCTTGCGCACAGAAACGAATGCATACCTGAGTAGCGCCCACATATGAAAACAGTGTTCAAACCACACATGTAAGATATTGCTGCAATCGTTAGAGTGAGAGCAATAATTCTAGCCCTAGACCTCCTCTGTAATTCAGAACTGGTAAACTGTAGAGATTTTCTAACGTTGCCTATGGAGATTTTTAAGGGCAAAAGTTTGTCGCCATTCCACAAGCGGGCGCAATTTTGAAGCGTGACATGTTGGGTATCAATTTACTCGGCATAACATAATCTTTCACAATATAAAAAAAAAATGAGCTAACGTTACTGTTGTCTTATTTTTTTATTCAAAAAAGTGTATTTTTTTCCCAAAAAAGTGCGCTTGTAATGCCCTGTACACACGATAGGATTTTCAGATCAAAAATGTGTGATAGGACCTTGTTGTCGGAAATTCCGACCGTGTGTAGGCTCCATCACACATTTTCCATAGGAATTTCCGACACACAAAGTTTGAGAGCAGGCTATAAAATTTTCCGACAACAAAATCCGTTGGAAATTCCGATCGTGTGTTCTGTTGGGAATCCGTTTTTAAAGGCAATTGACAGGTGACTTGGAGGGATATTTTACTTCCTAAATGTTTTAACCAATGAAAGCCAGCAGCAATGTGCTGCCCAAATTACATGCAATTGCAGGGTGGATACAGTGCAGTCCCATTCACTTGAATATGTTGCACATGGCAGCGGTTCCACCTGCCAAAGGAGACATGCATCAACAAAGCATTGCACAGTTTAGGTGGATGGTTGGGGTGCATTAAAATCATAGCTGAATCCCCTATCGTGTAAAGGAGGCCTTTGTTGGTCAATCTGTTGCATATCTCATAGACAGCCCAACGGGCAATTAAGCCCCAGTTCACACTTTTGCAAATTCTATGTGGATCAGATGTGATCCAAAAAACATAGATTCATCTAAAAAAGCGTTATTTTCAATGAGGACTGTTCACATACAGTATCTCACAAAAGTGAGTACACCTCTCACATTTTTGTAAATATTTTATTACCGTATATACTCGAGTATAGGTCGAATTTTTCAGCACATTTTTTTATGCTGAAAGTGCCCCCCTCGACTTATACTTGAGTCAAGCACTTTTCTGCAGCAAAAAATTTCATTTTCCAAACCGATTTTGGGGCCCCGTATCTCAGGGCCTCTTGGTGCTAGGAACCCCAAATTTGGTGTGCAAACCCAGTTGAACTGGTGCCACAACATATCCAAAGATGAAGTTCCTAGCACTAAGTGGCCCCGAGATACGGGGCCCCAAAATCGGTTCAGAAAATGTCATTCTCTGCTGAAGAAAAGTGCTTGACATTTTCTGAACCGACTTTGGGGCCCCATATCTCAGGGACACTTAGTGCTAGGAACCCCCAAATTTGGTGTGCAAACCCAATGGAACTGGTACCATAACATATCCAAAGCTGGGGTCCCTAGCACCAAGTGGCCCTGAGATACGGGGCCCCAAAACCAGTTCGGAAAATGTCATTCTCTGCTGCAGAAAAGTGCTTGACATTTTCTGAACTGATTTTTGGGGCCCTGTATCTCGAGGCCACTTGGTGCTAGAAACCCCAGCTTTGGAAATTTTATGGTGCTAATTCCACTGGGTTTGCAAACCAAATTTGGGGTTCCTAGTACTAAGTGGCCCCGAGATACGGGGCCGCAAATTCGGTCTGTGTCCATCTGCAGCAATGTCATTTCAGGACCCTTTGGGTTCAGAGACCCCAAATTTTGGCTGCAGCTAGGGGGCATCTAGGAACCCTTAACTACCGAGTTTGAAGTTCAGGGGACCTATGGCTGCAAATGGGCACAGTGAGGCATGCAAATGGGCACAGTGATGCTGCAAAATGGGCATTGTTGACCCTCTTTTCCACTTACAGTAGCTGTGCATTTCTCACCCTCGTCTTATACTCGGGTCAATAAGTTTTTCCCATTTTTTTTGTAGTAAATTAGGGCCTCGACTTATACTCGGAACGACTTATACTCGAGTATATAGTATATCTTTTCATGTGACAACACTGAAGAAATGGCACTTTGCTACAATGTAAAGTAGTGAGTGTACAGCTTATATAACAGTGTAAATTTGCTGTCCATTCAAAATAACTCAACACACAGCCATTAATGTCTAAATCACTGGCAACAAAAGTGAGTACACCCCTAAGTGAAAATGTCCAAAATGGGCCCAAAGTATCAATATTTTGTGTGGCCACCATTATTTTCCAGCACTGCCTTAACCCTCTTGGGCATGGAGTTCACCAGAGTTTCACAGGTTGCCACTGGAGTCAACTTCTTTGGTCGACCATGGCGATGCCTGTTCTGAGTGGGACTTGTCCTGTTAAACCGCTGTAGGGTCTTGGCCACCGTTCTGCAGCTCAGTTTCAGAGTCTTGGCACTCTTCTTATAGTCTAGGCCATCTTTATGTAGAGCAACAATTCTTTTTTCATCCTCAGAGAGTTCTTTGCCATGAGGTGCCATGTTAAACTTCCGGTGACCAGATAACACCAAATTTAACACACCTGCTCCCCATTCACACCTGAGACCTTGTAACACTAACGTCACATGACACCAGGGAGGGAAAATGGCTAATTGGGTCCAATTTGGTGCAAATGTGATCCTGCTCAAAAAAGGGTCCTGTGTGAGTTTAGTGCGATGCAAATTTCAGCTCTATAGACTTCTATGGGACCCGATTGAAGCAGCAGTCCAATGTTCCCATCACCGCAATTTTTTTTTTTTTGCCTAGTTTTTATAGTAAATTAAATCGCAGATGTGACCGCTCCCCTCACAAATTCACACTACATTTGCATTGAAATCGCACATGGCAAGCAGAAATTGCAATGCAAATTTGCACCGAATTTGTAGCACTTAAGTGTGAACCGGGCTGAAGGAGTGCACAGGGCGTAAAAAAGGCATTGTGAGAAAGTAAGTGGTAAGCATACCCCACTTTTAAGTACACAATGGGATTTATTTACTGAAGCTGGAAAGTGCAAAATCAGGCTCACTTCTGCATAGAAACCAATGAGATTCCAGGTTTTATTACCAAAGCTTAATTGAACAAGCTGCGGTTTGAAGCTCATTGGTTTCTATACAGAAGTGATTTTGCACTTTCCAGCTTTAGTAAAGAAACCCCATTGTGTACTTAAAAGTGGGGTATGCCTGTACTGTCAGTGACATGCAATCAAATGCTAACTGTCATTTTTATCTGTGCTGGAGAGATAATAGCCAAAATCGAATTGGTTGCGGTGGAAGTACATGTCGTTTTTCTATCTGATACTCTTTATTTGGCCTTGCTTTGTTATGTAAATTGTACGTAATCTTTTTAGGCCTGCTAGTGAAGCAAAGGCTATTTTGGAACTCATCAATTTTGGAAGTCATCAATTAGATTTGAACGTCATGTACTACATTTCTCAGTGATAATCAGTATTTATCAGGCCATGATTTGTTTTCTTTCAAGATATACTGTAGTTGGATTCCTGACACAAGGCACAAACACTACTGGGCTGTACTGGGAACTTTTTATTGCCAAAGGATCAAAACTTTTTTTGTGTTTCAGAGATGTCTTTTTCACAAATATTACTTTCTATTATATAATGGATATTAGATATTGTTGATGGGCTAGATAGGGCTTCAGCCTGGTAGCAGATGTAAATGCATAGATGTTTTTTTTTATAAGCTTTACTTAGGAAGAACGACAGAACAATTTGAAAACAAAGAATTTTCCACTAATTTGTTTCCCGAAGCTACATTTATTTAATTAGTGTAACCAGATATTTACACCCAAAATATATTCTACAAAGCCTTCCACGTGCAAGGATGCGGCATCTGTGCAATTTTCATGTTACAGTTGCAGAGTGCGAATGTCATTGGGCCTCCTTTCAGTTGAGAACTTTTTCCCTTTCGATGTTACATTGCCTGTAAGTGGGGGAAAAGATACAATATTAAAGTTATTGTAAACCTTTGTTTTTTTTTCTATAAAAATAACAAACATGTTATACTTACAACCTCTATTCAGTGGATTTGCACAGAGCAGCCCGGATCCTCCTCTTCTCGGGTCGCTCTTTGGTGCTCCTGGCCCCTCCCTCCTGTTGAGTGCCCCCACAGCTCGCTATGAGGGGCACCGGACCAAGTCACATCTCCCTATGTCCATTCAGACACAGAGCTGTGGTTTGCCCCCCCCCCTCTCTCTCCTGATTGGCTAACTGACTTTGATTGACAGCAGCGGGAGCAAATGGCGCAGCTGCTGTGTCTTAGCCAATCAGGAGGGAGAGTCCTAGCTGGCAGAGACACTCGTGGACAGAGATGGGGCTCCAGTAAGTATTAGAGGAGCTTCTGCACACAGAAGGCTTTTTATCCTAATGCATAGAATGCATTAAGATAAAAAAAACCTTCTGACTTTAAAACCACTTTAAAGTGTTACTAAACCCACAACAGTAAAATCAGCCTGTATTTGCAGTAAAGCATGCTTGTTATACTCACTGTGGAACCTAAGGGGTTAAACCTCAACAATGTGTAAAAACGGCTGTTTGATCTTATCTTCTCTGATCCTCCCCTTCTTCCACAGTCCCCAATCCATCTGCTCATAGCACAGAGTCCTAGGAGGCACGCTGTCCATGCTCAGTTTGGTGTGTATTGTTAGAGAGTTTCTTTTGTTTTGTTTTTTTGGGAGTGTGCATGTGATCAGCACAGGGCCAATCAGCACTGTTCAGACAGAGGATCAGGGGTCATGCAGCCTCATAAGACAGTCAGAGGAGAATGAAAGCTCCACCCACAAGCTTTAACCAGTGCTCTGCCGGACACTGATAGAAGTCATAAGACTGCTGTAAAATAATTGCATTTCCATGTTCTGTGTACTGTGCATGCAGGGTCCTGGGTTTAGTAACACTTTAGGATAAGAGCTAGGTTTGTAGAAATAGGAATTGGTTCTACGGAACTGTGTTTGCATGTTTGAGATCACAAAAATATTGAATGGCACTGTACATCCTTAAAGTAGAATTAAATGCAAAACTTTTTTTCATTTTCACTTTTTTTACGGGATGGTTATAAACCCTGTCAATTTTTTTTGTTGCCTTCTGTGTCCCATTGGGGAGATTTTCCTTCCCTTTCAGTCCCTTTGCCAAAACGGGAAGCAAGGAGCAATCCTTCCAAAGTCAGGGAATCTTTTGTCACCAGAACTAGTGTCCCCATTGGAAGATTCCCCCTCTATTACTGTTTGGGGGACAACTCAAAATGTGTGTTCTTCATTTACTTTTGATAATAACTGTAAACAGGACAAATCGAGAGGGTGATTCTACCTAATGGGGACACAGACAGCAATAAAATTCTGATAGGTGTTCTAATCCCTCTCCACTCCAAAACCTAAAAAGAAGGTTTAACCACTTCCTTCCCGCCCATAGTCAAATGATCTCCCATCCTGGGTGGGTGTCATATGACGTCCTGGGCTTCCCGTCCGTCACTTGGGAGCCCATGTGCGTGCCCGGCGGCTGCGTTGTCCGCCAGACACCCGCGATTGATGGTAACAGAGCCAAGACGTGGATCTGTGTGTATAAACAATCTAAAGATTGCAGGCCCAGCAGATTTCCTCATTAGTGCTCTGCAGCTGCCACAGCTGACTGATAATTATGAAACCACTCACATTAGACCCACTTAGCACAGAGGCAGAGACAAATACACATGGATTTCTTCAGAATAACAAAAGGTAGGAATCTGCAACTAAGGTTGTTATAATCCTTGCAATGTATATAGAGCCCTAGGGGGGGAATGTTTTTTTTTTCAACAAAAGTGGAGTTACGCTTTAAGCCTAGTACACACCACTAGTTTTTTTTGTTCAACCCAGCGCGTTGAGCGAAAAAAATACTGACAGCTCCGAGCAGAGCCACTGTACTAACAATCCGATGTTAGTACATCCATCTCCCCTGCTGTTCTATTGTGTTCTGATAGGGGAACAGCCCCCCCCCCCCCCCAGAACCCTTCAGATAGCGCTCTCAGCCATTGGCTGAGAGCACTGAACGGGAGCCGGTTAGCTGATGGTTTCCCAGCATGCTCGTCCAAGCATTCTTCTGTCAGACCAGTTGCCATACACATGGGCTGAATGTTGGACGGTTTTTAATGAACTGGGCGAAGTTGCCCAACAGTCGGCCTGCGTGTACTAGGCTTTAGGCTACGAAGGACACTGGCCAGTGTGTTCAAACTCTGGTGCCTCTCCGACTGCACGGTCATGTTTAGACACACATCAAAACTGCTGTAACAGGAAAATCCAGGGAAGACAATGAAAATAGAGACGGTTTTGCCGCGTACACACGAGCGGACTTTACGGCAGACTTTGCCCGGCGGACGGGATTTCGTCGGACAATTCGATCGTGTGTGGGCTCCAGCGGACTTTGTTTTCTCAAAAGTTGGACGGACTTAGATTTGAAACATGTTTTAAATCAATCCGTCGAAATCGAGTCCGGTCGAAAAGTCCCCTCGTCTGTATGCTAGTTCGACGGACAAAAAGCCACGCTAGGGCAGCTATTGGCTACTGGCTATGAACTTCCTTGTTTTAGTCCGGTCGTATGTCATCATGTACGAATTCGACGGACTTTGGTAGATTGTGTGTAGGCAAGTCCGTTCATTCAGAAAGTCTGTCGAAAAGTCCGCCGAGCAAAGTCTGCCGTAAAGTCCGCTTGTGTGTACGCGGCATTAGTAGAGTGTATAACTGGCTAAATATTTTTTTCTGTAACTTCACTTGGGCTTTCCGTGGATACCATTTGTGTGAGACAGAAACACTGATTGCCGGAATCTGCTTGAGCAGCATGTCAGAGCCTCTTCCTTATATAGATCCTTCACCTTGCTCTGGCTCACACCCTTTAGAAGACCAAAGTTCCTTAGGATAACTTTAGATGGATACCCATGATCCTCTAAACATCTTCTGAATAATTCTATCAGTGCACAGAGCTGCACAGACCTCAGTATTTACATGATTGTATCATCCCTAAGTTACTATCACAGCCCAGGAAATCGTGACCTGGGATGATGCTCTGGCAAGTGGCTCTGTCTTTGTCAAGAGACAAGCAGGTGACGGCATAGTCAGGGACTACTGTGATCCCTACGAGAGGTAATAAATACCCAGAAGTGTTACCCTTACACATTGCTTAGTCTGCATGTACTTGAAATGAAAAAATATATTTGAAGCTAGGTCCTCGGTCATTTTTTTTTTTTCTGTACCCTTTTTTTCCCTATAGTACAAGTCTGGATAACTAAACTTGTCTTGTGTATTTGAAGTATGTCTGTGATTTTGAACGATCACATGTATTATATTTGTGACTGGACACTTGACAAGCTGTCTGCATGCGTCAGTATATGAAATTGCACCATGACCCCACATCTGCACCACTTTTGCTCACTAGCTGAATAAAATCTGAATGCAGAATATGGTATGAATGACTCTTTGTTTATTTTTCAGAACTATAAACTCTGGTGTCATTTTCAAGCCCCAGTTGCTGGGTTTTTAGTTGTCATTCAAACAATAAATGAAATAACATTTGAATTACAGATTTCCATCATGGTAGACAGTTTATTGGCATTTGACAGGCAGCAGAGCAAAAGTCCTCTGTGCAAGACGCAGTCACCGCAGTCTTACTATACGAACGCATAGAGTGATGTACCTGACGTGGGCCTTTATGACCTACATGACAAGGCCTACTGCCAGTGCCAAATGAAGCAGAGATACAAGTGCCATATTATCATGAATCATACATACCAGACAGTTAAATGGCTTAAAGGCCAACTTTACTGACAACTGATACACCAGGTTGTTGGCAAGTTGACATGCTGTTTTCTTAAATCTCAATTCCAACATGGAGATATCGCTTTTGAAAAATGTCTTGTTTTGCCCACTTTTAATGTCATTACAAAGCCAAATAATAGAATCACACTTCTCTGATGGATTCTACATGATTTAAAATGAACATATTACTGGGAAGTCCAACTGTAACATCTTCACTATGGCTTTGCTAGAGGGTAGGGAATTCACATTACTGTAGTAATGTTTTCTACTGAAGTCTTGAAAAGTGGAAGGAGGCAATTTTCAGAAGTTAGGCAAGAATAGACTCGTTGTTTTTTTTACTATTGTAAAACTTACAATTATACTCATAAACACCCAATAAGAAATGTCTTACTGTCTGCACCTCATGGATCCACTATGATCATGGCTCCACTATGATCATGGCTCATTTTCACTTAGAAGCATATAAGGTTTCTATTTTAGAGAGGAGCCTAAGTGGACCACCAATGCCCTTTACACCTGCCCTTCCTTTTATTTCTTCCCCGTTCTCTCTCTGC
Organism: Lithobates clamitans; assembly: GCA_037952925.1. Taxonomy (NCBI): domain Eukaryota; kingdom Metazoa; phylum Chordata; class Amphibia; order Anura; family Ranidae; genus Lithobates; species Lithobates clamitans. Next base: position 2,045,655 of record JBBGZY010000969.1, on the reverse strand, counting down.
TCCTCTAATTTTTCTTTTCTTCATTTACTTTGCTCCTCATCTTCTTCTTTACCAAATTTCCATTATGGACCATGCCCCACCCCCTTTCATTTTCACACGTTAACACTTCCATTTACATTTCACACCCCTACTCTGGCCTTGTGAGAGGGTAGGGGATTCATACCACTGTAGCAATGATGTCTATGAAGTCATGAAAAGTAGGAGGCGATTTATGGAAGTTAGACAAGGCATTGACTAATTTTTTTATCTTTGCGCGAAACTTACCAGTATACTTCTGAACCCCCATGAGAAGTGTTTTACTGTCTGCACCCCATGTATTCAATATGCACATGGCTCACTTCCACATGAAAGCTTTACTTGCTTATCAGATTTCTGTTTTAGAGAGGAGCGTAGGTGGACTTCCAGTGTCCTTTCCACCCTTCCTGTTTCCTTCTCTTTCTTTCTTCCTCACTCTCTTTCTACTCATCTGAGTTTTCCCGTCTTCATTAACTTTGCTCTTGTCTTCTTCTTTGCAAAATTTTCATTATGGACCAAATTGACCCCAACCTTCACAATATAACTCTTCCATTTGCACTTCTCTTTTAAATACCAATAAATACCTATTAGTTTGGAAGGAAAATTCCCCTCTCTCAGTGCATTGTCCTACAACCTATGGTATTGCTTATGGCACAGTCCCTCACTACCCCATAGGTTTCCCAAGCCCGTCAACAAACAAAAGACATACAGTGCATCTGGAAAGTATTTACAGCGCTTCACTTTTTCCACATTTTGTTATATTACAGCCTTATTCCAAAATGGATTAAATTCATTATTTTCCTCAAAATTCTACAAACAGTATCCCAGAAGTTTGTTTGAAATCTTTTAAAAGTTTATTAAAAATGAAAAAAAAAAAAACACATGTACATAAGTATTCACAGCCTTTGCCATAACGCTCAAAATTGAGCTCAGGTGCATCCTGTTTCCACTGATCACCCTTGAGATGTTTCTACAACTTGATTGAAGTCCACCTGTGGTAAATTCAGTTGATTAGACATGATTTGGAAAGGCACACATCTGTCTATATAAGGTCATACAGTTAACAGTGCATGTCAGAGCACAAACCACTAGTCAGGATTGAGGGAAAGATGGATGCAGCAATTTACATAGACATCCTTGATGAAAACCTGCTCCAGAGCGCTCTGGACCTCAGACTGGGGCGAAGGTTCATCTTCCTACAGGACAACGACCCTAAGCACAAAGCCAAGATAACAAAGGAGTGGCTACGGGACAACTCTGTGAATGTCCCTGAGTGGCCTGGCCAGAGCCCAGACTTGAACCTGATTGAACATCTTTGGAGAGACCTGAAAATGGCTCGACAACGACGCTCCCCATCCAACCTGATGGAGCTGGAGAGGTCCTGCAAAGAAGAATGGGAGAAACTCCCCAAAGATAGGTGTGCCAAGCTTGTAGCATTGTACAAAAAGACTTGAGGCTGTAATTGGTGCCAAAGGTGCTTCAACAAAGTATTGAGCAAAGGCTGTGAAAACTTACTGTATGCACATGTGATTTTTTTCGTTTTTTTATTTTGAATAAATTTGCAAAGATTTCAAACAAACTTCTTTCACAATGTCATTATGGGGTATTGTTTGTAGAATTTTGAGGAAAATAATGAATTTAATCCATTTGGAATAAGGCTGTAAAATAACAAAATGTGGAAAAAGTGAAGCTCTGTGAATGGATGCACTGTACATGTCATCTTCTATTATATCTTCTTATCGTATGACAGATAAATTGTTCCAGTATGTGAATCTTTGTAACTTTATTGAAGTCTATTCATATTTTTTATAAAAATCAATTGAATGTGAATATTGGAAAGAGGCAAGTGATTCAGATTTGCAATCACCACCCATTACTTGAGTACCTCCTCAAAAGTCTAGCCCTGCTTTCATTAGTTAAACGGTAGGTTGAAGATGACTTTAGTTTAGTAAAACTGAATCTTTATTAGTGAGTGTTATCAGCTTAAAATAAAAATACAATTAACATGACAATATTTAAAATAAAAACTGGTTACCTTTTATAGATTAAGATTGTGTTACAGGGGGGTTGATTTACTAAGGGGAAAAAGACTGTGCACTTTGCAAAGTGCAGTTGCTCCAGAGCTTAGTAAATGAGCAGATATTCTGCTGACTTCCATCATCCAATCATGTGCAAGCAAAAATGCTGTTTTCTTGTATCTTCCTTGCACGTGATTGGGTACTCTTTGCAAAGTGAAGCCTTGCCTCATTTACTAAGCTCTGGAGCAACTGCACTTGCAGAGGGAAACTGCACTTTGCAAAGTGCACAGTCCATTTGCCTTTAGTAGATCAGCCCCAAAGGTCCAACCTCACCGTTCCATCATGTTCAAGTTTGGACTTAAAGCTAGACAACCACTGAGGGGAACTGCTGGCTGATCTGATATACCTATGTGTGTATTAACTGTGTCTTTCTTTCCCACAGATTCTAATAGAATTAGAAACTGCACTTTTAGATGATGAGCCACATTGGTACAAGCTACAGACGCATGATGTGTCTTCATTACCGCTACCCCACCCATCTCCCTTTATGCAGCGGAGGCAGATGCATGGGGAAAGCCCGACCAGAAGATTGCAAAGTAAGTCTTTTAATTTACAATATTGTATGCAAATCAGAGCTCAACCCATTGAATGAAGGGGAAACTAGAAGTGTTCCTGGTAACCAGATTACAGTTATTGGATTTCAAATGCATGTTGAAAGTAAAACAGGTCCCCAGTTACTGTGGTTATTTCTTATCCTTTATTATTATTTATGAGGCCACAGTCATGTAGTGCGGTAAGTATTTAAAAGGTTCTTCACTAGAGCAGATATTGATGTGCTAAATTCAGTATCCCTATCCCTATCAGCGTGAACCTTTGGGTGATCTGACCATGGTAAACTGGAATGTTGTTGCTATGAGAAACTCCACTTCTCGTGTCATTTTTTGCACTGCTTTTTGAATAAGCCTACTTCTATACTTAATCTTTCGTCATCAGATTGGTCATGTTTTTCTTTGTTATATTTTCACATAATTGAATTAGGAGTGAAGGAAATAGAACATTTTGTATATGCCCTGGGTATTGTAACAATTTTTTATAGTTGGTGTTTTGTAGTCATGTGACTTTCTAAAAGGAATCCTATATACCAGCGGTATTGAATTAAAATTCAGGGAGGCCCGATCCGTAAGATTTTCTTCCAGCCGAGGCCCAAATGAATCACCTGTTTGTGTGATGACTAAGATAATTCACATCACAGCCCCCTCCTCTCAAATAACAATCTCGTTATCAGTTTCCTCAGTCCTCCTTTACATCACAGTTTTCCCTTGACAGTGGTGTCCTCTCCCCCCCAGTAGTGTCCCCGGCCCCCCCTTCACACTGACCCCCCCAGTAGGGTCCACTGCCCCCACCTTCATATCCCCTCAAAGCAATGTTCAATACCCCCATTCTATCCTCAACCCTCAGCTCTGCCCCCCATTCACATTGCAGCCTCCCTCAGCTCTGCCCCCCCATGTACATTGCAGCCTCCCTCAGCTCTGTCCCCCATTCACAGTGCAGCACTCCTAAGCTGTGCCCCCCATTCACATTGCAGCCGCTCTTAGCTCTACTCCTTCCATTCACATTGCAGACCCCCTCAGCTCTGTCCCATCCTTATTGCAGCCCCCCTAAGCCTTGCCCCCTATACACATTGCAGCCCCCCCAGCTTTGTCCCCCCCTTCACATTGCACCTCCATAGGATCTGTCCCCCATTCACGTTGCAGCTTCTCCTTAGCTATGTTCCCCCTTATTCACGCTGCATCCCCCTCAGCTCTGCTCCCCCCATTCACAATTCAGTCCCCCTCAGTTCTGTCCCCCCTATCACATTGCAGCCCCCTCAGCTCTGTTCCTCCCATTCACATTGCAGCCCCTAAACTCTGCTCACCCTATTCACAGTGCAACCCCCCTCAGCTCCCCCCCCCCCATTCACATTGCCGCCCCCCCTCAGCTTTGTTCCACTCTTTCACATTGCAGCCCCCTCAGCTCTGCTCCTCCCATTTACAGTGCAGCCTTCCTCAGCTTTGCCCCCCATAGCTCTTTCCCCCCATTCACATTACAGACCCACACAGCTCTGTCCCCCCATTTACAGTGCAGCCCCGCTCAGCTTTGCCCCCCATAGCTCTGCCCCCCATTCACATTACAGACCCCCACTAATTTTGTCCCCCATTCACATTGTTGCCCCCTCAGCTCTGCCCCTTCACTCCTACCTTATTTGTGTACACAGAGCGGAGAGCAGGAGGCAGGACAGCTCTAGACAGCAGGAGACACAGCAGCTTTGGATGGAGGGCGGGAGCTATCGGAGATAACTTTTCAAGTGTCCCAGCAGTAGATTGGTTGCTAGGACTGCTCTTCATCCTAACAACCAATAACCTGCTGGGACACTTGAAAAGTTAACTCTGGCAGCTTCCCCCGTACATCCAAAGCTGCTTTGTCTCCTGTTCCCTGCCTAGCATTGTCCCGTGGCTGCCTCTTGCTCTCCGCTCTGCTGGGATGACAGCGACGGGGTTGGGAATCCTTCTATATCCTTAGTGCTCTCCACCAGACCGGGTTATCTATTAAGCTGCCAATTTTAAAATAAAACGGTATTCGGCGCAGATCAATAAATATCCCCAAATAAAAGAATCAAAACGTGCAGCGCAATAAAATGAAACTAATAAAACCATATTGCATTAATCATATACAATAAATCCGGACATGATAGCAGTAGAAGCACTGAAAAAGTCCAATAACAACAGTTCTCCAGGTGAATCAGGCAGACAAAACAATGCAGCAGTGATTGAGATCCCTCCACCACAGGTAGTCCAAGCCTCTCACCTCATATATTCCACCTGAAACAGGTCACAGAGCCTTATACCCACTCCTGGGGTGATGGTAATATATGAGTGAAGCCCTTGATCTTGGTCAGAAGAAGCAGGCTGATGGAAAGAACCTTGGGCAGGTAGGCTGTGGGGGAGGAGTAAAGAAGCTCCAGTTGGAAATCTGCAGTCATTGAGTGAGCATCCATCCCCCATCCATTCCCCGTTGATGGATGCTCACTCAATGACTGCAGATTTCCAACTGGAGCTTCTTTACTCCTCCCCCACAGCCTACCTGCCCAAGGTTCTTTCCATCAGCCTGCTTCTTCTGACCAAGATCAAGGGCTTCACTCATATATTACCATCACCCCAGGAGTGGGTATAAGGCTCTGTGACCTGTTTCAGGTCGAATATATGAGGTGAGAGGCTTGGACTACCTGTGGTGCAGGGATCTCAATCACTGCTGCATTGTTTTGTCTGCCTGATTCACCTGGAGAACTGTTATTGGACTTTTTCAGTGCTTCTACTGCTATCATTTCCAGATTTATTTTATATGATTAATGCAATATGGTTTTATTAGTTTCATTTTATTGCGCTGCATGTTTTGATTCTTTTTTCTATCTATTAAGCTGGCCTAACAGGATTGGAATATCTTTTTATTTTATCACCATTTGTTAATAGCTTACTGTCGTGAACTCGTCATTTTCCAGGATTTAAAGTTAATGAACCTTTAAAATAATTATTAAATGTATCGTATTGTATTCTATGTATTTTAAAAATAAAATATTTTGAAAGTAAAGGGTCAGGTGTGATATTTACTACCTGGATGTATTGGGTGCCCATTAAAAATAAATGAAAGTTCCCCCAAAACATATGCACAGCATGTGTCCAATGCATGTACATAGGTTGTGAAACCAGCCTATTACTGTGTAATATAGACACAGATCAATATTAAAATTCCCATGTTTGCTTCAGTTTTACTTTGAACTAACTAGGATTAAGGAATTTGTAGTATGCAATGCAGTACAAATCATCTGCATATTGGGAGAGATATAGTAAAACTGGTGAACACAGAATCTAGATATTTCATCTTTGTGCCCAACAGGCGAGGGATGCCCCCCCTATGGATGTCACCTAATAGTCCTCTATGATATAATAAAGTGTTGACAGAGTTCTTTAAACTGGAGGATGGATATGTATGGGCTAAATTTGGGGTTAAGTATCTACATCACATATACAAGGAAGGAAGGCTGTGCACCTTTGCTCAACTGAGGGAACGGTTTGGGATACCCAGGACTTGGCATTTTAGATATGCTCAGTTGCATCATGCAGCAGCAGCGCAGTTTGGTAGTGGGGCAGTTCGGATTCAAAATACTTCTATGGCAAAGGTCCTTTTGAACCCTGACCCAACCAAACGAATTTCCAGATATTATATGGCGGTGGGACCTGGGGATCCCGGGTTGATAGACAGGGCTAGGTCCCAGTGGAGAGCTTTTGTACCGGAGTTGTCAGAGGAGTTATGGCAGGAGGTCCTGAATACTTACCTCACCTGTGTCCTTTTTTCGAATGGATAAGACGATTCAGCTTAAGTACCTCCATCAGTTTTCTTATACACCGGTCAGATTATTTTGTATGCATAAAAAAGACTCTGCTGTTTCTCACAAATGTCTGGGGGAGGAAGAAACGTTTATTCACATGGTGTGGGAATGCGCCAAGATGCGACCTCTGTAGTCTATGGTGACTGAATTTATAGCAGATAAATTTGATCTCCCTAATATATGTTCCCCCATGAGATGCCTCCTGAGAATTTTTGACCAAGAGTAGTTGAATGTGCACATCAAGCTGTTCGTTAGGGTTTTATATTTTGGAGTACGGAAAGTCATAGCTAGAAGGTGGAACCTTGGGGAACAACTGACGTTAGGGATGTGATTGAAAGTTGTGAATGCGGACGTTCTTCTCTACCGTATGACGTACGAGGCCAGGGGAGCTCCCAAGAAGTTTAGGAAGGTCTGGTTTAGGTGGGTTGACTCAAAGGAGACATTGGAGGAGGATGTGGATCAGTGAGGGTGAAAGGTTGCGGAGATGTTGGTCTTTACTTGATTCATGTTGATAGTCCTCGCCTGAGTGTGATGGTGCAGGCTTAGCACGCTGATATACCTGAGGGGGTTTTAGAGTAATATACTCTATTTTTGTATGTGCATGTTGTTGTGCAAAATATATATATATTTTTTTTTTTTAAATGTCAGTTTGTTCAATTAAGCATTGACAATAAAACCTGGAAGCTGATTGGTTACTATGAACAGCCGCACCAGATTCTGTGTGCACCAGTTTTAATAAATCTACTCCATGGCGTGTTTTGTACATTATACAAATTTATTCTGGATAATTATTAAAAATCCCCCCCACCCCAAAAAAACACAACTTAATTTAAAGTGTTACTAAACCCATAACAGTAAAATCAGTCTGTATATACAGTAAAGCATGCTTGTTATACTCACCGTGGAACCTAAGGGGTTAATTCTCTGCATTCTGTAAAAAAGGCTGTTTAATCCTGTCTTTTCTGATCCTCCCCTCCTTCCACTATCCCAAATCCACCTCCTGATATTACAAAGCCCTAGGAGGCACTCTGCACTTGCTCAGTTTGGTGTGTATTGCTAGAGAGTTTTTTTGGGAAGGTGCATTTGATCAGCAAAGGGTCAATCAGAGCTGTCAAGACAGAGGGTCAGGGGTCATGCAGGCTCATAAGACAGTCAGAGGAGAATGAAAACTCCTTCTACAAGCTTTAACCAGTGCTTGGCTGCACACTGATAGAAGTCACAATACTGTACTGCTGGTGAGAAAAGGTATTTAGCAGTTTATACTGTATTTACTAAAATTGCATTTCCGTGTTCTGTGTACTGTGGGAGACCAAATATAGTGAATGCAGGGTGTTGGGTTTAGTAACACTTTAAGAAAAAACATTTGTAGCCCCACAGGGATGATATTTCTTAGGCATTCTGACTCCAGATAAATAAGAGAAAACTCCCTTTAGTACACACTAAAAATATATATATTATAAATACTACTAAAATAACTGCCCACATACTTAAAATGCAAGTACTTTGCCTTCAGTTGCCAGCACTTTTCCATGTGTGTAATGAGTTAGGGCCTGTTCATATGGGCATCTGAGAGAGTCAGATAGACACGGCTCATTTTCCAGTGCTTACATGTGTGTCAATGTATGTTTGACAGTCTTTACATCTTTTTGATGAATGGAGCTGTCATACCCCCATAGCACTGCAGTGAATATTGGTGGGTTAATAAAATGAACAGACCTCACCTGCTGATGTCAGCTATAGAGCTTGAGTGTGGAGAGAGCAATGGCTGTCACCCAGGCATGTACATTAGGTGCTGGATGGCAAGGTGAACCTACCTGAACCCAGGGCCCATTCATACTTGTCCATTTTTGTTCAGATGTGACATGTTATGATGCTCATTGATATGCAATGTAAAGCGCATTGCCATGTGTGGTAACACATGGCAAAGTGCGTTTTGATGCATTTCTATTGATTTCAGTGGAAAACGTATGCTTCTTCCAGAAACGGACTAGTGTAAGGAGCCCAAAGATTTTCTATGCTGCAACACAGTCCATTTAAGTCATATACTAACTTAATACCATACAGTGTAGAAGTTGGGTTTTATAATTCTTTCATCTTTTTTTTAAAGTGTTTTATTTTCCAGCATACATTCCATAATTACATTATTTACGTTTCTAGCACTGTTTGATTCTGGCATTCAGTGCTTTGCTGTTGTATGCTGTGAAATACAAGTGCTCTGTATTGCATGGATCACGTGTCTACACATTATAGGGGTGATTTAGTAAAGGTGTCGTTTTTAATCTGTGTCTGTTTCAAAATCCCAGTCACAGTCTGTTCACCTGAAACTGATTTGGTCTGTGTCCTTAACAGAAACCAGATTCTATGGGCCAGATTGAAAATTACTTTATTAAATAACTCTCATATATTTGTACACTTACTGACTTTCATCCATAGGTTCCTCACACTATGTTATCTGCCTGGCTGAACAGTAAGGACACGTTTTACCTGAATGAGAACCTGTCATATATAAAAAAAATAATAATAATAATAAGGATTGGAGTACACGCCATCTGGTGTTTGTGCTATCTTTTCAAGCTTCATCTGTCTAGGAGGGCACAAAAAAAAATCCCAGCAGGTATTATGCTTCAGAGAAGGTCCTCTGCGTGAGTGACACTGGTACATTCAGCTCCACTACCAATGATCTCAGTGCTTTGGAACCAGAATATGGCCATGTTTGCTTAGCACAGGTCATAACTTTACTGCCCTGACAGAAAGAGCACAAAGAAAGATTAATTTGCACATATGAGCATGGCTCACCTGTCAATTGAGTGCTGCAAAAGAGATATTTTATGTTGAAGTCCTTGACCTATTTCCCGTGCACTAGGGGTGCAACGGATCAAAAAAATCACGGTTCGGATCGTTCCTCGGATCAGAGTCAGGGATCGGATCATTTTCGGATCAACAAAAAAAATATATATCCACATCTCCCCCACTGTAATATATCCACATGTTCCCCCCACTATAATATATCCACATCTCCCCCCACTGTAATATATCCACATCTCCCCCACTGTAATACATCCACATGTCCCCCCCACTGTAATACATCCACATGTCCCCCCCACTGTAATACATCCACATGTCCCCCCACTGTAATACATCCACATGTCCCCCCCACTGTAATACATCCACATGTCCCCCCACTGTAATACATCCACATGTCCCCCCACTGTAATACATCCACATGTCCCCCCACTGTAATACATCCACATGTCCCCCCACTGTAATACATCCACATGTCCCCCCACTGTAATACATCCACATGTCCCCCCCACTGTAATACAGCCACACGCCCCCCCCTCCACTGTAATACAGCCACACGCCCCCCCCTCCACTGTAATACAGCCACACACCCCCCCCCCTCCACTGTAATACAGCCACACGCCCCCCCCTCCACTGTAATACAGCCACACGCCCCCCCCTCCACTGTAATACAGCCACACGCCCCCCCTCCACTGTAATACAGCCACACGCCCCCCCTCCACTGTAATACAGCCACACGCCCCCCCGCACTGTATACATTACAGTGCTGTTAGTCTGACCTGTTAAGAGAAGCCGGCGCCGCCAAGCCAGCCGCCGGACCCACGAGTTGAGGGCGGGGTGATGACGTCAGCATGCAGCTGAGCGCCGCCGGGTGTACCAAGATGGCCGCGGCTCCGGAGCTAGGCCGAAGCCGCGGCCTTTCCTAAAACCCGAGGCCGCGGAGCGCTCCGCGGATCGCGGGTGTGCCGATCCGAACAGCCTGGCCCGTTCGGATCACGGATCGGTGACGATCCGTTGCACCCCTACCGTGCACCCAGGGCCAGATTTATACCTTCTTTCCTCTAGGTAACCTGTCTTGTACTTTACTCCTCCTAAACTTAGTATCATATTAGCAAGATTATTTAGTACAACTTCGAGGTTGTGAGGAGGGAGGGATAAAAGAGATGATTTGCCCACTTTGCATCATTAGACCTAGAACTAATGACTTGAATGGTAGCGAAAACCTTTGGTTTGAGGCGTACAACTCCACCAGCAAAAACCCAGGGGCGTTGCAGAGAAAGCAACAATAAGGAGCCATCCCGATAACACTGGCAAGCAAGGGGGTTGTCTAGAATCTTTTTCCATGGTCAACATAATGTGTGGGCTACTCTTTCCACCTCTGGCAGCCCTGCTGCTATGTCTATGGTCTATGTTGGCTGCAGAGGAATCCAGCTCTGAAAGCACATTATTTTTGGCTCCACAAAGATTTGGGCAAATCATGTAAATTACATTTTCCTTACCTAATGCTCTTCCTTGTGCAACTGCCTCTGTACTCCATAGAGCTGCAACCCATGCTCAGAAGATAAGTGGGTGCCCACAGTCATCAGGTGAGGACAAAAAACAATAGAAGACGTGTTCTCATTATGGAACAGTCCTTAAAAAGTATCATTCATGCAAATTGCTTCCACCAGATAGAGATCATAGTGTGAGTCACCAAAGAGCTAAGTCTGCCAAAACTGATTCTGGTTGGTTGAAATGCTTCAATCTCTTTGGAGGTTCCTGTGGTAGTCTTCCATACCTGGGTCCCTCCCCTTCCTTCAACCAAAGCTAGGGTGTCTTGCTCCTGCTTTTGCACATTCTATAAAGTTGGACAGATTAATAAACGAAATCTAGCAGCAAGACTCAGATACTTTCTTATTCATATTAAGAGGAAACTCTTTTGAATGTCCTGCATGATATATGAAGACAGTGGGTCATTTCACCGGTATCTACCCCTATATCTCATTTTTGGATGGACTTAGCATTGAACTTCCAGTATGTTCTTATCCTCAGACTCTCAGCACTAACTGTATTAACACGCTGTATCTTTGTCTACACGATCATAATTGATAATTGTTTGACATAAACAACAGATGGTGCTGCACTGGCTTTGCTATGTATTTACCACATAAGCAAATGCTTATTGCACATTTTCTATGTAGGAAGGTCAGTGCATGACCAGAGCATCATGAAGTTTTTCAGTCTATGTTTTTTTAATTGTGAACTTTCTATACTGTCATTTCTGTTTTATTTGTCATTTCCTGAAATTCTATGTAGCAGGGGCGTTCCAATTAATTATTGCAAATCTAATTAACTTATCTGGTAAACTCCAACTTTTCAAAATTAAAGTTTCCATTTTTATAATTTAAAAGTGTTTCTGCCACATATAGATGATACGTTTAATGTTATCTCCCTTGCTACATACTTTATATCATAACTTTCTTCACCTGACATCAGTTCATATTAATATTTTTTTTCCAGATAAAGGCCCATTTTCATATAATTCAGGTAACACCAGCATGCTAGAGAGTCATGATGCATGTCTACATATGTTCAGTATGGTATAGCCACAGCCAACTAATGGCTATACTAACTGGTCTCCATATGTTCTATTTACTGTCAGGCTTCCTTCCTCCCGATAGATTCCCTTGCTTGCTTCAAACCAAAATGCTATGTTAAATGTTTTTCTGTAACATTATTTTATTTTATAATTTATTATAATAGACAGATCAACAAACCAAAAGTATAATCATCCATATTCATTTATAGGAGGTACATATGCAGGTTAGAATAATTTAAGTCTAAAAATTATACTTTATGGGGTCACTATGATTTATGAAAAAATGAAAGCAGACCTTTACTCACATGTTAACATAAAGATACCTTTTCTTATCAGTTCTATTAATGTACCAAAGGAGCTGAAATTCTTACATTTTTTGGGGAAAATGCTGCAGATGGTGGCAAGATCATGTCCCCTGTTTCACTTATGAAAGCGATATGACTTTAAACAGTGGAGAAATCATTTGTGTATAAATAACTACTACAATGTAAGGAGGGAAACTTCCATGCTTTGCATCATAGTAGTCTTAGCACATTTGCCAGCTACAAGTATCCACAGGACATGAAACCATTAGCTGGTTTAATCCACTGGTACCCACTCAAAACAGAAATCATTTTCTTTCTTGGGTTGACTGGGTTTTGGCAGCCAAGCATTTGAAACAGAAATCCCACTGATTATGGGAGTCGGTGACATCACAAGACAATGACATCCCAATACCTTTTTGTTGGATGAGATGCTCCCAAAATACCTGCCTTTGTTATTCACAAAATTGTTGTCTCCACATGGTGCGCTTTAAATAATACTTTCAGTCAACAGTGATCAGTCAATATTGGGTGAAGTCCAGCATGTTAATGAGCGCTCTGAAGTTTTTCTCATCTTGTTAGATTTATTTGCGTGGTCTTTTAGGTAAAGGTCCTGCAAAAAATGACACTTGGCATTGAAGGCCTACACTAGAATTCAATATTGCATAAAATACGCACAGTGTGTTTCACCAAGTAGCCTCCATAGATGTTTAGAGAAGCTGGAGAAGCTTCATGTTGAAATTTATTTTATATTTTGGACATGAAGTTGTATGCCCAATGTAATAGATGGATAGAGACAGATTATGGTGTGATACCCTGGAACATCTTATCTGACTATTGTGCTAAGCCCAACACCTTTGTCCTAGTTGTATACCCAGTCTAGGCCTATCAATTTATGCCATAGCTGTCATTGTCCAATATAAACAGAACACAATCATAAAATCTTTCCCTAGACCCTGTTCACTCAGTTAGCGCCAATAAATTGTCTACTACTTCAGTCACAAAACTGTAGCAAGTAATGGGAAAGGCAACATTATTTCTATAGTTAGTGGAAAGTATTGGAACTGCTGAGGCATAACCACCCCTTATGTGAGTGTCAAGTCATTTATTTATTACAGGTACTTATATAACATCATCAATTTACTGAGCGCTTTACATATTTATTATTCATTCACATCAGACCCTGTCCTCAAGGAGCTTACAATCGAAAGTCCCCAACTTACGTTCATACATACACACACATGGGCCAATTCAGACAGGAGTCAATTAACTTACATATTGTCTTTGGATTGTTGGAGGAAACCCACACAGCCACAGGGAGAACAAACTCCAGGCAGGTATTGCAGGATGGGATTCAAACCGACAACTCCAACTGCTGCCAGGTGGAAGTTCTAACCACTTAGTAGGTCATTCTTCAGAATCAATGAACGAGGCTGCTTTTTTACTTACTTTTATCATCAGCCTTCTGGGGTAGCTTTATGCGCTTGATCCATTCTCAGGTGCTCCCAGCTTTTATGCGCCAGATTATCAAATCTAAACAATACAGTACTCCACAAATAGGGCCAAGGGGAGGACAGTCCAAACAGACCAATGTCAGTACCACAAGTGAATATGCTAATATGGGTGGTCAGGCATAATTTAGGACTATCCAGAGGTGAACACAAGTTAGACCAGGGGTAGGCAAAATTAGAGAGATGGAGATCTACTTGAACAACAATGATGAAATCAAAGATCACTGGCACAATGTCCTGTTGTTAGGGCTGGTTCACACCAGAACAAGATGCCAGAAAGGCATGTTCCATGTGTGAGAACAAATGCAGGACTTTGAATGTGCCCTTCTTTCCTGCATAGTGTTCAAAATGCACTGCCTTTGTGATCTACTGCGGGTGATGACACATTGTTAACCTCAAAATAGATCCCAAACGCAGTGAACACAAAAAAAAGTATTACAAGAAAGTGCAGTGTTTAGCAGTGTGTTACGCTCAGAATGCAGGGTTAAGGAGTATGTTGTGCTTACAATGCAAGGATCAGGAGTGCGTTATGCTCAGAATGCAGGGATCAGCAGTGCGTTACGCTCAAGATGCAGGGATCAGGAGTGCGTTGCGCTCAGAGTCCAGGGATCAGGCATGCTTTTTGCTCAGAGTGCAGGGATTAGGAGTGCATTGTGCTCAGAGTGCAGGGATTAGGAGTGCATTCTGCTCAGCATACAGGGATTAGGAGTGCGGTGCACTCAGAGTCCGGGGATTGGGGGGGGGGGGGTAAAGTGAAGGGTGGTAGAGGAAACTAATATGAGGTGGCCCTGCCCGTAGCGATGTCCACTGCCCCCTTCACATCACCCCCCCCCCCCTCACACACACACACACACACACATTCTAGTGTCCTCTTCCCCCCCCCCCCATTGCATCCTACCTGTGCACACAGGAGACCGAGAAGCAGCACAGTTCTGTACAGGGGGCGGGAGCAGGAGATGGCAGAGTGACTTTTAATATAAACAAGCTGGTGATTGGTTGCTTAGGACCTAGCAACCAATCACCTGTGGGTTAACTTTGCCAGCTCCTCCAACGCCCTGGGCTATGCTGCCTCTCTTTCTCCGCTGTTCACATTACCGGAGGAGACTTAAGGGGAGGAAGAGAGAAGAACCGAAGGCGTGGCAGAGGAGGCTGGGAGTGGAAAAAGAAGGACCGGCACTAGCAGTAGCAGGGTTGTGGCGCAGACCGTCTACTTGTCACCTACCCGCGGTCGACAGATGAAGGAAGGGTACCTTCCTGTATAGTGGGACTTTAAAAGTAAACTCAAAGTATTTGAATTGGCTAAAAAGTATAAAGTTTATTAATACATAATAAAAACATTGGTGCATACATCACCATAGATTACATAAAACAGGAAGATGTACAGGGGCTCGTATAGAGCTGATTAATGACGTAATGGTCTCTTCTTGTTATGCCCAAGGTAGCCTATGATCGACGGGTTGCCGACCCCGGAGTTAGACAGACACAGTAAGATGTAGCAGAGACAGACAGCAAGCCACATTTTGGGTACTGGTCATTTAGTTACATTTTGGGGCCAAAGTTAGAGGCAGCTGACAGAGTCAGGTTCTGAGTTGGAGCATGTGAAGTTCAAATAGATGTCATATCAATCGAATGTAAAGGTCAATAATCATGGGAATAAGCAGTGAGTGAGCAAGCATTAATATTGTGGACTCCACCCCTTAATTAATTGTCACTTTGTTGAAGTTATCTTTTAATAATAAAATGTTTCATTGTAAATGCAAAAACAATTTTTGCAGACTTTTTCTTTTTTGAACTTGAGCAGAGTTTTTTGTGAAAAGTACTGTCATCCATAAGACTCAATCACACTTCACCTTTACATTTAAAGGGCCTATCTAACTAAGTGTCATATATCAGTGTTTGCTAGATGCCGATGAGTTAAAGTAAAACTAGTAAACTTTTTAGTTTCAGATAGAGTGCAGAGGGATTAGAACGCTTGTCAGTTTTTATTGCTGTCTGTGCCCCCGTTAAGAAGATTCAGCCTCTATATTTGTCCTGTTTACCATTATCATTGAAAGTGAAAGTAAAAGAAAAGCCCAAATTTTGGGTTGTCCCCGGAAAAGTAATAGAGGTGAAGCCTTCCAATAGGGACACTAGTTCTGATGAGCTAAGGATTCCCTAATTTGCATGGATTTCCTCTCACTTCCTGTTTGTCTATGGGACAGGAAGTGAAGGGAAATCTCTGCAATGGGACACAGATAGCGAAAAAAAAAAATCTGACAGGGGTTTAAAAAAAAAAAGTTGTACGTTAAAGTAAACCTTTCCTGAGTCATTTTTTTTTAGTCATTAATTCAAAACAAGTATACAGATCAGAACAGTCAGAACTGCTTATTTGTGCACTTGTTCAGGGTTAGTGGCCATAATAAAGTTGGGGAACCCAGTGTTGAGATTTGTCTTCTACAAACCTGCTGGCCATTACATGTGGGTACCACTCGTGATATTGGATCTTTAATTTATTTTATGTTACTCAGAATGCAACAAGGATGAGTGGGAACACAGTTAAGTGGGCAAGAACAGCACTATTTCCAAGGTGGGTGGGAAGAAAGCCAGAAGCTATAGGAGATATCTAGTTTCCTGAGTCTCTAAAAGCTCTAAGAAGCCAGCAAATGACTCAGGCAATAAGGCTTTGGGGTGGACAGCCTCTTAAAGCAGTAAGACAGATGATTTCTGATTACAAGATATTTAGCACAGCATCAGTGCACTGCATTGTAAAAGAAGCCTTTAGGTAGGGCTGCCATCTCTCATCAAGCAATGCCAGTTGAAAGTGATATATAGTGATAATAACATTAAAATGAAAGTGATTTATTATTCCAATAACTCGTTTGAGTGTGTGCCGTTAATAATCCTTATGTGTTATTTCTATTCAAATATTACCCATTATCGTACATACCGCGTGATTTCAATTTGCTGTGATTTAGTGTCTCCGCTCGGTTGTTTTTCCCCATTTCCAATAACAGGTGTGGACTGCTACCCTACTAATCTTTTCAGGCTCTTCCCTCTCCGCAGTATACTCCTTCAGCTGTAGTTTTTAGTTTTGAATTGCTTTTCTTTATTAATAACCTTAGTTTATTTAATAATGAAGGAAATACAATTTCAAGAGCTGCTTTTTCAATGAGAATTCTTTGCAGGATCCAAGAGAATAAGTGACAGTGAAGTGTCTGACTATGACTGCGATGATGGCGTTGGGGTTGTATCAGGTAAGATTCCAAAAGCATGGTCCTGAAGGCAATCAATATGTTTTTGTTTTATCTATGATTTTCAGTACTTACCGTATTTAAATTTGACACATCTAAATTTATTATAATCAGGAAAATATGAAATCCTGCATATGAAAATTTGCACCAAGCAGGTGGTCCTATGCAACTTCTATACTCTCTGATTGCTCTTTCTTACAGCTATTGTATTAAAATAAAAAAGGAACATCCACATTGATCTAGAGAGGCTTCCCAGAGGCTATCATGGAAGCACCCAGCTTATATGTGAAGAATTTTTTATTTTATATAAATTAAAAAATATAGAAAACATCAGTTTATAAATTTCTAAAGTTTAAAAAGGAATGGTTCCTTTGTGTGTTAAAGGTTTACTAAGCACCCTATCTTCTCCAGCATCATATATGTACCCTTTTGTATTACTTTCCCTCTCCATTCAGTTCTCATGATTGAACTGACATATCTGTCAGTTTTGGGTATAGGTGAACATGTATTCACAATTCACAACAACTCTCAGGTGACAGCAATGATGCCCTGTGATTGGCCAAACACTGTCACTTGAAGCCCAGGAAGGACTCTATACCCTAGGTACGCTCTGTAGGGTTGGAGCTTACATGGGGCTTTCTTTCCTCTTTTCCAGCAATTGATTGGAATGGTGAGGGAGAGTATATGTTGCTGGGGTGGATGCAGGAGCAATAACATTTTAAAAACCTATTATTATTTCCCTTTAGAGAGGTACCGAACCCAGGAAAAAGGCAGAGGGCAAAGAACTAGTCACCAGTATTGTCTGTGGTCTCCCTGCAGTTGATCTTTTCCCATTACTGACTTACCATGACTGGTTCTGCCCTGTGTCTCTGTGTGGAGGCAACCATTTGATAGAAGCAAGGTTTTGTTTCTTCGTGTCAGAGACTCCAGAAAGGATAACAGTGAGTAGCACAGTAGTGAAATCACCAAATCTCACTCCATATCCTTTCAGACGGGCAGTCTGAGGCAGCAGCACCTTAGATTTTCTCACTGCAGATATACAGCTATGAGGCTGCAAGCACAGGAGCAAGCACAGGAGTGCCTGGGCACCCTCACATACCGTGTAGTGAACTGTTATCCCTCCGGAGGAGTTCCAGACAAGAAGGTGCATATTTTAAAGGGATTGTAAAGGCAGAAGGTTTTTTATCTTAATGCATTCTATGCATTAGGGTAAAAAAACCTTCTTTGTGCAGCAGCCTCCCTAATACTTACCTGAGCACATCTTTATCCAGCGATGTTGCAGGAGTGTGTAAGCTGCCCGGGACTCCCCTCCTTATTGGCTGAGACAGCAGCGTGGCCCGATTGGCTCCCGCTGCTGTCAATCAAAATTAATTAGCCAATCAGTAGAGCAAATGGGCGGGGCCGGGTCACGGCTCCGTGTCTGAATGGACACAGGGAGCTGTGACTCAGCTCGGGTGCCCCCATAGCAAGCTGCTTGCTGTGGGGGAACTCAACAGGAGGAAGGGGCCAGGAGCACAGAAGAGGGACTCGAGAAGAGAATGGTCTGGGCTGCTCTGTGCAAAACCAGCTGCACAGAGCAGGTAAGTATGACGTGTTTGTTTTTTTTGTTTTACAATCACTTTAGGGTAGTGCGTATGTTGCCTATAACATAGCAGATCTTCACTTTTTGAGTTCAAGTCCACTTTGAAGCCCTACTTTGGGATCAATGTCACCCACCCCCCTCTATGTGATTGCTGAAACAAAAACATCTAATTGTCCATTTTTACTTAGCTTAAAGTGGTTGTAAAGGAATTTCTTTTTTTTTTTTTAATAACAAACATGTCTGTACTTACTTGCTCTTTGCAATAGAATTGCACGGAGTGGCCCTAATTCTCCTCTTCTCGGGTCCCGGTGCTCCTGGCTCCTCCTCTCTTGCTAGTGCCACCAATAGGAAGCTGATTCCCATGGGAGCACTTGTGCGGGCTCGCTCCCGAGACCCGTTGCTGCATCCATTGACACAGACAGCGGGACTTGGCCCCACTCCCTCATCACTGGAGTTGATATAAAGAAGTGGGAGTCAATGGCTACCACTGCTATTGATCTGCCCAGGGAGGAGGGACAAAGCCACAGTGCTGTGTCGCGATAGGGCTCAGGTAAATATAAGGGGGGTGAGGGGGGGGGTCTGTGACACAGAAGGGTTTTTTACCTTAATACATAGAATGCATTAAGGAAAAAACCTTGAGGCTTTAGAACCACTTTAACTTGCGTTCAATGCTGCAGCCCCGAGTCTGCTTGGGGTCCCTTTTAAGTGTCCAAGTCAGTGCCTGCGTGACATGGACACTTCCTATTGGATAGCCACCAGCAGGGTCCTTTCACGAAAGGGAAAAGGACTGATGTCATCACAAGGAGGGAGGGGTGGTAGGGCACTGGTGGTCTCGGGGTGCCATCACAGAGCTGGATTAGCAGTCCCCTGCCCTAGAACCAGTAGCGATATGGAACATGGATGTGGGACTTAGGTGAGTAGTGCTGGCTTCACCAGTTAGAGTTGGTAGGGTGGGGAAGACTGTCAGAATAGGTTCGAGGAGGGTGGGAGGTAAGGTTGGTAAAGGCTTTAAAATGCCCATTAAATGCCTCTTAAATTCACACACATCTGTTGGACACAAGACAAGTGATGGTTTCTGAAATTTTTTTGTTTGTTTCACATATTCTGATTGTATTCTGTTATTGCTCAGATTACCGGCACAATGGACGTGACATGCAGAGTTCAACATTATCTGTTCCAGAGCAAGTCATGTCATCCAATCACTGTTCCCGGACAGGATCCCTCCATGTAGATAGTATAGGAAGGACGAGATCCTGGTCTCCGAGTGTTCCACCTCCACAAAGGTACAGAATGTTTTATGTCTAATACAGTCCTTTTATTCCAATTTTAAACTCTGGGAAGAATTCAAAACTACCTACTCCTACACTGCAAGGGTTAAATTCTTGCTGTTTGTCCAGGGTACCTTTAAATGCAGTTTTACTTGCCTTATTACTCACTTCACAGGCTTCCTCCTCTCTGTATGACCAGTCCCCAAAAGCCTCTCTCTTTCGCGCTCCATACGTTGGTTGCACACTGACGTCCTTATGTACAATGCAGGACCAGCAGTCCTGCATTGTAAGTGAGGACGCCGAGGGCCCCACCCGCAACCTGGAGTGTCACAGGGAAGAGGACAGTGCCAGACGCTGGGGAAATAAGGGCCAAGGTGGAGAAAACAGCTTTTTAAAGGTATACAAAACAAAGGAGAGGGTGAGGGGGGTTGAACACCAATGCAAGGGTAGCTTTACATTTTCCCCAGAGTACAGCTTTGACATTTTGCAATAAAGAAAAGGGCATTCCTATGTGTGAGTGGGCAATGATTCTTAGTTCTATCTGTGAGAAATGTCTTTTTGGGTTATTGCTCTTTTACCATTGGCACTTCCATTACAACCTTCTCATCTCATTGCTGCAAGGTGATTCTGCTGCTGGAGTTTTACTGTTCTGTTTTAAATGCAGAAAATAGTACCAATACTAAATTCTACTTTTCACATAGCTAATTTGCTTAATGAGCACCTGTAATTTAGAAGTAGACATACTGCTATAAAGGAGGAGGTGGACAGTACACTTGGTTCTTTCAGTGATTAAGGTTTTATTGCATTTGGATATGTCATAAGTAGGACCTACCTTTGCCCTCAGTGCCTTCATTCTGTATATTACTATGGCTGCACTAGGAGGCTAGTATATGAGAGAAAAAGGTGTGAGATCATAACTATAATTCCAGAAATAGTGATAAAGTGGTGGAGAGATGATGACCTGTTATTACCATAAGTTTTCCCCTCCAGATTTGTCTCTGTAACCTGTTCTACCATCACTGCAGAGTCTCAGAACATCACTATAAATGAAACATACCACGCCTGCAACCTACAATAGAAAATACAGGCAGATAAGCAGATGTATTGTTGTAGGCTTTATTAAATAGTAACAGTCTACATTGACTGGGTCTGTTTACCATAATGTGATATGACTTAAAGTGATTGTAAAGTCTCCTTTTTTTTTCAATAACAAACATGTTATACTTACCTCCTCTGTGCAGTTGGTTTTGCACAGAGCAGCCCGGATCCTCCTCTTCTCGAGTGCCTCTTTGCTGCTCCTGGCCCCTCCCTCCTGACGAGTGCCCCCATAGCCCAGCAGCTTACTATGGGGCACCCAAGCCGAGCTGCAGCTCTGTGTGTTCATTCAGACACTGAGCTGCCCTTCGGCCCCGTCCTCTCTCTCCCCTGATTGGCTAACTGACTTTGATTGACAGCCAAGGGATCTAATGGCACCATGGCTGTGCCCCCGCCAATCAGGAGAATGGCCGAGGGAATCGTGGACATCACTGGAGAGAGATGGGGCTCAGGTTAAGTATTAGGGGGTGCTGGGAAGGCTTCTGTGCACAGAAGGTTTTTTATCTTAATGCATAGAGTGCATTAAGATAAGAAAAAAAACCTTCTGCCTTTACAATCCCTTTAAGATCGGATATAGGAGGTTAGGTCTTCCACCGACTTCTTGAGTTCTTCTGGATGTGTGCTCCCCCCGATTGAAGCTGCTGGTAAACCTTCTTTTAGATCCAGTTGCACTGTCCATCTTACCTGCATAAATAGCCCCCTTTTAGGTCTGATATATAGGCATGTATAAAATTTTAGCAGTTTTCATGGCTGCCAGCCTGGCTCCATACTTTTCTGCCTCCTCTATGGCACTGTTGGCCAATGAGGCCACTACAGAAGTACAGAAGATCATCTGGGGCAGAGTTACGCCCACAAACTGCCCAAATTTACTTAATAGAACGCCTCATAGTTCAGGTTTTCTGGGGCTTTTAAAAGGAGAGCTGAACTTGTATGCAGGCACAAAAGAGTCAACCTTTAGTAACTGTTACATCACTTCAAGTACACGTTAATGATACATGGGGCAGAATTAACATCATGATTTCAAAACTCAATAAAACCTTCATAACTGAAAACAAAAATGGCTCCTCTTCTCTTTATTTGCAGCATAGTGTATACTGCAAAACCACAGGTGCACTAAAAGAAATACACACTGCTATTGTGAATGATGTTTTTATTGTAAATAACATGTCTTTCTCTTGCATGATATGATATTCCTGGCGTATGGGATGAATTGTGAGTATTGGGAGGTCATCACAGATGCTTTATTCTCTGTAATGTACCACTTAGGAAGAAGCCCAATTATTTGTTTTTTATTTAATATTGAAAGGCAAGACAGGGAAATAGTCAGTTTTGTGGATAGTTTTAATGCCCGTTAATGAGAACACCCTGTAGCCACCTTTCAACTATTGTCAGTGGACACAAATAATAATATTATTAATAGATTCTGTTTGTTGGATTGATCATTTTCTTGCCTTAGCATATCAAATTTGTCAAAAAAAGTTTTAACTGCTGTTGTTGCTGTGGTTTAGATTGTTTTACTTTATAATTATTTACTTGGAATGGCTCATATTGTAAATTAGCACCAGAACCTGACTTTCCAGGTTGGTTCATACGTAACTTGTAGTCTCAATTCTCCTACTGTAGCAGGGTTACTCTCACTTTAAAAAAATAAAATGGTTGCAGGGAGGTCAAAGTGTATTTGAAGCCCAAAATTATTTTTAGTTTTAGATAGAGTGGAAAGGATTCCTACTTGGATTCCTACTACTATCCAGGGCTCCATCAGAGAGATTTCCCCTTTTTGTTGACAAAGGTTTCACCAGAGAGGAAGTGAGGTTGAATCTCCAAAAGCAACATAAACAGAAATAAAAGTACTTCCTTTTAGTGGATCAGGGGAGGGTTTATTGTCAGATCCTAATTGCTGTCTGTGTTGTTGTTGCAGGTTTTCCCTCTCTCCCTGTCTGGTAAAGTCCCCAGAACAGTAAGGGGAAATCTTTCTGACCGACCACCAGATAGCAATAACCAGCTGACAGGGGCTCTAATCCTCCCCCACTCTATCTAAAACTAAAAAAAAATAACTTTTTGGGCTGAACCTACACTATAAGACCACCTTGTAGTTGCCATGGTAAGCTGTAGAGCAACTAGTGGGTGATTCAACCCATCTGTATCCCTGATTACTGAAGTATCAGCTTTACTTTTTGAAAATGGTTTCTTTTTGGTAAATACTTGAATGACATGTGTAAGCAATGA
Organism: Lithobates clamitans; assembly: GCA_037952925.1. NCBI lineage: Eukaryota > Metazoa > Chordata > Amphibia > Anura > Ranidae > Lithobates > Lithobates clamitans. Next base: position 2,022,605 of record JBBGZY010000969.1, on the reverse strand, counting down.
GCTTACAAAAAAATTTAACTGGAAATATAATTCTAATTATCACTTTTGCCAATTTCACTGTTGCCTATTTGCAGTAGAATATTGTGGTTGCTGTTGCATATATATATATATTTTTTTTGTCAAATAATAGTTGGTAGGCCTATTTTTAATCCATCATAAAGCCACGTGGGACAGTTCTGTTTGTTCAATGGTTCTTAGGTGGTTGTATGGTTGTTGGTGACACCTGGTAGGCTGGATAAACGTCCTGATTGTATGCTAATTTTTTGCATTGTTTGGCCTCCTTTAGAATTTTGTAGGTAAACTCAGTAACAAAACTGGGGGGAAGAGGTCTTTTGGGAAAAATTCTGCATCTTGGATAAATCTAGCCACTGGCTCTGTCATTACCTCCAGTAAAGGGCCCTGTTCCAACCTTGTGACCTAGGTGTGGACAGTGGGGTGGCTATATACAAAGGACTGCATCATTTACATGTGCTTAAAAAACACACATCCTTCTGAATCTTTGCTATGCTGTGCTTAAGGTTCCATATTTACAGGCCAGTATTTTCATCCGGCAAACTATTCTGAGCATTTGTTGTGATAATTGGACAGTATAGGGGTTATTACACAAATTAAAAAGTTGTGGTCAGTGTGGCGATACCACAGTCCTGGATGTTGCAAACATAACCATTGTTAATCATTGTTCTAGATGAGCCATATGCCCCTCTGGGGTGGCCCCCTACAGTTTATGTTCTGTTTTTTATGGCCACTGTATATTGCACATATGTTGCACTTGGACTGATGTTGTTCAGGTACAACCATGAGTATCTTACAGAAGGATAACGCTGTACCATCATGGCTGAATACCAACATCTTCTTTCCCATCAACCATTGCTAATTTAAGCGTTTAACTAATGCTGCTCTTCCACTGTCTCTAATTGCCCTTTAGGACAGAAGTAGCCAGTCTTCTACTAATTGCTTGATACCTTGCGCAGTTTTAATAAGAGTATTATAGAACAAGCTGCATAGCAAATGTTCCTCCGAAACTGACAAACTTCCCTTTCTTTCAGTAGGAGTATGGAACAGGGACCAAGAGGGACAAGATCTGGCCCTGCACAGTACAATTTCATGGGCAGAGTGGAAAGGCATCGTGTATTAGATAACCACTACTCCCCAAACAGAGAAAGGTAACTAAAGTACATAGCAAATCTATTGAATAGGCAGGAGGTGCTATTTTAGTGAGAGTTAGAAGTTAAGGACAAGGTCCATCAGAATCAGATTTTTCATTTATAGGATGCTGGTTGTGTGAATCATATGCTGGCTTGCCATATCTCTCTGGAAATTAAAGCTCTAAATCGAAAACAAAAAATGATCTTGCTTACCTGTCCTTAAATGTGGTGAATACATTAGTTTTTTTTTGGTGATCCTGAGGCTAAGATACTTTCTGTCCTAAGGCGACAACGTTCACTTACTGTACTGTATCTATGGAGGAATGGCGTTGTCACCCTAAGCTGCTCCCCTGATTTGGACTACATGCTCCTCTCTTCATATCCATTTCAAAAGGGGTGAGTTTGTAGCTCATAGAGGATAGCTTGGAAGAAAGATAACATTGGTTGAATAGTGAGTTCAGCTTACATGAAGTGATTTTAGCAAGAATAGCAGGAATTGTTCTGTACTTGCTGAAAATGCTGTTTTCCTAAAAAAAAATAATACTAGTGCAGTCAACACATTTAAGACCTGGTAAGCTGTAATATATAACATTTTTGTTCTTGGGTTTAGATATCCTTTGAATGTTGAAATCTCTCTACCAGAGTTCCTATCTCTTTTTCCACGTCCTATCCTCTCCTTCTAGAAGCAAGTATGTTTGCTAGCTGGGGTGATTTATTGAAGTGACCTTTTTTCGGTAGGAGATTTGACTTATTGTTGGTTGAAAAAAAGTAGGAGAAGGCCTGATGGCCATAGAAATATACCGCTGTTGGAAGCTACTGGAATAAAAGGGCGATGGCCCATACAGGGATGAAACCTGTGACCTTGGCGTTATCAGCACCACACTCTAACCAACTGAGATCAGTTGGTTAGAGTGTTGATAAAACCAAGGTCACAGGCTTGATCCCCGTACGGGCCATTGCCCTTTTATTCCAGTAGCTTCCAACAGCGGTAGCCTATTGTTAGGTCATCCAAATCGGAGAAGTTTTTAAACATGAGCCAGGGCCATATTTTAAAGGGAAGAAGTCAAAACTTTACAATTTTTTTTCAATTTTTTTCTATGACTTTTCAGTTTATGCTACCTATTAAAGATACTTTTTTTGGAAGGGGAATCTTTCAGTAGGGACACTTGTTGCAGTGACAGTTACCCAAGAGGGCATTACCCTCACTTTGGAAGGATTTCCTCTCACTTTCTTAAGTTTCTACGTGAAAGAAAGTGAAGGAAAGTCTCTTGAATGGGACATAGATGTACAAAATATAAAAAACAAAACCTGACAAGGGTTTTAGTGCTGTATTCTGTCCAAAAAAACACATTTTTGGCTTTAAATTAATTTAATTTTTTTTTTATAATGATGAAGATGCAGAGCTATCAGCCTACTGCAAATGTAGAGAGTTTTTTTTTGTTCTGCTTGTTTTTATGTGACCCAACTCAAGTTTTACTGAAACCTTGGAACTTTATTTCTCAAGTTTTGCAAAAATTTTTTTTGAAAAATAGCTTTTCACTTTTTTTTATCCTTGTCGGCATATCTTACTCATCTTTAGAAATAAGCAAAAAGTGGCCTGCAAAAGCTGCATAATAAGAATTCAAGATCGCTTGACAACCTCTCAATGTCTATAAATAGGCCACTAAAAGTGAAATCCTGGTACTCTAGTTCAAAAGGTTATGCATAAGATATAAAACCCCAATCAAACTATTAAAGAGAAATATGAACAGCCAGACTGTTCTTTAGGGAAAAAAAACAAGATGCTGCAAAAATAAAAGTGATTTTGACAAGCGGCATGGAATGTTGAAAAAAAAATGAAGAGGGTAGCCTAGAATGACAAAAGCTTGTTGAAGAGCTCAAGGCTGTCTTGCTGATCTGAATCTCGGTGGGAGAGGGAGATAGAATGCTTTTTCTGCACCAGCGAGTTTTACTGCTAATATTGTGATGTCTCTAATCTAAATAGAATTAAAAAAAAATAATAATAATAATGCAGAGAGAGATTCCTCTGCAATGACTGTGACAGGTGGACAGAGCCTGGAGCAACGTTGCTGAGGTCTCATGGCCAGGTTACTTGAGAGATACGAAAAGAGAGTGGTTTATCTCACTAGTATCTGCCTATAATTGAAATATCAGCTTTGGATGGACTTACCCTTTAAGAAAGAGAAAAACTGAAAATGAGGTCACCCAGTGTAAGCATAGCTTAGTTTTATTGGTGCTGTATATAACTCTTGTACCAGAGCTGTTAGTACTGTTCATAAGGATATTACTAAGGCTTTTTTTTTTTGTCAGGGTACAGTCTTCGTGATTTAGCAGCTAGGACTATTCAATTTTGCTTAGAATGGAACTGTTATGTTCTTAAAATACCTCTGTGATGATATTGACAGTGAATTCATGGAGTGTGTTATAGTCTGCACGCAAAATGTCTACCTATGTTTAATTTGGTAAATGAATCAGGTATTGCCTACAACACCCAGATAACAGCTTCCATATGCAGGTTAGAAAATAGAGAATTATAATTGGCTCCTGTGGGCTGCACAAAATTTTTATCCTTTTTTTTTGAGGTATCCCCCTACAGATGTGTGTTTATTTGTGTTTTTCCTGTAAGATGGAATATTCTTTCTTGCAAGTTCCTGCAGAACAGGTTCATTTTCAATACAACAGACAGACCAAATATTGGAATACATTAGGTGCAATGTGGGTGTTAGCCAGGGCCATTCCTTTCAAAAGGCAAGGTAATAATATTTGTGATACTCTTTACAGTGCATCACTTAAATGCCTGCAACTCCCCCCTTACTGCCTGTATACCTGCACACACTTACCTTCTGTTTGCTCCACCTCTATACAGCTCAGATACCTGAAGGGATGAGATGAAATAACCAGTACATCTAGGTATGGCATGTGACTCTCAGTCTTTCTCCCAAGATACTTGCCTGGGAGTCCAACTACTGTCACATAGGGGCAGGACGAGAGTACCTAGCAGTGTATAAGGTCCAATGATCTTATTCCAATAGCTGCTTCCTGCTGGAACCTACCTAAAACCTACCTCCTCAAACAATTTCCTTAGTGTGTGCGGCAGCAAAAATGCTGGAATAAGAAAGTGGCCTTTCATTGCTGCCTTAGTGACAACGTGACAATGATTAGGAACTGTCTTTGTGTTTAAGATCCATTGCTTTTCAGGCATTTTCCATTCGATAAGATCAGCAGTCCATTTATGACACTTAAAGGAAGGCCCACGTTTAGAATGTAGGTTAGTGAGCATGAGAAGATTTTTATCATTTTGAGTGCAGTAAAGTGGTTATAAAAGGCACAAGGTTTTTTTTTACCTCCATGCATTCTATGTATGAAGGTAAAAAAAACCTTCTGTGTGCACCAGCCCACCTAATACTTACCTGAGCCCCCTCTCGATCCAGGAATGTCCACGAGAGCCTTGCCTCTCTGGAAACTTGCACTCCCGATTGGCTTTTGGTAGCAAAATCACAGCCAGTGAGCCAATCAGGAGAAGGAGGGGCGAGCCGCGGCTTAGTTTGTGAATGGACACACTGAGCTGAGGGTCGGGAGCGTGCCTGCTTGGATGCCCCCACAGCAAGCTGCTTGTTGTGGGGTCAGGAGGGAGGAGCAAGGAGCGCCGGTGAGGGACCCGAGAAAAAAAGGATCTGAGCTGCTCTGTGCAAAACCCTTGCACAGAGCAGGTAAGTATAACATGTTTGTTATTTAAAAAAGAAAAAGGAGACTTTAATATCACATTAACATGCAAATCATGTTTACTTCACAGCACTCCACCACTCTATTGATTTTCCGCTTTGTCCACAAGTCTACAGTTTGAAGTAGGCAGTTGGCACAGGGCTAAGTATCCTATACTGCCTTAAACTGTTGCTTTTATAAGTAAGCATGGCTCTTTTCAGGGGGTGTTGCAGAAACGGATTGCAATCTGTACATGCTGATGTGCTGTGTGAGGGCATCTCAACTTATAATACTATCATTTTATTTTAAAAGATTTTGGGGTTTTGATAAACTTTTTAAAAGCCCTCTGCAGAGTTTGACCGATGTAGGAAAAAAAATATTATAATAATATAATATATATACCGTATATATATTAATATGTACTAATATGTATACCTATACCTATATTTATTATATTATTTTCCCCACAGTTTGGGATAGTATGATTAAAGCTGCATTTAATTGAATTGTACTTCCCCTAGTGTCTTGCAGACATCACTAGAGTATGACTGTTCTACCTGCTACCAGAACTAAAATGGACTTTCCATTAAGTGTTACTATTAGTGGTATCATTTCTTGTAGGTATTTTAAGGCAGGCCATAGCCATGTAGCCTTGTTGGGGAATACAGTATGTTTGCTTTATCCAGCTACCAGTGTCAAGAGGGATCTTGCTAATGTAACCAGCAGACTGTACACCTTGGCTGTGCTAGTTAAAAGTCGGTTTGAGTGGCTGCCATGTTTAGCTGTTAGATTTGGTACACACACACACACACACACACACACACACACACACACACACACACACACACACACACACACACTGCGTTTCCTCATCTGCATTTTGAGTGAATCTGAGCTTCTGGTGTGTTGCTTTATCATTAAACCAGTTCAGCTCTCATTTTTACAGTTCTGCTATGGGCCTGTTTATTCAGCAATAACTGCTTGCTATACGCTTAAAATGTGGCAACATAGCGGTGGGCTTTACTGCCGTGCTGCCACATACATGCATACAACCAGTGTCCCTGTTTTGTGCTGGGAGCGCACTCACCCCCAGCACTGTGGCCCCACTGTCACTGTTTACAATTGGGAGCTGGTAGAACAGACTCTTGATCACGTAACCACTGTGTAAGCTAAGCCAATCACAGTGAAGAAATGCCTAATGCTTCAGGAGCTTTTAAAAGGTTAAAGGGCTGGTTATATTATATTATAGTAATATATACTATATCTATGTATACATACGCTGTATTGTCAAAAGTATTAGGATGCCTGCCTTTACACACACATGAACTTTAACTACGGTACTTGGCATCCGGGCCATTTCTGACACTTTGCTCCTACATGTAAAAATCGACTTTTTTTTGCTAGAAAATTACTTGGAACCCCCAAACATATATATATATATATATATATATATATATATGTATATACATATTTATTTATTTATTTAGTTTTTTTTTAAGACCCTATAGAACAAAATGGTGGGTGTTGCAGTTTTTTGTGTCAAATGGTATTTGCGCAAATTTTTTATATTTTTCAAACACAGTATTTTTTTTTTTTTTTAAAAACACTTTCATGAATTAAAAAAAAAACAAAACACTAAAATTAGCCCAGTTTTTTGCATAATTTGAAAAATGATGTTATGCTGAGTACATAGATACCCAACATCCCACACTTTAAAATTGCATCTGCCTGTGGAATGACGGCAAACTACGGTGCTTAAAATTCTCCATAGGTGACGCTTTACGGGTTACCAGTTTAGAGTTTCACAGGAGGTCTGGTGCTAGAATTGTTGCTCTTGCTCTGACGTTCGCGACAATACCTCATGTGTGGTTCGATCGCTGTTTACATATGCGTGCGGGAGGTATGTGTTCGCATTTGCGCGTAAGCATGGTGGGACGGTTGCGCTTTAAATTTTTATTTATTTTCTACAAAAATATTTTTTTTTTACACTTTTTTTTGTACTAACTTTATTGCTATCGCAAGTGATGAACAACATCTCTTGTGATAGCATGGGCCATGACAGGTCCTTTTTATTGAGAGATTTGGGGTCTATTAGATCCCAAAGCTCTCCTCTGGCCTCCCATGTAGCCGATCAAACACAGATCGTTCTGTTCGGCTACTTACCTGGCCATTGCTGGCCAGGTAAATAAAGGGGAGGAACCAGGAAGTGACCGGAAAGCCCGGGAGAGGCGGCGGCAGGAGGGGGGCGGGACCCCCGTCCGCCACCCGCAAAAGTGATTGAGTGGCTAATTAGCCACTCAGATCACTTCTGCCTTGAAGAGAATCGTTGGCTGAAAACATTGATACCTAGATGATTCCCTTTACTGGAACTAAGGGGCAAAGCCCAACCCCTGAAAAACAACCTCACACCCACACCATAATCCCCCCTCCACCTAATTGATTTTGATCAGTGCACAAAGCAAGGTCCATAAAGACATGGATTAGCAAGTTTTGGGGTAGAGGACCTTGACTGGCCTGCACAACCCAATAGAACACCTTTGGGATGAATTAGAAAGGAGACTGTGAGCCAGGCCTTCTCCACATCAGTGGACCTCACAAATGGGCTTCTGGAAGAATGGTCAAACATTCCCATAGACACACTCCTAAACCTTGTGGACAGCCTTCCCAGAAGAGATGAATCTGTTATAGCTGCAAAGGGTGGGCCAACTCAATATTGAACCTTGCTAGGTTATTTACCAGAGTAACAAAGATTTTTTTTCAAAATTGTGAGTGACATGAAAAAAAATAAAATAACAAAAAGTTCTAACAATAAAAAAACTGTCAAATGATAGGGGAGAAGGGGGAATGGCATGATTAGGGTAAACTAATGGTTAGTAAGGTGTTAAATTTAAACACATTTTTTGTGTTTGCTTTTACGGCATCATTTGCATCTTTAAGCTCATATCTTTGATTTGCAGTTGAATGGAACAGAGTAAACATAAAAGTAACAATGTTACTTTATATCTTTGAATCATGCCTGAACAATGTTTAGAGAAAATGTGCCAGGAGGTCCACTTTTCTGCATTATATGTGAGGAAAAGGTGCAGCATTGGGGGAGGATAAGGCCTACTACAAATACTCGCATCTACTTCAAACAAAATCTTGGGGGCATGTGTAGCATGCTCAATGTCCACAACTGGTTAAGGAGAATGGAGCTAGTTCCAAACCATATCTACTTTTATCTTATTTATTGCTATAGTTTCCCCAGATTAGGAGCTTAGGTACTTTAGAGCGCCTTTTCTCAACCTTTAAACCATGGAAGAAACCTTGAAAAACCTTCCAAGTTTCAGGGAACTCCACAGAAATTAAGAAACCCCTAAAAAGGTAATATACTAAATAGGTTTTATGAGGTACCACAAGATACGTGTATATTAAAAGGTCATATTTTATTTTTACAAAAGATAAAAATGTATTAAAATTCCAAAAAAAGAAGTTAGATTGCAAATTAGGCATACAATACATTTACATATACTACAGTTACATATGTAGCCAGTGGTTGACAGCATGATCCCCAACATAGATGAGGAATGATTCACGTAGACGTCTTTGACCCATTTTGAGGGACAAGGCTCAATTCTTGAGGAAAAGATCTAGCTTATAATATCTGCTGTGAATGTTGAGACACCATGCAGCTGCAGCTACACCATGTAATGCTGAATATTTGGAGCAATTTTATGCCGAGAGTGGCAGCCTTGGAAAGAGGGAACCTCACTAGATGACACCCTTCCTACAGTTATCACTTTTTGGATATTTTCTCCCCTTTTTTATTAGCAAGGGAGAATTAAACTTTTCCTTCCTCTTCTTAAAACTAAGAAGCCCATTTCATTCACAGTGGTTGTTGCTTTACATCTTCTTTATATACTCTATATGCTGCGTCTATCCTCCCCCCTTCCTTACAGATAGCCAGGGCTTTTTTTCAGCTGGAACTTGGTGGAACTCAGTTCCACCACCTCTGGCTCAGGCTCCCTGCTCACCACTATTACTTGTAAACATTGAAGTCCGGCTTCTGTGTTTACAAGGGACAGCTTGTCTCTCAATGGCTCCCACAGATCTGATCTCCTGAGTGGACAAGGAAGATACAGGTGCAGAGCAGATCCCAACTCCGCCACTGGATCATCTCCCTACAAGTGAGAGAGGAGCTACCTACAGTCTGTGAGGAGGTACTAGAGCCAACAGAGTGTTTCAGTTTAATACAGCAACACAAGTAAGACAAGTGGAAAATGGTGGAGCTTTTAAGGAGGGAGGGAGAAGATGGGGCAGTGAAAGGGAGGTTGCATGCAGAGGTCAGAGCTGAAGAGGGGTGAAAGTGAGATGTGGATGGGGGATACAGTGGTAAGCAGCTGCGGAAGAAGGCTAAACTCTGCACACTGTGTGTAGTGCACCCCTGAAATCTGCACACTGTGTGTAGTGCACCCCTGAACTCTGCACACTGTGTGTAGTGCACCCCTGAACTCTGCACTCTGTGTGTAGTGCACCCCTGAACTCTGCACTCTGTGTGTAGTGCACCCCTGAACTCTGCACTCTGTGTGTAGTTCACCCCTGAACTCTGCACTCTGTGTGTAGTGCACCCCTGAACTCTGCACTCTGTGTGTAGTGCACCCCTGAACTCTGCACACTGTGTGTAGTGCACCCCTGAACTCTGCACTCTGTGTGTAGTGCACCCCTGAACTCTGCACTCTGTGTGTAGTGCACCCCTGAACTCTGCACTCTGTGTGTAGTGCACCCCTGAACTCTCCACACTGTGTGTAGTGCACCCCTGAACTCTGCACTCTGTGTGTAGTGCACCCCTGAACTCTGCACTCTGTATGTAGCACACCCTGGAGCTCTGAACTCTGTGTGTAACATCCCTCTCCCCCTGAGGTTTTTTTTTGGGGGGGGGGTCGTGGTTGAGTTCCTGCACCTATTTTCTGAGAAAAAAAGCCCTGCAGATAGCTATAAAGTTAGTTGGTGTTAGTGGTAAATTATCTGATAAGCTGAATCTGGTCTTTGCCCAAGGAAACCCTTGCAGCCTTTGAAGGAACCCCAGGGTTCCAAAGAACCCTGGTTGAGAAACACTGAGTTACGAGTTACAAACCACTTTCAGGGGCATCTTGATCTATCAGAAACAATTTGTTTTTGTTTGTGATCCATATCTGCAGCAGCCTTCAAAAATCTTCCCATTACAGCTGGACCTTTGGCCATTCTGACATCATGGCTTCAGCATTTCCTAATAGTGATAAAGCTTACCCCTTCATGATTCCTGCACATTTCAGTTGGTCAGTGTGGCATCATAGTAAAGGACCAAAAGGAGCAACCTTACAGTACCCAAGGATGCCAGAACTTTGCCTAACAGATTATCCCAGAACGTGGCTTTAACTGCGGGGTGTTAGAAATTTCTGATGGAGCCTGCACTTAGCACTGTAACAGTTTTCTTTTTTTTTTTTTAAATGACAAAGGTATCCATTTATGAAAATGTGAACAGCGGTGATCCCGAGGATCACCGCTGATCTCAACTCATTAATGGTTTATGAAACAGAGATGATCTGGGGAGAACATGTTCTCCGCTAAACATCTCCGTATACTGAGAATCTGTCATTGACTGACACAGAAACAGCCAGTTTATGAAGGTGCGATCTCAGCACTTCACTGGCGTTCTGTGTCAGAATTCACCCTCCCCGATTCACCAACTCAGAGGTGGTGCATCAGGGAGTGAAGAGAGAATCCCAGGGGAAACTGAGGGGGAAGAAGGAAGATTACTGACTTCGTTCTTCCTCCATCAGACCCCCCAAGACAGTAAACATGTCCCCCTGTCATGTTTATGTCATATATATATATATATATATATATATATATATATATATATATATATACAGTAGTACTTTGGATTACGAGCATAATCTGTTCCAGAAGCATGCTTGTAATCCAAAGCACTCGTATTTCATTGCAAGCATCAATGCAAACTCAGATAATTGGTTCCACAGTCACTGCTTGTGTATGCAGTACCGCATGTGGCCAGAGGTGCGGGGGTGCCAGAGACACTCTGAGATACTCGGGAATGGAGTGTCTCTGAGCGTCACCGGCACCCCCGCACCTCTGGCCACCCCAGCAGCTTGAATCTTGCTCATCTTGCAAGACAACGCTCGTAAATCGAGTCAGGATTTTTTTTTTAAAATAGCTCGTATTGCAAAACGCTCATATACTGCGTTACTCGCAATCCGAGGTTTCATTGTGTGTGTGTGTATATATATATATATATATATATATATATATATATATATATATTATGTAGGGGGACTTATTATTTTATTAATGAGGTGGGCGGTCTCCTGGGACTGTCTGTGTACAGAGCAGTGATAATGTATCACTGCTTAAAAAAAGGACACCTGGAGTGTTTCAGTGAATTTCTGGTACTGTAATCTCGCTATGTCTCACAAGATTCCTGGATCAGGGGGCGTTCTCCACTGTTCAAAGTGTTTTTAGATCACTTCACAAAAGAAGTGATCTACACCCTTTCATAAACAGGCACTCAGAGGAGAACGATCTCCACTGTGAATGCTGGAGAACTAAGCAATGGATATTTTCCACTGCTTCAAAAAACGGACACCAAAATCTCTTTTGCAACAAAGTTTGTGAAAGCATGATCCACACTTTAACCTGATATGGATGGATAGACACAGTGCATTCATAGTAATAGTTTCACTCTTTTTAGACACTAATTAAAGTTCCTTAGCTCATTTAAAATTCCCACCGCAGACACTCTTCAGCTCAAAGAAAAAAGACTCTATAGAAATGTAATTTGTGGATAAAAGTAATTAAAAGGTAAGAAATGCTGGACACCAAGAGCGCTGAATTTCAGAAGAGTAAGAACACCGGCTCTACTTTATAATAATGTGGAAAAACTAGTAGCTAAGTTCCAGGTAACATGGAGCAAAGATTTTTTCATTAAAGTGGAGTTCCAGGCTAAATTGAAACTAGGTCTTAATCAATTGAGCACACCCCCCCTCGTTTTTGGATATTCTTTTTTTTTTTTTGCTGTTTTGTACCTTTTTTTTTGTTTTCCTGCAGGACTTCCGTCCTACCTCGCCGCAGCAAGGTACGTCATCATCGGCCCCTCCTTCTCCCCGCTGCCTTCTGGGACCTGTGTGTGTTCCAGAAGATGATGGGGCCATTAAAAAAAAGGGCAGCGCGACTCGCGCATGCACAGAAGGAAACCGGCTGTGAAGCCTGAAGTCTTCACTACCTGTTTCTCTTGGTTGCGATGCCAGTGCCTGCACCCGAGCCGATAAATTTTTATTTATTTTTTTATCCCTATTTCCAAATAGTTATCAACATGTCTGTTAAGCATGTTTAATTACATATCTTGGTAATTTCATTCCATTAATTAGCAATTCTGTGTTCATCCTGTTAATTATCAAACTAAACTTCTTTGTGCAGAGCATTTAAACTTGCCCCTCTGTCTTCCTTGTTACACTTGAGAAAGTAGCGCGCAAGCACCGTACAAGCTTTGCGCATGCTCTGAAACGCGTTGTGGTTCTCCCCTCACCCCGGTGACGTCACTTGCCTATCCTAGCTAATTCCATCAGGCATACCCGGAAGAACACAGGACTTGCTGGCTTCCTTCCTGCTTCACCGTGGTCACCGCGGCGGGTACTTCTCTTACTTAGGAGACGCTGATGACTGTTCCCTGTGGGTTTCAGCCCTAGATGAGCATACCTCCCCTTACTTATATGTAAGTGTTTTAAACTACATGTTATTGTACATTAAACATTGCACTCACAGGCGCATTTCTGTGTTTTCTTTTTTAAATCCATGTCTTTATGGATGTTGTTTGTCTACTGATGCGCAGTCATGCTGGAACAGGAAGGGGGCCAACCCAAACTGTTCCTACAATGTTGGGTGCAAAAAATTGTCCAAAATGTCTTGGTATGCTGATGCCTTAGGAGTTCCCTTTCCTGGAACTAAAGGGCCAAGCCCACCCCTGAAAAACAACCTCACACTATAACCCCCCCCCCCCCTCCACCAAATGATTTGGACCAGTGCACAAAGTAAGGTCCATAAAGACATGGATGAATGAGTTTGGGGTGGAGGAACTTGACTGGCCTGCACAGAGTCCTGACCTCAACAGAACACCTTTGAGATAAATTAGAGCAGAGACTGTGAGCCAGGCCTTCTCATCCACATCAGTGCCTGACCTCACGAATGTGCTTCTGGAAGAATGGTCAAACATTCCCATAGACACACTCCTAAACCTTGTGGACAGCCTTCCCAGAACAGTTGAAGCTGTTATAGCTGCAAAGGGTGGGCTAACTCAATAATGAACCCTACAGGCTAAGACTGGGATGCCATTAAAGTTCATGTGCATGTAAAGGTCCCAATACTTTTGTGTATCTATACTTACCTATTCTGAAGGAGCTCCGATCCGGTCACATTATTGCCCTGGTGGCTGGCTTCCGTGAAAAGGAGAGATCGTGGACAATGGCTGCAGTTCCTGGGAGGTGACATCATCCATAGGCTTACTATGGGGCATCTGTTGTTGGCTGTTCCACTTCTGCATCCGTTGTTGGCTGTTCCACATCTACACTAAAGCCAGCACTGGTCACCCTTAGAATAGGTAAGTATGAGCATCTTCCTTCTATAAGGTACTGTATATACTTGAGTATAAGCTGACCCGAATATAAGCCGAGGCACCTAATTTTACCACAAAAAACTGGGAAAACTTATTGACTCGAGTATAAGCCTAGGGTGAGAAATGCGCAGTGGAAAAGAGGGTCAACAATGCCCATTTGCAGCCTCACTGTGCCCATTTGCAGCCATAGGTCCCCCCAACTTCAAACTCCGTAGTTAAGAGTTCCTAGATGCCCCCTAGCTGCAGCCAAAATTTGGGGTCTCTGGACCCAAAGGGTCCCGAAATGACATTGCTGCAGATGGACACAGTTGACCGAATTCGGGGCCCCGTATCTCGGGGCCACTTGGTGCTAGGAACCCCAAATTTGGTATGCAAACCCAGTGGAACTAGCACTACAACATATCCAAAGGTGGGGTGGCCCCGAGATACGGGTCCCCAAAGTCGGTTCGGAAAATGTCAAGCACTTTTCTGCAGCAGAGAATGACATTTTCCGAACCGACCTTGGGGCCCCGTATCTCGGGGCCACTTGGTGCCACTTGGTGGATATGTTGTAGTGCTAGTTCCACTGGGTTTGCACACCAAATTTGGGGTTGCTAGCACCAAGTGGATCCGAGATACGGGGCCCCAAAGTCGGTTCGGAAATTGTCATTCTCTGCTGCAGAAAAGTGCTTGACTCGAGTATAAGCCGAGGGGGGCATTTTCAGCACAAAAAAATGTGCTGAAAAACTCGGCTTATACTCGAGTATATACGGTAGTTAGTATAGGGCTTAGAATGAAGGTGGGAGCAGGTTTTAGCTTAGATAGTAGTATTTGACTGGGCTTCTACTTTAGTGTAGTTTACAAGGCAATTTTCTGTATTTTTAATTTTGCAGCTTTCTGGTAATCCTGCCATAAACACCCATATTCAGGCACTTTCTGTTACAGGGTGACAACAGTCTGTCCCTGTCTATCAGTTTTTTCATGCATTGTTACCCTGTAAGAGAGAAGGAGCAAGGAGGTAGGATTTTATATGAAGCACGTGGTTGCAATTGAGTAGAATGGTGGGTATTAATAAGTTTATTATTTCATAAACACAGAAATACACACGTCAAATATTTCATATACATAGAAATACACACTTAATCGTGATGTCAATTTCTAAAACAGTTATAAATAGTAATGACATTGTTGTAAAAAAAAATTTGGCATGATAACATTTCAAAATCCACCAAAACGCATGTATATACATATATTGCAAAGTAACACCTGCATGGCCTATGGCAGGGGTGGGCAACCTCGGCCCTCCAGCTGTTTTGAAACTACAAGTCCCATGACTTCCCTTTTGCAGGGAAACAAAGAGGAAGTAACACCCATCAGGGTTTACTTCCTCTTTAAATGAGGGATGAAAACAAGGATACAAAGGAACCCCCAAACCCGAGGATGCCTAACATACAAATATTGACTTAAAGCAGGTTGGTTTGGCCCTGTTCATTGATGCCGTCTATCACAAAGATAGAGAAGAGAAGGGATGGAGACATGCACTGCACAAATATTTGTACTAAAACACACAGGTTTTTAACTACTTCCATACAGGGCATTTTCACCCCTTTCCTGCCCAAGCCAATTTTCAGCTTTCAGCGCTGTCACACTTTGCGCGGTCATACTACACTGTACCTAAATGAAATTTTTATCATTTTTTCCCCACTAATAGAGCTTTCTTTTGGTGGTATTTGATCACCCCTGCGGTTTTTATTTCTTGTGCTATAAACAAAACAAGAGTGACAAGTTTGAAAAAACACAATATTTTTAACTTTTTGCTATAATAAGTATCCAAAATTTTTTTTTTTTTTTAAACAACTTTTTTCCTCATTTTAGGCTGATACGTATTCTTCTACATATTTTTGGTAAAAAATATCGCAATAAGCGTATATTTATTGGTTTGCGCAAAAGTTATAGCGTCTACAAAATAAGGGGATAGATTTATAGCATTTTTATTATTATTTTTTTTTTACTAGTAATGGCGGCGATCTGCGATTTTTATTGTGACTGCGATATTGCGGCGGACACATCGAACAATTTTGACACATTTTTGGGACCATTCACATTTATACAGCGATCCGTGCTATAAAAATGCATTGATTACTGTATAAATGTGACTGGCAATGAAGGGGTTAACCAGCAGGGGGCGCTGCAGGGGTTAATGTGTTGCTAGGGAGTGATTCTAACTGTGTGGGGAGGGGATTCACAAGGGGAGGAGACCGATCTGTGTTCCTCTGTACAAGGAACATACCATCGGTCTCCTCCTATCTGACAGGACGTAGATCTGTGTGTTTACACACACAGATCCACGGTCCTGCTCGGTTACCGGGCAATCGCGGGTGCCCGGCGGACATCGCGGCCGCCGGGCACACGCACCGGGACCCGAGCGATGCGGCCTCCGTTGGCGCGCGCGCGCCCCCTGGGCTGCCTGGAAGGCTGCGCCGTCATATGACGGCGGCCCAGGATAACAGCTGCACTGTCCAGCCGTCATATGACGGCGGGCGGGCAGCAAGTAGTTAAACAAAGACTGGCAAATGGCCCCTTAGGGCTCCTTACACCCCTGTGCGCAATACACAACAGTGTGTGATAAAGTATATGTGTGTTACATTCTAAATAGCACTCAAACTTCTAAACAAGGTAAAGAAATGGATTTCTGCAACGCACAGAAATGCATGCTCTGAGCATTAATAATTCTTATGTATGAAGGAGCTCTTGGTGTTCCATTTTTTTTTTGGGGGGGGAGGGGGGGTTATATATTTCATGGTTGACTTATGCCCCGTACAAAATGTGCGATCGGATCGTGTTGTCGGAAATTCCGACCGTGTGTGGGCTCCATCGGACTTTTTCCATCGGATTTTCCGACACACAAAGTTTGAGAGCAGGCTATAAAATTTTCCGACAACAAAATCTGTTGTCGGAAATTCCGATCGTGTGTACACAAATCCGACGGACAACGTGCCACGCATGTTTAGAATAAATAAAGAGATGAACGATCGGATTTTCCGACAACTTTGTGTGACCGTGTGTATGCAAGACAAGTTTGAGCAAACATCCGTTGGAAAAAATCCTAGGATTTTGTTGTCGGAATGTCCGAACAAAGTCCGACCGTGTGTACGGGGCATTACAGTGAATGTGAATGCTTTTTTGATAAAATCTAAATCAACAAGTTCCCTTTAGGGCCGTTCACACCACAAAAACGTACTCCAGATCCGTTACAGACGTGTTTCTGCATGCACATTTTTTATGTGTTTTTGATTATTTTCTGGATGCATTCCATATGCTTTTTCCTTCTTTTTTTTCAGTTTTTTTTTTTGCACTGTACTGGCGTCCGGTGCATTTTTGATGCATTCTTGTGCATTTTTGATGCATTTTTCTGCATTCCAGTACAGTCCAGTGCAGAAAAAATGCAGAATGTTTTACTTTTTTTTTTTCTGGAACTGGAACGCCCTGGAACTTACAGCACTGGTGTGATTTATGCCATTGGAAACCATATAACCTACTGTCTAGACCTTTTTTTAAGCAGAAAAAAATGCACTGGACTGCATGTGGTGTGAACTTGCCCTTAATGCCCCCCTCCCCAGCAACACATCCTCACCTTTTCTTTGTTTCGCATCCTCTGCCAGCAGCAGAAGAAACCACCCTGGGCAAGCTACAAATCACCCAAGTCGTAGCTGACTCAGGGCTATAGACTCTACCCAATGACAGTGCTAATGCTTGGGGATTGGCTCGGCACTGTCACATGCTCCTCCATACCTGTGGGTACCAGGTATTTTCTTCACTCCCGGCAACTGAATGGAGTGAAAGGAAGGTGAGTATGGGCTGCTAGGGAAGGGGGTATCAAGCAAATGTGTTGCTTTGCTCCTGCATGGTCCTGAAGTTCTCATTTAATTTAAAAGCCTCAGATTATCATAGGTATGTATGGTTACAATGAAAACCTAGAAAAGAATCCATCTTTTTGTCCTCTGCCTATGGTTTAGGATTTCAAAAGAATAATATATTGTGTTTCATGAAAAGCGTGCTTGTTTCCATAACTACATTTAGGCCATAATGCTGCAGTGCGAGATTAGTTTTGAATTGAAATAGAATTGCACCCTTCAGTCTGTTCCCCAAGGACCCGCATTGTTTATATGATGTATGTTGCTCTCGGTAACCTGCATTTCCCAGCCAATTCAACATCTCACTGTTCTTGTTTTCTGTCATGGCTGCAGTCATTATCTCACACTACCTCGCACCAGGTTCAGTCAATCATTTGACCAGCATCTAAGAGAACCAAGGTATATCTTTGTATTCTTTTAATGGTGTGTGGTGCTTCTGCACATGCTGTGTGTCTGAATCATTTGCTGTGGAAGCAATTTAGCGTGCTTTTTTTTTCCTCTTGGTGATCCTTTACATTAAAATTCCATATATTGTTTTTACCTTCAGTAAAAAGGCCAATTATTGGGGTCGCCAGCTGTTCCAAAACAGTTTGGAACTCTAACTCTGTCATCCAACAGAAAAATTCCCAATGAAATCTGCTGTGGTTCGCTGTCTATGGAAATGCAAGTCCACTTATTATCTATCCACCACCCCTAAATAAAAAGCTCTAAATTTAAGCACGGATCATTTAAGAAAAAAATCCAAACAAAATAAAAACGTAAAACTAACTCTATACCCTAATTTTCAGCACCTTTGCCTAGCTGACGGTGATGTCATTGGGAACGTTGAGGATCCTAAATCTTGCAAAAAAATACCCCAGCACCATGCAAGAGTACGTTTTTGGGACACTTGCTTTTCCAAGAGGCCATGAGAAGACCCAGTGATGTCATTCTTACCTAGGCAAGCCTGTTGGAGGCCAGGGTGTATGGTGGATTTTTTTTTTTTTTCTTGCTTTAAGCTTGCATTTTTTGTTTGTGGTGCAAGTTGGGGGTAGCTTAATAAGTGTGCCTTGTATTTTCAAGCAAGTTCCTTTTTTAAAGCCCTGTACAGGACAAAACTTTTTTTTTATCTTGCATAGAGAAAAGAAGGGTTTTGGTTATACTTACGCTTTAAGAATTTGTTCTCTTCCCTTAAATACCTTGATCCTGATATAGAGTAATGCTCAAATTAGGTTGGGATTAGCAATACATGATCTACCTATCATATTCGAGTGGACTGACCTCATAAATCACACTATTTACTATTCTGTTTTTATGCTAATACCTAGGCATTCACACTTGCCTCAAAGAGGTTACTTTCAACTTTTGCAAAGGAAGTCTGTACTCCATGCCTTGTGCGTTTGTGCCTTTAGCCTCTTCATTACAGCAGCCTGCTTCCACATACATAACATGCTTGGAAGTATTTTTTTAGATGGGTAAACCTGGGGAGGTGAGTGGGGGGGGGGGTAAAAGGACAGATTTTGGCAGACTTCATAATAGCAGGTGTGATTGCCATGGCCTTTATGTTCTTGGACCATGTGAAAATTATTCAAGTAAGTATAAACCTTTAAATAGCACATTAGTAATTATTTTTAAGGTCAACTCCATCTAGAGCTGATATTTTAGTTTTTGGCAGAGAGTTATGTTACTCGTTGGTGTCCTAAATCCCAAGGTGACTCCACTTGTGAAATACCCCATGGTAGTTTAAGTACCTGCCCCTTCAAAGAGATCAACGGTAATATGTCACTCTTGTCTACCAGGATTCCTCAGCAGTTTACCCTACATTATATGGAATCTATAGACAAGAGTGACCCTCCATATATGACTTTGCTTTGGCTGCAGAAGTTGATTACAGCTTGAAATCCTAACGGAGATCCTGGATAGTGGCAAGAAGCCAAACTAGGAATTGCCCCAGAAATATCAGTTTTGGGTAGAGTTGGCCAGTAAACATTGCTTTTGCAGTGGTTTCAAATGTTGAAATATTTGATTGCATGGATAATGAGCTTTTTGTCTCTGCCCGTTTCTTGGCAGCACGGAACACCCCCTTTACCCTATCTTTTGTGAAGATGCTATCCGATTACTGCGCTCCCGTAAGATGTGCCGTACTTATTCTGAGGGTGCTTACAATGATCATGAGAGGTATACATGGTGTGGAACATGCTACAATACCTCCATGCTGTGTGCCCTTTATATATATATATATATGGCTATGTATGCCTATATATAACAAAGTGCACACAGTAGATTAGATGCCTCTGCATGGAGTGTTTGCTCTTTGATTTTGTTTGACAAGTACCTCTTTTTTTAGTTTGCTTGTACACAGAGCCCAGCAAAGCATGCAGGCCTTCTTTCCTGATGGGTGTTCTTACTCAAAATAGGTGGTAGGGGTCTGCTCTAAGGGTATTGATATCACTGGCAGTACAGCTAAATAAAACAGTAGACCCAGGACCAGTATACCTAAAGTTGTACATTAAATCCTGCACATTTATCGAAAAGACATCAGACATCATTTAGAGGTTGTTTGGATATTGGAAACTTTTTACATATATGGTGGGAATGTCCTAAATTAAAACTTTTGGTATGATATGATGGTATATATATGATAATTTTGGTCTGATATATATATTTATATATATATATATATAAAAGAAAAGACATCAGTATCTACCATGAGACTACACAAGTTACCAGGGGCACCCCACAAACAAGGCTAGTGGGTAAATAAGGTCTGTATATATAAAGTTTCAGGGTGCAACCACTTTCACCAGGGATGACCCTAAAGGCTGCCCAGCCCTGGGATCAGTAGGAGGCAATCTCTCCTGGAGGTTAGCCTTGTATGTATACACATACTGAGGACAAAGGTGGACATTGTCTTCCGCAGTGAACTATCTTAGTACACTGCAGGCTGCTTCCCAATAAGAAGCGAATTGCTGCTTATGATACTTGTCAAGTCTTTTAAAGTTGAACTCTATGCAAACAGCTACATACACAGATGAAATACATTTATGCATGTTAGTTTACTTGTCAAATGATTTGTGTCAAATTTAGTCAAATGATTCCATTTATGGCTCATTTACACTTGCTTCAAAATGTGCCATTGGACACACTTTTTTAAAGTACTCTGAATGCCAATCGAAGAACCTGTCACTAAATAAAATGATTATCTTACAGTCCTGTTCACTCATTGTGTTTGCTATGCTTAAAAAATTATATGCCATGTTGCTTTCTTGGTGCTTCAAAGCATCTCCAAAGCCTCCATAGAAGTCTATGGCAATGCTCGCTTACAACACCAGAAGCTTTTGAGAGGCTTTTATTCAGCGTTAGCTTTGATTTGGAGGTATTGCAGGTATGAGATATCCCAGGATACACTGGGAAACCAAGATGCGAACTGGAAAGATGTCATCAGCGGTCACTTTTGGTTCATGTGTCTATTATCTGGAAGTGTCTGGTGCAGACGTCACATCTGGTGTGCAGTGAGGACCATTGGGAGGGTGAGTGGGGTCCAAACTGGAGTGGAGCAATTAGCAGATGGCACATGTGGTGTGCAACGTGGGAACGATATAGTGGAAGGTGAGCAGGGACCGGAGGTAGGGGACTGAGGGACAGAGGATCAGCAGAGCTGGGGTGCCAGAGCAGGAGAAACTAGCAGATGTCACATGTGGTGAGCAGCATGGGTGCAATATAGCGGGAGGTGAGCGGGGACCGAAGAGAGAGGAGGATCAGCAAACCAGAGGAACAGCGGAACTGGGGGTTACTACTGAGTGGGAGATCATCGGAGCTGGGGGTTACTGCTGATTAGAGGATCTGCCAAACAAGGATACTAAAAAGCTGGGGATCTGCTAAATGAGGGTACTAATACTCTGGGGATCTGCTGAACAGGGGTACTAATAAGCTGGGTATATGCTAAGTGGGGGTACTACTGAGCCAGGGTTATACTGAGCCCCTTTAAACAAATAGAAAATCAACACAATCAGGGCATTTGCCAAGCTTCATTAAAGCTTCAAAAGAGCATCACAGAAGCATCAAAAACACATTAAAAAAAGCATGTTGAAGCGGTAGGCACTTTAATGTGTGTTAAAGTTGAAGCAAATATAAATGAGCCCTAAGAGAATTATACAACCCAGCCAGACTGTACAGCCAGGCCTTTGACCTGATTTTTCTCTTTCAGTTAAGCAATGAAGGTAGCTTACATCCCCACCCCCAACCTGTCACTGCACAGTGAAGGAACAGCACCAGTTCACTCCTCTGTTCACATTCCTCCTGTTACCGTGTTCCTTTTTAGCACATGTGCAAGCAGAACACCTGATTGGATCTAGTGCTGCCCCTTCCACTTTAAGTTCTTACAGGAGTTTTCTGCTGAGTCAAATTCCGCGACTAGCCATATTTAAGAATATATTTTATTATTTGGTACTAAAAACATAACCGCATTAAAGCGGAGGTTCGCCCACTGCTGCAAAAATTAAAAGCCAGCAGCTGCACATATAACAGCTGCTGACTTTTAATATTCGGACACTTACGTGTCATGAAGTTCAGTGATGTCAGCACCACAGCTGATGTTTCCATCAGCTGTCAGGTGCTGCCACCTCCATTGCTAGTAAGGGAACCTGGGAGTGTAGCCTTACGGCTTCACACTGGGAACCCTACTGCGCATGCGCGTGGCTCTGCTCTCCTCTTCTACTGGCGGAGGAGGAGGAAGCCCGAGCGGTGGCGCAAATGTCCGTGGCTGAGGCTCCCGGAAGTGGGGACAGGATACCTGTGAAAGACAGGTATCCTGTCGTCCCCCCCGAAAGGTGCCACCGGAGGGGGGAAGGAGTACAATGAGCGGAAGTTCCACTTTTGGGTGGAACTCCGCTTTAAATGGTGTTTTTATATTTGCTTAGAGTTCAACTTTAACTCAGTGCTGTCTCATGACAATCTTAGGATAGGACTACACAGGCCATTAAATTTCTTTGATACTGAGAGATTTAAATGCTTGTTGGATGATCTTATTACCAACACATTGATATCAGTGTACTGCACAAGGGGCGACTACCAACAAGTGTTCTCACTCTCAGCTCTCAGTAGCAAAGAGATTTAATGTGTAACTAAAAACAAAACCTTTTTTTTTTTTCATTTTGGAAAGAGTAAGAGAGGGTTAAACCCCTGTGAGTTTTTTTTTTTTTTTTGCCATCTGTGTCCCACTCAGGAGATTTCCCTTCTCTTCCTGTCCCATAGCCAAATCCCTGCAAAGTGAGGGAATCCTAGGGTGTCACCAGAAATAGTGTAATCATTGGAAGATTTCTCCTCTATCAATGTTCTGATGGCAACCCAAAATTTTGGATTTTCTTTACTTTCACTTTCAATGATAATGGTAAACAGGACAACTAGAGAGGGGGAATCTCCCTGATGGGGTCACAGACAACAATAAAAAAACCTACAGGAGTTCGGATCTCTCTCCACCCTAATGCCCTGTACACACGATAGGATTTTCTGATGGAAAATGTGTGATAGGACCTTGTTGTCTTAAATTCCGACCGTGTGTGGGCTCCATCACACATTTTCCATAGGAATTTCCGACACACAAAGTTTGAGAGTTTACTATAAAATTTTCCGACAACAAAATCCGTTGTCGGAAATTCCAATCGTGTGTACACAAATCCGGCGCACAAAGTGCCACGCATGCTCAGAATAAATTAAGAAACGAAAGCTATTGGCTACTGCCCGTTTATAGTCCCGACGTACGTGTTTTACGTCACCGCGTTCAGAACGATCGGATTTTCCGACAACTTTGTGTGACCGTGTGTATGCAAGACAAGTTGGAGCCAACATCCGTCGGAAAAAATCCATGGATTTTGTTGTCGGAATGTCCGATCAATGTCCGACCGTGTGTACAGGGCATTAAACTAAAATACAAGTTTTGCCTTTAGTTACACTTTAATCACCCATAAAACCCCAGAACTACACAGGTGTTCTAGAAAAGTAAAAACTCCAGACTCAGACTGCAGGAAGAGAAATGTTTAAAGTGACCCTATGGTTGTAACAACCAAAAGAAACAAACATTTACAGTATATAGTATAATGGCCAACCCCATATTTCCGCATGCATAGTCAAATTTGCACCTCTGAATCTCAGACTGCTCTAGTATGCAAATATGCACTACTAGTGAACAGAAGCAGGCCACTAGTAGTGGATATTTATATACTAGTTGCATATTAGTTTTCGTGGTTGAGAGCCCGGTTCTGTCCACTGCCATTGCTGTGTCTCGGTATTGGTAAGTGAGGTTACTCATCATAGCAAAGGGTCAATATCGATAAGGCATAAGAGAAGGTGAGGTTAGGCTGTTGACTAGGAAAGCTGGCCGATATTTGCATTGTAGAGCAAACCGGTGTTCAAGCAACTTGAAGGTGATATTGTCAGTGTGGCAGAAAGTGAGAGTAAATACAAAATTGTGAACTGCAGGTCCAGAGGAGATCATTTCCAATGTGCCAGTTTGTTGTCCTCAATTTGGAGAGATTTCCATTCACTTGCTTTTGTTTGTCTTGACAAGAAGTGAAGAAAAATCTCTCTGATGGGGACATAGACAGTGTAAGAAACCCGACAGATATAATTCTTCCTCAGTCTATCCAAAACTAGTTAATCTCTTAGCTAAAGAAGACACTATGCACCACTTTAAAAGGTCTTTAAGCCAAAAGTAGAACATTGAAACCTGCCACAAACCTTTGCAGTTCCAGCTGAGCATAGGAAAAAAATAACCAGAAAAATGCTTATCAAAATGTTTAATAGATCAAGAGATGCAGACAGCAAAAATGATGTGCGGCTTTTCCTGTCAAATGTGCCCCAACTCTTCCCAAGGCTTCAAAATGATCAACTAGGCCACCCATTACATTAAAGGACCAATGAAGGTGCTTAGGAGCTGGTCTCAACCTTTCCATTGGCTATATTATCGTTGGATCTACTGATGATTCAGCACGTTATCTCATGTTTTTCAACCTTATGCTTAGTTAAACTTGCCTAGGTTTGTACCAGGTTTACTTTCAAATTCAAGGAATAATATATAAACTTTTAAGGTATTATTTAAATGTGGGTAGTATATGGTGATCGATAGTGCAAGGGGCTGTTTGAACAGTCTGTTCAATTTATATTGTATCAGCTAGATTGTAGTATTACACAAGTGATTACAACAGATTGTAACATGTGGTGCCAGGAAAATGGGCTGCAGGCTGTCAGTTATTGTGGTATCGGCCCATGGGTGGATGACTGTATAGACAGAGTTGAGAACCTTAACAACAAATATCTGCAAAAGCTAAAGATCTAAGCCTATTATCCTTCATTTACTGCTTTTAGCAAAGCTGGCCATAGATAGAGAGATTTTCTTTGTTGCAGGAAAGAAAATCGCTTGATTACCTCATCAACACAGTGAGTGTTTGATGGGGGGAATCCCTCCTACGGAGCTATTGTATTCACCGGGAGGGGGGAGCTGTCATGACTGGGAGAACACCAACCATTCCCCACTCTATCCAAAATGTTAAAAGTTTTCTTTTTAGATACCCTTTTAAAACAAAGTGTAGGAAATTTCATGTTAGGTTCTCCTTGTTTATGTATAGCACCACAAAGCAAGTTCTTTAATCACACATTAAATATATGAACAGTTTTACATCCATTGTACTGTTTGTCATGTGTTTAGGAGGACTGGACAGGAGAAACGAGTGCCTAATGTAAATTGTGATGAATCTTCCCCATCTCCTGAAAGGTATAATTATTAGCATCCTATGTAGTATATGAGTAGATAGTTGTATTGTGTTACAGAATATTGGAGGTTGTACAGCCTTGGAAGGATTTAATTTGATTAAATTGTTACCTAACGATGACACCTGTTTTATTGTGGGTGTCGAGAAGGATCAGGTCTATAAAATGCATTGATCAGTGCATTATAGTATATGGAGCCATACAATTTCATGGTGTCATCTAGATGCCATTCCAGGAATCTGTCCCTTCCCATTCCAACTGCCTGTAAATGACCAGTAAATCATATGATTTACTTAAAGTGTAGTCAATACTAAAAGGGAACTTGAGGAAAATATCTTTGTGATAGAAGACTGATTGAAGCTCAAATATAATTACATAGTTGGTAAGGTTGAATAAAGATAAGTCCATCCAGTTCAACCTGTGTAAAAATAAATAAATAATTTCCCACATTCCCGTATATTGTTTTCACTAAGATGCCCATCCAAAGAGTCTTTTAAAACTATCCATACTTCCTGTCGACCTGTGTCCTCCTCTGTGCCCCCCTTCGTACCCCGCAGCACTGCCATCTTCCCTCCTCTCCTCTCCCATTGGCTGCTACAGGGAACTGTTTTGATGGAGAGCGAAGGAAGGGGCCGGAAAATTATCTTTTTTGAATGAGCAGAGTCAGTGATCACTGACTCTGTCCATTCAAAACTGATGCTTGAGTTTATGAATGGAGAGGAGCCTCTGTCTCCTGTTCATTTATCTTCAGTGCAGCTGAGGCTGCAGAGAAAGGGACTGGGAATCTGTGTCCCCAGTCCCTTTTTTCTGTCTCAAATGGGAGATGTCAGAGGTCTGTCTAGACCCTGATATCTCACCAAAGCCCACTATGGCTAATAAAAAAAAGAATTGCAATAAATATTAAAACAATAAAAATTGTAAAAAAAAAATACAAAAATAAAATTGTAAAAATACTGACACTGCCCCCCCCCCCAAAAAAAAGCATTGTGAAGAAAAAAAATGAATTGTAAAAAATTATAAAAAATACAATTGTAAAAAATAAAAAAAATACAAATTAAAAATTAAAAAAAAAAAATTCTGACACTGTGCATTGCTCTGACACCCTCCACTACCCTACTGACACCACCCACTGGCCCCCAAAAAGCATTTTGAAAAGATGAAAAATAATACTAAAAAAGTACTGACACCGTCCACTGCCCTACTAACACCATCCTGCACATACTACCCACCACTGTACACTCCGTACCACTCACCTGCACATACTACCCACTGCCATACACTCTGCACTCCTCTCCCTTGCACATACTACCTGCTGCCATACACTCCATACTCTTCTCCTGCACATACGACCCACCACCATACACTCCGCACTCCTCTCCTGCACATACTACCCACCGCCATACTCCCCAAACTCCTCCCCTGCACATACTACTCACTGCCGTGCACTTTGCACTGTACTTTCCCTATTCAACATTACCACATTGTGCACAATGTTAGTCACCCCAGACTCTATTTACCCACACTCCCTTTAAGCCACACGCAATAATTTGTGCAATTTAAACCACACCCAATGTTTGATCGATGCCTAGGGCCCACTTTTGATCTTGCACATGGGCCCACAGATTTCATGATACGCCCCTGATGTGCTTTCACTAAACTGTTCCACAACATGTTTGCTCTACTACCCAGTAGCACTTGCAGACATGTGCTTCTAGCTGTAAAGTGTGGGGGAAGGAGTCAGGAGCAGCACCAAACCTCAAAATTTACAATCTGTGATCATCATTTTTTTTATATTTTGTTTCACTCTACTGGATGCCTCTGGAGATATGTAGCTAAATTCAGCAAATGATCTACAGAAGGAGGTGTATTCAGGGAAGACTGAAGAGAGGAGTCCAAAGACTCACTGTAGTTCAAGAAATACAAAACCAACCATTCTTTCTGCTGTTTGTTGGTCTGGACAGTTATAAAGAACATGTAATTGTGAAGTAAACATCATGCTCCCCTACAGCACATTGCTGGATCAGGCTGTAATAAAATAATCACATGACACAAGGAGCACGGCATGCATAATAGGGCATTATTATTCAAGTGTGCTTAAGGTAGCATGATCATTACATACAGTCCTGGTTAAAAAGTAAGATTTACTTATCAAAACCATGGTAAGCTGTTTCCATGCTCATTCTTATGATGCAGCAAAGAGGCATTCGGTTTTATACACTGATTTCGTTTCATGCATTGGTGGGTAAATAAAACAAGCCTTTAGCAAACTCTGTTCACAAAATCTCAATTTCTAGCAGTAGCGGCTGGTGAAGTTTTAAGGTGGGGCGCCAGAACCTGCAGGGGGTCTCTCAGTGTATATCCCATATAGGGGTCTCTCAGTCTCAGTATATGCCATGTTAAGGGGTCTCTCGGTACTAGTATACAGACATCCCAAGTCTCCCACATGGTGAGCCTCCCGCATTTCGAGGACGGCTCCCGGACACCCGCAAGTGCTGCTCAATATCCCGGCTGCGGGGCTGATCCTGCATGGTTCCCTGGTTCACAGCCGAGGATGATCGGTGCAGCAGGAGGGACAGCTGTGAACACTGATCTCCCTGTATAGCTGACATCCGCTTCACCTTCTCTCCCTCTGGCGGCTGTCGGCTAAAAAGCTATACAGGGAGATCGGTGATCACAGCTGTCCCTCCTGCTGCACTGATCATCCCTGACTGTTTCCTGTATCCTCCACCTCTGGCCCCCCTCCGTATCCTTCTACCCCCCTGTTCTTCTCCCCCCTGTTCTTCTACGGCTCCCCCCCCCCTCTGTTCTTCTCCAACTCCCTGTCCTCCTCCTCTGCCTCTGAAAAAACTACTGACACACTCCTCTACTGACACTGTCCACTACCCCCACCCCCAATCATTGTGAAAAATTTGAAATTAAAAAAAAAATTGTAAAAAATAATTAAAAAAATAAAATTGTATAAAAAATAATAATAAAAATAAAGAACTACTGACACCATCCACTGCCCTACTGACACCATCCTGCACATACTACTCACCGCTGTACACTCCACACTCCTCACATGCACATTATACCCACCTACATACACTCCGCACTCCTTTCCTGCACATACTACCCACCGCCATACAATCCACACTGTACATTCCTTATTTAAGATTACTACATTATGCAGTATGTAAGTAATCTCAGACTCTTTTAAACCACACCCCATTTAAGACACACGCAATATGCAGCACGGTTTAAGCCACGCTCACCTCCCTGAAATGAGTTTTTGCAGGTTGGGATGTCTGAGTATAGTGAGACACTCCCTATTATGGGATATACAGACTGAGAGTGAGAGAGACCCCCCCCCCCCCCCCCTATGTGGGATATATACTGAGAGACCCCTATTATGGAATATACTGAGAGAACCGCTATAATAAAATAGGGGGTCTCTCAGTATATCCATAATAGGGGGTTTTAGTATATATCCCATAATAGGGGGTCTCTCACTCTCAATCAGTACATCCCATATTAAGGTGTCTCTCAGACTCAATATATATCCCATAATAGGGGGTTAGGGGCCCTATTATAGGATATATACTGAGATATATAGTGTGACAAAGAGAAAAAGTGACTGATCAGCACAAAAGCATGTCCTAATCTAAAGTTCTAATCTACAAACATGGAGCTTGGAGCACCAGCTCTGGATTTATGAGGTGATCCTTCTTTAAACTCTACCTCCAGTAGGTAATAAGAGAACCTAACACAACAAATGCAGGGAAGTAAAGGGTTAACCTCCTCACAACGATACACAATATAATGAGCAAATATTGTTAATCTGCCTGCTAGTAACCAACAACATGGCCGCCTTCAGAGCAGTGACAACTTTTTCCTCCTTAGCCGCTGCTCTGTCAAAACAGCCGACTCGTCTTGTACTGTACTGTGTCATAACGGCCAGGTCGTCGAAATCTCCATTTACTGATGCTGGAGAGTAACTGGAAGTGACGTGGTTGGAGATTTCGACAAGTTGCCTATTTTGACAGTACACCGGACAGACAGTATAACTCACTCGGCAACTGGAGACAAGTTCAACAAACAGTTCATAAAGATAGCAGTGCTCCGGCAACCTGTGTGACAGGGGGAGATCGGTGTCAGCCCAGGAATAAATAAGGCTGATATAAAGACACACAGTTCACCAGGTCATGCGTTGGTCAGATTAACTCCCAAGTCCAGCTGGTAATCCTGATCAAAGGAAACTCATCTTCTATTACTATAGACGTTGCAGCTCTCTTTAAGCCCAGGTTCACACGGAGCTGTGGGAATAAAGCCGTGCGAGTTCAGCTGAACTCGCACAATTTCACTCCTGCATGTCAGTTCCGATTTTGGCTGCGATTTCAGAGACATCTGTGCAGGTTTCTGCACAGATGTCAATGTAAATCACAGCCCGAAATCACAAAATGTAGTACAGAAACTACTTTCTGAATTCGGTGCGGCGCCGCAAATGCAGCGTCGCACCGATTAGAACGGTGCCATTGCAGGCAATTGCCGCATGTCATTATTTATTGTCATGTTTATTCTTATTATCTGAATACCTAAAGCCCTAAATTAAAGTACTAATCTCCAGTTCCTCGTTTAAGCAATCGGGAGACATCGTATTCAAAGTAAAAATCCAAAATGTCTCCCGCATGCACAAACGAGAGAACCTTTCTCCCTCTGGGAGTGACATGGGTATGGTCTCAATATCAAAAAGTTCCAAACCCTCTGTACTAGTACCATGTACTCAACAAAAATGCAGAGGGACACTATGCTTATCTTTTTCCTGTTCAATGAATCACCAATGTTCTCCAAACCTAGTACGCATGGTTCACACTGTCCTTCCCACATAAAAGTGACCACATGGGCACCTCAAACCATATATCACAAACTGGGTACTACAGCAAATAAATTGTTTTATGTCGAAGACCCGTCCATCTTTCCTCACAAAGGACTTTTTCCCATGGCACATACATTTAAAAGCCTTACACCTACTAAGTTTACATCTATAGGACCCCATCATGTTAAGAAACATGGGAATATCTTTGATCTTTTTATGTTCGTTTTTAATGCTACTGGGTACAATCATGCTTCTGTTGTTATTCACTCGCCTAAACACCACTTCGGGCCTTTCTGGCAATACCCGACTAAGGGCAGGATTTTGTCCCAGAATGGCCCAGTGTCTCTGAATTGCCTTCTTAATGGCCCAATGTTAATCATTAAACTTGGTAATGAACAACATATCATGGGACCCTCCAGTAGTTGTTTCAGACTTCCCTTTCTTTTCCAGCCCATCCCTGTACCGATCTATGGCTTTCTGAATGTGATCTCTCTGATATGCTTTTTCCAGAAATTTTTGGGTTAGCACCTCTGCCTGAGACAGGTACTCTGCGATGTCTGTACAGTTCCTCCATAACTGGAAGAACTGGCTATAGGGTATGTTGTCCTTCCATTTAGGGAGATGGCAGCTCCCATGATGTAAGTAGGAGTTACCCGCCGTCTACTTAAAATGGTTTCTAGAGATTACCCGGCCCTCCTTATCCTACGACAACTCCACATCTAGGATTACAAGTGAATGTGTATCCACTACATGGGTAAATTTAATCCCATATGTGTTGGAATTACAGTGGGAAACAAACCTAGCAACTGTCTTAAGGGGGCGTCCCAAATAATAACCGCGTTGTCAATATAGCGTCCGTAATATACTAGATGCCGAGCAAAGGGGTTCTTGGACCAGATGTTTTGTTTCTCCCAGAACTCTATAAACAGATTGGCATAGCATGGTGCAAAGTGAGCACCCATAGCTGTGCCAGATATCTGTCTAAAGAATGATCCATTGAACTGAAAATAGTTCCTCTCTAGGGTGAAACGGGTGCAAGAACAAATTAATTCAGATTGGGACAGATGCATGTACTCTGCCTCTGACAAAAAGTGTTCTGCAGCACGTAAACCCCCCGCGTGGGGGATAGAGGTATACAGGGAGCATACATCTAAAGAAAGCCACAGGTATCCACGTTCCCACCTGTATTGTTGTAAGGTGTCCAAAACATGAGATGAGTCCCTAATGTAGGCTGGCAGGGTAGTCACCAATGGTTGGAGAAAAATGTCCACATATTGGGACAGTCTACTGGTGACTCCATCCATACTGGCCACAATGGGTCTCCCAGGTGGGCAAACAGGATCCTTGTGGACTTTCAGGATGTGGTAAAAGTATGGTGTTTTGAAGTAATTATAACCTTTTTACTAAAAGCCTCATTAACCAAATCATATAGTTCTACCTTTTACAGAGGGAGGAAGTCCTCACTGAGTCTTTCATAGGTGGTACTGTCAGACAAGAGCCTTTCGACCTTTTTATTTTGGACCACTATACTCCCCCCTTCAGCCACCCAAGTCACCGCCTCATGATTATTTTTAAAGGTATTCAAGATGGGATGAATGGGAGGTGATGTAACTCCCAATAAATAGCCGTACAGGGGAGATATGGGCGTGACTTTATAAGGGAGGCCACGCCTCCGAAACGCGTCATCATAGCAACCCTGCAGGCTGACATTCCGCTCTCTGACTCTCGGTCTCCATCGGCTCTCTCTTCCCCCCGCAGCAGGTGCATTATAGCGCAACGCCGGCTAGTCTGGGCGCATGCGAGATCCACAGTGCACACTGGAGGTGATGTCAGGAGGCTTGTGAGCTGCCATCCGGCGTGTGGGAGGTTGTATGTTCTTCGGTCATCGGTACATCTTACAGGGGCCATCCAGGAGATGAGGTCATGAGCCCTACATGCCTTATTTGTACTTTCTAAATGTGAGTGCAATTTTTGGAAAACTTTTTCTTAATTGTTTATTAAACAGTATTATACTAGGGTGGCCGTGCGCTCTTTTCCTCTCTTTGTTTGTATAAATAAGGCTGAGCCTAGTATGCAGCTCTGTTATCATGTGAGGTGATTTAATCCCCTTATTCCCTCTATTTGTTTGTGTTGAAGAAGGGCGAGAGAGGGAGCTGCTCCAACTCGAAGTGTGCCCCTGCATCTACACAGAGCCACTCCGACCCATGCTTTGTACCCAGCTGAGCTCCTCCTCTGCAATCATTCACCACCTCCCCCTTCCTGGAGCTTGAAGGATCTCTTTCCCCTGATCTGAACTAATACAAGCTGTGCTCTTCTCTCCTCCATCTACCGATCGCTCGTCCTCCACTCTGTAGAAGAAGACGGGCCTCCGGGGTCCCTGGTGGACACATTGGGGAGGGAAACTCCATAGGAGAGACCATGCGACTTTAAGTCTGACTACCAGAGGGGGGGGGACTCAGGCCACTGAGCTTAGCAGTGCAAATGCAAGGGAAGATCTTCTATGCTCCCTGGTGCAGGGAGGGACCATTAGGGAGCTCAATAGGCGGGCAAGGTCAGTATTTTGGCCCATCCTAATGAGCTCCTATTATCACAATAGGAGACTGGCAAGCAGCCAGTAAGCATGGAGAACTGTTTACTCAGTGTTCTAAATACAACTTGTAAATTATTTTTTATACCGACATCCTGTTGCTAGGCAGATTAGGAAAAAAAAGTCTAATCATGATTAGACTTTTTTTTTCTTCTAATCTACCTAGCAACAGCAGCAGAGAGAGAGAGAGAAAAAAACTCAACAGAAAAAATTGTTACATAGTTTATTTTTATTTGTTTATTTTTTTCCTGCAACAAAACTGGTGAGGCGCTACTCCAGGACTCATTACCAGCATTGTCTGTAGATTCCCTGCAGCTGATATTTTTCCCATTGCTGACTTACCATGCCTTGTTCTGCATCCTGTCTCTGTGTACAGGCAGCCATCTTTGTAGAGGCAGGGCTTTGCTTCCTCATGTCACACCTGACTCTCTGTTAACTGGTGATCTGTTGACAGTTGGGGGGATATTCAAGAAGCAGCAGAGAAGGTGGAAGATACAAAGATTCACAAAATGAGTGAAGCAGAAGCAGGGGGATCCCTGCACTGCAGGTCCTCAGGTATACCTTTCTCTCCAGCAAGGAGAACAATGAGCAATAGAGCAAAGGTATCACCAAATCTCACTCCATATGTCCTGGGAATAGCAGTCAGTGGTATAATTGCCTAGGCAGAGGAAGTGCACTGCTATTTGCCAGGAGGAATTCTTACTTTTTTGTTCAGGCCCACTTTAATGCCAGGTAAATGTATGTAATTACTAGCCATGTATTTACTCATTTGTTGGCAAGTGTGAGTGCATACGTGTGTTTGTGTGTGATTTGGCTTTTCCCTGATTTATATGTGTGAGGATCATACAATGTATTTTAATGACACAAAGTATTTACATAAATAGGAGTCATTATTTGATATGTGTTACATATTCAAGGTAGGTCATTACTTATTAAAACTATTCAAAGTGTCTAACTTGATTGATCCTCACATATAACTGTATAGAAGTGGTTAATTTCTGGTTGATATTTTGTTTTGTAACTTTTCTTTTTCGTTTTGGCTGCGTTGTAAAGGTTATACAATGGTGCAAGTGCATGGGCAGATCATGTAGTCAATGGTACAGCAGAGCCCCCAGGGTAAGTACAGTGTAGAGTAATCAAAGTCAGTAGCATTAGATACACATTGCAGTGTCTTAGTTTCAAGTATGCAATATGTACTTTAGTATAAGAATATATTATGTAACATCCAATAGCTCAGGACCTCATGAGCGAATGCATTTAAAGAAAGAACTGTAACTACATATGTTCTTCATTGTATGTTTATGGCATTTTATGGGAGATGTAACCAGTTAGGGCTCTTCAATTTGGTTGTGCAGTGGGGAATATAACTATATGGAATACAACCCAACTGGTGTTGTGGCACCTGGGAGCCACAGCTGCATTGTATTATAGCCCATTGACATTTATTGCAAAATATGCACATGCAAAAAAAAGTGCCAGCGGTTATGTGCATATTACTGCACAAGGTATATTCTGCAATACATGTCAATGGTCTAAACTGCACTGCAAATGTGGCTCCCAGGCGGATTTTATTCTATGACCGCACGCCCCAATATACAGCTGTGTGCAAAAAGCCCTTACAGTATCAGCCAAAACAGTTCTTTCTTTTATATAATAACGCATCTAAAACTGTTTATATCATTTTAATAATTACACTGCCCAAATATGTAAACTTAGGCTACAGTACGATCTAGACCAGGGTTAGGCAACCCCCGACACGGGTGCCGCAAGCGGCACGCAAAGCCTCTTTTACCGGCACTCGACTCCCTCCCCAGCAGCACAGGGAAGTGTCAGTGAGACACTAATGCATTCCAATCTCAGAATTCCCCATGCCGCACCTGCACTGAGGGGGAGGCACTGTACCCCCACACATTGTAAAAGAGGGGAAACATTGTTTGGTTCTCTAACTTTGCTGTAGCTGCGATCGTCAGCTTTTGTGATGGGTAAGAGGTTGGGTGTAGTTCTGGTGGGGGGGGGGGGGCGGTCCCTGTTTTGAGGAAGAGGAGGACTGTCATTGGCCACTGCTAAAGCCTATAACGGTCAGAAATAAAACAATTTACGTCAAAATCAACGTTCAAGCCTGCTGGTACTAAAACTTTTGTCTCATGTATCCAATGAGATTCATTGTGGCTGAGTTGACGTATGAAGTTGACTCCTCTCCAATGCTTTGTGACTCTTTCAGTGCCCCAGAATTTCAAACCCCTAGGGTTCTGGTTATGAACCAATTTGAGATGCCTGGATACATTGCGTGTTTTTAGTCCTTTCTTGATGTTATTTACGTGCTCCCCTAATCTGACATGAAGAGGTCTAGAGGCCCTACCAATATATTGCAGGCCACACTTACAATCGAGCATGTAAATAACACCAATAGTCGCACAAGTAATTAGTTGTTGAATCTTGTATTTTTTATTTGTCGCTGAAGCCTGAAATTCTTTTCGCTTCTTAATGTTACACTTTGAATGTTTACAGGCGGTACACCGCCCAGCAGGCCTAAAATCCAGAAAGGATAGAAAATAACCGGCTTTCCGATTGAACCGGTGGGTCAATGACTCCTGGGGCCAGACAGCCCCGTAAGGATGGAGCTTTTTTGTATATGAATGAATGATGGTCGCTGCGGTAATAGAGGGCCTAATACCTTATCCTGTTTCAAAATGGACCAGTTATGAAGTACTATCTTCTCAAACTTTTTATTCTGGACGTTGTAGTTTAATACCATCTTAAAATTTGAGACATCAGTACTAATTTCTTTAGTCTGATTAGAAACCAAAATCTGTCTGTCCATAGTGCACACTCTCTCTATTTCACTGTCCAGGGTGGATTTCTTTTGCTGGAATCTAGACGAGAGGACCTGAGATTGTAATACAAAGTCCTCCTCGTGAGTGCAATTCCATCTGAGCCTAATGAATTGACCCCCGGGGATGTTGCACAACCATGACCTATGGTGGCAACTTCTCAGGGGTATATAGGAATTCCGGTCAGTCGGTTTGAAATAATTGCACAAGTGGAATTTGAGAGAGAGACCGATCTAGTCTTTATAGTTTTATCCAGACATTGAATAATAATACCAAAAATATACAGTTAACTTGGAATATAAGCACGGAACGTATGGTCTTTCTTGATCTTGAGATTTGTAAGGATGGTGATCACTTCCTCTTGTGCAATTTTCTCAAACCGACTGACCAGAATTCCTATATACCCCTGGGGAGTTGCCACCATAGGTCATGGTTGTGCAACATCCCCGGGGGTCAATTCATTAGGCTCAAACGGAATTGCACTTGCGAGGAGAACTTTGTATTACAATCTCAGGTCCTCTCGTCTAGATTCCAGCAAAAGTAGCATTAGCTGTGCCAAAAGTCTAAAGACACTTTTTTATCTGCAGTACTCATTCATTGATGGTTTGTGAGTAATAATATCATGATCACTTAAGTGTTTCTGTTGCTAAATGTGTGGAAAGTGGGTGGGAGGGGAGGGTGATGAGAGCAAATATTGGATGGGATAACTTGAAACCTGGATTTTGCAGGATCTTTCAACCACTATTAAGTGGGTGAAGAAGGGATTGAATTTTTGAAGGATCCCATTCAGTCGACTTGAATAGGAACAGCTGAAAGTGCCAAAAATATAGCATGCAGGACATTTTGTTTCAGTAAGCCTCAGGTTTTGGTTTGTTAATGCATATGGAGAACAATGGATTTTCTCATGTAAATGCAGGATGCAGCAGGACGACAGGACCCTGTATCTGGGGCAAATGAGCTTTAAGAATGTACTCAGTCTGTTTTCTTCTCAAAGGTATTGACAGTATGATTTGAGACTCTAACATATTTAGATTTAGAAAGGAAATATCACAGATTGTATAGTACACTAGTGACTAGATCCGAATTAAAGTGGATCATCAGGCAAACAGCTAGTTACACAGTGGGATATTTATAATACTACCTCAAAACCGAATTTTCCCTTTAAGTGGAACTCCAGACAACATCTATATACACAGATTTAAAACATACAAAAGAGCTGCTTTACCTGCCAAAGGATGTGTATGTTTATCTATTTAGTCCTGAGAGTTACTTACCCAGGAGGATGCAGTCCATTTGAATGCAGCACACCTGATTGCCCCTTCCTTACCCAATCTGGATGCTGTACAGAGAATTACAAGAGGCATTTATGTCAGCATTATTTTTTTTCATCAATCTGTATGCAGGTGCATTGTTTTCTATGGGCCTAGGCACACAGCTGCATAAAGATGAGTAAACTTATGGCACATTCGGGTCTGTTAAATCAAAATAGAAAGTCTGTGTCTGCGGTCCTGCATATGGACACATTTTATGCTGTAAACGTTTGTGCTAATGTATGTACTTTATAAGCCTTTCTAAGAATCAGCATGTACAGATCAACAATATGTAATCAGCTTGATTAGACACTATTAAGTTAACATATTGGCCCTGAATGGCAGGAGCTGCCAACATCAATGAGGGTATATTTGAAGTGTACACATGTAAACCTTAGCCTAAACATTACATGCATGCAATGTATAGATAAGGTTTTACAAAGGATCCTACTACTAGCGAGATCCTGTGCAAAATTACACAGGGGGCCTCATTACATGCGACCTTAAATGAATTTGTGTGATTACATACTGTGTACAGTATGTGTATTTTGATCTCCTGCTCTCAACACCACCAGTCTTACCTGGGACTAGTTTTTCTATGGGTTGGGAAAGGATGTTGTCTAGTGAGGAGGTAGTTGTTATTTTTTTATCGTGTAAAATAATTTTTCAAGATGGTAACTTTTCCAGTGTATTTTCCCATTTTTGTTCCCAAGTCTTTGTGTACCTTAACATTGTCTCTATTGTGAGAGGAGTGTGGTCAGCCCTGATTAAACCAGTCCAATGATCAAGCACAGTAATTATAACCTAAATTCATGACAGCATCTGCAGTGTAATATGTGATACACAGAGCTATGTGTAGCTTTGCTAATGTCTAGGAAGTCGTTGCCTAATTACTGTATATTTTAAATATACTGATATATTACACCATCCCCTACTTTTGCCTTTGGTAGTGCACCTGTGTACCTACATACTGTACCTGCTTTAAAACAAGTCCTCACTGACCTCTGCAGCTGCGGGTACTGTAGAGCAGTTAATCCTCAAATTTCACAGACGAAGCACTAAGTTTGGCCTGGTTCACATTATTGTGGGGATGCGGGCCACGTTTGCGCGAGCACAGCAGTCCATTTATTTGAATAGGCTGCTGTGCCTGTGTTTCATGCAGGAAAAAGGATCCTGCACCATTTTGAAAATGCAGTGGCTGGGAAATCACATAGTGCTTTTGCATCATGCTATTTCCCCGCAGTTCCCACACCCCCAAACACGCTGCATTTTTGATGCGTGGGTGTGTCATTAAGAATAAATGTTAGCCCTGCGTGTTTTTAAACCACAGTGCCTGCAGCCACTTAAAATCCATACTCTGCCACTATGTGCACCTATAACACTTAATAAACTAAAAAGGGATTTACTAAGACTAAAGCAGTCAGAATCTGGAGCAGCTTTATACGACAATCAGTCATCTTTTCCTTTCAATGCTTAAAGTGGTAGTAAACTGCATCCAAAAAAATAAAAATCAGAGCCCGGGTCATAATGTGCTAGTATGCATCGCAGACATACCTGAAAACGAAGCCCTCCAGCGGTGCGCCTTCACCACTGAAGGAGCTTTCATCTTCACCCAGTCTTCTGTGCAGGTTCGCAGGCTTCGGCTATCTGATTGGCCGATCCGGCGATGATGTCACTCCTGCACGCATAAGAGTTGCTGCTTACGGCACGGTTCTGAAGGAATGGCACGGGTATGCTGTTCCTTCAGAGCGCATCCGCCGGTGACGTCACCAGGCGCATGTAAAGTAAATATCTCCTAAACGGTGCATATTTAGGTGATATTTACAGTACCTATAGGCAAGCTTTATTATAGGCTTACCTATAGGTTAAAATCATACATGGGAGTTTACTCCCACTTTAAATTGAACTAAAGTCTCAGTTTCAAAAACTGTGAGCAGGCAGGCTCTTTATTGCAGAATTGAGATAGCTGCAGCCCAGCACCTAGAGGAAATAGGGTAGAAGATGTCAATGCTGCTAAGGGACGTTCCAGGAGACGCAAGCGTTGTGGACTTTAGTTTTGCTTTAACTGAACAAGCTGGAACTTGTTTGGTTACTATGCACAGCTGCTCCAGAAGAAGTCTTTAAATTTTGGAAAATTCCCCCCTTTGTCTTATGAAAAAAAAAAAAAGGAAATTGTCATTTAACAATGCTTTTTTTTAAAAGCCTTTATGTCTTCATGATGATGATGTGGTTACCATATCTGTAAGAAATGCCTTCATTGCCTTTGCACTTGTCTGTATGTCGCTGTTCCCTAGCCAGTTTTCTCTATTGTTGGCATAATGCTTAGATACTGCTTTTTCCATATTGGTGAAGATTGTGATTACACTTTAGTTGTTAATTTAGTTTGTGATGATCTGTGCAGACATTACTCTTGTATCTGTAGGAACCAAAAACAGTTTCTTCTGTAACTCCTAATTACTAATCTAGAACTTTTAACATAAATGAAGCTTGGCCTATGAAAAGTGGACCAAAATGGAGCTGTTCATGTTCAAGAATTTGGTTACCATAGGCAGTAAGTCCGCAGTTGCTTATATATTCATAAACTAGGTTTTCTCCGTTATATGATGGCTTCCAGAAATTATGAAAATTAGCCTATTTTTCAAAATACAGACCAAGTTACATCTTAAACTAGTTTCCTTAGTCAACTGTAAAATTTAGAATGTAGCGGGCATTAAAGGCTGTTTTAAGAAAACTGGAAGAAAGAAAATACAGCTGTATAATTTAACCACTGGCTTCTTTTCGCTGAGCTTATTTTCTCTCTAACAAGCCTCCTTTCACTTTTTTCCAGTTTTCATAACTTGGCTTTTTAAGCTGAGAATGGCATCTTTGGATTTTTTAAATTGTATTTATGTGTATTTTATTGTGTGGTTTTCTGATATGTTGTTTACTTGGTATGTTATACACTTTAAAGGTAAGTAACAGTAATAATTGGTGTCAACCAGTATGTAACAGGTCAATATGAACCCAAGTTATGCCTTTATATACTGCCATTAAGCACTGTCTTCTTACATTGCCTGATCTTTATACTTTAACCTTGCTTATTGGCAGCTTACTGGACCCAGGTGCAGGTTTCTCGGGATTGTGTGTGAAAACTATTGCAAGTTGTTCCTTGATAACTTAAAACTAACTTTATCAGATCTTGTTTCTGTTTTGAGATTGTCTATATCATCTGACTTTCCATTGTCCCTCAACAATGATGTCACAAATCAAGTGCAGCATAGAGGTGAATAACAAGGGATGACTTGCACTTGTTTCTGTATACATCGTAGATGGAGGCCAAAAAAAACTATTCTGGTCTTCACCCATCAGAACTTGACAAGGTTTAGAGTTTGACAGTACTCACCGTCAGCTCCGTAAACTCAAGGATGAAAGGCAGTCACTGCCAGGTGCACTCTCATACATGTTCCTTCTTCCACTGAGAGCGTGAAACCATAATATGCAGATCTTGGCCTCTGTAGTAAAAGTCATATGCTAGACTGGCCTCCCCACAACCTACAGCATCTTGTTGGCCACACTGTCCATTATATTGATGGACAAGTAGGGAGTTGCTGGAGGGAGTGTGCCAATTCTTTATTTGCCAAAATTGAGATTTGCATATAAGAAGCACCATGGGTTTTGGGTTTCCAGCCGGCTTGGGAACTATGTGATAGACACCTGTAGTTGTGCACACTTCTATCCTGACAGCAGTTTATGAAGTTGACGGTAAGCACAGGTATACTTTAAGCTGCACATATTTAAATTTTTTGTGTTATAAATATTTTATTATCCAAAGAGAATGTATCGCTGTCTGTGACCTCTGAAAATATCAGCTTTTTTATATCACTATATATTACAGCAATACAATTTTAACTGATCCTAAAGCATGACTCTGCAATGATTTACAAACATGTTGACATAGATAGGAAAAAGCTCTTCATTTATACAGTATAAAACTATTAAAGTATAATGCTACCACCCCAGGCTAGTCTCCAGTCTTCCAGTCCTGTTGAATAGGCAACCATTCAGCTAATGTCAGTGGATTTTCTCTGAATGACATGGAAGCCAACCCATAAGCTGATCAGCCTCTTCTGTTGGTAATGATACATAAAATATATGTCAGGGCAAAATAAAAACACAACAAAAAAACCTCAGCAATACATGTACATTGCCCCATGTGTTATCCTTAATGACCTTGCATTACAGAAAAATATCTGTTAATCTGTAGAAATGCACTCAGGTCTTCATTTCCTGTTGTGGCCTAACAACACTGTCAGGATACCATGTGCTGGTATTCTGCAGTTCTGGTATGACCAGATATGTGGAAGCTTCACAAAGGAAACCAAAAGAAAACCCAAGTGAAAAATTACAATTGATTTTAAAGACAAAGAGAACGGGAATCAGGCAAAACAAGGTCAAAGTAACAGAAAGCAAGACAAGTTAGGATTGGGGGTGAGAACAGGTACAGTAGCAGGTTCAGTGAGTAACATGCAGAATTTACAGACACAGAGGTAATGTGTGACTCCTGAGGTGGGGCTAAATAGCCTTCCATCAGCCGCAGCCAGCATCATTGGGAAAAACCTGCTTGTGGACACACTGGAGCTACACATTTCAGGTACACAGACCAATGTGCCACTAGCAGGTGTTCTAGTTCTTGCCAAACACACTGCCTTTACTGAACTGAAATTGCAAGAAATGGTGTCAGCCCTGCCCAGTTGTCTTTTTCTAAACTAGAGAATCACTTTCCTTAATTGCCAAAACATAGGGGGAGGTGTTTTATGTGTGAAGTGAGCTAGGCAAAGGTAATTATAGAACTTCAGATAATGCATCTGTGAATGAATGACGTTTCTGTGTGGGTGGAGCCTCTGTTTTAGAAAAAGTGACAGTTGGTGTGGGGGAGAAGATCCCCTGCCCGCTGTCATAAGCAGGCAGGCTTTTTTTGCAGAAAAACATGCAATGGATTGGCTTGGGTAAAATTAACCTGCCCATACATGGATCGAATTGGATTTGAACCATCTATGGCCGGCTTAAGACAGGAAGTGCATTACTGATTAAATCAGTATGTGAAAATTAAGGGAAAAAAACTACTAAAAAAAGAAAATGAATGCAGATACAATATTTATAGATTAGTAAGAAATATATCACATTTTTGGTTTAGATCCACTTTAGGTTAGTGTCAAAGGGGCTAACCTTGGGGCAAAACATGTTAAATGTAATTTCCTTTCATTGTGCAGTCTTACAGATGTATCGTTGCAGCTTTGCACTATAGTAATTGGAGCAAGATCTGCTTTAACGCACACCTTGCTTTCAATCTGTAAGACCCCTTTCACACTGAGGTGCTTTACAGGCGCTACAGCACTAAAAATAGCGCCTGTAAAGAGCCGCTTCTGTCTCTCCTGTGTGAAATCCGGAGGGTTTTCACACTGAAGCAGTGCACTTGCAGTACGGTAGAAAAAGTCCTGCAAGTAGCATCTTTGGATCGGTGTATACACCGCTCCTTCACCGCTCCTGCCCATTGAAGTGAATGGGCACTGCTGCAGAACCGCCGGCAAAGCGCCGCTGCAGCTAGCGGCCGAAAACCCCTGCAAAAACTATGCTAAACCGCCGACGGCCCCGGTGCCCCAGTGTGAAAGGGGTCTAAAAGAGGGA
Source organism: Lithobates clamitans (assembly GCA_037952925.1). NCBI lineage: Eukaryota > Metazoa > Chordata > Amphibia > Anura > Ranidae > Lithobates > Lithobates clamitans. Next base: position 1,980,231 of record JBBGZY010000969.1, on the reverse strand, counting down.
TGAGTTTTGAGTATGTTGCTTTTGGAAGTGTAGGGAAAAATACACATGGTGTGCTTAGCAAACAATAAGATGTAAATGTTTTTCTTTAAACCCTGTTCTTCAGAACTGTCAGAATCTGGATTTTTTTTTGTTAACTTTTATATAAAACATCTATTCTCTCTTCATATACTGGTTTATAGGAGGAGGAAAAGATACAGGAGGGTAGTTAAACCATATAAGCCATATTATTACATCTTCATACTATATTTGGGCCTTTAAAGCACAACTAAAGGCAACAGTTTAGTTTTGAATAGAGTGGGTGGGGACTAGAGCTTCTGTCATGTCTTTATTGCAATCTGTGCTCCCATTACAGCAATTCATCATCTGTACTTGTTCGGTTTGCCGTTTGCGAACATTAAGGAAAATCATAAATTTTGGGTTGTCACCCAAACAGTAAAAGAGGAGAAACCTTTCAATGGGGACACTAGTTCTGGTGACACTGCTGTCAACTAGGGATTTCCTCACTTCCTGTTTTGGCTATGGGAAATCTCCCCAATGGGACATAGATGGCAAAAAAGAAACTGACAGTGGTTATAACAATCCCTATCGCTATCCAAAAAAAAAAAAGTTTTGACTTTTATTCTACTTTCAGGACAAGTCACTAAAAAATACTATTTTTAATGTGCAACTACCTGCTCACCATGGTTTATACAGTTTATTTTTATTTAGGGTATTTTAAAATGTGTCATGTGTAGCTCTTTGGAGGAGTAAAGAGCTGCATGTAAGCCCTTAGAAGTAAGTTAATAGCGTCCTAGGGCCCAAGTGCACAGTTTGGAATAACTGCTTATAATTTTGTTTGCTTATTTAAAGGAGTTGTAAAGGCAGAAGGTTTTTTATCTTGATTCATCAAGATAAAAAGCCTTCTGTGTGCAACGGCCCCCCTAATAATTACTTGAGCCCCGTCTCTGTCCAGCAATGTCCACGAGTGTCTCAGCAGTCCGGGACTCTCTCTCCTGATTGGCTGAGACACAGCAGTGGTGCCATTGGCTCCCACTACTGTCAATCAAACTCAGCCAATCAGGAGAGGGGGGCAAATGGCAGCTCCGTGTCTGAATGGATACATGGAGCTGCAACTCGACTTGGGTGCCCCCATAGCAAGCTGCTTGCTGCGGGGGCACTTACCAGGAGGGAGGGGCCAGGAGCTCCAGCCATGGACCCGAGAAGAGGAGGATCAGGGCTGCTCTGTACAAAACCACCGCAACAGAGGAGGTAAGTATGACATGTTTGTTATTTTAAACAAGCAGAGCAGCCAGTTGGTGCAAAGAGCAGCCCAAAAACACATGGGCCTACCAATCCTTGTAGCCAGTGTTAGAATTACTAGGTTGTCAGTCTAGGCTTCTAAACATAATTTCAAAGTTTTCCCACCACTAGGTCAGTATTAACTATTGATATCAAATGCATAATTGAATAATAACTTTTCTCCAAGGAAATTCCTCTCCATATGGTTTGTTTTCCTCTTGCAAAAGCGATACATTCTCTTTATTTTATGCCTATTTCAGATAAGAAGAAGCAACCCAATTGTTAGATTGAGATAAATGTCTATAACCTGCACTGCTTGTTTTGTTATATAAAATGCATTGTTAAGCACACAGAAAGCAATGTTATCTCCAATGCAACAAAGGAATGTATTGGCGGTTTGTTTAATGATCACAGGTCAAGGAGTGCTTAAATTATTAATTTCCTAACCTGTTGATCTTTGTCGCTGACGCCTTTTCACTGTAGCGAGAAACTATTTTAATAACTTGGCTACGTTTTTTGTATCACAGACAACTTCACCAATTGCAGATTCTTAAATGTCAACATTTTTGAGTAATTATCTTTGAGGCTTATTCCATGTCACAGGATTGACCTTGTAAATGCTGGAGGGAGTATATCTCTCTCAGTAAAAGCTTGGGCCTTGTGGACAGGAAAATAGAATTCAAAGTTTGGACATCAGGGATCATGACCTCCAATAAGATGAAAAATAAAGATGGGTTTTTGAAACCATTAGACACCCTAATCATTTTCTCTAAATCACAAAAAAAATGTTTGAATTGTTGTATTGGGCAAAAAAATGTTGCTTCTGTGCTTTGCATTACTTTTTTGGCAGTGAATTAACAGTGTTAGGTCAAGTGGATTTATACTATATATATATATATACATATCTACTACCTACAAATAAAGAAAGGTCAACTGAGTGGCTTTCTGACTAACATTTCAGGAATTGCGAACCGGCAGATAGACACCCATATCAAAGATCCAGGTCCACAGAGCAACGGCCTGTACTTGAGCGGACCAACTGCCGCTCCCGATCCACTGAGCGCCCTGACTCAAACCTCATGAGGTCGATGCCTTCATTAATGACGGGAAGATCTGCCCCTCCTTCACCTGCCTTATCGAGGTGAAAAATCGAACAATGGCTCCACCTGAATCCTCTTTTACTCCCTCCCCCCACCCCCCCACAGAACCACCATTTTATTTTCCCAGTAGCTCTCCAATCTCTTTTTGTCATTCTTGGCTGATCACGTTTTTAACAGTAAATACTAACGTTTCGACTGCTGACACACTACTTATATTCTCTGCTGGATATAATGGTGTGGGTGCCATTGTACGTTGTTTACTAACCGTATTTAACTGCATTTGTTTTGTGGGTTTTCTCATTGTTCAGGAAGCCTGGTTTAAACTCATAGTGCACACTCCATAACAACCATGTCTTCTCTTGCAGAGTGAGAACTTTTGTTTGTCTTCATCCGACATTGCTTAACCAATGAACTTCACATCATCATATGATTTGTTAATTATGTTCAAAATAGAGGTTTTCTTCTACATGTAGAAGTTAATAAGTTCAGAAAGGCGTATCTTATACAAATAAAAAGCATTTGGTACAGCATTGGGAACAGGACTTGCTGCATACTTGCCAACATTCTTGATCAATTATTGGAGCAAAATAGGCCCCCTCCCTGATCTTTCTAAGCCCCACCCAGGATCAGTTTTTAAGGCAAAATAGGCCCCGTCTTGACCTATCAAATCTCCACACTGGATCCATTCTTAGGGCAAGATAGCCCCACCCTGTTCTATTTAAGCCCCTCTCAGAACAACTCTTTATATTATGATGAAGCCTTTCCCCCCTGGACTGTTTGCAATTATGCCTGTAGCTTATGGTTTTGGAATTCAAGCCTGTACAAGATGTTTTTTCTTACTTTTAAATTAGATGGAAGATATATTTTCAGCACTTATTAACCTATTATAAATCACTCGATATTTTCGGAGAACACCTGTAGGCATTTTCCCTAAATCCTAAAAATGTTAAGGTTTTTTTTTTTTTAATGCTACCTTTACTTTTCAGTTAACAAATGCTATCAAATGCATTTATTTAGTTGTAATACACCAAAGAATTTGGAAATAAAAATGTAACAGTTGAACAAGCTGCCATAACTGACCATTAATTTATCACTATCATGTAAATGATTGTATTCTGGTTAATGCTTGTGATTATATATAATATATATTGACCAGCTTATAGTTAGTGACTGTAAACATTCACATTTATATTACACTTACACATTCTCACGTCAGATGTAAAACCTCCAATGCACCATACATGTTCTTTTGCAGCGTCAATCTCCTTTATGTTATTAGAAATTACAACCATCAAACCTCAAACTAAAGCCACCCAGACGTTTTTTTTTTAGATATTTTAACAGCAAGGACTTAAACAATTCAAGTCATTTGCATTTAATCAAGTTGCCCCTTGCACAACATAATTGTTGTTAAGTCTAGAAGATTGTTAGAGTCAAATTGTAATGTGTATTGCACTTTTTTAAAACCTATTTATGATATTTCAAATATTAAGGAATTTAAACAACTCATCAATTCTGCAACCTCATATTCTATCTTGGGTATATCAAAAGTATAGTTCAATAAAAACAGTGCACATCATCATGCACAAATCTTTCTTGCAGCTGTCAACAGCATTTGAAATTAAAACCTGGTAACCTGAAATGAAAGCCCAATTGAAATGTCATCAAATAATACTGTTAAGCAGTCTGGATGCATAAACAGTTATAATGGAGGGTTTATTCTTTTCTATATTTAATAGCCCCATTTGCTACAGCATGGGTTAAAATACCTTATGCTAGCAGCACACTAGAGAGAGAGAGTTGTATTTTTGAACTGATTTTACAAAATGACTGCTTTTTTACTGTTTTTTTAAATTCATTTTTTACTTATCTTTCCTTGTCTCCGGCTCATCAATACACCCCCCCCCCCCATCCTATCCCAGTGCTCCAATCAACAGTGTTCATATTCTGTGAGAAAGGTGAGAAACATTATTGATTGGAGCTCTGGACAGGGGACCTATGGGATTTCTGAAGACCCAGGCTGTTGTGCTCAGTTTTGAGCAGCACTCCAATGCCTAGCATGCTGTTAGTACAAGGTATTTGAATCCTTGCTGCAGCAAATATAACTGTTAAAAGTTAGAAAAAGTAGTCCTCAACTATTAATGTTTATGCAGCATGACTGTTTATAGTAATAATTGGGGAAGCTTCGATTGGGCTTTAAACATGTTCATTAACACACAGTAATAATGATGAACATTTTTTAGGTAGGACCTAACTTCAAAAAAAAAGGCTTTTGAAAGTTTTTTTTTTCTTTTCACATAAAGTATTAAAAGAAATCCTACTCAAGGTTTCAGCATAACCTTCATATACACCAGTACTGTACAGTAGTTCTCAACTCCTGTCCTCGGGACCCACTAACAGAGGCCAGGTTTGCAAGATAACTGGAATATGTCACAGGTGATATCATGTGCTACTTAGTGATTGTAGTATTCTAGTCTGCATCCCCCCGAGGTAATACATAAAATCTGGCCTGTTAGTGGATCCTGAGGACAGGAGTTGAGAACCACTGATATACACTAATTACTAAGTGGCAACCAACCAAATTTCATATTTGATGCGAGTATGAGTGAGATACCTGCTGATCTCTAAGAAAAGTTAGCTACTGTAAGTACATATAAATTATTTGTCCAAAATCTTTGAATCTCAAAAAAATATAAATAGATATATGTATTGTTAGGCTTTCTGATGCGAAAGCCCCGCATTGCCTGCATGCTGGTTGCCAGTCTGTGTGAACTCATTAATCCAGACGGGTCAACTGTCAAAAATAGAAATGTGTATTTTTGTTAGTAGAAAACAATATACACATTAATATATATATATATATATATATATATATTATAAAAAATGTACATTCCTGTTATCAATTTTTTTTGTACACTACACATTAAAGCGGTTGTAAACCGCTGATGATTAAAAAAAAAAAAATCCCTGCAAGATAATGTCATAATGTGCTAGTATGCATCCCATACTAGCACATTATGATAGACTTACCTTAGAACGAAGCTCTCCAGCGCCACAATGTCACCGCTGACACGGATTACATCTTTCACCGTTCCTTCTTCCGGGTTTGCGGACTCCCGCTACATGAGTGGGCGGAGGCGCGACGACTATGTGCGCGGGGGCCGCCGTTTCCGGCACGGTCTCTGAAGGTCCGGCACCATAAGCTAGATCTTCAGAATGCGTGCGCCGGTGATGTAATTGTCTGTATGCACTCTGAATAGCTCCTAAACTGTTTAGGAGATATTCACAGTTCCTACAGTTTATTATAAGCTTGTCTGTAGGTACAAGTGGTAGTACAGAGTAGTACAGAGTTTACTACCACTTTAACTAAGCTACAATGCAAAATACACTTTGTGTGTAAATGAGGCCCTATATTTCAGTATTATTACTACAAATCTTTCATTTACACTATGAAAAACCCTACCGTATAGCATCACCATTTTCAGGCTATGACCCAACAAATGGGTTTGAATTCTGAAACAATACCTCGATGTTAGATCCTGAAATGCATAAAGAAACATTGGAATGATTGCACTGCAAGAAAAACTACCATCTAAATCAGAATGTAATTACTTTAATATCTACAGTGATAAAACATTTAAACACAGTGATAAAATTAGTTACATTAAAGTGATTATATATATACATACATAATACATATCTAGATATATTTATATATTCCATTCCCTTTTAAATGCAGGTATATATAAAGCAGAGCACAGTGTTCCGTTAATATACTTCATGTGATTTATAATGGTTATTGTGTCACCACTGTATTCACCATCTTAACAAATCTATTATTTTTTTTTCTCCATCATGTGCCATAACAGCTTTTTTACAGTAATATTTAGTATTAACCTGTCTGATGGTAATGTCTCATTGTATCAATCTGGTATTGCTGACATGTCAATTTCAACCTTCTCTCTTATCTGTTTACTGTGTCACTTTCAGTGCTTTAATTGTGCCAGTGTCGCTATAGGAGTTAAAACCGACATATGTAAAGCAGTTGTTTGTTTGAGCATGGATAGCATCATTGAAATAATTGGTGCCCTAAAGGGTTAGCCTGCCCAAAAATTCTGTTTCAGTCTTAGATGGATGACCGGCTTTTTGAATCACCCACTGGGGGTGGTTGTTATATCTGTCAAGGACTCCAGCTTTCTGTGGCTCCCAGGACCTGCCACCATTGTGTGGCAGAGCTAAGATTATTGGCATTGTGAAGTAGAGGCTGGAGTCCCTGAAAAATATGAAAAGCCAGTGGATGACTTATCATTCCATTATTCACTCCTAAATAAACCAACAATTTTTGGTGGACTGACCCTTTAGGTTATGCCTAGAATTATTCACATTTTAAACAGTTTAGAGATAGTCTGGAAATATACTCACAATGGATTTTAACTCTGTGCTCCTTATCCAAACACTTGTTTTGTAGGGCACATCCTCGTGCTGGCTCTGTTCAAACAAGCCCGTCAGGCACACCGTTAGCAGGACGCAGAGGTCGTCAGCTGCCGCAACTCCCACCGAAGGGGTCACTGGACCGAAGTAAGTGCAATATTTATTCTAAGCAATATACATTTCACATTAAATACATAAACCATAAAGTCATCAAATGAATTACTTGACAAGTGTCTTCCATTTACTTAGATGGTGAGATTTGATTAAATAGTAAATACAAAATCTGAGATGTGGGTAGCCCATAGGGGCCCATTCATATAGCTATCTGCTGGACATTCCAATGTTTGCTCCACACACAGTGTTTGCGCCCACACTTTATAACTAATTCTGCATAATGCTGCAGACAACACTTGTGATTGGAGGAGAAATTTGGTCACATGACTGACAGATCATGTGATTGGTTTTCCCTACCCTCACACCTTCTTTGTTTTACATTCATTGAATTGAATGGGCCTTTGCTTGCTGTGGCATCTTGAAGTGAACAAAGTGCGTGTGCCTTACAAACGCTCTTGGCACTTTGTTCACTTCAAGATGCCACAGCAAGCTGTGCTTTATAATGTGCTGTTTTTTTTTTGGGGGGGGGGGGGGGGTTGCTTCTTTTTTTTTTGCAGTCATATGGTTGTGTCAAGGCCTTACTGCTACTTTATAAATGCACAATGCATTCTGGTTGGTTGCTACATTTTCATTTGTGCTCTTTAGTAATGAAAAACTGCAGTGCTAATGGCTTAGTGAATGACTAAGAAGAAGCTGTGTTCACTTTTAATACCCAATCATGTGTAAGGCATGTGCATGTGCAAAAAAAAATCCATTAATTTACATGCACATGATTGGTTTATTGGAGTGAACACAGCTTCAACTTTTTTACTATGTTATGTGAACATTCCTTTTGCTCAGAAAACATTCTCTACCCCTATAGTAATTTCTCTAATACTATACAGACTTATTCAAGTGGAAACGCATTGAGTAATTGTGAGGTTCAATGTCTAGTAACTTGTAGAAATCAATCACAATTTCACTTTACATTTGTCAAATTTAATAAATTGCTGTGAGTTGCATCATTTTGCATCCTCATTGGTCTTAGTTGCAATGTCTTATTTAATAAAGTCTGCTAAAAGTGACTTATTACAATACAAAGCTGTGATCCGACTTATATAAGTTAGAGTTAATGGTGAACTCCAGGTAAAAAGATAAATTTACAGATATAATTCATATATTGGAACTGGTTAACCTGCCAAGAATTTGTATTTCCAGTCATCTATTCCTGAGATTTACATGGCCCTGGTAGACGGTGCAGCCAGGTACAGTTTTAGACTGTAAAGTGAATACAGTGCTGTCCTCTCTGATGTCTTCTCCAGCCTACTGATTGGACAGTGAGAGGCAAGCAGCAGACTCCGATTAGCATGGCCCTTGTCAGCCCATTTGCATAGAGCATTTTTTCATATATTTTTTAGGCGTTGTCTTTAAGGAATGCAGAAAAAAAAACACCAGAGAAGGCTATATAATAGTTGCCAACATTCCCAATTGTATATAAAGAAAATGACTGACCCCCAAAGGTTAAATGGGAATTTAAAGGCAACTTAGAAGTGCACTTCTGCCCTCGCTACCTGTGACATATGTCCTACATTTTCATCAGTAAGATCTTCTAATTGTACTACCTGGAAGTCTGGGAGTAGCTATTAGGGAGCCTCTGTGTGGATCACCCGGGCCCTTGGGTGTGGGAGCGCATGGGTGCCCCCTCCATCGGGCAAAGGTGAACCTGGTGTTAAGTCTCTGGTGGTAACAACTATTGATCACCATGTATGAAACCAAAAATGATGTTACTCCCTTCTACTATAACTGAATAAATGATTGATCTCTTCTTGAAAGGCATCAGACTGAAGAGGAGATACTGTCACTATGTTTGTGTACACCTTTTAATGCAATTTCTGCCACTCATGTTTATTACTAATTTTAATCATTTGTATGATCAATCATATTTTAATGGATGTTCCTTCTTGTTTTCTAAGTTGCCTTTAAAGTCCCATTTAACCTTTGGGGGTCAGTAATTTTCTTTACATCTTTAACCACTTCCCACCCGGCCACTGCATATGTACAGCTGGGTGGGCGCTCTCTCCTTCTGGAACGTCCCTAAGAAGGAGGGGGATCGCGCGCACCCACACAGTGGTGTGATCCAGATGCGCTCGTGTCACCCGGACACGGCGCATCTCAGATCGGCAGGAGGGCTCTGTGATTGGCCCTCCTGATCACATGAAGGCCGTGTCCAATCACAGCCGTTATGTGATGTAAACACAGAGCCAGTTGCTAGGCGATCGGCTCCCCTCTCCTCACACATTAGTTGTCGGTGACTAGAGGAGAGCGGATCGCTGCAGCCAGCTGGTCATCAGTGTGTATGAGCTGATTTTTACAGATTTTTACACACTGATCACCAGCATAGTAACACACAGTGTAAAACACAATGCCCCAAAATGCATGTCCCCAAAACACGTGTCCCCAAAATACATGTCCCCAAAAACATGTCATCACACACATGTCCCCAAAAACACCTTTCCCAACATATGTCCCAGTAAAATCACATGTCCCAATGATTATCTGCACACATATGACCGTGATCACCTGCGCACATCTGTACATGATCATTTGCGTTCGTGATCACACGAACCAATTATTATACACTTAACGGGACTTTTTTTACCAAAGAAATGTAGCAGAATACATTTTGGCTTAAATTTATGACAAAATTTGATTTTATTGGATTTCTTTTCAAATTGAATAAAGGAAATATTGTCTTTTTGTCCAAATTTCCACTCTTTTTTTCGCTTATATAGCAAAAAATCAAAAACGGAACAGTGAATAAATACCACCAAAAGAAAGCTCTATTTGTGCGAACAAAATGATAAAAATTTCATTTGGGTACAGCGGAGCATGACCGCGCAATTGTCATTGAAAATGCGAGTGCGCTGAAAGCTGAAAATTGGCCTGGGAAGGAAGGGGGGCGAAAGTGCTCTGTATTGTGGTTAAGGAATGCAGTAGTGTCAATACGCACCTGCTCATTGGACAATGAGGCAGCAGCACTGCACTGATAGGTCTTCAGCTCCCCTCATCTCTGCATGCTCCTTGTCAGCAACTGTGTGTGCGGCATAGCTTGAGTACCTCCTGATGTTGCCATTCTTCTTGCAGTCTGAGTGCTGCTGTGCAGGGGATGACAGCTGGCTGATATAAAGACAGATTTAGGTCCTTATGCTAGCTGTATGTTAAAAATGCATAAAGAAAGCACAATTTTTGTAGTTTTTTTTCTGTATCTGCCTAAAGTTCAGCTTTAAAACATACATTTAAATATGACCCTCAGTAATGCACCAGATGCCTTTGCAAAAGATATTACCCTGTTAAAATAGCAGTGACATCATCACTTTTTATAGCCTGTGCAGAGAGCAGAACTGTGGGAGGGACCCAAAGGACCCACACATTACAGGCTGCCTGCAGAAACCATTAGGAGGGGTTGAGATGAGACCAGTCAGCCTGCACAAGGAAAGAGAGTAACAGTGACTGGTCTTCATTGAAGGAAGCTCCAGCACAGATCTAGAAGAAATATACAAAGCACACCAAGATTCAAGAAATTCATGCCTTTTTTTTGCTTACGCTGTAATTCAGCTTTAAAGCAGAAGTAAACACCACTTGGTGATTTGTACTTACAGGTAAGCTTATAATAAGGCTTACCTGTAGGTACAAGGAATATCTCCTAAAAACACCGTTTAGGAGATATTTACGGTTCCTGCAGCCAGTGACGCCATCGACGCGCTGTGCTCTGATGGGGCGGCATCAAGGCTCGGGCCCGCGAACCTGGAAGGAAGACCGGTTGAAGATGGAAGTCCTGTCAGCGGTGACAGTGCGCCACTGGAGGGCTTCGTTTTAAGGTAAGTCTTTTATATTGTGTGATGCATACTAGCACATTATGCCCTTATATTGCAGGTGGAAATTTTTTTTTTTTTTTTTTTGTTTCCAGATTTTACTACTAGTTTAGGTCACAATAAAGAGAATCTGTCATTTTGTCTAGTCAGTGCAATTTGTCAGATTATCTTGGCAGGCCAACCCCCACCAACAGATAGTCTGGCACAAGAACTGCATCCAGGGAGTATGTAAGGTCACATGTTCCCCCATACTTGGAAGTACAGGTCATTTCTGTGGGCTTTAACATATGAACAAAGTGGCAGGGGAGTGTACCTAAGGTGAATGTCAGGATTGGGGGATGGCCTGTCAAGAAAACCTGTCACTTTGCCCTGAAGGGGCAAAACAAATTTATATTAATAACACAGTTATTAATTAATAGCTCATTTCCTATTAGCTCATACAAGCTACTGTACTTTTCATACCAGGTTTTAGTCTACTGAAATCATAAGTGAAAAAAGATTAAAGTGTTACTAAACCCAGGACCCTGCATTCACTATATCTAGTCTCCCGCAGTACACAGAACATGGAAATGCAATTATTTTAGTAAATATAAAATGCTAAATCCTTTTTCTCATAAGCAATATATAGCAGTCTTGTGACTTTTATCTGGTAAAGTTTGTAGGAAGAGGTTTCATACTGCTCTGAGCTGTCCTATCAGGATCCAGGACCCCTGACCCTCTGCACTCTTCCAAGAAAGAAAAAAAACTCTTTAGTAATACACACCAAACTGAGCATGTGCAGCCTGACTCCGAAAGCTCTGTCTTATCCGGACATGTTCTGGAGTCAGTGGAAGAAGGGGAGGATCAGAGAAGACAGGATCAAACAGCCTTTTTAAACAATACAGAGGATTAACCCCTTAGGTTGCACAGTGAGTATAACAAGCATGCTTTACTGCATATACAGACTGATTTTACTGTTGTGGGTTTAGTAACACATTAAATCTGAACTATTGGGAAAATATACAAGCACAAATCAGGGTGATTGTGTGTTCACTAAAACAATACTTCAGTGAATTTTAAATGCAACTAGTGTAACTACCTGAATTTGTCTTGATATCAACTACATGGAGCAGCACTCAGACTGGGAGAGAGGTCAAGACTAGGAACCAATCAGATTCTCATACATGTGCAGACTGATAATTGCTTATAGCAAGGAATAGTAAGGTGGGCATAGGGAAGACCTGATCAGTGTGCTGCTGCTTCTTCTTCAATTTGATCCTAACCAAGCTATGCTGCTGCTCTAACAGCGGAAGTCTTGGACCTGGCTGGGCTGTTTGCCAGGCTTGTGTGAATCACAAAACTTGCTACACAGAAATGCTATCCCCTTGTCAGGCGAAACAACTTGAATATGTATTTTAATTGTCTATTAACCTACTTGTCCGGAGTTCAGCTTTAAACCTGGCTAATACATTTGAATACGTCATTGCACAATGTTTTCCTTATAAAATACGTTGGTGGTGGTGGTTAGGGGTGGTCATGACATCACAGGTTGTAGCTTCAACAGACGTTATAGAACTTATTTCGTTAAATACAACTAGAATGCATAGAAAGTTGTATGTCTCAGTTACAACACAATTGTATGGAAAGTTATCTATGACCTTTAGTGCTTATACTAAATAAGTATTCTACAAAAATAATTACAGCATAGAGAAAATAAGTGCCATTGCTGACCTCTCCTTTTTAAAATGTTGGCTTGCTTGACTGTCATGTTTTAGTACCTACCTGGAATAAATGTGCAGACCAGGAGGTATGACTTCACTGGCAGTGTGTCTGTTCCATGTGAATGGCTCGGGACATACGAAAGCCAAAAACACCCCAATAACCAGCATTTTGGAAGGAACTTAGCAATGGCAGCCCACTTATTTCTCACAGTACAAGGTTCCTTTAAAGGGGCATGATCATTAATATCACGTTTTCCCCTTTCAAACACTTTTCCTAAGTTCACCTTTAAAAAAAAAAAATACAATGCAGTCAAAGGGCCCCAGTAATGTCCTGCTTAAAAGATACAGCTTAGTTTATATGACATACCCATAGGACAATCTCTGTTGCCACCAACTGGGCCTTTGACTGCATAGTACATTTTATCACGAAGGTGTACTTAGCCTTTAAACTACAATAAAGTGAATGTGTTTTCCAAGAACATATAGACGGGCCAGCTATATCATTGGACTGATTTAATAAAGGAGTTGAGAATTTTCACTCTACAAATTGTGTAAATATATACACTTCAATAATTCAACCATGTGAAAAGCATCTGCACATGATTGGATTTTCAAAGTGAATATGATTTCACATAATTTAATAATTTAATTGAATATTTCCAACATTTTCTGAGCAACAGTTCTCAACTACTTTTAGTAACTTTCCCTAGAACATTCCTCAAGATGCAGCCTACCTGGTGTGCTGATGTCACTAACTTCCTGTAAGGTGATAGGCTGTATTCTTTTGAACTTTAGCCCAGCTCAGAAATGGCTGCCCTCCTATCTATACATGACAGGTATACTGTATTATTATGCATATTGCTCTGTTTTTATCACCTAATACCTTAAATAAAATTTGATTAAAAACAAATTTCTTTTAATTTTCCGAATATGTCATTTATTATTAATAATTGGTTCAGCGATCTGTATTTTATTGTTATTAATGGAACAAAATTGCAAGACCAATTGTTCTTCGTTGTACAATGTATTTGGTATCTTTCACTTTCTTCCATATGTGCATGTTTGCATTCAATCTTCACATCAGCAGTTCTGAATGATAGCAAAGGTAGAAATGCTATATTATAGTGTGTTTAAAAAGGAGCTCTACCCATAGCTAGGTCAGTTCACACGGAAGTGACACGCTTACCTGGAATCTTCACATTCGTCTGCCAAAATTTTCTGGAGGTCATAGGCCACAAAACTGTTGCATCATCTGACCCTGAGTGGATTATTTGTAGCAGGGATTTCCAAATATTTTAGTATAAGGGTCACATTGAATATTCAAAAAATATTTGCAGGCTGTAAAAAAATCCACATTCGAGTCCCCCCTTACATAGGGATCTCCATCAGAAGTGGAAACCATAGGCAGGCTCTGCTGACCTTAGTCCACATATAGTGCACGTTGAGGATACTACACTAACCCTAGTTGTGGGCTGCATAAAATGTCCTTATGGGCCAAATGTGGCCCGTATTTTGGAGACCCCTGATCTATAGCAATAGACACTTGACAGCAGAAGCTTTGCTGAAACCTTGAGCATAGCTCTAACCGCTCTGTCAGACGTTGTAAAGACCTGGTGGACCAAACCTTTTCCTAATCTGCCCAAACCGGAAAAACAAATTTCTGTAAAGTCCTCCAAAATCTTTATGTTGCTAACATAACATACTGTAGATGTGTATTTAGAACCTGGCCACTCATTCATTATAAGAGAGGTCGGCTTTTGTAATTATTGTTTGTGAAGTGTCTATTTTTTACCATAGTAACCATAGTAGTAAATTGACAGGTTGGATTTCAAGGACATACAAAAGGGCATGCCACTTATGTGCACATAACAGTTTATTGACGGCAGTGATGTTCTCTCTGATTTATAGTTTTAAAAAGAATGATCCATTTGTATAATTTTATAGTTTATATCAATGTAAAGTTCATTCTGATTTTTATTGGAGATCATATTTCTAATTAAAGCTGCAGTCTTACTTGTTGCTTCTTTCTTGTGACATACTAGAAAGATCATTTGTCATCTCCAGGTGACACCCAGAATGAATGTGCACCAGGAAGAGGTCTGACAGGCAGTGTTCAAGCTTGCCTCGATTAATCAATGTGTATTGTGGAATAATAAGGCTTGTGTCTCCACTTCGTATGATATATCATCTTCAAATATTTGCTCTGTGAATAAATGTGTGTGTGCCTCTATTCCGCCTGTAATTGAGAAACGGAGTCAACGTCAGTATTTCACTCCCCACTTGAGTTGGGGAGGTGATTTCTGTTGCTGTTGTTGTAATTTGCACACTAGCATCCTCTAGAACAGCCTTTTCCAACCTATTTAACATGAAGAAACCCTTGAAATAACTTTCCGGTCCCAGGGAATCCTTGCTAATAATTGCTATATCTACAGCTCACCATACATTAGTGTGATGGTCAGTGGGAAGAATGTTCCTTACATTTGAAGTCAATGGGAAGTATTGCCCCTTACAAATAGCTAAAATGATCATTGATGTCAGTGGTTACTCAACTGAGGGGCAGAAAGTGCTTGTTGTTCAAGAAACTTCTAGAGGAACCCTGGCTGAGAATGGTTGCTTAAGATTGGGATCACATATATGCGAATTGAATGCGGTAGATAGAGCCGGTTCACATAGATTGGCCACGATCCAAATTGCAGAGGGGTCCTGTGCATCTTTGGGTCCGGTTTAGGTGCGAATTCAGGCAAAAATTCGGACCTGAATCGCACCTGCACCGGTGAACAGGGACGCACTGGGCCACATGCTGGGAACCGTAGCCGGAGATATGTGAACCAAGTCTTAGAGTTTTTCATTTATTTTTCATCATTTCAGTCTATGTATCCAAATAGACTGCAGTGTTACATGGTTGAATATTAGCTCCCAAGGGCAACTTTTAGATCTTGTATCAATGTGACTTGCATGAGTGTAAGGCCCCTTTCACACGAGGCGGGCTCCGTTTCTACGGAGCCCGCCTCGGTCCGCCGGCTCAGCGGGAGATCTGTCCGTTGATCTCCGCTGAGCCGGCGGATGACAGGTCCCTCTCTGCTCACTGAGCGGGGAGGGGCTTGTCAGGGGCCGCTGCCGCCTATGGAGGGATCGGACGAAAACGGACAGCGTGTCCGTTTTCGTCAGATCTCACCCGATCCGATCCGCCAGTGACGGATCTGGACGTAGAGCCATCCGTCTGCTTTTAGCGGATCGGACGGGGTCGGATGTCAGCGGACATGTCTCCGCTGACATCCGACGCTCCATAGGCTAACATGGATCACCCGTTCAGGTCCGCCGTCAAAACTGACAGGCGGACCTGAACGGTCCGATCGTGTGAAAGGGGCCTAAGATCTATAAGATTTGATTAGGTTCATTTGATTGCCAATTGACCTGCTTCTGACTTGCATTTGACCTGATTCAAGCAGGTTTTGCATTCCCATAGTCATTTATGGGAATGCAGAACACATTTGGAATAAACAAAAGACCATCAACACAGACCCTTAAGCCCTGTACACACAGTCGGATTTTCCGTCGGGAGATGTTGGATGTCAGGCTGTTGGCCGTCTGTGCGAGGCATTACTGTGCCATCACTGCAACTCTTTGTGGCCACAGCACATTGTATTATTTGTATGAAATGTGGTAATGTATTGTACATGTACCTTAAAGGATGCATCGCTATTAAAACGTTCGAGCCATGCCACAACAGCACCTTTGAAACAGAAATTTGCAGCAGCCACAAATATTTCTTATTAGAGAAATGTGCCTAGCTGAAGCTGAGTTACTGATATAGCTGGCTATAGGACTTCTTTCTGCAGTTGTGCCATAATCAGCAGCAGCTGCAGTGGATAACATGAATAGGTGCTGAAACCAGTGATATTGTCGATAGTTTGAAACATTGCAGTCACTGAATGACTGAGCTACACAATGCAGGAATCACTGAAAAGTATTAAATCCTCTAGGTGCTAATATATCTGCTACAATTTCTCAAAAAAAAAGCTAGATAACCACCCAATCAAATTTGTATGACCTTACCAATAGTCTAAGGCCGAAAGCTTATATTGAATCTATGCTTTTGCCCATGCAGGGTGAAGCGGTGGGTTCACTTAGGACCGCATGTATAAGGCAGAAGTTTGGCCTTACCTAGTCAATGCTTTCTCTTTAAAAATAATTAAAATGTCAAAGTGCAAATTTATAATAAACAGCGTTGTGCTTCACAAAGGAATCCTGCAATAAGCAGTGTACTAATAAAATGAATGGGAGGGGAAAAAAGAATAAAAAATGGCTGAGAGAAAGGCCCACGTCAAAGTCATGTGACCATCCTTTTTTCCAATTACAGAGAACTCTGTAGGACACCACAGGTTCTTCATTATGGCAATTAAAATGTAGGTTGCGGTGTGGAGTAATACTGTGGTGTTAAGTGGATAGCACTCTACAGAGTTCTGGATAGCGTTCTCTGTTTTAAATGGATCCCTAATGTGGTTGTAAATGCACAAGGTTTTTTACCTTCATGCATTCTATGCATGAAGGTAAAAAACCTGTGTGCAGCAGCCTCCCTAATACTTATCTAAGCCCCCTCTCGATCCAGCGATGACTATGAGAGCCTTTCCTCTCCAGGGACTCGCACTCCTGATTGGCTTTTGACTGCCATCAGCTCCCATTACTGTAAATTACAGGTAGTGAGCCAATCAGGAGAGGGAGGGGGCAGGGCCGAGCTGCAGCTCCGTGTGTGAACGGACACATCAAGCCTCCTGCTGTGAGGGCACCTGGCAGGAGGAAGGAGCCAGGAGCACCGGCGTGGAACCCAGGAAGAGGAGGATCCGGGATGCTTTGTGCAAAACCACTGCACAGAGCAGGTAAGTATAACATGTTTGTTATTTAAAAAAAAAAAAAAAAGCAAGGCTTTAATATTGCTTTAACTGATGCCCCCCGCACTTGCATATGCTTACCTTTTCTTTCTCCATTTACCTGCTCTGTATATCACAACTTGAGGTATATACAGTGCCATATCACTTTACAACAGGGTTTACTGAAAACTTTGCTTGTCAGAAATTATAATTACCATAAAGCACTAGAATTTTAGAGCTAAAGTTTAGGTATTACAGATTTCACATAGTTACAAGTTACAATGGTCAGGTTCGGGTCAATGTAAGTATGTTTGTGCCATACCTATGCATAGCAGAAATTGCTGTTGTAGGCACCGCTCCTACAGTAATATGCAGCTTCCACACAGATCACACATGTATGACGCATACATACTTACACTGGTCCAAGCCTGACCAATGTAACTGGTAACATTGCCATACCTAAACTTCAGCTTTAAAGTGGTTGTAAATCTCAGACGTGAAATATGAAAAAAAGCATTTCCCTCTATAGTGTGTACTTAATCAATCCAGGGCACTAAGTGTCATTTCTGTATGCTGCCTCCTTTCTCTGCTATCTACATGAGTCACTTCTGACAAGTTGTCCTGATGCCAAGAGGTAAACGTTTGACAAGAGATGGAGCTCCAGCACACAGCCTGCAATTGACAGCCTCAGCTCTATTGCTGTGTGAAGGGGGGTGTAGCTTCCCTCCAGTGAGCTCTGCAGAGTGTAACTTCAGCTCCCTGCCCCCTGCTTTCTGACAGTTCAGACAAGCTTGATAAAGTCTGTAGAGAAGAGAATATCGCAGATAAACAAGTACAACTTTTGAAGGATTTGTTTCATCTCTGTGTATCCCCTGAGGCCAGTTACTTCACTGGGTATATGTAAGGGTTTACAACCACTTTTGGTAAAGTGTACCTGTGTTCATTTAAAATATTCAAACAAATTAAAGTAAACAAAAATGTAACTAAACCTCCAAAGATTCCTTGCCATATTGTGCAATTTTTGCATTATGACAAATATACCCCCTTCATTTTTCCTCCTACAGCATTTATAGCTTTGCTCTCTTCCCCACTGCTGCTGCCATCTTTTCGGGTTCTTCTTTTTTTGGACACTGGACAGCCACTGATGATGTAACCCACACATACAGTATATGCTGGAGTTACATCATCATCTGCTAGGTAACTCTCCTTTCAGCCCCACATCCAATCACTTTCCAAAGCTTGCCGCCTCAACCTCCGCAACATCTCTAAACTACGTCCCTTTCTAACCAGTGAAACTACAAAGCTCCTGATTCACTCCCTGGTTATCTCTCGCCTTGACTACTGCAACTCACTCCTCATTGGCTTACCTTTAAATAGACTATCCCCCCTTCAGTCCATCATGAATGCTGCTGCCAGACTCATCCACCTTACAAACCGATCAGTGTCTGCTACCCCTCTCTGCCAATCCCTCCATTGGCTACCACTCTCCCAACGAATTAAATTCAAAATACTAACAATAAGTTACAAAGCCATCCACAACTGTGCCCCCAGCTACATCACTAACCTAGTCTCAAAATACCAACCCAAACGCCATCTCCGTTCCTCCCAAGATCTCCTGCTCTCTAGCTCCCTCATCACCTCCTCCCATATGCGCCTCCAGGACTTCTCCCGAGCCTCGCCCATCCTCTGGAATTCCCTACCCCAATCTGTCAGACTGTCTCCAAATTTATCCACTTTTAGGCGATCCCTGAAGACTTTCCTCTTCAGAGAGGCCTATCCTGCCTCCATCTAACAACTGCATTATTTTCTCCATTAGCTCATCCCCCACAGCTATTACCCTTTTGTATAACTTGACCCTCCCTCCTAGATTGTAAGCTCTAACGAGCAGGGCCCTCTGATTCCTCCTGTATTGAATTGTATTGTACTTGTACTGTCTGCCCTAATGTTGTTGTAAAGCGCTGCGTAAACTGTCGGCGCTATATAAATCCTGTATAATAATAATAATAATAATCTGCTAGGTTATCTTACACATGCCTTGAGTGTATACTGCAATGCCTCGGGCACTGCAGTGCAAAAAAAAAAAAGTTCTAGCTCAGACCTAGGAGACATAAAGGATATATGGTGGACATCCCCTAAGGTTAAACAACTGTGGATAAGGGTCTATAACTTAGTCAATTCGGTGTTACATAAAAACCTACGAAAAGATCCCTGGGAGGCGCATCTTACATAAAACAAATGGAAGGCGCTACCAAACGAGAGCGTACTCTAGTGACCCATATATTTTCGGCCAAGAAAGAGACGATTGCAAATTTTCAACTTCTCAAAGTTGGGTGCAAGGTACCCTAAAGAATGAGAAACTGATGGCGATATTAACTGACACATACAATACATTTTTACGTACCTGACAGCCCTGGCTAGATTATTTCCTATCAGCACAACCAGCTACGGTTTTCCTAGAACTGTAATCCAACACAAGTCAATATACCCATAATGAACCTCTGGGACAGAGATGGTCTCCCCTCCCCCCCTTTTTTTTTCTTCTTCCTCCCCCTTCTTTTTCCTCATTTCCTCTTTCCTCCCTTTCCCTCTTACTTTTCTATCTTTTTCTCCAGATTCTCTCCACCTTAGCATTGCCTTTTTGCTCAAAAGCAAGAGCGGTACCTCTTTTTGGTCCTATGGACGACTGTACTGCTCTTTCTAGTTCAAGGGCCCCTAGTTGAAAAATATTAAAAAAAAAAAAAAAAAAAGCGTATTGCATCTCCAGGCAGGGCTCTGACAATTGATAATATTGCTTGGGACCAATCGTTCTTCATTTCTACGTCGTTGTTTAATCTGCGGAGAGAAACTTCTGAACTTGTTCATTATTATGCATAGTATTTTTGGCTATGTAACTGTCTATTTTTCTTGTAATTTATAAAAAAAATAATAACATTCAAATGAAAGAAAAATAATTGCTAACACAAGATTTAATTTTTTTGGCAGAATGGACATACAAAGCCCCTTCTACCTCAAAACTCTACCTACCAACATTATTTTTTAGAAGCTCTATATTTTTCACATTTTTCGTTGGAGGGTTGGATGTACTTTAGTAAATCAGGCATGGGCCCTCTTTATGTATCTTACTTTACCTTACATCACACTTTAGTACATCAGGCCCAATATATAAAAGTATCACCAACTTGCCAGGTCAGTGCAGAATATTACTTAGCCTGAAGTCATACATTTTTACACTTTGCTATTTTTGTTCTACCAATTCTCCTCAGGCTTCTCAAACACCTGCGCTTGCTAAAAACAGAAGGTGGCATGGCTGGTGTTGTAATAAATGTTTAAAAGAGGCATTTCTCTATATTAAATTGGGCAACACAGCTTACTTTACAGCTGAGACCTGAGTTTTCCACACAGGCAGTAGATATTTCCATAAGCAATTTATTTTCAAGAGCGCTAGTAAAATATAGCTACAATGGTGTGCAATAGAGAAATGAGTCAGCAAACATAATAGTTTCATGTATTTATGTATTGGCTGAGCAGTAGGGCTTCATTTGTTATGTTGCAAATAAAGTTTAGTGAATGTTGTACAGCTGCCTGGCCCTGTGAGATATGCTGAATTCTTAGTTCTGTTACCTCAATTTTATCCAAACATTATTTAAAAAATGTTTTCTTACATTTGCAGTATAATAAAGGACGCCATGTGAAGGCCTCTGCAGACTTTCAAGTTTCCAAATATATTGCAGAAATAGCAGAACCTGCTGGGTTACTCCAGTACAGCCATTCTCATAGTGCTCTGGAATCTAGGGTTTCTCCAGAGGTGCTAGGGGTTCCTTGAGCTGCAGATGATTGACCTCCCATCTGAGGGCTAATTCACAGTATATGCGGTGACAGAGGTTTTACTGCATGGTAAAACCTTTGTTATCGTAGGTACACACAGGAGAAAACCCTTTTCTGTAGTCTGGGACTTAGGGGCCTATTCATACTAGATGTGAATTGGTTGGTTGCTTAAATCCTGATGTCCTGTAGACGTGGACATTGCTCACTTCTAGTTAGGGTTTCCACCTGGCCTTCATTTCACTTCCTTCAAAAACCCTATCACATTAAATCCCAATAAAATAAATTTACGTTTTTGGTTGTAACATGACAAAATGTGGAAAATTTCAAGGGGTATGAATATTTTTTTCAAGGCACTGTATTTGGAAGTGCAGAATAAGTCCCAGCTCCATGCTGCCATATATGTGTGTTCAGCCGTCAGGAAGTGTAACTGAACCTTTAGTGCATTTATACTTGTATTGAAGTTTCTCCAACTTACCAGTCCCCGATCCACTTGTCAAAATGTATTGAGTAGGGTTGCACCTATACCACTTTTTTAAGACCGAGTACAAGTACCGATACTTTTTGTCATGTGACAGTGGAGTGTGTCAGTAGTTTTTTATTTTTTTACAATTTCATTTTTTACAATTTTTTTATTTATTTATTTTTTACAATTTATATATATATTTTTTTTACAATGGCTCTTTTTGGGTGGGTGGGGGGGGGGGGGTTTGGACGATGACAGTGGTTTTATTTATTTTACAATTGTACCTTTTAAATATTTATTTTTTATTTTTTTTTGATCATCCCTGTTGGGGGGCATTGGTGAGATATCAGGGGTTTAAACAGACTCCTGACATCTCCCCTTTGAGACAGAAAAAGGGACTGAGGACACAGATCCCCAATCCCTGTCTCTGCAGCCTCAGCTGCACTGAAAATGAATGGACAGGAGACAGCGGCTCCTGTTCATTCAGAAACGGAGACATCGTAAACACAGTTTACTCTGCTCAGTTATAAATGAACAGAGTCAGTGATCACTGACTCTGTGCATTCAGAAATGAAAGGAGTCAGTAAATGACAGATTTGACGGCTCCTACCTCCGCTCTCCATCCTGACAGACCCGGGACAGGGGGGGAACGGAGGAGGTCAGAAGGGGGCCGGAGGACATGGAGGGGTACTGAAAGAGCACGGAGGACATGGAGGGGGACCGGAGGAACACACAGAGAAGGACACAGGGGACAGTCAGGTATGATCGGTGCGATGGTGGGGGGATTTACAAGCACCGATCTCCCTGTATAGATTTCCACAAAGCAGCTGAGAGCCGGGGGGGGGGGGGGGAATGGGGAGAAGGGGCTGTCAGCTGCTATATTGAAATCTATACAGTGAGATCGGTGCTTGTAACTCCCCCCACCGCCACACTGATCATCCTTGACTGCCCAGGTATCGGGTGAAGCATTGGAGCATTTGCACGAGTACAATTACTTGTGCAAATGCCCAGTATCGGTATCAGTGCAGCCCTAGTTTTGAGCCAGGCCTTTGCATGCATGCATGCACACTCTCTTTATTCAATGCAACGGAAAGTTCATGCTCTAGCTGGGTTCAAACTCTTCATAGTACTGAATGGAGTGCTGAGTGTATGCATGAGCCCAGCTTGTAAGATTTTGACTAGCCAACCTGCTGCCTTATTGCTGATATTACACAAAATCAGGGGCAGGTGAGTAGAGCAAGTCCATAGATGGTTAGAATCTCGGCTGGTTCAACAGGATGTATGGACAGGCTGAATGTACCAAGTTGATCCACCAACTTGGGTCCAACCAGGCGTCTGGATGTTTCATAGTTTGTCATAGCCACTAGCAATATTCACTATGTTCTCTCAACAGGGACAGCTTCCCCCGGCCCCACCGCTGGGAGAATACAATTACTCGGTGGTTGCAGGAAAGAAATTTGCTTTTTGTATGGTCTGCTTAAGATGAAGGGGGCAGGGGAAGCCTCAATACAAGTTTACTGTATGTGGTAAAACATGTTGCTTTGATCATTAACACGACTGAGGTTTGTTAAACATTTACATTGCACATACAGCATTTGTGATTGTTTTTATGGTGTTTTTTTTTTTTTTTTTTTTTACAATAAGCAACCCGAATATTGTATTTTCCATCCCTGTTATGAATAAACATTCAATTTACAGACACGAAAGTTGTTTGTGCTATCCTAATGACGTCAATTGCAGTGCCTTGTGTTATTGAGGTTGTTCGTGTTCCAGGTAGTGTTTGTCTCCTATTAAATTTTTTTTGCAGTGCTAAATGTGTTTCCTCCTCCTAAAGCACGTTTTGTGTCTTAAAGTTGAATGTCAGGTTAAGGTATTAAATAGAAGTGCATTATCAATACCACCAACTGATTTACTAATAAACAGGATTTAAACCAACGCTGTAGAATCACAAAAGCTATTCAACTAAGCTCAGCATTGGATAGTATGCAGTATAATGGATAGTAGGCAGTATATGGTCTGAGATGTTACTAGTTTAATGTCACTGTCCCTCTTAGGGTAGCTCCAAAGGACCTAAGAAAAATAAAATATCAAAAATTTTAAGAAAATAGATATGCCACCCACAGCTTGGGCGACTTGTCGTTGGGCCCTGGCAACCAAATGCAAGTCAGAGTTGGTATTTACATAGGCGCTGCATTGAGGTCTGGATGATGACAGTTAGACGTCTATGACCTCATTCACATGGGCGTACCAATCCAGGAACCCATGCAAAGGGGCCGTCTTCACCTACATGGGATGCACAGGTTTTCATGTGAATGAGGCCTAATACAGCCGTTCATAACCTTTTTACCTAGAGGAACCCCTAAAATAACTTTCAAGTCCTGATGAACCTTGCTTAAACCAATTGATAGGGGGTCTGTGAGGGTAAAATGCCCCATACATTAGTGGTCAGTGGAAGGAATGCCCCTTTACAAACAGCTAAAAATATCTTTGTTGTCTTGCAGCTGGTCCTGCCAAGTGGCTTTGCCCTTGAAACTATGCAGGAACCATCAAATGGGAAGTCATTCCAGCACAGCCCAAGGAATCCCTAGCAATCTCTGGAGAATTCCTAGGGTTTCATGGAACCCTAGTTGAGAATGGCTGGTCTATAGTATCTGATGTTTTTGTTAGACTATTGGGGATTCTTTAACTTTTAATGTTTTCTTATCATCAACCATTTTCAAATGATTTACAATTCTTCTGATATGTGTTTTTCATTTGTGTCAGCAAACAGCACTAATGGACAGCATGCTCTTGTTGAGGTGGTGTTCCCTGGTAAACAAACCTCAGCAAGGAAGACTCACTATATACAGTCAAACAACAGCAACAGAATTTGACTACATTATCTGTTGCCACTGCCAGTGCTGCACCATATATTATATACTCTACTGTACACTTCGTATGACAAAACCTACCTCACAACTATGCTTATGCTTCTAGTCATCAAGCAGATGAACTTGGTTCCAGGGACAATTTACTAGTTGTTTATAGGTTATACCAGGGGTAGGCAACCCCCAGCACTGGTGCCGCAAGCGGCAAGTGAAGCCTCTTTTGCCAGCACTCGACTCCCTCCCCATCAGCAGAGTAGCACAGGGAAGTGTCAGGGAGACACTAATGCATTCCAATTTCAGAATTCCCCCACGCCTCACCTGCACTGCGGGGGCACTGTGCCCCCACACATTGTAAAAGATGGGAAACATTGTTTGGTTCTCTAACTTTGCTGTAGCTGCGATCGTCAGCTCTTGTGATGGGGAAGAGATTGGGTGCACTTCTGCTGGGGGGGGGGGCGGTCCCTGTTTTCAGGAGGAGGACTGTCTTGGCCACTGCTAAAGCCAATCACAGTCCTGCTAGCCCTGCCCACCATCTGGACGAAGATGACTCGCTTGGTTGCCACTACCAATCTAAGAAAGAAGGGATTTCACTGTGATCGAGAAAACCACAATAAGGTGACAGTTTGTGGAATTACTGTTAAGCTTCTGGGAACTTTGTTGAAATTATTCCTGAACATTTACGTCACTTACTACTGAACCCCGGCAATCTGTGTCCCATTAATCCACAGCCAGTATTCAGCGCAATGAAAATCACACCCAACCACTTTTTCTCAACTGCGGGGGCCCAACTTCTGATGCTGCACACAGGCCCACTGCTTTCAGGAAATGCCCCGACCTGAGCTTATCATTGCACATCCTTTCCATATGCTTGTATGTGACGTGTATGTGGTGGAGCAAGAGAGCAGGGGGAACAGCGGTGGGGCAGGAGAACAGGGGGAACAGCGTTGGGGTAGGAGAGCAGGGGGAACAGCATTGGGGCAGGAGAGCAGGGGAGTACAGAGGTGAGACATATGTGCAGGAGGCACATTGGTGGGGCAGATGAGAATGCGGGTTACCATGGTGCGGCAGATGAGCAGATGGGTTCAGTGTTAGGACAGATGAGAAGGTGATTCAGTAGTGAGACAGAAGAGGATGGGGATACGGCTATGGAGCAGATGTGCAGGGAGGTACAGTGGTGGGACAGATGAGAAAGCAGGTACATTGATGGGACAGAAGAGCAAGGGGGTACAGTGGTGGGGAAGATGTGCAGGAGGCACAGTGCTGGGAGGGATGAGAAGGGGGTTTAGCAGTGGGACAGAAAAGCAGGGGGGTAAAGTGATGGGGCAGATGAGCAGGGGGTTACAGTGGTGGGAAAGATGAGCGGGGGTTCAGTGTTGGGGCAGAGGAGAAAGGAAGTACATTGGTGGGACAGATAAGCAGGGGGTTACAGCGGTGGGGCAGAGGGGTGCAGAGGAGAAAGGAGGTAAATCGGTGGAACACATGAGCAGGAGGTTACAGTGGTGGGGCAGAAGAGAAGGGAACAGAGGTGGGATAGATGTGCAGGAGGTACAGTCATGGGGCAGATGAGAAAGGGGGTTACAAGGGTGGGGCAGATGAGCAGATAAGTTCAGTGTTAGGACAGATGAGAAGATGATTCAGTGGTGAAACAGATGTGCATGGAGGTACAGTGGTGGGGCAGATGAGAAGGGGGTAAAAGTGGTGGGACAGAAGAGCCGGGTGGTACAGTGGTAGGGCAGATGTGCAGGGGGTTACAGTGCTGGGACAGATGAGCCGGGGGGGTACAGGGGGGCAGATGTGTAGGGTAGTACATTGGTCGAGCAGATGTGCAGGGTAGCACAGTGGTGGGGCAGATGAGAAAGGGGGTACAGTGGTGGAGCAGATGAGCAGGGTGGTGCAGCAGATGAGCAGGGTGGTACAGTGGTGGGGCAGATGAACAGGGTGGTACAGTGGTGGGGTAGATGAGCAGGGGGTTGCAGTGGTGGAGCAGATGAGCAGGGGGTACAGTGGTGGGACAGAAGAGCAGGGTGGTATAGTGGTGGAGAAGATAAGCAGGGGGGGTTCAGTGGTGGGGCAGATGTACAGTGGTGGGGCACATGAGAAAGGGGGAACATTGGTGGGGCAGATGAGCAGGGTGGTACAGTGGTGGGGCAGATGTTCAGGGGGTTACAGTGGTAGGGCAGTTCAGCAGGGGGGTTACAGTGGTGGAGCAGATGAGCAGGGGGGTAGGTGGTGCGGCAGATGAGCTGGGGGGACAGTGGTGGGGCAGATGTGCAGCATAGTACAGTGGTGGGGTAGATGTGCAGGGTAGTGCAGTGGTGGGGCAGATGTACAGTGGTGGGGCAGATGTGCAGGGGGTTACAGTGGTGGGGCAGGTGAGCAGGGGGGTACAGTGGTGTGTGAGAGTGCAGAATGTTAATTTCTCACTACTAAAGTAGTTTACAGCATTTACTTTATAAAAAATCCTTTTTGTGATTGAGAGTGTGACGTTGACATTTTTTTGTTATAAAATCGGCACGCTCAATTTCTTTGAAAACATTTTTCGGCACACTGTGCTCAAAAGGTTGCCTACCCCTGGGTTATACCATAGTTCTTTTATTTCAACATTTTTACTTGAGATGGAATAATGTAAAATAAGTGCAGTGTGTAAATATCTCTCACCCCAGCTTCAGTAATGTACCAATAAAATAATCCTTTTTGACGGCAACCTGATGCCAATGATAGCTAAGCTATTTGCACTACTACTCATGCCATGAAGCTGTTCAGCAATGACTGAGAAAAAATATATACTTTAGGCCTCCAGGTTGGGGATTGGGCTATCAAGCCCATTCTGTAAGTGAAAAATGAAAATGGTAATTGTTACAAAGTCTAATCAAGAGTTGTGGCAAGTTGGGCTCAACATTTCTAATGAACCACTTATAAGTTATGTATATATTACCTCTGTGAGTCCACTGGATCGTGCCTGGTAAGGTATTTATGTACCCTGATTTCTGTGAATTCTCAATTGGTATAATATGGAGAACTCTCTTGACTTGGTGATACCCCTGCTCTGATAAACATTTAGGATCGCCATCTAATACCTTGGCCTAATTGGTGTGCAATCCCATCGTCAGGGTATAGAACAACAATGAGGGCGTATCAAGGAGGCAAACCTTGTTAAAATCCACTGAAAAATAAGAAATTGTATTTCTATACTAATACTGATCTCAACACCTACAATGATAAAAAGTAACCAGTAAATAAGCTTTGCTAGGGCTAGAGCAGTTGCAGCTTGCTTTAAGGTGGGTTCCACTTGCATTTGTCATTATTATGAGACACTCGTGAGATCATTGAAAGGTCCAACTGGCCACCATTTGACCTCCTAAACTTCTTCAAGCTGCTTTTGCATTGTCATTGAATGGTACTGGGAGAGAAGCAGGTCTGATGTGTACAAAAGCCAGCCAACACAGGCCCTTACTTTGACAGTTTTGGCATAGTTAAGTCACACATGCTAGGGGGGCTGTTTTTTCTTCCCAATCATTCCCTGGTTTCAGGTACAGAGATTACAGAACTCTCAATGCGTAAAACCTTGTTCTTCTGGCTTACTAGATGATGAACAACCTAACAACGACTTCCATGTAGTGTGTTGATGTTGTCTTCTGGATGTATTAAATATGTTTTTCCCCCATGTTTATTTTTTATGTAACGGCATGAGCATGTCTTTCATTTTCCTTTTGCATGTGAACATGAAGATGAGGAATTCCAAGATTTTGAAGAACAGGGCTCAGAGGTGGAGGCAGGTTGGTCTTAGCTTAGAATATTAGGCCACCTATCCTGTAGTTTGTATAGAATTAGTGTTTTGGGCTAAGTT
Organism: Lithobates clamitans; assembly: GCA_037952925.1. Classification (NCBI taxonomy): domain Eukaryota; kingdom Metazoa; phylum Chordata; class Amphibia; order Anura; family Ranidae; genus Lithobates; species Lithobates clamitans. The sequence goes on along the minus strand of JBBGZY010000969.1, from coordinate 1,951,887 downwards.
ATATCTAACCTGCATATTTACTTGGAGCTTATGACAAATCTGTGTGCTCCTTGTCTTACTAGCTCCTAGTGAATGGTCAATCTGCATGTTCTGTGAATTTCTAAATTATGCTGGACCTGTAGATTATTTAGGGTCTATTTATAAATGTTTTCACGTACAATCTGTGTCAGGTTAACCTAGGATTCACACATTTTTCTTATTGTATTTGTTTGGAAAAATGTACAAATCATAAAAAGTTGTGTGAATCTTGTGTGAAAACATTGAAAAATAGACCTCTTTGTCCACGTAGACACGTTTCCCCTTAAACTACAACATATGTGCACACATGTGGCCTTCAGAAAAAACGTAGATGACCATATGTTTACAAGTTGTGTTGCTTTTGATTAACTTTCAACCACAAAAAAAAAACTGTTTTAGAGCCTAAAAAAGACTTTTCATGTGACATAGACGTCACAATTTCTGCCCCATTTACAATTACTTAGTCATCAGGACATACAAGACAGTTGTGGTTGAAAGTTGAAAGCCGCCGATTTTCAAGTGTATGGCCAGTATTACTCTGGGTGGCTCATCATCCATCTTTGTATAACCTGTCTGCCAGTTGTCCTGGGTTTTAGATCTTTGCTGTTGAAGATGGTTACCCCAGAATTTACAGTCAGTCAGCATCTTAATCTCAATGGTCAGAGTGGTTCGCTTTTGCTGCCATGTGATATTAATCCTGCCCAACATCTAAACATCTTTGCCTATAGTCTGTGCTATTGCCATGCTGATTCATTTTCTAATAAACAGGCTGGCGACACAGGAAGCTGCAAAGCTGAAACAGAAAATAATGCTATCATCTGCTTGGCTGTGCATTGCGTAGATATCAAAACTGAACAAAATGTTAAATCCTTTAGCATATATATGTATTTCAACTGTGTACCTGGAGTTATACTTTAATTGACAAGTCATGAAAGGTCATCCTATCAAAATAATTTCCATTTACTCAATGCCTGCATTTTTAGCAGACAATGATTAAATAAAATTGTGCTATAAGCATTTTCATTAGGCATTTTATAATGGAGCACCAAGTTACATCAAGTGACACTCCTAAATGAGCTTCATCAGCAGCAAAGTGACCTTTAAAACTTTGGCAACTAGGCAGAACATTGGAACACTCAGTGCACTGTACTGGCCACCCAGCCTTCTCTGTGGCAACGACATAGACGCACTGAGTGTTTCTGGAGAGTGTAATTAGAAATCTTCTTTTCTTAATAGCTAGAGATAGCAGAAATCCTGCCTTCTCTTAATTACATGGATTCAGATTAAATTATCGGATTGCAGCTCTTTGCCTGTGGCTGTGAGAAAAGTAATTGAATGATGTGTGCATATATTAATGTTACCCAGTCTTGGAGTTCTCTCTTTGTTCTCATCGTTCCAGGCTGGTAAAATAAGACCAACGTGATTGGTTTTTGCCTTCTTAGGGGTGATAGTTGATTTCCCACAATGTATATTATGGGCTTTTTTTTCACATCTAGTTTTTTTTTTTCATGCCATCTGACAGCATTTATTGTAAAACGTCAACATTTGTTCAAACTTCATTTGCAGCTTGTGTATTTTACCCAAAAAATGGTGATTTACTGCATGGACACATCTTTTTTTAGAAGCCAAATCTAAATTGCAGCAAATTTCAAAATTGGCATTTAAAGGAAAAAAATAGAAATATACCTGCATTTTAGGAAATGCATACACAAGAACCTTTATCACATCTGCATGTAACAATTTTACAAAATTGTTAGTTATTATTAAGACAATCTATCATGTTTGCTTTGCTCCCTTACAAAGTTTTTTTGTTTTTTTATTCCTCATTGTAGTATCATTTTAAAACTGCCCCATGTGGCCTATTGTTACTGAGGCCTCCTAACATCTGTTGTTCATATAAAACAAGGTTTTAAAAAAATGGGCCCACTAAGAGTGAACTTCCTTTGCCCATGCTCTTCCCCTATCCCCAGCAGCATATAGACACCTTTGTTCTTCCACTCTGTACAGCTGCCTAGAACAAGAAAAGAATGTCCTGCGTATGCTCCAGACCTATTTGTGGGAGCTTACACAGGGTTACGGGCCGCTCTGCTGCCATGTGACAGTACTGGGCCAACCACAAGCCATCAGTACTATCACATTAGAGGGGAAGTGAGTCATGCACTCCCCAATGCCCAACAGCTGAATAGAGTGATGGGCAAATGAAGAATAAGTGAGCCTATGCTGCTGAGGAGGTAAGTTAACCTTTTGCTTTGCCCCACATGGGCAAAGGTAATGTTCACTGACCACTCTGCTGTTTATTTAATTGTCTTACATAAAGACAGCTAAAGTATTACGACATCAAACAGTTATTGCTTTAGCATGCATTCTCTTCCCTTCTATGCATGCATTGTATTGTACAAGATCTTACCATGTTTCCCCGAAAATAAGACCTAGCGTGATTGTCAGTAATGGCTGCAATATAAGCCCTACCCCCCAAATAAGCCCTACCCTGTTTCCCCAAAAATAAGCCCTACCCTGAAAATAAGACCTACAAGGACTTTAACTAGGGCTTATTTGGGGGGTAGGGCTTATATTGCAGCCATCACCGACAATCACGCTAGGTCTTATTTTCGGGGAAACAGGGTAGTACAATACATTATAGTAGGAAGTCATTTATATCTCTAAACTTGGCTAAGGTGGCTGCCCCAATAAATAACACAAAGAAGTGTTAAAATAAATAAATAATAATAACAAAAATAATAATATATATACAGTATCTCACAAAAGTGAGTACAACCCTCACATTTTTGTAAATATTTTATTATATCTTTTCATGTGACAACACTAAAGAAATTACACTTTTCCACAATGTAAAGTAGTGAGTGTACAGCTTGCATAACCGTGTAAATGTGCTGTCCTCTCAAAATAACTCAACTCACAACCATTAATGTCTAAACCGCTGGCAACAAAAGGGAGTACACCCCTAAGTGAAAATGTACAAATTGGGCCCAATTAGCCATTTTATCTCCCAGTGTCATGTGACTCGCTAGTGTTACATGGTCTCAGGTGTGAATGGGGAGCAGGTGTGTTAAATTTGGCCACAGGGCAGTATTCCAACATGATAACGACCCCAAACACACCTCCATGATGACCACTGCCATGTTAAAGAAGCTGAGGGTAAAGGTGATGGACTGGCCAAGCATGTCTCCAGACCTAAACCTTTTTGAGCATCTTTGGGGCATCCTCAAAGGTAAGGTGGAGGAGCACAAGGTCTCTAACATCCACCAGCTTCGTCATGTCATCATGGAGGAATAGAAGGGGACTCCAGTGGCAACCTGTGAAGCTCTGGTGAACTCCATGCCCAAGAAGGTTAAGGCAGTGCTGGAAAATAATGGTGGCCTCACACAATATTGACACTTTGGGCCCAATTTCGACATACTCACTTTTGTTGCCAGTGGTTTAGACATTCATGGCTGTGTGTTGAGTTATTTTGAGGGGATAGCAAATTTACACTGTTATACCAGCTTTACACTCACTACTTTACATTGTAGCAAGTGTAACAAGTGTTATTTCTTCAGTGTTGTCACATGAAAAGATATAATAAAATATTTACAAAAATGTGAGGGGTGTACTCACTTTTGTGAGATACTGTATGTATATATGTATGTATGTATATATATATATATATTTATATTTATATAAAACCTTTTTTACTGTAATGTAGAGTAAAGCAAATTGTAGTTACCCTTTAATTTTTACAGAACAAAGTAAGTGCACATTTTTTCCCTCATTGATAATCAATTAAAATGATAGAAATCAACAAGTTTTACACCTTTTCTAAACTAAACCCTGAGGTGACTAATGCCTTATAGCGGGGGTCAGCAACCCGTTGATCGTGGTCCACCTGTCGACTGTGGGTAGGTGACAGATAGACTGCAAACAGGTTCCTGCACCGCTGACCCCCTCCTATGTGCCTTTCCTTGTCTCCCCTCCCAGCCCCCAGCCTCCTCCGCAGCTCTGCCGCACCATCTATGTCCCAGGATCTCTCTCTCCCTTCCGCCTCCAGTCTCCTCTGCCACTGTGATCAGTGAACAGCGGAGGCCGGGAGGAAGCACAGCTCAGGACTGAGGGCAGGGGGAGGGGCTGGCCAAATTAACTTTTTCTGTTAAACCGCTGGTGATTGGCTGCTAGGACACAGGGTGGTCCTAAGCAACCAATCACCAGCTTGCTAATATGAAAAGTCACTCTGCCAGCTCCCGTTCTTTGTCCAGAACTGTGCTGCCTCCCGGGCTCCGCTGTCGTAACACGTAGGACACTGTGCTATGGAAGGGGGAGAGGAGGGAAAGGGGGGCAGAGGTTACAGCTATAGGGGAAAGAGGGGGAGAAGACACCACTTTGTGGGGGGGGGTGATGTGAATGGGGCAGAGGACGCTGTTATGGGCAGGGTCACCCCAATAGCAGTGTCCTCTACCACCCTTAACCCCCCCTAAACTCTGCATTCTGAGCGCAATGCACCCCTAAACCCTGCATTCTGAGCGCAACACACTCCTGATCCCTGCATTCTGAGTATAATGCACTGCTGATCCCTGCATTCTGAGCGCAATGCACCCCTAAACTCTGCATTCTGAGCGCAACGCACCCCTAAACCCTGCATTCTGAGCATAATGCACTCCTGAACCCTGCATTCTGAGCATAATGCACTGCTGATCCTGCATTCTGAGCGCAACGCACCCCTAAACCCTGCATTCTGAGCGCAACGCACTCCTGATCCCTGCATTCTGAGCTTAACGCACTTCTGATCCCTTCATTCTGAGCGCAATGCACCCCTAAACCCTGCATTCTGAGCATAATTCACTGCTGATCCCTGCATTCTGAGCACAACACACCCCTAAATCCTGCATTCTGAGTGCAATGCCCTCCTGATCCCTGCATTCTGAGCGTAACGCACCCCCAAACCCTGCATTCTGAGTGCAATGCACTCCTGATCCCTGCATTCTGAGTGCAACGCACCCCTAATCCCTGCATTCTGAGCGCATCGCACTCGTAAACCCTGCATCCTGAGCATGCTGATCGCTGCATTCTGAGCGCAATGCACTCCTTATCCCTACATTCTGAGCGCAAGGCACTCCTTATTCCTGCAATCTGAGCGCAATGCACTCCTGACCCCTGCATTCTGAGCGCAACGCACTCATTATCCCTCCATTCTGACCGCAGCGCACCCCTAAGCTCTGCATTCTAAGCGCAACGCAGTCCTGATCCCTGCATTCTGAGAGCAACCCACTCCTGATCCCTGCATTCTGAGTATAATGCACTGCTGATCCCTGCATTCTGAGCGCAACGCACCCCTAAACCCTGCATTCTGAGCGCAACGCACCCCTAAACCCTGCATTCTGAGCGTAATGCACTCCTGAACCCTGCATTCTGAGCATAATGCACTGCTGATCCCTGCATTCTGAGCGCTACGCACCCCTAAACCCTGCATTCTGAGTGCAACGCACTCCTGATCCCTGAATTCTGAGCGTAACGCACCCCTAAACCCTGCATTCTGAGCGCAACGCACCCCTAAACCCTGCATTCTGAACATAATGCACTCCTGAACCCTGCATTCTAAGCATAATGCACTGCTGATTCCTGCATTCTGAGCACAACGCACCCCTAAACCCTGCATTCTGAATGTAACGCACTTCTGATCCCTGCATTCTGAGCACAACACACCCCTAAATCCTGCATTCTGAGCGCAATGCACTCCTGATCCCTGCATTCTGAGCGTAACGCACCCCCAAACCCTGCATTTTGAGCGAATTGTACTCCTGATCCCTGCATTCTGAGTGCAACGCATCCCTAAACCCTGCATTCTGAGCGCATCGCACCCGTAAACTCTGCATTCTGAGCGCAATGCACTCCTTATCCCTGCATTCTGAGCACAATGCACTCCTGACCCCTGCATTCTGAGCGCAACGCACTCATGATCCCTCCATTCTGACCGCAGCGCACCCCTGAGCTCTGCATTCTAAGCGCAACGCAGTCCTGATCCCTGCATTCTGAGTGTAACTCACTCCTGATCCCTGCATTCTGAGCGCAACACACTCTTAATCCCTAAATTCTGAGCGCAACACACTCCTGATGCCTGCATTCTGAGCACAATGCACTCCTGATCCCTGCATTCTGAGCGCAACGCACTCCTGATCCCTCCATTCTGGCCGCAGCGCACTCCTGATCACTGCATTCTGAGCGCAACGCACCCCTTAAACCCTGCATTCTGAGCGCAATGCACTCCTGAACCCTGCATTCTGAGCATAATGCACTGCTGATCCCTGCATTCTGAGCGCCCCGCACTCCTGATCCCTGCATTCTGAGCGTAACGCATGCCTAAACCCTGCATCCTGAACGTAAAGCACTGGTGAACCCTGCATTCTCTGCATACTTATTTTTGTAAGTAAAAATATTTTTTATAGTATTAATTCTTTTAATTTATATTAAAAGTTGGTCTCACTGTCTTTTTTTTGGGGGGGGGGCACTGCCCGGTAATCTTTGACTTCATCAGTGTCATCTTGGCACTCCTGCACTGCTGATCCCTGTATTCTGAGCACAAGGAACTGCTAATCCCTGCATTCTGAGCACAACGCACCCCTAAACCCTGCATTCTGAGCACAACGCACCACTAAACCCTGCATTCTGAGCGCAAACGCACTCCTGATTCCTGCATTCTGAGCGCAACGCACCCCTAAACCCTGCATTCTGAGCCCAACACACTCCTGAGCCCTGCATTCTGAGCATAAGGCACTGCTAATCCCTGCATTCTGAGCGCGATGCACTCCTGATCCCTACATTCTGAGCGCAACACACTCCTGATCTCTGAATTCTGAGCGCAACGCACTCATGATCCCTGCATTCTGAGAGCAACACACTCCTGATCCCTGTATTGTGACCGCAACGCACTCCTGATCCCTACAGTCTGACCGCAACGCACTCCTGATCCCTGCATTCTAAGCGTAATGCACTCCTGATCCCTGCATTCTGAGCGTAATGCACTCCTGAACCCTGCATTCTGAGCATAATGCACTGCTGATTCCTGCATTCTGAGCACAACGCACCCCTAAACCCTGCATTCTGAGTGTAACGCACTTTTGATCCCTGCATTCTGAGAACAACACACCCCTAAATCCTGCATTCTGAGCGCAATGCACTTCTGATCCCTGCATTCTGAGCACAACACACCCCTAAATCCTGCATTCTGACCGCAATGCACTCCTGATCCCTGCATTCTGAGCGTAATGCACTCCTGATCCCTGCATTCTGAGCGCAATGCCCTCCTGAACCCTGCATTCTGAGCAGAATGCACTGCTGATTCCTGCATTCTGAGCACAACGCACCCCTAAACCCTGCATTCTGAGTGTAACGCACTTCTGATCCCTGCATTCTGAGCACAACACACCCCTAAATCCTGCATTCTGAGCGCAATGCACTCCTGAACCCTGCATTCTGAGCATAATGCACTGCTGATCCCTGCATTCTGAGTGCAACGCACCCCTAAACCCTGCAATCTGAGCGCAACTCACTCCTGATCCCTGCATTCTGAGCGTAACACACCCCTAAACCCTGCATTCTGAGTGTAACACACTCCTGATCCCTGCATTCTGAGCGCAATGCACCCCTAAACCCTGCATTCTGAGCGCAACGTACCCCTAAACCCTGCATTCTGAGCGCAATGCACTCCTGAACCCTGCATTCTGAGCATAATGCACTGCTGATCCCTGCATTCTGAGCACAACGAACCCCTAAATCCTGCATTCTGAGCGCAACGCACTCCTTAACCCTGCATTCTGAGCGTAACGCACCCCCAAACCCTGCATTCTGAGCGCAATGCACTCCTGATCCCTGCATTCTGAGTGCTTCGCACCCCTAAACCCTGCAATCTGAGAGCATCACACCCCTAAACCCTGCATCCTGAGTGCGCTGATCCCTGCATTCTGAGCACAATACACTCCTGATCCCTGCATTCTGAGCGCAACCCACTCCTGATCTCTGCATTCTGAGTGCAATGCATTCCTGATCCCTACATTCTGACCGCCACACACTCCTGATCCCTGCATTCTGAGCGCAATGCACTCCTGATCCCTGCATTCTGAGCGCAACGCACTCCTGATGCCTCCAATCTGACCGCATTGTACCCCTAAACCCTGCATTCTGAGCGCAACGCACCTCTAAACCCTGCATCCTCAGCGCAACGCATGCCTAAACCGTGCATCCTGAGCCCAATGCATTATCTGCCTGCATTATCTGCATACTTATTTTTGTAATAAAATATTTTTTCTAGTATTAAATCTTTTAATTATTTGTATTAAAAGTTGGTCTTACTGTCTTTTTTTTGGGGGGGGGACACTGCCCAGTAAACTTTCACTTCATCAATGTTGTTTAACTCGATCCTGCACTGCTGATCCCTGTATTCTGAGCATAAGGCACTGCTAATCCCTGCATTCTGAGCACAACACACCCCTAAACCCTGCATTCTGAGCACAACACACCCCTAAATCCTGCATTCTAAACGCGCAACGCATTCCTGATCCCTGCATTCTTACCGCAATGCACACCTGATACCTGCATTCTGACTGCAATGCACTCCTGATCACTGCATTCTGAGCGCAACACGCTCCTGATCCCTTCATTCTGACCGAGGGGCACTCCTGATCGCTGCATTCTGAGCGCAACACCCCCCCCCCCTGAAACCCTGCATTCTGAGCGCAATGCACTCCTGAACCCTGCATTCTGAGCCCAACGCACCCCTAAACCCTGCATTCTGAGCCCAACGCACTCCTGAGCCCTGCATTCTGAGCATAAGGCACTGCTAATCCCTGTATTCTGAGCACCCCGCACTCCTAATCCCTGCATTCTGAGCGCAACACACTCCTGATCTCTCAATTCTGAGTGCAACGCACTCCTGATCCCTGTATTCTGAGCGCAACACACTCCTGATCCGGTATTCTGACCGCAACGCACTCCTGATCCCTTCATTCTGACCGCAGCGCACTCCTTGATCCCTGCTTATTACCGCAATGCACTCCTGATACCTGCATTCTGACCGCAACGAACACCTGATCCCTGCATTCTGAGCATAAGGCACTGCTGATCCCTGCATTCTGACCACACCGCACTCCTGATCCCTGCATTCTGAGCATAAGGCACTGCTGATCCGTGCATTCTGAGTGCAATGCACTCCTGAACCCCGCATTCTGACCTCAACGCACTCCTGATCCCTGTATTCTGACCACAACGCACTCCTGATCCCTGCATTCTGAGTGCAATGCATTCCTGATCCCTACATTCTGACCGCATTCTGAGCGCAATGCACTCCTGATCCCTGCATTCTGAGCGTAACACACTCCTGATGCCTCCATTCTGACCGCATCGCACCTCTAAACCCTGCATTCTGAGCGCAACGCACCTCTAAACCCTGCATCCTGAGCATAGTGGTGAATCCTGCATTCTCTGCATAACGCACTTCTAAACCCTGCACTCTCTTGTAATACTTATTTTTGTTCTGAGTAAAAATATTTTACCAAAAAAAAAAGGCGGTCTTACTGTCCTTTTTTTGGGGGGAGGGGACACTATGCCCGGTGATCTTTGACTTCATCAGTGTTGTTCAAGTAGATCTCCATTTCTCGAAGGTTGCCTACCCCTGCCTTATACAATCTTCTGTCAGGAGGGCGAATAGGTAACAAAGGCGGCGTTTGGCTGGTGGGTGATCAGCACAAGCAGTGAGAACATGGGAACACCCTTCTGAAACAAACTAAAATCTCCAAGACTAAAAAAAGAATAGGCCATTGTCTACTTCTGTACTCCTGATTCCTGCATTTTGAGCATAATGCACTGGTGATCCCTAAATTCTGACGCAACACACTCCTGATCCCTGCATTCTGACCACAACACACTCCTGAACCATGCATTCTAACCGCAACGCACTCCTGAACCATGCATTCTAACCGCAACGCACTTCTGAACCCTGAATTCTGTACGCAACGCACTCCTGAACCCTGCATTCTGAGCGTAATGCACTGGTGAACCCTGCATTCTCTGCATACTTATTTTTGTAGTAAAAATATTTTAACAAAAAAGTCGGTCTTACCGTCTTTTTTTAGGGGGGGGGGGACACTATGTCCAGTGATCTTTCAAATTCATCAGTGTTGTTCAATTAGATCTCCGTCTCTCGAAGGTTGCCTACCCCTGCCTTATACAATCTGCTGTCGGGAGGGCGAATAGGTAACAAAGGTGGGATTTGGCTGGTGGGTGATCAGGACAGGCAGTGAGAACATGGGAACACCCTTCTAAAACAAACTAAAACCTCCAAAACTGGAAAAAGAATAGGTCATTGCCTACCTCTGCCTTCTTTGCCACTTATTTTTTTCCCCAATGCTGTAGGAGGTTTAATGTCCATTGGGACTGATTTAATAAAGGTAAATTGAAAAAAAATTGAGATGCTGCTTATGGCAACAATTTAGAGGCCATGTTATGTTTTCTCAGAGGCCATGTTATGTTTTTGCATGGTTCAGGAGTGCGTTGCGCTCAGAATCCAGGGTTTAGGAGTGCGTTGTGGTCAGAATGCAGGGTTCAGGAGTGTGTTGTGGTCAGAATGCAGGGTTCAGGAGTGTGTTGTGGTCAGAATGCAGGGTTTATTCTGTGGCTTTTGGTGTTTCCATGCACAACCTTGTACTCTTTCTGGTATTTTTGTTTATTCAGTGAGGCGAAATGCAAAAATTATCATTTTTAATTGAAAGAATCATTCTGTCAAAGATCTGGCTTTGGAAAACTCACATCTGATTGGTTGTTGCACAGTGCCTTATTGAACAACGTTCTATGTTGTGTGCCATGTTGTATTGCTGTATAATAATAACTGATGTCTATTTTTGATAAAGATTATGAGGAGAAACTGCAAAGCCCACCTGTGAATGGGAGAAAAGGCAAGTTACTGATTCAGCTTTTGGACTAAGGCTTCACCAAGAACTTACTATAGGGGAAGTGTGACAGTATAATGGAAAATACATTTTCTATTGGTATTAAGATGTTGAAGATACTATAATGATGTTGTAGTGCAGCAACTGTTTATAAATGAATGATTCCAATGACCTTTATGGAATAAATAAATGGACATTTAAGGAAGCTCTTGCACAGGTACATTTTAGTGTTTCCCATAGCAACTTATTAGATTGCTGCTTTGATTTTTTATTGCCTTCCGAAAAATATTTGCTAGAAACTGATTGATCAGTAAGTGACCAGACGGAAGGAATGCTCAACAGTGGTTCTTTCTTAATAAAGGCTAAACTAAAACTAACAATAAAGACATGGTTCAGGCTAACAATGAAAGGTGGCAGCAAAGGGACATGCAAGGAAAAGAGCTTCAAGTTGGTTCTAAAGATGCTTATATCTCAGCTCCCTGCTGGTCTAGAAAGGCCATTATCTTTAAGTTTAAGTTATTAATGTGTTCTAAACATCCTTGGTCACATTAAAAATACATGATGTGATATTTAACCTTTATCCATTTACTTTTCATGGATCTAAATAGATGGTATAATTTGGGGATTTATGAGCAGAACTATATTGTTGTCTCCAAAATAAGTCTGAGGCTACTTAATCTCTTAATGTGGTTGTAAACCCACAACAAATAAAAACCAAAAAAAAACCTGCAAGACAAAAGCATAATGAGCTAGTATGCATAGCATACTAGCTCATTATGAAATACTCACTTTAGATCGAAGCCCCCGCAGCGGTCCCGGCACACTGCTCTGCCCGGCCACATGTCTCCCAGAATTATTTCCAGATATCGCTGTCTCCAGCTCTGTGACTGGCCGGAGCTGCAATGACGTCACTCCCACGCGTGTGCACGAGAGCCGCAAATAATGGCACGTCAGCTGAAGCAACGGCACCAACGAGCCGTTGCTTCAGTACGCATGCGCCGATGACGTCAGCACATGCTGTTACAGGGGATAACTCCTAAACCATGCAGCTACAAGTAAGCCTTGATATAGGCTTACCTGTAGTGAAAAGTGGTTTGTAAGGGTTTACAACCACTTTAAGATGTAATTTGTTAATTTGTATGAAAACAAATTGACCATTACCATGGGGCAACAATATATTAAAGTAGACCTAAGTAAGAAGGGCTGGTACCTCCTGTAATGCTGTTTGGTCCAGCACTGCATCTCTTAAATATGTAGATAGTACACATTTCTAGACCTTATATTAAAAAAGAGAGATGTGCACATAGCTTAAAGGGTCAATGTCACAGAGTTTGAGATCCTCTTTGTTGCCAACACTGGACACCAAGTAGGACAAAGGGTAGAGCTGTAAGTCCTCAGACATATGGACAGATGAGCAAACAAAATCTGGTGATCGGAGTGGACTTGAAATTGTGGCCTCGCTTTAGTGTCCACTAACGAGGACAGGTGTGTCCAGCAGAGATCAGATCTGCAATGCTGATTAACAACAGGTGGATGACAAAGATTGAGACTGGGTTCACGCTAATGTGAATTGTATGCGGATTTCCCAGCATCCAATTCGCACAGCAGGAGATCGTGACCGGCTCTCTACACATCTTCGCTTCGGTGCGAATTGCACAGGAGCCCTGTGCGTCTTTTGGTCCGTTTTAGGTCCGAATTCAGCCAAAAATTTGGGCTGAAATCAGAGCTGAAACAGTGAATGAATCCGCACCGGACTCCTGCTGTGAGACACTGCGTCCTCATATGTGAACCCAGCCTCAAGGCTGATCTTACAATAAAGCCACCTAAAACTGATATTGGCTTTTTCCTGATATTCCCCAAGCTCCTAAATATTTGCATCTTCCTTTTCAACTCCTCCCACCATTGCAGCCTTTGTGAACGTATTTCACACTCCTTGTTGGGCTTTTCATTTGTTTCCAATTACGGACTATGAAAAAGAGGACTGAGAGTCCTTTTGCCGTAACAGGAACTACATGGTAAAGGATTACTGTCTGCCAGAATCCCAGAGAAATAAGAAGCCCGTGAGAAGTCAACTGATGCTTTATCACAAATTAGAATTAGAAGCTGCTATATTTAGCCCCTTTATGTACAATCATTGCAGTTATAGCTTCTTAAATGATCATATGAATGAATGTATATGTTCTCATTATACCCCACACTTCCTCTTTATTGTTTTGTTCTGTGTGGTGTGTAGTTTGTTTCATAGTGTGCAGTGACCTAACTATATAGTATGTATAGGCCTTTTTGGATTGACCCTTCAAACTTTCTGTTTTTAAAGTTTCTTTTTCAAATTGCATGTACGAGCCATACACATGGGAGGCAGACATTGGTGACTTCACTGGAACTCCAGACAAAGTCTTGTGACTTTTTTTTAGCCGGTCTTGTGATTTCTATATCTTGTCCACACTGCACAGCTTTGGATAGTCACTTTTCTACTTCTTGGTTGAGCTTTAAAACTTCCTGTTCAGACTTACAGGAATCCTGTTATTAGAGAAATGGCAGGCTGCCATTGCTGACCTTCGTCTTAAAATACTTACACAGACCTACTGGCTTCTGATTCATTGGCAGGAAACTCGGAGAAAAATCAGATATCCTGATCTTTAAAATTGTTCTGTGTCAGGCAGATATTATTATCATAAAGACAGGTCAGCAGTGGCATCCTTCAGGTTTTTTTTTTTCATGACAAGTTACCCTAAGGGCTCGTTCACACTAGCACATTCGGATCACTCTTCAGGAGGCATAGTACCGCCTTCTCACCGCCTGCTTCAACCCCTTGTTCCCCGCACTAGCACAACGCAACCATGTGTATTGCACCTGCTTGTTCTGCACTTGCAGAGTGGCCTATTCACTTGAATGGGTCACATTTGGTGGGTGCTACACCTGCCAAAAACAACAGGGGGCATAATCTCTGCTGCAGCATGTGTACACCCCCCGGCAGCTGCCCCTGCAGCTAAAAGAGGTAGCGGTTGGGGATTGCGGTAAAAGTGCTACTCACAAAAGTGCCACCACCACCCCTCCCCCTAAAACCACTAGTGTGAAAAAGCCCCTAGGCCCCTTTGCGCATTACAGCAACATTTGGTAAAGTGCACATTATTGCATTGAACAGAAATGTGTCTATCACAGTGGATTGGGGTGGCATTTATTTTGAATGACACCCCAACACACTATTACAGTAGGCAGCAGTGCAGCTGTACTGCAGCGCTCTGCAACATACATGTCATACCTTGTAGTTCTCTGCTTTAGGAAAAAGGTACATGTCCCGTTCTCTGTGTGTTAAAGTGGATGTAAACCCTCACATATACCCAGTGCAGTGAACAGACTCAGATGATACACAAAGATGAAACAAATCTCCCTACATAAGTATTACATGTACATCTGCTGTCTTCATCTTTATACACTGTTTAGAAAGTGCATATCCTATTAGAATTTTCTCTTCCTGTTCCAACAGGGGGAGGGAACTCTTGCCATAGACTGTGAGACAGCTGATTGGAGGAGAGGCACACACCCCTTCTCCTTATAGGCAGAGACTTGCAGAGCTGGGCTGTGAATTGACCAGCTGTCTGCTAATCTTTTTATAGCACCTGCCCTGACTCAAATTTCAGGCTGGTTTTATCATGTTTGTCAGACGTTATCAGGCTGATAGCAGAAGAACGGAGCAGGAGAAAGCCATGGGACTTAGGGCTTTGGAGAGAGATAAAAAAACACTGCAGATTTATGTGCCTAACTCAAATTTCCTGAATCGGGTTTACATCCACTTTAAGGTTTTTTTCCAGCCCATTCAAAATTAAAGTGGTTTTAAAGGCTAAAGGTTTTTTAACCTTCATGCATTCTATGCATGAAGGTAAAAACCCTTTATGCTCCGTACACATGGTCGGACATTGATCGGACATTCCGACAACAAAATACATGGATTTTTTCCGACGGATGTTGGCTCAAACTTGTCTTGCATATAAACGGTCGCACAAAGTTGTCGGAAAATCCGATCGTTCTGAACGCTGTGACGTAAAACATGTACGTCGGGACTATAAACGGGGCAGTAGCCAATAGCTTTCGTCTCTTAATTTATTCTGAGCATGCGTGGCACTTTGTGCGTCACATTTGTGTACACACGATCGGAATTTAATCGATCAGATTTTGTTGTTGGAAAATTTTATATCCTGCTCTCAAACTTTGTGTGTCCGAAATTCCGGCGGAAAAAGTCCGATGGAGCCCACACACAATCGGAATTTCCGACAACACAATCCGATCGCACTTTTTCCGTCGGAAAATCCGACCGTGTGTACAGGGCATAAGTGTGCAGGTCCACTCTCAGCACCACTAATACTTACCTAAGCCCGATCTCGTTACAGGGATGTGCACAAGACCCGAGGCTCTCCTGGGTCTCTCCCTCCTGATTGGCTCCCGCTGCTGTCAATCACAGCCTCTGAGGCGGGAGCAGGGGACGGGGCTGATCCGTGCTCTCTGTGTCTCATGGACCCAGAGAGTCGGCTCGGAAACAAGCACGCACGAGTGCCCCCACAGCAAGCAGCTTGCTATGGGGTCACTCGGCAAGGGGAAGGGGCCCATAGTGCCAGCGGGGGACCCGAGATGAAGGAGGATCTGGGCTGCTCTGTGCAAAACCACTGCACAGAGCAGGTAAGTAAAACATGCCCGAAGTTCTAGTTATTACGTTCAACCATTTTCTGCTTTTCAACTTTCATGAACAGAACTTATCAATTCCTGAGAGACAAAATGCTTTGCAACTCTAAAAACGTTTTGATCAAGTGTGCTTTTTTTGGGGAGGCTGCCATTTATGAAGTGATATCCTTTGTTTTCTTAAACATTGGTCAAGTTATAAAAAAAATAGCTGTCATTACAGAGTACTGTGCAGGACTGGCACGCCTTAACACAGCGGACGCCGTCGTATTTTGGGTTTGACCAAAATTTTTTAAAAATACAACCTTAAATTGGAACTCCAGACAGAAATGTCTTTTGTGATTCCTGCACTAATAAATCCTTGATGCCTTCGCAGATATTAAAGCGGTATTAAACTCAATAGGAAACATTTATTATATTGCAGCTTAACAACTCTTATGCCGCGTACACACGAGCGGACTTTTCAGCATCAAAGGTCCGACGGTCTTTCCGACGGAGGTGCAACGGACTTTCGAACGACCGTACTTGGCCACAGACGAACGGACTAAAGTCCGGTCGAAAGTCAGTTGGTTTGAACGTGATGACGTATGACCAGACTAGAATAAGGAAGTTCAATAGCCAGTAGCCAATAGCTGCCCTAGCGTCCTTTTTTGTCCGTCGGACTAGCATACAGACGAGCGGATTTCTCGATAGGGACTGGGTCTGGATGAGTTCCGACGTAAAGATTTGAAACATGTTCCAAATCTAAAGTCCGTCTGATTTTCGACAGAAAAGGTCTGCTGAAGGTCCGATGAAGCCCACAAACGGTCGGATTGTCCGACGGATTCGTTCCGTCGGACCAGTCCAGTTGAAAAGTCTGCCTGTGTGTACTCTGCTTTAGATGTGATGGCTACATTAGTTTTCTTTTTTTTCAGGCTTTCTTTCTTTTATTTTTATCTGATGGTCTGGCCAGTAAGCCTGTTGTTTTTTAACAGAACAAGCTGTCTTGAAGATGTAGCAGTTAGAGGGTTGAGACAAACCATTTAAAACTGACAGGGGTGCTTACAATGGTCAGCTTTTATTTATTTATTGAAGGCCCTTTCACACATGCGGGACCGTTTGGCCGTTTTTCATCCATCCGTTGACGGATGAAAAATGGACATCAATGCATTTCAATGGAAAAACGGATATCAATGGATGATCATTCATTTACATCCGCTTCTGTCAACATCGGTTTTTTGGAACAGATCAAAGTCCTTTTTTTCTTCCGTTAAAAAAAAAACGATGGAAACGGACAAACAGTCCATTTTTGCTTGAAAGAATAGCTCCGGGACTCAAATGGTTAAGAACGCTAGATGGCAGATGTAAAAATCTGTTAGAAAAACAAATGAAAATTGGATGAAAAACTGATGTAAACTTCATACATTTTTTCTTTGAAAAAAAAAAAGACTAAACTGATCAAACAAACGGTCGCATGTGTGAAAAGGGCCTAAATCCTTTATCCCAAAAGGAAAGAAACCGATGTACCTGCTTCCAAAGTGTTAGCTGGAATTCAGCTTCAATTTGTTACTGTATCTAAATCTGTTAGTGCATCTAACACTCCCCTCCCCCCAGATAAACCATGCTGCTGTCCAAAGGTACCCCCTGTGCTCATTAATCCAGAGTGGGGGCACTCTAATACAGGAGGTGTGTTACTGGCTGGATCACCAGGTGAAAACAGAGGGAAAAAGCTTAAAAAAGAAAATGAATGCAGCCAGCACATCTAATGGTTAGTAAGCTGCAATATATCTTTTTTTTGGTTTTGGGTTTAATACCACTTTAATGATGTCACTAGGCAGCTTACCAATAAATGTGATCAGGCTGCAGTTTTTCTCTAGGAATATCAGAAATTGCAGTCCCAGAACCCCTTTCATTGTCACAGCTCCCATTGGGATGCCTTCTACTAACCAAAGGGCCGGCTTGCAGAAAGGGAACCTTCAACCATCGATACGGGTTTTATTTTGCTTGTTTATTATTTCTTTTGCTTGGAGGTTTAAAAGTGTGTGTTACCTCCTGAGAACAGGGATCCTTGTCCCAATGTTTCATTTGCACTTCTGGTTTCCACTAGCCTGGTCAGCTGCCATCTGCTATAGGCCCCTTTCACACGGACATTCCCATCAGGTCTACGTGTCAGTTTTTCAGACAGACCTGATCGGAACCTCCATTCTTCTCTATGGAGACATGTGTCCGTTTACACCCGCCTACATCCAATCCGATACGCCAAAAAAACAGACTGGTGAGAATACGTTCGCCAACCATCTGGCGGATGACTGGCAGTCCGTTTCACATCCAGCGGGAGTGGTCTGTGTCCGTGTCTGCTCTGCATGAGCGGAGCGGACACACATCTGCCATCCGCCTGCTCAGCAGGGTTTAGCGGAGAGATCCCCTGCTGAGCAAGAGGATCACAGCCGCAGCCCGCCCAGTGTGAAAGGGGCCATATAGTCAAGTAAGTGTCCTTTCACACGAGCGTTCCGTTTTTTTCATCAGTTCAGTCACATTTTTTAAAAGAAAAAATGGATCAGTTTATATCAGTTTTTCCTCAGTCTGTCATCAGTTTCTTATCAGTTTCTCATCAGGTTCTTATCAGTTGTACATCTGTTTTTTTTTTTTTACATCCACTACCAATGCCAAAACGAATGCAAAATGGATCGGTTCTCCTTTACATCCGTTTTTCTTCTGTTATGTTTTTTTTAATGGAAGAAAAATAGGGGTGGGATCCGTTCCAAAAAACAGATGTTGACAGAAGTGGATCTAAATGAATGTAAATAGATGATCATCTGCTTTTCCATAGAGATGCATTGTTGTCCGTTTTTCATTCATCAACGGATATTGAAAAACGGACAAACAAAACGCTCGTGTGAAAGGGGCCTAAGGGATGAGCAAAGCTGAGAATTTTTTCATTTCCCTGAAATTATAGCGACAATTGGGAGATTACAGCAAAATTTCTCCATTTTGGCTAAATGCATTGGAGTCATGAAGGCAAAATTAAGGTGACTTTTGGTGGTTTTTAAAGGCACAATAGGCTTTATATAGTCCATAAAGGCCACGAATCGTTCTCTAAACTATCCTGGAACTGTTCTTGTGCCAAGAAAATGGCCCCTCGTTTGCCACATTATTTTTCATAATTTCACAGAAAGAAAACAGACAGTGAAAAAAAAACACATGATCCAGATTAAAATACACAATGCAAATACAAAATGGAACAGCATAGATATAAAAAAAAAAAAAGAACCTCCAAAAAACTGATGAAATAAACGTAACTACCCTAAATACCCCCCCCCCCCAACAAAAATAAATAAAAAGCAAATAAATAAATAAATAAAAAGCACAACCTACTGTATAAATGTAAAAAATTTAATAGAGTAGTTTTATTTTTAAAGCAAACTTTACCCAAACTAACAGGGGTGAGATGAGTTTCCACCGTCACCGACAAAATCAGAAATTTAGATACAAAATCAATTTCAGCAAAATCACTGCTTATCAAGAGTGGTGAGCTGAAACACAAAAAGTTTAAGGAGCGTGATTTT
The DNA here is from genome assembly GCA_037952925.1 of Lithobates clamitans. Lineage (NCBI taxonomy): Eukaryota > Metazoa > Chordata > Amphibia > Anura > Ranidae > Lithobates > Lithobates clamitans. Next base: position 1,932,722 of record JBBGZY010000969.1, on the reverse strand, counting down.
CATATTGTTAAATGAAACTTTAAAGCATTTGAACATTGAAATAAAAAATCTGGATGTGCAAAGTAAAAATTATTTAGATGTTTCTATTTAGGCATTTTAGAGATAATAAAAAATCTAAGAGTTGAAAATAGAAATAAACACAAGACAGATGAATGAATCATTAATCTCGGAATTTTCCCTTTTATCACATCTTAACTTTTGTGGTTTAAAACATGTTCAATAAGCAATACTCTCCTGTTGCCAGGAGGGGGCACAAGATATCTGTGTTTTAGCGTTCACTAGAATAGGCAGAATATGATAGCGTAGCATAGTGTGGCCTTTTGAAGAAACAGAGATTTTATCAATCACTGACGTTATACACTCATTAATTTAAATCAAATTTTTATTGCAGAGTATTTGTATAGGGCTAATTTGTTTTCATACATGATTAAAAATAATAATAAATACGTCCAATGCATATCCACTCTAGTTCCAAGTTATCTCATGAATTTCTTCCATCTCATGCCTTGTGTTACAGGGATTTTTTCTGACTGTACAGCAAAAACCAGAAAAGTCATCTGAAAATGACCATAGTCCTGTTAGATTTAAGACATGTATCAATGGGTTTTGCTTTGTGTCAATGGCATCAGCTTGACAATGGTTTTAGGGGATTTAGAGTTTATTAACAGGTGATTTTTACTTGCAGTTGACTTCCCCCTGAGCTAAATTTGACCTGCTTCAAGTGGATTATTCCCATAGATTTGTATTGCCAAAACCTGATGTGGACAAAAGTCCATCAACACAGGCCCCTGTGCTGCTCAAGAGAAATAGAACCATTCTTGACTGGAAGAACCTGAATATTTCTGTGGAGGTTCTCATTCATCCAGGCCATGGTATATCTAGTAGTAGTGGGTCACATTCAACCTGACTTCTTCTGTAATGTTGAAGACGTTTTGCAGTTTATTCAATCAATTAATTTTGTTCTAATGAGTGTTCAGGAACATACTCCAGCATTTATATCCACACAGGTAGCTCAGTCACCTCGCAGATGGTAATTGTCCAAGAACAGGTTAGTTGATGTGAAAGTTGCGGAAACACAAATAGAATAGGATTGTTCCAAAGCTTCCACACCTTACATCCAATACTTGGACAATTTACATCTGCCTTGATGCATTCCATGGTGTTTGAATTAAGATGATGGAGTTACATGTGTGATTATAATGCTAGGGTATGCTACTGACACTCATTACAACTGAAAAGCTGTCTTGGTCAAGCTGGGAAATGTCTTCAGCATTTGCCCAGTTGAATTTGACTAAGGCCCTATGTCAACTGTCTTTTGTTCACTTTAAGCAGGTTTTGTATTCCCATACAAGTCTTTGGGAATGCAAAACCCACTTTATGCAGGTCAGTAGGAGGCTAACTGCCAGTCAAATGAATTCTGAATGATCTCAGAAGTACCGTATCTTAAACTGTTGACAGCGACACCAGATGAAGGTCCATAGACATAGGCCATTACTACTACCAATCAGTCTCCACTGGTGCTGACATTCAGTTCCCATCAGTGCCTCCTCATTTGTGTCACCTATAAGTTCTGCTTAACAGTGCCCATCAGTGCTGCTTACCAATGCCTATCAGTGGCACCTATCACTGCTGCCTCCTATCAGTGCCACCTATCAGAGCCCATCAATGCAGCCTCATCAGTGCCCACCAGTACTGCCTCATCAGTGCCACCCATCAGTACAGCCACATCAGTGAAGGAGAAATATTACCTGTTTGCAAAATTTTATAACAAAGCATGAAAATTTTTGGTATTTTTTTGTTTGTTTGGCAAAAAATAAAAAACCCAGTGGTGATTAAATACCACCAAAAGAAAGCTCTATTTGTGGGAAAAATTTCATTTGGGTACAGCGTTGATTGACCGTGCAATTGTCATTAAAAGTGTGACAGCGCAGAAAGCTCAAAATTGGTCTTGGCATGAAGGGGATAAAAGTGCCCAGTAGGCAAGTGGTTAAAAGATTTACATTTGATACTTGATCCTTATTGTGCTTTTCAGAGGACAGTGGGTACCTCAGGCCCGACAATTGCCACCCTGTCAGCTGCCTTATCTTAAATCCCAACTCGGGGAAAAGCAAAAGTTCACACTTGCAGTATTGCTGCACATCATACTTTAAGGGTTAAATGCTCATTTCTGTCTAGGGAGCAGTAAGTTTTACTTACCTTAGCCTATGTTCCCCTGGCAAATGGCACTCCCCTTTGATCCAGAAGTGAACTGTCCCCCTAGACCTAAATGCACAGTTAAAGTGATACCGGTTTTAAAGTTTTTTTTTACTGTTATTAAAATAAAAAAAGACCACTTTAAGCTTGGAGATCCTTGCACTGCAGTTCCTTAGATGCAGCTTTCATTCCATCTAGGAGAACAATTAACAGCACAGTAGTGAACTCACCAAATCTCACTCCAAATCTCCTGAGACTAACAGTCGGAGGCAGCAGAGCATTGGATGATCTCACATTGCAGATATGCAGCTATAATGCTAGAGACTAGTAGTACCTAGACACAATCACAAAGGTACATTTGTCAGGGATATTTCCCTGATTGCAGCACAGGACATTTTTAACTATTCTGGCAGACCCAGATATCCTGGGGGCCCTATCATCCTAGAATTTCCCATAGCTTCTATAGCTACATTTGATTAGATTTATATCTATAAAGACTATTGAGGGTGGTCCTGATAGAAACATCCAGTATAGGGTTGCAACATATACATCGGTCTAATCCCTCTGCCCTTACTGGAACACCTAGAGGTGGATCTATCATCTGGGGCTTCACGCGGTTCTCATGTGCTGAGGTTTATTTGGATACAGGGTTTTTTGGTGAGCACTCCTTTCTCCTGGAAAAGTCTAAAGGCAAAATGGGTTGAAACAAGGAACTACTCCACAGCATACCTCTGATTTATGCCTCTGTATTCCTAATTTTGGGTGGGTTTGAAACAACTGTTGGTCCTTGAGAGGATCTTTAACCACTTCAGCCCCGGAGCATTTGGCTGGCAAAAGACCAGAGCACTTTTTGCGATTCGGCACTGCGTCGCTCTAACTGACGCAACATGGCCCCCAAACAAAATTGATGTCCTTTTTTCCCACAAATAGAACTTTCTTTTGGTGGTATTTGATCACCTCTGCGGTTATTTTTTGCGCTATAAACAAAAAAACTGCATCAATTTTGAAAAAAAACGCATTATTTTTTACTTTTTGCTATAATAAATAGCGCCAAAAAAATATATAAAAAAACATTTTTTTCCTCAGTTTAGGCCGATACGTATGCTTCTACATATTTTTGGTAAAAAAAAAATCGCAATAAGCGTTTATTGATTGGTTTGCACAAAAGTTATAGCGTCTACAAAATAGTTTTATGGCATTTTTATTAATTTTTTTTTTTTTTACTAGTAATGGCGGCGATCTGCGATTTTTATCGTGACTGCGACATTATGGCGGACACATCGGACACTTTTGGCTCTATTTTGGGACCATTCACATTTATACAGCGATCAGTGCGATTAAAAATGCATTGATTACTGTGTAAATGTGACTGGCAGTGAATGGGGTTAACCACTAGGGGGCGCTGTAGGCGTTAAGTGTGTCCTAGGGAGTGATTCTAACTGTGGAGGGGAGGGGCTGTGTGTGACATGACACTGATCACCGCTCCCGATTACAGGGAGCTGTGATCAGTGTCCTGTCACTAGGCAGAACGGGGAAATGCTTGTTTACATCAGCATTTCCCCGTTCTTCCTTTCCCTGCGACGATCGCAGGTATTCCCGCGAACATCGAGTCCGTGGGACCCGTGATCACACTTACGGAGCTCACAGCGTGCGCGCGCCCGCAAGCCGCTTCTTAAAGGGCAATGTACAGGTACGTTAATATGCCTGTACATGCCGTTCTGCCAACGTATATTGGCGTGAGCCGGTCGGCAATCGGTTAATAGATTATGGGGCTGTGGAAGGGTTCTGAAGGGATGTGTAAAATGGGATTGTATTACTTAGGTTTTATAGATTTTAATGATGATGAGGCCAATTTGGTCTTTTTAATACAGACTACTGTTTGTTGAATAGCCTAATGAAAATAAAGAATTGCATTATTTTAAAGAAATATGTGACAATTCTTTGAGAGATCATTCACCTGAAAAGCCTCCTAATTCTTTTTTTGTTCTCGGTTCAGAGGCGGTATTGTACAAGTATGGTAGGGACATGGTGGTAGAGCATTTATTATACCCTTGGCCTCTATATTTGTTGGGGGACTGCATAGGCACAATTTCTGGATGTTCTTTATAAGACAGCGAATCTTCACTTCTTTGGGCTTATATTCATTTTAATAGTTTACTGATTAATATTACTTATTGTGTGGAGTTTGTCTTTAATGCTGCAGATTATAGAGTTACATTTCATTTTCTTGCAAATCCACAGGCCCAGGGGTGCAGTTTAAGGCAGGCACAGTCCCTTTAGGTATTTTGAACCACTTCTCCTGTTTTGTATTGTGAGCTGACAGATTTACAGAAGTATGGTCAGAAAGGCCTAAAAATAAACCTGAACATACACCAATATCAAAGCAAGTTCTAAATGGTGCAATTCAGCTTCAGAGCTACACCATTGTTACTTAGAAGCTGTGTTATAATTTATTCATGCCTTGTACATTTCATCATATGAATTAATAACCTCCTTGTGCTTTAGGATGGCAGTTTGATTTTTCCACCGTTTTTTGATAAGTTTCCAGTGGGGATAAAGGCAACAATTTGAGGTTTTCAGCTGCTTATCCTGCCGTTGCAGCTGTACTTGCTTAGATGAAATTGGAACTAAGCTGCATCCAATAAAAATATAGCTTAAAGTTAACCCGTACTTCACCTATAATGGGTAGAGTGACAAGCTCACTGCATCTGAGCACCACAAACAAAAAAACACTATTTAATTAATTTTTAATATTCAAAGCAAACTCCCCTATCCAGGGGCGTAACTAGAAATAGCAGGGCCCCATAGCAAAATGTTGTATAGGGCCCCCCTGCAAACAGCCCCCCCCCCCCACAGCTGCCCTAGTGTCAATGCAGCGTGACCTGTGCCCAATGCAGCATGACCTGTGCCCCATACAGCGTGACCTGTGCCCAATACAGCCTGGTCTGCCTGTGCCCCATACAGCCCCACCTATACAGAGGAAGAGGCAAGCCACCCGGATCAGCAGAGAGCGGGATTGCCCGCTGTAATAGCTTTCATTTGAATTTCCTGTCTTCCCGGGGCTCATCGTCACATAGACCCACCTCTTGGCCCGACGCCTTTGATGACGTCACATGTCCCGCGTTCGGCGTTCTGTCTATCAAAGGCACCGGGCCAAAAGGTGGGGCTATGTGATGTGAGCCCCGGGAACACTGGAAGTTCTAATGAAAGCTTTTACATCGGGCAATTCAGCTCTCTGCTGATACGGACAGCTCACCTCTTCCTTTCCTCTCTCTTCCCCTGGCTGGAAGACTGTGCCAGCGGTGCTCTTATCCTTACTGGGCCCCACTCGGCTGCGGGCCACATAGCGCCCGCATGGGTCGCTATGGTGGTAGTTACGCCCCTGCCCCCATCCATCCATATTTCTATAATTTATTGCGTTGAGAAATCACATAGAAAAACAACCCCCCTAGAATTTCTGGCCATGGCCATCTTGAGTAAGGACATGATTCATGTAGCATTTACTTCCTGGGGTCCATCTGCCCTTAGCTTAAGCATGCAAGCAGGAGAGTGTGCTTAGCTAAGAAAACCTCTCCTCCCCTCCTGAAGACTCCTATGACATAATTTGCCTAGGCAAGAAACCAGGAAGTAACTGGAGAAAAAAAAAGGTTGAAAACAAGTAAATATGATATACCTTCCTATCTATTTACTAATGCTAGCAGCATGAGAATTAAAAATAATCAATGTTGATTGGAGGAGTAAAGTTCCACTTTAACCTTATTAAAGCCACTAGTCCTCCAAGTCCCTATCAGATTCATATACAAAAAATAGTGGATGATAATATTGAGAGGAGTCGTTGGTACTATTGTGTATTCAAAACCATGAAAAACACAGAAAAAAACATGCAAATTTATAAAAAAAAATGTATATATTGGCCAATGACTAAAAGCAACTGGACAAAGCCTCTGTCCCTTAAATATTGGGTGTTAAATGTATTATAGCAGGAACCCCGAGTGTCCAGTATCGTGAAATCAGTTTCATATTACATACTGTTTGTAACAGATATTGGGTCCCAGCATCCATGGAACTAAGCAATAGATATATATCTTATCCCTTCATTATATAAGAGTGTAAATACACAATCCCTCCAATAGATGTTACAAATTCTCAGAGGGAAAGATACCAAAAGGTCCTATAAGCAGACTGAACAATGTAAGACTGAGACAGGCTTAGTAGATACTTATAGGATGCATCTGGAATAGGTGTAGTGGACATCCAATAGGCGCGTCGGCTAGGCTTTGCTTTTTGCCTTTGGGAGCTGAAACTGTCCAGACGGGACTGGAGGCACATCTGTTTCATAAATCTAATAAACAGACGCCTACCCTTACATTAATTCAAAAAATATGGAACAAGGACAGACAGGTGCAAGTGGTGGTGAGATACACTGGATACAGTCCGATTTGGGGTAATCTCTCATATGTAGAACTGGCTAAACTACAGCAAGGGCCCAGGTGGTGCACTTTCGTGTTGTCCCACATATTTAGAAATGGCTAGCTGCTGGCTTTCCCCAAATTACAACGCAGGTTTAACTTACCCGCCAATATGTTTTACTCTTATTTCAAGCTACGGCACCCCGTAGGCACACAGGGGGATGCAGGAGAATGGGTTTTGTCCTCCACTCCTATTCACAGTCTAGCACTGAAACTAAGGGGATCATATCACAATGTTATTAAATGTTACTTACACACCACTTACGGGCACACCCCATGACGGCAGTAACTTTCTGGGAGAGGGACCTAGAGCCACAAACGGGGGATCAGTGGGAGGAGGCACTGCAGTCTATATCTACTTGCTCTCTGAATAAAGCACAAAAAGTTTCCCAGCTCTACATTGTACTTAGAGTACATTACACAACAAAGCTTTATAGGATGGGCAGATTGGCAGATCCCCTATGTGGTAGTTGCAGGCAACACAGTAGGGATCTTGTACATCTCCTATGGCGATGTCCGAAACTCCATCGCTACTGGAGTGCGGTAGTTGGAATACTCAATCAGGTGTTTCAAACGAATGTACCTTTAGATCCAATATGTTGTATATTGGGGGTTCTGGAGGAGGTGATCCCTGAGGAACTAGTCAGGATTGCAGTCTCTAGGGTGCTATTACAGGCCAGGAAACCTATTTTGCTGAGATGGAAATCGATCTCATCGCCCACAGCTGCCTCTTGGATAACACACTTTGGGAATACTCTTATGGAACTCCAATTATACCAACACAGGGGGTGCCCAGGCAGGTTTGAAAGGCTGTGGTCACCCTGGCTTGACACACCTGGGCTGAGTCCAAGGGAATTGATAATGTCTAGACTTTTGCAATGCCCTACAGGGTGATTCTGTTATATATTATCTGCATTAAACATAAAGAGCACATGAGGGGAGATTGGAGGAGTGAGAAATCATGTATTATGTTTATTTCTCTTGCTGATGCAACCTTAACTGAGATATGTAAATGCCACGGTTAAAAGCATATTGTATGTACATTGAAAGCTAAATATTGTGTTCAAAAAAACTTTTCTGATTTAAAAAATAAAATAAAAAAAATGTTCTGTATTGAAGAAAAAACTTTTTCAAGAATATGGGGGTTGATGTACTAAAGGCAAATAGATTGTGCACTTTGCAAGTGCAGTTGCTTAGGTGCAAAAATTAAGTGAATGTGGTAAAGATTTGTTTTGTAAAGAATACCTCATCAGGTACAAGGAAAATTTAAAAAAAAACATAATTTTTGCTTGCACATGATTGGATGTTGAAAATTAACAGAGCTTCACCACATTCACTAAGCTCTGTAAATCAACCCAATGGTATTCAAAGGACCTACCAAAGTGTGGCCCACTCCCTCCTACAATGTTTACACTCATGAGCTAACCTTATAGTAAGTGGGACCCAGGCTGATAGGACTGCTGAGCTAAAATACCGCCTGCTCCCCTATACTACCAATGTCTTCTGTTCTTACAGCCTCCAGAAAACATCACATATTTATCCATGAATTTTATGCAGTACTCTTTTACATAAAACACATCACATTAGTTTATTTTAACTTTAATGAAAGAGCTTGTTTTCAGTCTACCAACATCTGCACACTGTGCAATCAATTAGTAGGTTTTAACGTAGTCTTAGACATTTAGGGGTGTCATTAACTTTCTATTGATACCCGCAGCGGTTCGCATAGGGCAGTGTGAACTGCCTGCGAGTCCTATGCGATGCAGGAACCAGCACTGGAATCACGCTGGTTCCCGCATCACGCTAGTGTGAACCGTCACTAATACTTAGAGTCAATGAGCCATAGTGATGTGCTATCCCAAGCATCAGTGCTGTCTGGACATCTCTGTGTTTCCAGTGTTGAATTGCTAAGCTGTGTTCTTCTAAAGTTTGGATTCACCCACAAAATGGAGTGTACCAAAACATAAATACCAATTCTCTGTGTGTTTTATGGCATGATATGCATAAATCTGTGATGCCTAATTCACGTACTATTTCTGCTTATTCAAACAGCTTTAAAGGCTAACTCCACCCGAAATGTATATTTGATTGCTTTTTCAAATGCCTTCTAGTTGCTTACATGCATCCCCCTACACTCTTACATTTTCCCACAGTAGGTTGTGTTTCTGGTACCACTTGGTGGACCTCCTAGTTAATTGCGTATTTTGAAGAAACATAGGTATGGGCAGGGTGGTGTCTCCATAATTTGACTTTATAACTGATAGGATAGTTAACAATTGTTGCCAGCTGGGTGTTGGTAGTTTTACGTTTTAGGGTGTGAGATTTTGCATTTAGGGTCAAGAGTTTTCAGCCTTATATCGAAAGTCAGAGTTTCTATGGGTTAAGCATTAAAGTTGGGGTTGGGCTCAAGGGAGTAAACTCTTAAGTTCAAGTGAACCTAGCATGATAAAAATAAGTGTTGTCATTGCCAACTTCTTCAAATGCTTCAGCTTCCCTAGTTTTGTAGAGATTCAGAGTTAAGGGTTTATTTTTATGATTGTTGGTCTTGTGGCCAAAAGCCTAGGTATTAGGTTATGTGATTTCTGCTGCAGGGAGAACCAAATGCCTAGGCTTTTGCTAAAGCATAGAAGAAAGCCTGAAGTAGTATGATCTCCTAGAAACATCAGTCCATCTATTGCACTTTGTCTACCCCATCAAGACTTTAAAATAGCTGATTATTTATTTTTTTGTTGGGGATTAGAAATCGGGTTACCATGATGCTCACCTACTAGGTTATAACTCTAAACCAGAGCATTCGCTTACAGTGGCAATAGGGTTCATTAACTGCCAAACTATTGTTGTTTTTTTTGTTTGTTTTTTTAACAAAGGTCCATAAACATACATTTTTTATCCTCCAAAAATGCCTGTTTGAGTAGCACCTGGTCACATTTATTGCCAGACTTATCTTGGGTAACAACAAGGGTTATTCCTCCTGCCCAACTTGGCCTGTAGCCTTCTTTCAAAGAACAGTTGGTATGTTGATTACAGTCAGTAGGTGCCAATAATCATTCATCCCTGTAACTATCAGTCATCCTCTGATTTTGTGATGAATTGCTGCATAGATTGCTTAAGCATCATTTAAGTATGTTAGGACAATGTTTTTCAACTGGAGTCCTCAAGTAACCATTGCATACTTGCGATCATGTGACAGCCAATCACAGCAGTCACATGACCTGAATACCTGCCTCCCGGCTTTTAGAACTCTTTAGACGGGAGGTGGTCGGCGTGAAGGGGTTAAGATTACATGGGGCGATGTAATCCAGCAAAGTAAAGCCTAGTACACACTACTAGCCCAGGGGGTTGAATGAAAAAAAATGACAGCTCAGAAGGTGTCGCTGTACTAACTATCTGTCATTAGTACAGCGATCTCCATTGCTGTGCTATTATGTTCTGATGGAGGACTCCCCCCCGCCAGAATACTCTGGTCATTGGCTGAGAGGGCTGATCGGGAGCCGATCGGCAGACCTTTTTTGGTCATGCCCCTTCGACAGAAGCCGGCTGGGCGGACCAGCTGCAGTACACCCGGACCCGACATTTGGCCCATGTGTACTAGGCTTAATGCAAAAACACTCCTTTCATTCCTCACTGCCCATAGTTACATAGTTAGCTTGAGATTAGGAGACCACTATATCAAGGAGGATAATTGGTCTCTGGAAGTCCTGCTTCCTTAACTGTATTTTCCCTATGTCTAAAGTTAGAGTGCAATAGCAGAAAAATTGGAGCCAGTATACCCAAGCCCTAGAGCTGTGACAGTTTGTCAAAACACCCACCTTGATTTCATTTTTGTTAGTCTGCACACTGAGGGCTTGATCTACAAAAAAAGTAGAGCGTTCAACCCAGTGATCCAGTGTTCTCTTCAAATAGCCAGATGTGTGGTTGACAAAAGAGTCAAATCTCTCTTTGACTTCCCTTCCCTGAACGTCTTTTGGACATGATTGGATGATCAAAGTAGTCATAGACCCACCGGTCTGTCTGAACATTCTTCATTTTTAGAAAGCCAACTCCTATGTATACTGCAGCACACTTATGATGATTATTAGCTCACAAAATATAATACATGGAGATTGTTTTCTAATGCCCCGTACACACGGTCGGATTTTCCGACGGAAAATGTGTGATAGGACCTTGTTGTCGGAAATTCCGATCGTGTGTGGGCTCCATCACACATTTTCCATCGGATTTTCCGACACTCAAAGTTTGAGAGCAGGCTATAAAATTTTCCGACAACAAAATCCATTGTCGGAATTTCCGATCGTGTGTACACAAATCCGACGCACAAAGTGCCACGCATGCTCAGAATAAATAAAGAGATGAAGGCTATTGGATACTGCCCCATTTATAGTCCCGACGTACGTGTTTTACGTCACCACGTTCAGAATGATCGGATTTTCTGACAACTTTGTGTGACCGTGTGTATGCAAGACAAGTTTGAGCCAACATCCGTCGGAAAAAATCCTAGGATTTTGTTGTCGGAATGTCCGACCGTGTGTACGGGGCATTAGGCTTATAAACGTTATGCCTATAAGGCCGTTCTGTGCTCCTTTCATATATGCAATGTGTTTAAAAAGGAACTTCAAATTTGTTAGTTTTTTATTATGAGATTGTTAGCTTGATGTGAAGACAGGTTTGTTGGGGTCTCATATAAAATCTAAATAATGGCATATATGTATATATATAGTATATATATATAAATGTTTTTTAATAACATTTTGCAGGTTTATTTAGTTCCTTAGTATTTCAAGTTTTGTTTGTTTAAACTGAAATTCAAAATCACCTAAAACCTATTTGTGCACCAAATTTAGTCTCCCTTTTCATTTGTCCCAAATGTAGTACCCTCCACCACTATGTTGTGCGCCTTTGTGTTGTGTCCACGTACTGTTATGTTTCTGACAAGTTTTAATCTCTCTTGGTTTATGCTAGAAGTTACTTGGGAAGACCAGCAGAGAAAGGTGAATGGTGCAATAACTGATGACAAACCATTGCCAAGAAAGAAAGCCCATTCAGAGCCAGGTTTGTCAGGGTTTTGGAAAACCACCTGAAAAGCATGAGGCTTGCGCAGCGGGGGAGGCTCATGCTTTTGTAATGAGTGTGATCATCATCTACGCTTCTCACTTTGGTGTGTTTAGGCGTAGTTCATGAGAGTACCGCCTTTTACTCAGTGTTGTGTATCATCCCTTTTCAGAAAAAAATTAGTTCCAGTCTCAATTATGGCAATAAAATGACGCCAGCAATCCAAAACGTAGGACCAAAATTATTTTTATTTTAAGTTGTGTTATTAAAATACTTATGAGATGGGGAGATTCTTCGTCATGTTAATATGTGACAAATATTTACATAGTTCTCGGTTTTGCTGTTCATAGTTTTGTTTATTGGGTTACTATATATTCAGGACTGGATTTAGATAACTGTAACAAATAGGCACACACCTGTGGATACACTAAACCAATAACTGCAAAACAGCTAACATAGGGTCTGGCGGATGTCCAGGGGGCTCAGATAAAACCTACATACTGCTGCTGTAGGGGGGATGTACAATGAGGAAAGTAATTATTTGATCCCCTGCAGATCAAATTGACCACTTACAAAGTAATGAAGGCTCTATAATTTTTATTATAGGTGTATTTTAAATGATAGACACAGAATATCAACCAACAATGCAAACATAAAAAAAAAATGAGATACAAATAAATTATAAATTGAGTTGCAGTTCAGTGAGTAAAATAAGTATTCGATCCCCAAGCAAAACATGCCTTTGTTCTTCGTGAAAAACCCTTGTTGGCAAGCACAGGTAAGACATTTCTTGTAGTTAGTGACCAGATTTGCACACATCTCTGGAGGGATTTTGGTCCACTCTTCTTTACAGATCTTTTCTAAATCCTTAAGGTTTCTTGGCTGCCACTTGGCAACTCAAAGTTTCAGCTCCCTCCATAAATTTACTTTTACGATTAAGGTCTGGAGACTCCGTGATCTTAATGTGCTTCTTCTTGAGCCACTCCTTTGTTGCCTAGGCGGTACGTTTTGGGTCATTGTCATGCTGAAAGACCCATCCACAACCCATCTTCAGTGTTCTGGCTGAGGGAAGAAGGTTCTTATCCAAGATTTTGCAATACACGGCCCCGTCCATTGGCCTCTCAGTGCGGCAACGTTGGTCTGTACCTTTAATAGAGAAACAGCCCCTAAGTCATAGTCAGCATTTTTCTTCCTCCAAACATGGCGAGTCCCCCTCCTCAAGAAGGCACATGTACAGTCATGCCAATGAACATCTAAATGATTCAGTGGAGGATTGGGAGAAAATGCTGTGGTCAAATGAGACCAAAATAGAGCTATTTGGCATTAACTCAACTCGCTTTGTATGGAGGAAGAAAAATGCTGACTATGACCCTAAGAACACCATCCATACAGTCAAGCACAACAAGGCAACAAAGGAGTGGCTCAAGAAGAAGCACATTAAGGTCAGGGAGTGGCCTAGTCAGTCTCTCGTCCATAATCCTATAGAAAGTTTATGAAGGGAGCTGAAACTTCGAGTTGCCAAGAGACAGCCAAGATACCTTAAGGATTTAGAGAAGATCTGTAAAGAAGAGTGGACCAAAATCCCAAAAACCTCATCACCAACTACAAGAAATGTCTTACCTCGGTGCTTGCCAACAAGGGTTTCTCCACCAAGTACTAAGTCATGTTTTACTTGGGAATCGCATACTTATTTTGCTCACTGAACTGCAACTTAATGTATAGCATTTGTTGTATGTGTTTTTTCTAGATTTTTTGGTTGATATTCTGTCTCTATCATTTAAAATACACCTATGATAAAAACTATAGACACTTCATTTCTTTGTAAGTGGGCAAACTTACAAAATCTGCAGAGGATCAAATAATTATTTTCCTCACTGTACTTGTAGGCAGTTGGTGTCTGATGGGGAGAGGCAATGCCAGGACAGACAATAAAAGTGGGGTAGCTTCCCTGCTCCCCCATCCTTTCTGCCTTAATCCATCTCTGCTGCTATCTCTGAAAGTGTTTTAGACGGGGGTCCTCGTCTTGGAAATAGGTGTCCTTATTTAAGATAGTTATTACCAAAGCAAAATTTGTTGTAGCCTAACCATATTCAACCTAATGCTAGCTATACATGCATGTGATTGACCTGTCAGTCTGATCATTGGGATGTCTGAAATTATTAGTTGATACAGGAGAAGTGGTAAGTTCATGTGCATGAACCTGATCACTTTTAATGCCAAAAGTCTCAGTCTTATACTTACCTGAGTATACTAAGGTATAATCTTATACTTCCCAATTAATAACACTTTGTCCCACTTTAACAGGCTACATAAACAACTGTGGACTACAGCCCAGAAGCTAGAGCTTCTAATCTTTGTCCAAATCCATTACTGAACAATGTTCTGTAATTTGCCAATTTCTGTCACAGAATTCTGAAGTAGATGCTGGTTAGGGACTTTTTCAGACCTAAGTTGTTTCGGTCATCAGTGAACTCTATGGTGACTTTAAATAAAAACCGGACAGTATTATTCAGTGGTTCAATCCCAATATGTTGTTATGTGGGGGACTCCTGTAGAACATTTCTATACACCTGCATACAGCAGTTCTGGTGTGTTTTAAATGCAGTGCAGATATAGGTATCCTCTTTAGGATACCTTCCAACATATTCAAACTCCACTCTGATGTTTTGGGTCTTTTTGACCTTCCCTTTTTCACTACAGATGTAACAGAGATTTGAGCCAATGACAATTAACCTGAATTAATTTTAATTCCCAATGGTTGGAGAAGGAAGCTTTTTAAGGTAGTCATGAACCATGGCCACAGAGCACGTGTCCTGGCACAGTTTAGGCTTTAAATCCAATAAAGCTGATTGAGTAATCTACCTGACCCCAAATCTAGGCCTGCATAAGTCTCTGGACTTACGCTCCCCATTGACACCACATAATGGTTGTGCTTTTGGAAGTCTTTGTATGCCCTGCACTTATACACACCTTACTGCTTGTCATAAAATATGTGCTTAGGCTATAAGCCTTGGCACCCAGCTTGTCTTTCAATAAAAATGGTGAATCAGATTAAAATTTCCAAAATGAACATCCTTTCTTTCAGCTATTGTGGTAAAGACATTTAGTCCCAACACACAATTTTTTTGTCACACATTAGGATCCCTAGTATAGGGTGCAAGGGCTGTAATGTACTTGGTTCCCAAACTTCTGCTGATTTTAGGCACTGAAACCATGCTTATCCTAAGGGCCAACAACAACGGTTAACAATAAAACACAGTAACAATAGAACATTAACTCAATAAAACAAAAACTTTTTTTTTTTTAAGTCTGTACCGAAAAGAAAAATATATATCCAGAAGCATAGGGGTGATCTGCCCATGACCAACCCAGGCCCCGATGCTTGGGCATAGTCGTTTTTTTTTTTTTAACTGCAGATGAGAAATCTCCTCCTGCAGTGCTGCAAGCGCTGACATATGTATTCTGACGGCAACACCCCTTTGCTGTCAGAATAAAAATATCAGTGCTGCAGCTGAATGGTGTCCCTGCAAAGCAAACAATGGTTAACAATAAAACACAGTAATAACAGAACATTAACTCAATAAAACGACAAATATTTTTGTGATTTTTTTTTTTTACTTTTTTTGTAACTTATACTTAACTTATTTTCCTGACTATCTAACATCTTTCAAAACCCTGTGTGAAGACTGTGCCGTGCTGTACCCTATACTAATGCTCCACTAGTGTGTGGTAGCGACGGAAGCAGTCCTTGAGGCAGCGACCAGGTTAACCAGGACACGAGGGACAGAAAAATTGGATCTCTCTTCTTATTCCATGTCTGCTACATACACAACATCTTTTTTGGGGTGACTTTTGGGTCAGGAAAATGGCATCAGGAAAATGCCTCTCATGCAGCCAGCTCCCTGAATCTGGATTTGGAGTTTGGGCCACAGCACCTTCTGGATACAAAAGGGCCATGATGATCTCTTCCTGAAATTTTAGGAAGGATCCACTTCGTCCAGTTGCTTTGTAAAGCACAAAAGCATTGTACAGAGACAATTGAAATAAATATACACACACTTTCTTGTACCAGCATCTGGCTTTATGGGAAACTAAGTACAGCTTCATCATCTGGTCGTTGAAGTCCACCCCTCCCATGTTAAAGTTGTAGTCATGGACACAGAGGGGCTTCTCAACAACACCAGACGCCATTAAAATTTAGACTATCGTGTCTGCGTGAATGGAAGATAGGACAAAAACATTCCGTTTGTCCTTCCACTTCACTGTGAGCAATTCATTATTTCTCATGCAGGCTTTTTCCCACCTTTCTAAGTCGGGTATTTACAAGCCATTGGGGAAATCCCTGGCGATTAGGTCTCACAGTGCCACACAAGCCAATTCCAAAGTCAAAAACGTGTCTAAAAAGTGGCACACTTGTATAGAAATTGTCCACGTACAAGTGGTACCCCTTAGGGAATAAGAGAAACACCAACTCCCAAACTATCTTACCACTGCTCCCCATGTAGTCTGAGCATCCGGGGGGTTCCACATGACTATCCTTTTCCTCGTAAATCCGAAAATCACATGTATAGCCAGTTGCCCTCTCACAGAGCTTATACATTTTGACCCCAGATCAGGCACACTTGCTGGGTAGAAACTGAATGCAAGGCGGCCAGAAAAATGAATGAGGGCTCATCTACGCATCTACGTTTTGTTGGGGCGTATACACATCTGCTAATTTCTGGCAAAGGTGATTTAGGAGGGGCCGAATTTTGTGGAGCCGATCATATTCAGGGTCACCTCAAGGACAACAGTGTATTTTCATTGAAATGCATAAATAGCATTATACTACCATGACAGCAGAGATAACGGGCATATGATGAATCGGATCTGTGAACCAATATAATAGCAACTTATTCTATTTAGTTATGTCCATGTTGAGGGTTAAGCCCAAAAACGTTTTAAACTCGGAAAGCATGATAGTTTTCCATTCGAATTGTCTGGCAAGGTATGAATTTGTGTTAGCGCTGATTACCTGCACAGCATATAAATTTGGTCTACAATCGATCAATACAGATCTTTGGTGAAAAAACAGCACAAAAAAATCAAGGGGAGTAGTTAAATTTGCTGATTCTACCTGAATTCTGGGTTGGGCAGTGAATGGGGGAAGTATGGGTGCTGCAGAATCTGTGGGCTGCCAGTTAGGACTTGCAAGCACATCCTTAAGGACACTATGGGCTGTACGGGCCTGTGTTCAAAATCTTGGTGGATGCGGGATGTTACTTGTGCTAGCCACCGCACCAGCTTGGACTGCACTTATGGGACTCACCACGTCACCAAGTAATAGTGCAGTGCTGGTATGTAAAAGGCCAGGATGTACTAGGCCGCTGGTACTCACTGAAAAGGTAGTGCAGCACTAGTACTGGCACTCTGCTGCATATGAGAATCATTGTGCGATTGTAGCATCTCAGCAACCTGGGCACAGGGTCGGGTCCGCCTGACCTTAGCAGGGACCTCTTCTCCATTGTCTGAGCTATCTGTCAGGTATCCGCTGCTCTCTACAGGTTCATATTCTGAGCCTGATTCTGTCAGTGAGGACCTTCGCTCTCATCTGACATATTCAGAATGCTGTAGGCCTCTTCATTAGTGTACCTTTCTTTGGACATTTTGGCCATTAAATTTATAGGTACCTAGTGCGACTCATGGGAAAAAAGAGCACCTGGCTGTCAGGGACTCCTTGAACCGCTACAAATAAAGTTTACCTGCTAGTGCTAGCAGAGACTAGACCTGATCTTGCTAACACTGAGGTTTTGTGTGCTGTGTATCAGCAGTGACAATAACCTACTGGTACTGCACTTGTTTGGGGGAGAGGGGGTAAACACAAGTGCTGGCAGGTGGCAGGGCTGATCCTGCTAATGCTATGCTATTGAGGACACTAGTATAGTTCTGATCAAAGATACTGATCCGTTCAGACACTATACTAGTAATGGAGGTTTATAGTGTGTCTGTGATAGTGTTGCTGGCAATTAAAGGGTTAAATGTGATAATAAATATGTGGCGGACAATCTGACGCTATCTGTGATTGACGCTAACTCACGCTAATGCTATCTGAAGTGGCCTGTGACACTAATACAGTGATCAGTAAAAAAATCTGTACATTGTACTAATGACACTGGTGACAGGGCAGTGAAAGGGTTAAGGGGAGGGGGGAGATCAGGGGGTTAAAATGAGTGTTTTTGTGTCGGTGTGCTGCTTGTATCCACAGTAGTTCTTATCTCTTCTCTTTCTGGAACCAAAAAAGGCTCCACGAGAGAAGAGATTCTGTTCTGTGATTTGGCAGAACCGATCAGCAGGTCCAGGCCAAAAATCATTAGCCTGGACCTGATGACTGATCGGTGCTGTACCAAATCACAGCACCGCAGGGCGCGTGTGCCCCCAGCTTGGGAACACACATGGAGCGTGGATCGCGTATATATACAGCAGTAAATCTGCTATAGGGCAGTCGGCAACTGGTCAATACCGCTTTAAACTAATATTGCTCAGTTTCTCTAGTTATTTTGTGTAATGCTGGACATATTCAGACAATATCTAAATCTCTACTCTCTAATTGCAAATTTATAAGCTTTGTATGTATACTGAAAGAAAAGCAAAAAATAACTAACATACTTCCAAGGATCTTACAAACTGTATTGCTGGAAAAATTCGATTTTTTGATTTCTGTTATAAGTGCACTTAAACCAATCTTTGAGTTGTAGAATGGCCTCTCAACTATTTGTGTCTCTGGAGCAATCCAGAGGTGAGATTTATACACCTAAGATCCCAGCTGTACCCAGCACATACCCTGCTATAATATAGGTATCTCACTTCATGTTGGAGGTGATATTTCCCCAATGGTGTCACCTGAGAGACCTAGGAAGCCTTAAATTCACCAGTTTCAAACTAACTGATTTAGCTGCCTTCTGTGCATACACCTTTATGCCCTGTACACACGATCGGACATTCCGACAACAAAATCCATGAGAAAAATAGAGGTTATTCCTGCGCTATCGTAAATGGGGGAAGGGGAATAGGAAAGAAGAAGAATAATGAACTTTCTAAAATAAGGAAAAGCAGCCTACACCGGGTAGGGTACAGCCTGCCCCTAGCTAAAGTTGAATAGGTAAGAATGTGGTGCTGCGCTAATCCTTTCAATATATGTGAAAAAACTGAATGACTCTGTATGTGATAACACAGTAATGGTGGGTGTCTCTAAAATGCAGGTGTATTTCAATAAAACATAGCGTGAATCACTATATGTGGCTCTGAAATACAAATAACGTGATAATCCGACCTCTATCAGAGAGTAACTATAACTGTATATAAATAATGAATAATAATTGGCTAATGGTGATAGCCAGACATATACTAAACAAGTATTTATAAAAAGTAACTAGTGCTCATAAACAAATAAAAGTGATGACCACACCCTTATGCACAAACATATGGTAATATCAGCCAACTCTAAAGGTAATATATAGTATACCAGTCTCTGACTGGACTTATATGCACCTGATATAACTCAGCACACAAACAGGTGTATATATGCAACGTGAATAGTGCTCATAATACATAACAAAAAGTGGTGGTCTCAATAGAACCGAGTGATATGAAGTTCACTAATGAACATGCAAAAACAGTGCTCCACTTGAAAATAATAGTCAATTCAAAGTCCAAAAGATTCTATATGCAAGTGATCCACTTGGTGCCAAATAAACGTGACAATAGTGATTATTCTCTCTTCATGCAGCACGGCACACACTGGTGGGCAGTGGCCCCTTATCTGAGGGTAATGGGGTACTCGCATTTAGCCACTTTTAGGCTTGGCAGCCTTTAGTTGTTAAAGCCATGGAATCAACCAGCAGTGGGGGCGGTAGTAATGCAATCCTATCCTGGCTTGTCTCCTTTAAGGACATACATCTCCTTAAGTAGTGTCCCCGGGTCACCAAGATAAATCAAAAAGGAAGATCCCACAATGGTGTAATATTGTTTGGCAAACGTTCAAATTTTTTTAGAACACACACATACTCACATTAAAAACAACAATACTGGGCGGAGATCCGACGAGCGGCACCAGTGGTGCCCCCATGAAGAGCCTCATTCCATGGGGGACACTCATGCGGGCGCACTCCCAAGTCCTGCTGCTGCGTCCAATGACACAGACAGCAGGACTTGGCCCCGGCTCCCGTGTCACTAGATTTGATTGGCTCAGCAGCGGGAGCCAATGGCTATCAATCTATCCAATAAAGACCGAGACAGCGGCTGGAGCTGCTGGGCTCTTTACGTCGCTGGAACAATTGGGTTCAGGTAAGTATTAGGGGGGCAGCTGCACCACAGAAGGAAAAACCTTGAAACTTTACAACTGCTTTAATGGCATTGGCTGTATGTTTGGGGTCGTTTTCTTGTTGCAGAATACATTTGGGGCATATAACACGCCTCCCTGAGGTATGGCATAATGGATAAGTATCTGCCTGTATTTCTCAGCATTGAGGACACCATTGATCAGGTAACGTTGAGGACTGTAGACGCAGCGATCAGCCAAGGAAACCTAATGCAGAAGAAAAAAGACACTATGATGCTTATTTCTCTTTGACATCGGAAGATGTCCAACAGTCCCATCAGCACAGAACTGACAGAAACCAGTGGGACCCAGGTACATTCATCAACTGTCCAGAGGTCTGGTCCGAAAAGGTCTTCGTGGAAGAATAGCAACCAAAAGCCATACCTCTGATGTGGAAACAAAGCTAAGTGACTCAACTATGCATGAAAACAGAGGAACTGGGGTGCAAAAAAAGGGCAGCAAGTGCTCTGGACTGATAAGTCACAATTCCAAATATTTGGCTCTAGCGGGAGGCAGTTTGTTCGTAAAGGGCTAGATAGCAGTACAATAATGCGTGTCTGCAGGCAACAGTGAAGCATTATGGAGGTCCCTTGGAAGTTTGATCAATGTTGTCCTCAATCCTGAGAAATACAGGCAGATACTTATCCATCATTGGCCCCAAATTTATTCTGCAGCAGTACAACAACCCCAAACATACAGCCAATGTCGTTAAGAACTATCTTCA
The DNA here is from genome assembly GCA_037952925.1 of Lithobates clamitans. Taxonomy (NCBI): domain Eukaryota; kingdom Metazoa; phylum Chordata; class Amphibia; order Anura; family Ranidae; genus Lithobates; species Lithobates clamitans. The sequence continues at coordinate 1,911,931 of JBBGZY010000969.1, read as the reverse complement.
GTGTAAAGAAGAACAAGGAGTCCCGGAAGTGATGGTTTGGCCCCCACAGATCCCCGATCTCAACATCATCGAATCTGTCTGGGATTGCATGAAGAGATAGAAGGATTTGAGGCAGCTCTGTGGTTAGTTCCCCAAGATGTTTGGAACAACCTACCTAAAAAGTTCCTTGAAAAACTGTGCAAATGTACTTAGAGGAATTGATGCTGTTTTGAAGGCAAAGGGTGGTCACACCAAATATGGATTTCTCTTCTTTTCATTTACTCCTTTTTTTTATTTTTTTATTCATTTTGTTAATTGATAAAAATATTAGATTTTTTTAATTTACAGCATTTTTTCACACCTGCCCAAAGCTTTTGCACAGTACTGTATATGTAGTTATATTCTCATTGGCTGCATGCTGGTTAGTGACCATGAAACGAAGAGCCAGGCAGTGAGAATTTTCTAGTGCTCAGCATTATCAGCCCATATGTCTCTTTCATATGGGATGATTCTTAAGGGACGCTGTCAAAAATGTAACAAAAGCTCACTGCTGTAGTAGCCCCTGAACACTTATCTCTTCAGAGGGTGGTGAATCCAAACTCTGCTGTCTTTGACAAAGTCTTCAGCATTCAATGTTTCTGGAAGTGTCAGTTGCCTGCATCCCCTGTAGTGCACTATGGTTCCATCTGCTAGCCCTTTATCACTACAGGAGGAACCATTGAGTGCAGTAGGGGATTGGGGCCCAGCACACCTGGAAGTGTATTGAACATGAGGATTGTGTGGAGGTCTGTAGCCATTAAAGACAGCAGAGTTGGGAGAGCTATTTAGGGGCCACTATTGAAAGCTTTTATTACAATCTGTTTTTAGGCAACATTTTCTTTAGGATTTAACAGAAAAGTAACCTATTGTAAAATTGTCACTGAATGCATTCACAGTTATGTATATTGAAAAATCCTCATCATTTACAGATCTGGGGTACTTGTCATGTATGAAACTTTGTTGAGCAGCCTTCATGATAGCTGCCATTTTTAACAAAAAAAAAAGCACTAGTTTTCTTTAAGGAGTTACTATGTGTGAAAGTATGACCCCTGTACCCACTATGCCACCTTCCTTGTAAATATCTTATGAAAAACCTTTGAAGCGTTTACAATTTTCCCAGGTTTCCCATGTAATTTATATTTAGTATTCTTTTAAGTCCTTTCTACATTCCAACCTCAGAATTTAATTATTTCAAGCATTTATATAACACCATCAATGTATGCATCACTTTACATACACTACAATCCACATCGGTCTCTGCTTTCCTGGAGCTTACAATCTAAGGTCCTTATCTCACATACGTAAACATATATATTAGGGCCAGGTTAAATGGGGGTCAATTAACCTACCGGTACTAGCATGTCTGTGGAGTGTGGTGGGAATTCCACGCATGCATTGGTGAACATGCAAACTCCATGGAGATAGTGTCCTGGCCAGGCACTATCTCAATTTGACCTGAGAACTCCAAAGCTGTAAGACAGAAGTGCTAACCGCTAAACAAGGGTATTTCTCATTGCCAAGTTCTGCCCTTTCTGGGGCTTAAAAAAAATTCTGCTAATTTATGGACCTTTGGGAAGTCTGGCTGAAAGCTGTCATAATTTACCAAGGAAATACAATTGTTGTGCATTTGCTACATTATCTTAGAACTGGACAGTCTGACAGCTGCCATGGGATTGTAAGTGGTTCTTGAGTGGTTGTGAAATCAGGGGTTGATTAAAGTAGATCAAGCCAATAATTTGTTTATGTATCACATGTGCTAGAATCCTATTTTTCTGTTCTTAATTTTGATTCCTGTTCATTCTGTGTCATCTGTCTGCATAGAAGTTGTGCACTTTTTTAAAACCTGAGCTAGTTCCTTTTCCTTCAGTGTCTGTCTTTGTCTTCTCTGTCACTCACTCACTCCCATCTCCTTTGTCTCTGTCTATCATTGCATGGTGTGCTTACAGAAGACTTGGATTCGCCACGGAGACGAAACTCAGGTCTGTGTCTGCTGTCTTCACTTTTTCTTATCATTTACTGTTTCCTTTTTGTGTATGTCTCATTCCGGTTTCTGGAGCAATCTGGAGATATTTCAGAATCAGCTACAGAAGCCTGTCGATCTCAGGAAGGTGATGGGCAGAACATAAAGACATCATCTTCCAGCCTGCCTCTACTTTCTTTTCAGACATTGATAAATGACTTTCATATACTGATAACTTATTGTACAGGCAGAACTGAAGTTATTTTCAGGAACCCTGCGCTGTTGTTCAAATTAATGAACTTTACAGGCTTCACCTTATTGCAGTGTAATTTTCTTTTGAACCATCCTACTGTGGAAATAAAATAATTGTAATATATCATCTGAGATGGTAAACATTATGATGCATCAAACAGTTTGTCTGTCACCAAGTGTTGGTAATTAAATGGGGCTCACTCCCTCCTTCCTATGCAATCTTCTCTTAAACTTTTAATGTTCGAAACATAAAGTTGCTAAGCATAGGAACAGCTGCTATAGGGGGCAAGGGTAGGCCCAGCGCAGTGCAGGTGTGTCGGGTGCCCACTGCTTTATTGTGTTGGAATACCATTCAAAATTAATGGCACCACACTATGATACAAAAATTGTGGTTAAGCGTTGTAAAATGCACTTTACTACAGCACATAGTTTGGAAGAGGGCCTAAAGTATATATTCTGTGACCTTTTTGAGCTACTAACACAGTCACAAAATATTCAGTCCTGCTCTACAGCCCATGCTTTTCTGTTAAATTGTGTAAAATCAAATAACAATGAGACTGTAAAAAAAGAAGAAAAGATTTGGAACTGGCCATAGAAACCAGTACAATTGCAGGTGCGTAATTGCTAGTGCAAGTAAGACACAAAAAGAGCATCTGATTCATTGCTCTGGTCTCTTTGCTTCAGTCCTATAGGTTCATGAAAGGAGAAGTATCCACAAATGTTTAAGGCCCTTGTTGAATCCCCAAGGGGACCCAGTGCACATATCACTTTTATTTTTGTTTGTGCTGGCTGTAGCTCCACCCTAGGCTGAAGCCCAATTTATAGGTCTACCATGAAGGAGTTATAAGCAGCACTAAAGTTACCTACCCCTCTTTATTTTACAGCAAAAAGTCTAAACTCCATATTATCATGCACCCTTGGCCTCCTCTGCAAAGGACCTTGCACCGAAAAGAAAGAGCTACTAAGCCCAGACCCAGCTGCTTTTTCAGAGGAGAGAGACTACTGTTGTAACTGTCTGCTTGTGTTGTGAATGGTGTGTATTGTGGGTTTGTGCTTTTGTGCATGTTGGCTCTCCTAGAAAGCATGGTCAGTCACAACAATACAAGTTAGCAGTTACTATAGTAGTCTCTCTCCTCCAAAATAGAAGGCGGCTGGCAGGTGGGTGGGTCTGATCTCAGCAGCTCCTTCTTTACAGTATAAAGAAGATTACAGAGGAGGTACGGGGCTGTACGATTAGACAGAGGGTAGCAGATGTCAGGGGTTGTACGGGCTCTGTGTCACATCCCTTCCCCTTCTGCACTGTCAGTCAAAGCTAATTATAGCTTCATCTCTTTCATCCAGCTTGGTTGGACAGCCGAAGGAGAAGGGGGTGCTGAGCTTTTTGACCAAACTGCTGAGCAACCACTACACAGATTTGAATGGGATAAAGTGTTTTGTACACTGGGTTTCATGGAGGATTCAACAAGGGTCTTAAACTTTTTGCGTAACTTCTTTAGCTCCTTCTAAAAGGTCTTTTAAAAAAGAAAAGTGTAAGAGTTGTAATACTATAGTAATGAAAAAAAAAATTGTGACATTATTAGTGTACCAACCAATAATCAATTCCACAGTAGCGCAGTAGTAATATAGTAATAAATAAATAGAAATAAATTTTTAAAAAAACACAAAGAGAGAGAGCGTCTGTTTTTATTATCGGATTCTTGAAGAAGAACTGCTAAGCCCTGCCACTCTTTATGGCACCCATAAATGGTTTAAAGCTAAAAAACCTATGCAGGAAATTAGCTGGTTATTGGTTTGAGAAAGGTAATGCTGTAAAAACGATGGTCTATACCGGATGTCTAGGTTGTCAGGAAGCAAGGGAAAGCATGCATCTAAACAGCTTTAATCTACTGAACCTACTGGTCTCAAGCTACCTGTCAGTCAGCATGCTGGAAAAACAAAGTTAGAGAGTCCATTTAGGGTAACTGAATACAAATTTGAATCTTTCAGAACTTGCTTGTTTTTATTTTATTTATCAAGAGGTACACTATTACTGTGCAGGTTGAAGCATGGAAATAAATGCTTTCTCATCTATTATGTTAACGCTGACATCAATCATGTGTGTTTGTGCCCATTTGCACTTTTGTGTTGTCTTATTATTTTTGTTAACGTCATTTTTGTTTTGTATTCCCATCATTGCTTTCATTTTTGGCATCCCATTGCATTCATCGTCTAGATTTGTTTGTAGAAGAGGGCACAGCAGAGCAAGAGAATGGGGATCCAGGTATGGGAAAAGTTAGCAGCATGCATGCTGCTTGGGTAGACATTAGTAGGTTGAATCAACTGCCATTTTTATATCTATTGGGGACTTTGAAACTTCTCCCCCTGTAGAAGCAGGTGGAATATTTTATGGCATGGATGGCAGAGCTGAGAAATGAAAGGGAAAATGTAAAAACTGGCGTCCCCAAGAGATGTGAAAAGTCCAGTGAATGATTTATCCCACCAGCATCTACCCAGTAATAACAGATGTTTTGGAGGACTGACCTTTTAAAAGAATTTAGTGCATAGTTCAGTAATCCATAGCTATTTGAAACACCTTTTTTCTACAAACGTCAGAAATGTTTTGTCATTTGGTGGCAGCCATATGACCATTGCCTAGCCCAATCTCTGGGCTTGGGGAGAGATGGGAGGAAAAGCCAACCAAGCAGTAGCTCTGCCCTAGTGCTCTTTGTCCGTTGGCAGAGAACACGCGAAAGGCCTAGGCTTGGTCACATGACTGAAGCATTGAGGTGATTAAAGAAGAAAAGTAAATATCTAATCTAATTGTTTTCATAATTACTGTTTGCTTGTGGGTAAAATCTGAATAACATAGCCATATGTATTTTAAATAGAAAATATACTTTTAATACAGTCTGGTAAAATGATTTCATGTGTTGATGCTCTGTATTCTATAAAGTGGCAGCGAAATACAAGTTGCTTCATTTTTATAATCAGGCTTGTGCTAAAGAGTTTAAATTCACATGGGTGAATATGAACGTTTTAGGAGATTATCAGTACAGAGATATTAAGTATTAAAGAGGAAGTAAACTTTCTCTTCAAACTTTTACCTATAGGTAAGCCTATGGTAAGGCTTACCTAAAGGTATTGAAAATACTGTATCTCCTAAACCTGTACAGTTTAGGAGATATTTCCAGTGCATGCAGCCAGTGACATCACTGGCACATACGCTCTGAATCAACAGTCCACGTGTGTCGTTCCTTCCGAGCCTGTAGCTCCCAATGCATGCGTGGGAGTGACGTCATCGCGGCTCCGGCCAATCACATCGCCGGAGCACGCAAACCCTGAAGAAGCCCTGGGAAAGATGTCGGCTGTGACAGCGGTGTGTGGGGACCGTTGCAACAGCTTCATTTTAAGGTAAGTATTTCATAATGAGCTAGTATGCGATGCATACTAACTTGTTATGTCTTTGTCTTGCAGAGTTTTTTTGAGAACTTTTTTCAGATGTTTACAACCTCTTTAAGGTATAGCTAAAACCTTTTTTGCAGTTTTGGATATAGTAAGTAAAGGTAAAAACTACTGATAGGTTACAAAATTCTTATGTTCCTTATCGTCCAGTGAGGGACACTGTGATATAGTGAATCACAGATGTGTGGGATATCAAAAAGCTATTCAGTTTAGGGATGGGGAACAGACACTCAGAAATCCAACAGGTGTGGAGATCTTACTAGGAGAATATTCAGAGGAACTATAGGCTAAAAGACCAGAGAAAGGGCTCGTTCATGTGGCCAATACCTCCATGTGCCTTGCAGGAGCATGTACTGCCGGCACAGGATGTCTATTGGGATGCACAACCGCACAGACTCAGCTGCTGTGTCCCAAGGTGACATCTGTGCACAGCCCCCAATGCACAGAGGGTGAGTTCGGGGACACGCACCCGCACACACACATATATCACATTGATACACAGTGACTGTGTCTGTGCAGCCCATAGTCCGCCAGAAAGGAGTTGCATGCAACACCTGTGCATCCCTGTGCCAGCAGAACATGCTCCTGCATGACATACAAAGGTAATCGGCCATGTGAATGAGCCCAAAGATGGGTATATGGAAATGAACAGCTATAAGGAGAGGCACCAAGAAAAATCTGGGTTTCAGGGTAGGACTGGTAGCACCAGGGAGTAGGACAGGTATCACTAGGGGGAGATGGTTACCTGAAAGAATAATGGATCTCAGCAATAGTGGAGGACAACGCAGCAATCACCAAAAGGAATCCGGTGATGTGGGGAAAATTAGACCAACAGCAAAATTGTTAAACAAAAATGTTTGTAAGGTAAAGGTCAAAGCCTAGGATACTAGGTATGTCTCAACCAGTGACCAGGTAGGACTTGAACCAAATTACCCTAACCCCTGAAGGGAAGGGAGATCTAAATAAATCAACCCTCTGTAGAGTAAATCTATAGGGTGATAGGGTAGGGGACATTCAATGTAAAACAAAGAAGGGTGAATTACCAAGTCCCTTTTAAAGTGGTTGTAAACCCTCTAAACAAAAAAAAAACTGCAAGACAAAGGCATAATGAACTAGTATTCGTTGCATACTAGCTCATTCTGAAATACTCACCTTCGATCGAAGCCCCCCGCGGCGGTCCCAGTACACAGCTCTGGCTGGCGACATCGCTCCCAGAGTTACTTCCGGGTATCGCGGGCTCCGGCACTGTGACTGGCCAGAGCCGCGATGACGTCACTCCTAGCTGAAGCAACGCCACGAATGAGCCATTGCTTCAGTGCGCATGTGCCGATGACGTTGGCACATGCTGATACCGTGCAGGTTTAGGAGATATCCGGGGTAGCTACAGGTAAGCCTTATTATAGGCTTACCTGTAGTAAAAAGTGGATTGTAAGGTTTTACAACCACTTTAATAAAGGGGTGTGGAGATTCACACACCTACACAAAAGGGAAAAATACACAGTAACCAAATAGGTGTGCAGGGACCTCTGAATAAAGGGATGAGAAGCAGAAGGGATGGTAGGAGGAGGGTTTATGTTAACTTTAAGTGGATATTTTGCCTCTAGCACCGTTCCTTTCTTCTATTTTTTTTAACTGAAGCATTTTGTGCAGAAATGGCTTTTAGTGAATAGACTATTAATAGGTATCAGTTTCAGAACTTAATTTTTTTTTTAAATGATCCAAAGCTATTGTAATTTACATTTAAAGTATAGCCGAAGGCATTTTTTTTTTGCCTTGAATAGAGTGGAGAGGGATTAGAACACCTGTCAGTTTTTATTGCTGTCTGTGCTTCCGAATTTGTCATGTTTACCATTAACATCAAAAGTGAAAATGAAAGAAAATCCCAAATTTAGGGTTGTCTCTAGAACAGTAATAAACCAGAAATCTTAAAATGGAGTCACTAGTTCTGATCACAGTAAGAAATTCTCTCACTTTGGAAGGATTTCCTCTCACTTCCTGTTTTGGCTATGGGACAGGAAGTGCAGGTAAATCTACCCAATGGGACACAGAGGGTGAAAATAAACTGACAGGGGTTATAACCCTCCCTTACTCCATCCAAAATGAAAAAAAAAAAAAAAAAGGTTTTACCTTTAGTTCTTCTTTGGGTTATGGTAACAGAGGTAAAATATACAGTTTTTAGTTACATGGAATACCTCTAAACCCTCCTCAACAAAAGCCACTGCTCCCCGGTGGGATGAGGATAAACATGCTATCTGAAGTCACAGATAGAAAGGCGGTGCTTATAGTAGTGATTGGACTTGTAGTCATTACGGTGGCTGATCTTCTTTCAGAAGCTTCTAAAGACTACACTTAGGGCAGGCAGCATAGCCAGTAGCACATAAAAAAACATCCTGCAGCTATAGGGAAAGACTCAGATTTTATCATAGAGGGTCAGCGACTATATAGATGCCACAGGACCCCCGGGTTACCCAAAAATGAATTTGTTTCTATATTAAAAAAGCTAAATAGAACCACATTTCTCCTTTTATTGCTAAAGTAGTTAGGATAAACAAGATACTTCCTTTGGTACTAAGACATGGCTGGCAGGGGATGCTACAACACTGATTTTCATTCCAACATAGCATGTGTCAGTATTGCTGGTCTCCATTGCTTTTATAAGGCATATATGTCGTCATTAGTGAGAGGTTTACTTTTTCTGGTCCTGAAAAAGCTGCTAAAATTTGGGACTGTATTTGAAGCATTTTCATAAAGGGAAAGGTATTTTACATTTTACGAAATTTGACAGTTCTTGCATGAGATGTAAGCATTTATATGTTAATGTACTTATACTGTTTGGTTTCTTTAAATCTGCCACAAAGCTGGTGTGAGAAAACTCAGAAAGAAGCTACCATACTGTGACTCTCCGTCTGAATATTAGGTCAAGGCCAGTGACTCTATAGGGCTAGTACATGTCACTGGATTCAGAGAATAATAGCTTCCATCTAAGTTTCAAATTTCACACAGCTACTTTGTGTGGTAAAAAAAATGCCTTTGAAGAGAACCCATGTGCTTTACAGAGAAGGACTCATCTATTCTTTGATGCAGGATTCATGACATTTCAACCAATCAGTAACTTTTAGGGGGCACCAATGGCTAATTTTTCTCTGTTTGGCTGCAGAAATATTTTAAAGTGCTCCAGTCACCCTCAGACAATGGAGGCAGCCATATTGTGGGCTAGATCAATGAACTGTTCTGCACTCTGGCTTTCACAATGAAATACTGGGCATGGGATACTTAATTCCACAAATATAGATTGGCTGAGTATTACTAGTTCAAGTTTAGGCTGATTTTAACATGTGGCCTAAGGTGATTATATCAACTGTACACAATAGGGCCCATTCACAACTACACTATATTGCCAAAAGTATAGGAACCCCTGCCTTTACACGCACATGAACTTTAATGGCATCCCAGTCTTAGTTCGTAGGGTTCAATATTGAGTTGGCCCACCCCTTGCAGCTATAACAGCTTCAACTCTTCTGGGAAGGCTGTCCACAAGGTTTAGGAGTGTGTCTATGGGAATGTTTGACCATTCTTCCAGAAGCGCATTTGTGAGGTCAGGCATCCTGATGTGGACAAGAAGGTAGAAGGCCTGGCTCCAGTCTCCACTCTAATTCATCGCAAAGGTGTTCTATCAGGTTGAGGTCAGAACTCTGTGCAGGCCAGTCAAGTTCCTCCACCCCAAACTCGCTCATCCATTTCTTTATGGACCTTGTTTGTGCACTGGTGCGCAGTCATGTTGGAACAGGAAGGGGCCATCCCCAAACTGATCCCACAAAGTTGGGAGCTTAAAATTGTCCAAAACTGTCTTGGTATGCTGATTCCTTAAGAGTTCCCTTCACTGGAACTAAGGGGCCAAGCCCAACCCCTGAAAAAAAAATCCCACACCATAATACCCCCTCCACCAAATGATTTGGACCAGTGCACAAAGCAAGATCCATAAAGACATGGATGAGTGAGATTGGGGTGGAGAAACTTAACAGGCCTGCACAGATTCCTGAACTCAACCTGATAGAACACCTTTGGGATGAATTAGAGCATAGACTGTGAGCCAGGCCATCTCGTCCAACATCAGTGCCTGACCTCAAGCGCTTCTGGAAGAATGGTCAAACATTCCCATAGACACACCCCTAAACCTTGTGGACAGCCTTCCTAGAAGAATTGAACCTGTTATAGCTGCAAAGGGTGGGCCAACTTAATATAGAACCCTATGGACTAAGACTGGGATGCCATTAAAGTTCATGTGCATGTAAAGGCAGGTGTCCCAATACTTTTGACAATATAATGTTTGTGTAAAGCTGGGGACCTTCCTTTAAAGCACAATAAATTGCAGTACACTTATGTGAACCAGCCACATAGGGAAGAAATTGATTTCTGCTTGAAATGCATATTCATGTAGTACAAGTCATACGCCAACCATGGTGAGTTGGCCTACTTCAGCATGTAGCCTAAGACACAGCCTTTGATCTGCATTTGTTTCTAATAAACAGATATGTTGTATATTTGTTAAGCCAGCAATATGGCTGTCTGCAGTGTTTCTGGGTGATATGATGGACTAAACTAATTTTTGAAGTTATCAAGCATCTAGGGCACGATGGTCAGTTCTTTTTTTCACACTATGGGTTGTGTTAAGGTACTTTTTTTTTGTGCGTTGAGGCCTGCTGTGTTAAGGCAGCTTATTCATTTTGAATTGCTGGCAGAGTACCTCAAAACACGAAAAATTTACCTGCTCCATTTCTTTCACTGCAGCACATTGCAATACACAAATGGTTCACATCTGTGCGTTGTGGTGTACTAAAATGCACATACATTGTGGTGTGGCTAGGTGCTTGGGGCACTATTCGGGATTAACTTAGTTGCGAGCGCTAACATGCCAAGTGGTATAGCACGTTACTGCAATGCATCAGTAGGATTAGGCCCTCAAAGATGTGATGTCAGTACGACCTAGTTCTAAAATCATGTCCACAAAAGTTTTGACAAATTTGCTTTGTTAAATAGGATAAAAAGTTGAGCTAGACTGATGTATTCTTATTCTATGGTTCACAGGTTCGATGGATGTAGAAGAGAGGAATCGGCAGATAAAGATGAAGATCAACAAATATAAGCAGGCAACTGGCTCAGACTCAAGGCTAGAAAAAGATTTTAATTCCAAGGTAAAGAAGAGCTTCTCGAAAATTAGGTCAGGTCAGGTTTTATTGCACAAAGACGATACAGCAGAAGAAGAGCACTTCTGCCAGGTTGATATGGTTTTCTAAGTTCCCAGTGAGAAGACTTCCCCTCACTTCCCCTGATGACAAGTCTTCTGATGACACCATTTCCTGCCCCTGTGATACCCTAACATGGTGTCATCAGGAGAAGACTTCCCCTCACTTCTCCTGATGACACCATGTTAGGGTATCACAGGGGCAGGAAATGCGGGTAAATACCCCTCCGTGAGGATATAACCAAAACAACCTCACAGACCTGTCTCAGAATACGTTTGCCATCTAGGAGTTCTGAGAACACTATGTGGTTAATTTACTAATGGCAAATTGACTGTGCACTTTGCAAAGTTCAGTTGCTCCAGAGCTTAGTAATTAAGGTAAAGCTTCACTTTGCAAAAAGTACCCAATCACGTTCAAGAAAAATTTTAAAAAAAACAGCATTTTTGCTTGCACATGATTGGATGATGGAAGTTATCAGAACTTCTGCTCATTTACTAAGCACTGGAGCAACTGCTCTTGTAGAGTGCAACTGCACTTTGCCATGTGCACAGTCTATTCGCCTTTAGTAAATCAACCCCTATGACTTTGTTGATCTAGATGCTTGCTCCAGATCATTGACTCGAAGTATTGATGCTTTGGATAAGCATGACAGTCAAGCAGCTAGAATTTTTGGAAGGCCAGCAACGGCAGCTTCCATTTTTTTCCCAGTATAGGTTTCCTTTAAGAATAACAGACCCCACACCACCACTAACCCAACTGCATCACCACCAAATGCACTATTAACCTCACAGCCTACCATTGAGATAAACCTGAAGGCCCACACAAATGCATATTGTAATAAAAGCTAACTTCCAGTGCACCTGCCACACTATGAAATGTTTGGCCCAACCAAAGGCTCTTTGTGAACAGTGTAATGAGCAGACAATACTGAGGTTGCACAAAGATTGGACTTCTGGTTAATGCTATGCTTTACATGGCAGGATTCCAACTGAATGCACCTACAATGGCCTGGTCTTTGCTGAACCAGAACATTTATTCAGAGCTGGTACCTTTTCAGCCTTCTTGTTTAGATTTTCCTGAAAGACTCCCTATCAGTACCATAGGTCAGTGTTCTTTTTCATCAAAACCAATTTGTTTCATCAAAAACATTTAGTGGTTTGGCCATTTTCCCCTGCCATGTAAAATGTTGTAATACCCTTTTTCTAAACATTTAGTATGACAAGTGTTTTTGATTTAAAGGGCATGGTTTTGCCTGCTTCATGCTGTGAATACATTTCGGCATTCAGGCAATGCTGAATTGTTAAAGCGGAACTTTACCCATAGCAACTTAATCAAAATAATGTTCTTTAGCAAGGAACATACATTCCACTTTCATAATCATGCTACCAAAATGAATGTGTGCTGTAAACTTACTTCAGCATTGTTCCTGTTTCTTCTTACTGGAGGCTGGCATTTTGCTGAAGCCCAGAGCCCCTGAGCATCAGTAAAACTTTAAGCTGTCGGCAGATCAGCCTCTACATTTTTGGCACAGTGCTGAAAAATAGAGAGCAACTCAGCATGTGCAGAGCAGGGTGAGACAGTGTATTACTACACTTATTTTTAATGTTTTACATAGCTATACCTGCAAAAGGGGCCAGCCTGACGTGATCTAGCAGGATCAAATTTTCTGACTAAAGTTCCACTTTAATGTCACCCAGTTCTACAAGACTTTCTGATTTGACAATAATGGAATAAGTGATGTCACAATAATTTTCTTCCCTAGCCAAAGCTGTTTGCAGGTCTGATGTCCTAGGAGATTTTAGAAACAGTGGGGGAACACAAACAGGGAGGTAGCTCTCTCTGTGCCCTGATATATATATATATATATATATATATATATATATATATATATATATATGCAGCACTAACTCTCGGTGGAGCTGCTGGTTTAATTGGGCTTGTTACCGTCACTCTCGACACCCCTGTTTCACCGGCACCGGGTCTAGGGTTCCGTTGAGTTTACCTCTGGACGATAAAAGCACCAACACTTGAGTACGTTTTCAATGCTTTATTGAACCAGTAACGAAGGAAGTAACAGGAAAGAGGCAGGAGGGAAGCTGCAGGGAAGCTCAAATACCTTTCTTTAGGATTCTTGAGATCGTCCTTTAAAGTTGAATATTGTAATCGGATGCAATCCCCTTGTGGGACACAATCTTTGCTCGCCTGGATAGGCCTCTCTCACTTGCCTAGCAGCCAGTACGTAGGACGAACAAAAGTCTCTGCCACAGACTTGCTTGAAATAAACCCGTAAGATCCTCTGCCACAGGATGTATTGGTTTTTTGCGGTGAATGTCAGACACAGTACTTGGACCTCTAAGCCAACCCGGCAGTACTATGCTGTAGAACTACTTTAGGATACGTCCTCCAACCGAGTCACCAGGCTCCTCTCCAGACCAGCACTCTACATGATCCTTCCATGATGGGTCCTCCCCTGGGATATTCTCGGTTGTCCAGCTTTTTCACTCTGGATAGACAGCTCAGGACCATTCCTCGGCTGCTGTGGTAGGCCCCAGACAAGCTTCTGGGCCCACCCACTCACCGCATCGGCGCGGGCCTCCGGAACGGAGGCCCACGAGGTAGCACTCTAATGCATACCTGTCGGCCAGGAGGGCCAGCAGGTGGCTGTAAAACGAACCCCAAAACATGGCGTCTATCCCATAAATACCCTCTCCCAGAATGCAACTCAGAGTACCACCTCCACCGAGTTGTCTCCGGGACAGAGGAGCACCCATACGCTTCGACACGTTGCCCTTCCAACACCAGCCAATGGTAACAGCGACACCCACCGGCTCAGTGTGGAACCACGCGCAACGTCAGCCAAGCTGGAAGAGAGGCAAATCTAACTCCCTTAACAAGCAATTCAGTAAATTTACCTATCAGATGGTAGATCATAAATCTACATATATATATACATATATATAATTTGATGCACACTGCATCAAATTGGTCTGTATGGCTGTCGTCCCAGAAGGAAGCATAATCCCCTCCCTTCGGAGACTGGGCCGCAGGGCAGTATTCCAAAATGATAACCACCCCAAACACACCTCCAAGACAACCAGTGCCTTGCTAAAGAAGCTGAGGGTAAAGGTGATGGACTGGCCAAGCATGTCTCCAGAACTAAACCCTATTGAGCATCTGTGGGGAATCTTCAAACAGGAGGTTGAGGAGCACAAGGTCTCTAACATCCAACAGTTCTGTGATGTAGTCATGGAGGAATGGAAGAGGATTCCAGTGGCAACCTGTGAAGCTCTGGTGAACTCCACACCCAAGAGGGTTAAGGCAGTGCTGGAAAATATTGGGGGCCACACAAAATATTGACATGCTGGGTCAAATTTGGACATTTCCACTTAGGGGTGTACTCACTTTTGTTGCCAGCGGTTTAGACATTAATGGCTGTGTGTTGAGTTATTTTGAGGGGACAGAAAATGTACACTGTTATACAAGCTGTACACTCACTACTTTACATTGTAGCAAAGTGTAATTTCTTCAGTGTTGTCACATGAAAAGATATAATAAAATATTTACAAAAATGTGAGGGTGTACTCACTGTTGTGAGATACTGTGTGTGTGTGTGTGTGTGTGTGTGTGTGTGTGTATATATATATATATATATATATATATATATATATACACACACACAGTGCAATGAAAAAGTATTCATACCCCTTGACATTTTCCACATTTTGTCATGTTACAACCAAAAGCGTAAATGTATTTTATTGGGATTTTATGTGATAGACCAACACAAAGTGACACATAATTGTGAAGTGGAAGGAAAATAGTAAATGGTTTTCAACAATTTTTACAAATAAATATGTGAAAAGTGTGGCGTGCATTTGTATTAATCCCCCCTTTACTCTGACACCCCTAACTTAGATCTAGTGCAACAAATTGCCTTCTAAAGTCACCCAATTAGTAAATAGAGTCCACCTGTGTGTAATTTAACCTCAGTATAAATACAGCTGTTCTGTGAAGCCCCTCAGAGGTTTGTTGGAGAACACACCATACAGGTCAGGGATAAAGTTATGGAGAAGTTTAAAGCAGGGTTAGGTTATAAAAAAATATCCCAAGCTTTGAACATCTCACTGAGCACTGTTCAATCCATCATCCAAAAATGGAAAGAGTATGGCACAACTGCAAACCTACCAAGACATGGCCGTCCACCTGAACTGGCAGGCCGGGCAAGGAGAGCATTAACCAGAGAAGAGCCAAGAGGCCCCTGGTAACTCTGGAGGAGCTGCAGAGATCCACAGCTCAGGTGGGAGAATCTGTCCACAGGACAACTATTAGTCGTGCTCTCCACAAATCTGGTCTTTATGGAAGAGTGGCAAGAAGAAAGCCCTTGTTAAAAGAAAGCCATAAATAATTTCATTTGCAGTTTGCAAGAAGCCGTGTGGGGGATACAGCAGACATGTGGAAGACGGTGTTCTGGTCAAATGAGACCAAAATTGAACTATTTTCCCTAAGACCAAAACGTTATGTGTGACAGAAAACTAAAACTGCACATCACCCTAAACACACCATCCCCACGTGAAACATGGTGGTGGCAGCATCGTGTTGGGGGATGCTTTTCTTCAACAGGGATATTGAAACTGGTCAGAGTTGATGGGAAGATGGATGGAGCCAAATACAGGGCAATCTTAGAAGAAAACCTGTTAGAGTCTGCAAAAGACTTGAGACTGGGGTGGAGGTTCACCCTCCACAGGACAACAACCCTAAACATACAGCCAGAGCTACAATGAAATGGTTTAGATCAAAGCATATTCATGTGTTAGACTGGCCTGGTCAAAGTCCAGACCTAAATCCAATTGATAATCTGTGGTAAGACTTGAAAATTGCTGTTCACAGACGCTCTCCATTCAATCTGACAGAGTTTGAGCTATTTCGTAAAGAAGAATGAGCACAAATGTCACTCTCTAGATGTGCAAAGCTGGTAGAGACATCCTCAAAAAGACTTGCAGCTGTAATTGCAGTGAAAGGTGGTTCTACAAAGTATTGACTCAGGGGGGCTGAATACAAATGTACCCCACACTTTTCACATATTTATTTGTAAAAAATATTAAAAACCATTTATCATTTTCCTTCCACTTCACAATTATGTGACTCTTTGTGTTGGTCTATCACATGAAATCCCAATAAAATACATTTACGTTTTTGGTAGTAACATGACAAAATGTGGAAAATTTCAAGGGGTATGAATACTTTTTCAAGGCACTGTAGTACCGTGTTTCCCCGAAAGTAAGACAGTGTCTTACTTTCTTTTTATCCCTAAAAGCCCCACTATGTCTTACTTTCGGGGTATGTCTTATATTGGGAAAAAAAAAAATTTTTTATTCTTTATTGCAATATGTTTTTTTTTTTTGTTTTTTTTTTTAATCAGCCCTGTTGGGGGGCTTTGGTGAGATATCAGGGGTCTTAACAGACCTCTGATATCTCCCCCTTGAGACAGAGAAAGAGACAGAGGATAGAGATTCCCCAGTCCCTTTCTCTGCAGCGTCAGCTGCACTGACAATGAAAGGAGAGAAGACATCGGCTTCTCTCCATTCATAAACTGACACATTGTAATCACAGCAGATTACAATGTTTCAGTTATGTGAATGGACAGAGTCAGCTGACTCTGTCTATTCACAAGGGAAGGAGGGGGAGGACGGAGGAACGGAGGGGGAGAACGGAGGGGACAGAGAAGGAGAGGGGAGAACGGAGGGGACAGAGAAGGAGGGGAGAACGGAGGGGACAGCTGGGAGGCACAGAGGAGGAAAGCGGAACGGAGGGGGAGAACGGAGGGGGACAGAGAAGGAGGGGGGAACGGAGGGGACAGCGGGGAGGCACAGAGGAGGAAAGCGGAACGGAGGGGGAGAACGGAGGGGGACAGAGAAGGAGGGGGGAACGGAGGGGACAGCGGGGAGGCACAGAGGAGGAAAGCGGAACGGAGGGGGAGAACGGAGGGGGACAGAGAAGGAGGGGGGAACGGAGGGGACAGCGGGGAGGCACAGAGGAGGAAAGCGGAACGGAGGGGGAGAACGGAGGGGGACAGAGAAGGAGGGGTACCGCACTTCACTGCAGGCAAATCCCCCCGTGTTTCCCCGAAAGTAAGACATATGTCTTACTTTCGGGGTATGGCTTATATTAGCTGACCCCTCTGAAACTCCCGATACGTCTTACAATCGGGGGTGTCTTACTATCGGGGAAACACGGTAGAGCCTGACTGACTCACATTGTGGACCATCCCTGTTCAATTTGATTCCTGCCATGCAGGGGAAAAACAGATGCAGATGCATAACATTGGGAATCGATAGACAGGTTTACTATCTTTATTATTTGATAAAATAGTGGTACATTAGATCAGCACTCCTTATTTCTCACAAAAACACCATATGACAGTATTGGGTAAAAATGTGATAGTGTTGTCTATATTTAAAATCTGATTTTTTCCACATAACCTGAGAGATTGATTTACTGAATGCAAATAAGCTGTTCTCTTTGAAAGGGGGGTTTCACTGTGCAAGGGAATGTGCCACAGCGCTTAGTGAATGTGGTGCAAATTCACTTTGCAAAATAACATCCAATCACACGCAAGGCAAAAAAAATGCATTTTTTTTTCACATGAATGAATGATGGAAGTCAGCAGAGCTTCACCTCATCCACTAGATTCTGGGTCTATTCTCCTTGCAAAGTGAGCAGTCTATTTGCCTTTAGTCTATTAGTGCCAAAGGATTTGGTCTTTGCACAAACCTTTTGAAGTGTTACTAAACCCAGGACCCCGCATTCACTATATCTGGTCTCCCACAGTACACAGAACATGGAAATGCAATTATTTTAGTAAATATAAACTGCTAAATACCTTTTCTCATCAGCAGTATATAGCAGTCGTGTGACTTCTATCAGTGTCCGGCCAAGCACTGATTAAAGCTTGTAGGAGGTGTTTTCATTCTCCTCTGACTGTCCTATGAGGCTGCATGACCCCTGACCCTCTGTCTGGTCAGTGCTGATTGGCCCTGTACTGATCACATGCATCCTCCCAAGAAAATACACTCTCTAGCAATACACAATGTGTATTGTGCAGAGTGCCTCCTAGGACTCTTTGCTATCTGCAGATGGATTGGGGACAGTAAAAGAAGGGGAGGATCAAACAGCCTTTTTATACAATGCAGAAGATTAACCCCTCAGGTCCCACAGTGAGTATAACAATCATGCTTTACTGGATATACAGACTGATTTTACTGTTGTGGGTTTAGTAACACTTTAAAGTGGATGTAAACCCAATGTCATCCTTTCTAAACTACTGCCATAGGGGTTATCTATAAGGATATACATGCCTCCTGCATGTATCTTTACCTGTCAAATGTCTCCCCTCTGTCTGTTATGAGACCCGAAAAACTGCAGATTCTGTGGGCGGGTCTGTTGTCTGGAGCTCGGTGGGTGGAGTCGTGATGTCAGTAGACTCCCCGCCCACCTCTACACTCCCCTTGTCAATATGCATTTTCTCCTGTGTATTTCTAACACTGAACTTCTGCTATGATCTCTAACATCCAGTGAAAAGACAGGAAAGTAACCACATGACTTCAGCATGCCAAATCATGGTGAGGTGTGGAACAGCCAATCCTTGCAGAGCTGCTGAAGAAAGGAGTGGGGGAGGGAATTAAAAAATAATGCCTGTGTCTTAGGCTAGTGCATGAGATGTAAATCACCTGTCACTCACAGCAACCATTAGTGGGCTGCAGCAATGGCTGATTATTGCGTGGCCATCGAATTTGAGTGGGGCATGTTGGACATTTTTGGAAAAACTACCAAATTTCTAATCAATAATGGGAGAAAGTGCAAGAAATATAATCGAAAAAGAAAAGCTCATGTGCTGTGACCTGGAAGGAAAAAAAGATTCCCAGCCACGAAAAATGAGGTTCGTCAAATTTCAAAATCAATGGTGGCACCATCAAATCACATAACACACGAAATTTCAGATTTTCAAAATATTTTTTTTTTCGGAATTCGACCCATGTATGGCCTGCATAGGAGGGGGATTTACTAAAACTGGTGCACATAGTATCTGGAGCAGTTGTGCATAGTGACCAATCAGCTTCTAGGTTTTCGGCCCCTTTCAGATCCATCCAAGTGAAATCCACCAGCTCAGCCGGGGGATCTCTCTGCTGAGCAGACGGATGACAGGTCTGTGTCGTCTCCGATATGCAGAGCAAACACGGACACAGTCCCGCTCTCCCTTATGGGGCCGTCGGATGGAAACAGACTGCTTGTCTGTTTCTATCCAATTCGCCGGACAGTAATGGCGGCAATCAGCAACTTATAGTGGGACTGCAATATTGTGGCGGACACTAACTGACACTTTTGACACTTTTTGTGGGCCAGTGGCACTAATAGAGTGATCAGTGCTAAAAATATGCACTGTCACTGTACTAATAACACTGGCTGGGAAGGGGTTAACATCAGCGGCGATCAAGGGGGTATCTGTGTGCCTAACCTGTGTTTTACTACACTGTAGGAGGTGCTTTTACACAGGATCCATGCCTTCCCTTTTGTCAAAAACGGTGATCTTTCTTGTTTACATAGGCAGACCACCATACTGTCTCTCTGCAGGATGATCGGCAGGTTCCACTGAACATTGAGTCCACGGTACCCACCAATAAGCTCGCGCTGTGTGCAGTCTCAGTAGGAGCGAGCCGCTGGTGGCACACATGCATGCCCCCTACCCAAAAACGTGACCTGGCGCAGAGAGAGTAAAACTGCTATAGGGCGGACCTTAAGTGGTTAAGACATTTAGAAATATTTTGGGTAATGGTTTTCCAGGTAAGGAATCCCACAACTGTAATTGTAAATATATAAATGATGTTTCCATACTTCTCTCCGTAATACCCATCCTGTGGCTGATCCTGGATCTAGGCATTGTGAACCTGTCCATGCTTGTAATTGAATTGCACTTAGGTTTCCTCCTGTACGGTAATGCACCTAATGCTTGGAAAGTGTGATAGTGCAGCTATTTAAATTCACTCGACAGATTTTCCTGTGCAATTAAGATCTGGATGGGCCTTTTCAATTTCACACACCAAAAGACTACACAGTTCTTTGACTTGAGAAGCAGCATGCTGCCGAGCGAGTGATTCCTTTGCTGTGTCTTTTCAGTACCGGTCCGGGCGGGATCCACAGAGGGGTTCAGACAATGTTTCCAACAAATCATCAGACAGCGATGTGAGCGATGTGTCCGCCGTTTCCAGGACAAGCAGTGCTTCTCGCTTCAGCAGTACAAGCTACATGTCTGTTCAGTCTGAGAGGCCGCGAGGGAACAAGAAAATAAGGTGAGCCATGTTATACTTACTTTATGCAGCATGCAGTACAATGTGTGATGTCCTACTTGGTGAGCCAAAGAGAGAAAACAGCAGCAACCAATCAGAACTGGTCTTTCACTTATCTGGCTACAGTAATCCTAAATTTGTTTGGCTGTTATTTCCACTGCCTTACTGAATAGTTCTAATAAACTTTTAATAAAGTAATTTGAAGCCTGCCTCCAGAGATAACAAAAATCCTTTGTTAGGCCTGTTTGACACAAGCTTTGACTTATATAGGACCAGTTTGAACAGCAATCTTTGACAAAGCATTTGCATAGTTATCAGCAAGCTTTGTTGAAGTTATTAAAGTACCAATCAACTCCAGTTTGTAAATGTTGAACACAGATCCTAATGGGAGTTTTGGTTGCCACTTTAAAGTGGAGGGCCACCCTAAAAAAAAAATTGCATGAAAAATCCTAAAAAAATAAAACATTTGAAAAAAAAAAAATTTAAACTTACCTAAACCCTTGTTGCTAGGCAGTCTTCCTAACCTGCCTCTTCCTATTCTGCGGCGTGTTCTGCTCCTTGGTGAACGGCCCCGTTGCCTTCTGGGAACTGTGTTTGTTACCAGAACACCACGGGGCCATTCACAGAGCGCTCGCGCATGCGCAGTAGGAAACTGGCAGTGAAGCCGCAAGGCTCCACTGCCTATTTCCCTTACTTAGGATGGCGGTGCCGGGACCCAAGAGCCCAAGAGCCGGAGGAATCCCGCTTTAAGCAAGCTGCATACAGAAGTTCTGAAGTTTTCTGCTCAATCTAATGGACCTCAATAGACCTAGAGGTGGCAGATACAGTGCCTTGAAAAAGTATTCACACCCCTTGAATTTTTCCACATTTTCGTCATGTTACAACCAAAAACATAAATGTATTTTATGTGATAGACCAACACAAAGTGGCACATAATTTTGAAGCGGAAAGAAAACGATAAATGGTTTTCCAAATTTTTTACAAATAAATATCTGAAAAATGTCTGCTTACATCTACCCTCCCATAGGGCTGCATTGCTGTTGGTTTTGATCCTAGTAATCACAGGTGAAAAAAGGTACAGGCAGATTGCATGTGTGAAAGGGACCTTATTTCCAAGACTGTAAGGCTGGGTTCACACCTTTGCGAATTGGATGTGTGTTTCCCCGCATCCAATTCGCATGGTAGGAGATTGTGAAGCCAGTTCACATATCTCCGCTGCGGCTTCGGTGCAAATTTGCACAGGGGTCCTGTGCATTTTTTGGTCCGTTTCAGGTCCATATGCAGCCCAAAAATTCGGGCTGAAATTGGACCTGAAACGGTGAACGGGGACGCACCGGACCCCTGCTGTGGGCCGCATGTGGCAATATTGTGAACCTGTGCTTTTTTACTTTAATAATCAAAAATGTAAGCATCAAATTATATTATAATTGTGTAATAAAGTGAATAGATATATGATAATAAGTTGGAATCAAAATGTAATATTTCCATCTGATGTGGCATTAACCACTTCAGCTCGGGAAGATTTTAACCTCTTCATGACCGGGCCATTTTTTTGCTATTTGGCACTGTGCTATTTTAGCTGGTGATTGCATGGTCATGCAATGCTGTTTGCAAACAAAATGTTTTTATTTTTTTTTCCCACAAAAAGAGCTTTCTTTTGGTGATATTTGATCACCACTGGCTTTTTTTTTTTTTTTGCACTTTAAACAAAAGAAGAGCATATATTTTGAAAACATATCCAATAAAAAAAATGTTGAAAATCAAATTTCTTCATACATTTTGGCCAAAATGTGGCCAAAATTTGCTCTATGTCTTTGGTTTAAAAAAAGTCCCAATAAGTGTATATTAATTGGTTTGCGTGAAAGTTATAGCGTCTACAAACTATGGTATATATATTGAAACTTTTATTTATTTATTTTTATAAGTAGTTGTGATCAGCGACTTACAGTGGGATAGCGGGCACACTTAGTGAGAACTGACTAACTGCCACTGACATCTAATGTACACTGACACTGTACTAATGATACTGGCTGGGAAGGGGTTAACATCTGGGGAAATTAAAGGGTTTAATCAGTGCCTAACTATGTTTACTGTGTGTACCGTGAGGTGTTTTTACTAAGGGATGTGCTGGTTTTATTCCCTGCTTTGCAGGGAAACTAAAACCGGCACATCGCCATGTGTCAGAAGAGAGCTTTGTGTTGTTTACGTACACAAAGCTCTCTCCTTTCACTTGCTCTGATGATCAGCGGGTCCTGGCCTAAACTATTGGCAGGGAACCGGTGATCAGCATGTGTTGGAGCCAATGATAGCCGGGCGGAAGTGCGAGCGTGCCCCCTACCCGGAAATGCAGGATCACATATATAAACATGATTCTGCGCTGCCGCTAGCAGTTAAACTACAGTGCACAGTCAGTAAGTGGTGGTAATCTGTGTGAATTGGTACTTTTCAAAAGTTAAGGTATCATCTTGCCAACTACTTGAAACATACTGAAGTGAATATTTAATTCACCAAAAACAGTTCATTTATCCACTTTTGAGTCTAGTACAAAAATACAGTTCAACTTACTTAAGTTAAGTATTTTAAAGGATAGTACAAATCTTCCGATTAACCACTTGCCGACCGCCTCACTTACAAGTATGGCGGCAAAGCAGCCTCTCTACACTGGATCACGTATCTGATATGTGATCCAGCACTTCCAGGTAGGGAGCGCATAAACGCCAGTACTAGAATAAAAAATAAAAAAAATTCCAATATGTATACCAGATGATGCTATAACTTTCACGCAAACCTAATAATATACACTTATTTATTTTTTTACCAAAGGCATGTAGCAGAATACATTTTGGCCTAAATTCATGAAGAAATTTGATTTTTTAAATTTTTATTGGATATGTTTTATAGCAGAAAATAAAAAATAATGTTTTTTTGGGTTTTTTTCAAAATTTTCTGTCTTTTTTCATTTATATCTCAAAAAATAAAAAACCCAGTGGTGATCAAATACCACCAAAAGAAAGCTCTATTTGTGTTAAAAAGATGGCATACATTGCACTTGCGTACAGTGTTGCACGATCGTGCAATTGCCAGTTAAATTAAGGCAGTGCCGAATAGCAAAAAATGCTCTAGTCATGAAGGGGGTAAAATCATCTGGAGGTCAAGTGGTTCAATTTTGCGTGGTGTTTAAAATGAGAATCTGTTATAATTACTAGATATATCCAATTAACCCTTTAAGCTTACTTGTTTACAATAAAAGCTGGTAATTAGTGGTCCAATATCTGACCACATAAGTTGTTTTGGAGCGATTAATACTTGGTTACCCGCGTGCTGACCACTTTTCACCTACTTTTAGTGGTTATTGCCACATAGAATTGAAATATGCCACATTTATAAAAAGGCATACAAAGAAAATACAGTTAGTCAAGTTGGAAAAAAAGACAAATCAACTTCTACCAATAGAAAAGAAAAAATGAAAAACCTGCATTCACAGAATCCTAAACTCACCAGATCTAGACGAAATTAAATAACCCTTGTACAATAGGGAAAAAATGTTTTCAGATCCCCTAAGGTAGGGGTCTCCAAACATTTAGGTTCAATGGTCACATTGTATATTTTACAAACATGTGTGGGCGGAAAAAAAAATCAGTTTTATAAAACAATGAATAATAAATGAATGAATGTGTTTTACTTGGATCGATTTCAGAATCAGCACCATATGGTTCAAAACAAAAGATAAAGAACCTCAATAATACCAAGCAAAATCCCTCATTACATCAGAGCTCCCTTTACATCAGGGACCCCATCAGAGCCCCTCTTACATCAGGGTTCACCCTTACACCAGAGTTCTACCTTGCATCAGGGTTCCCATCAGAGTCCACCAAAGTAGTCCCCTGTTATATCAGAGTCCACCTAATGCCGCGTACACACGAGCGGGCTTTACGGCAGACTTTGCCCGGCGGACTTTTCGACCGACTTTATGACGGACTTTCCGAATGAACGGACTTGCCTACACACAATCCACCAAAGTCCGTCGAATTGGTACGTGATGACGTACGACCAGACTAAAACAAGGAAGTTCATAGCCAGTAGCCAATAGCTGCCCTAGCGTGGCTTTTTGTCCGTCGAACTAGCATACAGACGAGCGGACTTTTCGACCGGACTCGAGTCCATCGGATAGATTTAAAACATGTTTCAAATCTAAGTCCGTCTAACTTTTGAGCAAACAAAGTCTGCTGGAGCCCACACACGATCGAATTGTCCGACGAAATCCAGTACGCCGGACAAAGTCTGCCGTAAAGTCCGCTCGTGTGTACGCGGCATTAGGATTTCCCTCCCCCATCAGAATCTCCATCCATCTTATATCAGGGACCCTATCAGTGCTCCTTTAGATCAGAGTCCACCTTAAGACTCCTCACACAACACCCCCCCACCCCGCTTGCTGTCACCATTTATAAAAAAAGCGCCCAGCTGCGTCATTTATTCACAGATTCTGTGAATGGGAAACTAAGAGTACCCACAGCCTTTGCTGCTGGTGGCTTGTAGTTCCCAATGAACGCTCTATTTAGTTCATTGTCTCCTCCTGTCAGTATTTATCTGCCTTCCCATACAAGGTACGGGCAGACAGATACACTGACAATCTGCAGGAGTCCTGCTTTCCAGACTTCTAGTAAAAAATATAATAAATGCACATTTTCTTACCTGCACAAAGATGTGCATTTTTATTTTTTTTTTAAAACAGGTGAACTTATCCTTACAGTGATTGTAAACGACCACCTTGTAAAACAACCCATTCAGTTTAAAATTGAAATGAAAGGCAAAACCTTTTTATAAATACCTTTTTTATAAGTGATCACATCCCCTCTTTTCTCAGCTGCATAAGAGCTGGGGGAGGAGAAGCACCAGCACACTGAACTCCCCAGTGAATGGGTATGCAGCGGGGGGGCGTGTCAGGACAAGTCTGATTATTGGAGGAGAGCAGGCTAGAGAAATGACCGTGCTGTGCTCCCCTGCTTAGTGTGGTCAGTTATTAATAGGAAAGCAGAGGGACTGGCAGGAACACCAGGGATTTCACACAAAGGAAGCAATACAAAGAGTACAGGATACTTTCTCATACAAGTACATGGTACAACAGGCACATATCAGGAATATGAGGTGTTGGGGTAACAAACGCTTTAACTATAAGATCCCTTTCACACATGCTGTCCGATCAGATCTGCCTGTCCTTTCTTCAGGCGGAACTGATCGGACGCTCCTTTCACCTCCATGGAGAGACGGATGTCAGCAGTGACATGTCCGCTGACATCCACCGCTATGCGATCTGGTCCCCCAAATCCAAAATAGGGTTTCCATCCCTCTGGCGGATCAGATTGGATGGAATTGGATGAAAACGGACAGGCGGATCTGTCTTCATCCGATCTCCCATAGAGGACAGCGGGGCTCTGACAGGTCCGTCCCTGCACACTGAGAAGAGACAGACCTGTTATCCGCCCGCTCAGCGGGCATCAGCGGAGCGATCCCGTGCTGAGCAAAGTGGAGTCCATCAGACCGGACGTGCCCTGTGTGAAAGGGGCCTAAGAATATGGAGATGTTATAAATGGTAAAGCTGGAGCAAAATTGGGTGTCCTCATGCAGATCATCTAGAATCGGATACAGCAGACGGGGTTAGATCAGCTAAGTTACTATACATAACCACACTACTTATACATGAGGCTCAACATTTCTAAACATGATTTTCCATTATTCCATGTTTCAGTTTATTTTTCTGTTTAATGTTTTTCTTCTGCATGTTTTTTCTTTGTGCATGTTGCTGATGCTAACCAACCTTTTTTTTTTTTTTTCTTTTCGGTTTGCATGCTTCTTTTCTTGGCTGTGGGGCTTGTTAGGAGACTGAGAGAAATACAAGAGAGATCAGATAGATTTGAGGCAGGGCAGGGAGGGGAGAACCACCTGGCATTCCCAGAGGAGAATGAAGAGGAGGAGGAGGAGGAGGAAGTCACACATGAGGGGAATAGAGAGAAGGTAGCAGAGGAGCTGCAGGAGGTCAGTGAAAATTGCACCAAGAGGCAAAGCAAGGGGTCATTAGATGAAGAGAGCCTACATGATGAGAAACCTGAGGAGCAACATGACCCAACAGATGATCGCAAGGATAGTCTGCCCAGGAGGTTGTCAGAAAATGACATCAGGTAAACGCTGGCTTCTTAGGGTATTCCTTCTTAGCTAGTTCCTTGTGTGTCACCATTATTCCAGTAGAGCATATATTTGTATATATCGCTAAAACTGTGTTTATACGGATGTTCCTTTAGTGTCTTTCACAGCTTTTCTGGGTGAAAGCACCCATAGGGTGCAAAGTCATATTTTGGGAATGTTATAACACAGCAGGTGTTTAGACAGGTAATGAGCTGCTAACACTGGGAGCCTTATCAGAAGTAGCTGTGCGCCACGTTACTGTTGAGCCACTGGTGGACTACCACTGCTTTGTTTCAGCAGTTTACAACACTAAAGCTTTATCTAAGTCTTCCTCTATTTAATAGGTCCACCTTACCACACCAAACATTTCAAAAGTTTGAAAGTGGGCCTGTCCTGACTGCATCCCACTGCCAGTCTCTTGTATAGATAAATACACTCTATTGATAGATTGGCTTGTCCATACATGGATCGAAATTCAGCTGAACTGGTTGAATTTCAATCTATGCATGGCCGGATTTACTCTAGGGCCAGTTTAGTCAGTTGTAAATTACCAGAACCGAACATCTTGAAGAAACATACAAAACAAGGGGAATGCACAGACTCCATGCAGATACCATGTCACCTCTCACAACACAAATTCATACTGTACCATTCATAACTTTATTTAGTTGCCAGGGTTCTGTTTCATCTCACCAATAAATTCCTAATAATATTAAAATCAAACACAGTATATTGTTTTCTTATCACTAGAAAGTAAGCAAGTATTAACCACTTCAGCCCCGGAAGGATTTACCCCCTTAATGACCAGGCCATTTTTTGCGATACGGCACTGCGTCGCTTTAACTGACGCAGTCATGCGACTTTGTACCCAAACAAAATTGATGTCCTTTCTTTCCCACATTTAGAGCTTTCTTTTGGGGGTGTTTGATCACCTCTGCGGTTTTTATTTTAAACAAAAAAAAGACTGACAATTTTGAAAAAAAAAAAACAATATTTTGTACTTTCTGCTATAATACATATCCAAAAAAAAGTATATAGAAAAAAACAAATTGATTCACCAGTTTAAGCCAATATGTATTATTCTACATAATTTTGGTAAAAAAATAGCAATAAGCGTATATTGATTGGTTTGCACAAAATTTATAGCGTCTACAAACTATGGGATAGATTCATGGACTTTTCTTTTTTTTTTATTGTTCTCATCCATGTCTTTATGGACTTTGCTTTGTGCACTGGTGCGCAGTCATGTTGGAACAGGAAGGGGCCATTTCCAAACTGTTCCCACAAAGTTGGGAGCATGAAATTGTCCAAAATGTCTTGGTATGCTGACGCCTTAAGAGTTCCCTTCACTGGAACTAAGGGGCCAAGCCCAACCCCTGGGAAAAAAAAACTCATACCATGAATCTCCCCTCCACCAAATGATTTGGGGGGGTGGCCCAATACTTTTACATATACATATAGTGTGGATAAGCAAGTTTGGGGTGGAGGAACTTGACTGGCCTGCACAGAGTCCTGAACTCAACCCAATAGAACACCTTTGGAATGAATTAGAGCGGAGACTGTGAGCCATGCCTAACCTCACTAATGTGCTTCTGGAAACCTTGTGGACAGCCTTCCCAGAAGAGTTGAAGCTGTTATAGCTGCAAAGGGTGGGCCAACTCAATATTAAACCCTACAGACTTATGCCCCATACACACGGTCGGACATTGATCGGACATTCCGACAACAAAATCCTAGGATTTTTTCCGACGGATGTTGGCTCAAACATGTCTTGCATACACACGGTCCCACAAAGTTGTCGGAAAATCCGATCATTCTGAACGCGGTGACGTAAAACACGTGCGTCGGGACTATAAACGGGGCAGTAGCCAATAGCTTTCATCTCTTTATTTATTCTGAGCATGCGTGGCACTTTGTGTGTCGGATTTGTGTACACACGATCGGAAATTCTGACAACAGATTTTGTTGTCGGAAAATTTTATAGCCTGCTCGCAAACTTTGTGTGTCGGAAAATCCGATGGAAAATGTGGGATGGAGCCTACACACGGTCGGAATTTTCGACAACAAGGTCCTATCACACATTTTCCGTCGGAAAATCCGACCGTGTGTACAGGGCATAAGACTGGGATGCCATTAAAGTTCATGTGCGTGTAAGGGCAGGTGTCCCAATACTTTTGGCAATATAGTGTATGTCAGTGTGCCTAGGCATTCCTAGTCTCATAAGTGTATATCTGCACTGCAGTGTGAAAACTCATGCTACATTCATGCGGTGTTGGACACATGTAAAATACAAGGTGTATGAAGTCACAAAGGTTTTTATGCCTGTTCCTTCTCTACAAAGCACAGCCATTGGCTCTTACCAGTTCCAGTAGGAAATGACTGTGAATAGAATGAGCTAGCACCTTCGAACATCACATATGGAAAGTATCTACTATGATGTCTCTGTGCTGCTCATTGTTCTTGCTGGAAGCAAGAAATAAAGCCCTGCCTCTACCAAGATGGCAGCCTCCACACAAAGACACAGCCTAAGCAAGGCATAGCAAGTCAGTAATGGGGAAGAGGTCAGCACTAGGGAAACCACAGACAATATTGGTGGCTAGTTCTTTTTCCTCTGCTGTTTTTTAAACAATCAGCACTAGGGAAACCACTGGCAAAACTGGTGATTAGTTCTTTGACCTCTACTGTTTTTTTTTTTTGGTCTGCTTTTTGAGTTCATGTCCTCTTTGACATGCAAAACGTGCCATTGTTAACAATTAATATATGCACAGTTACAGACTTTGTGAAAATGACTAAGGTGTGACTTAGGTGTCTTGGTTTCATGTCACAATTCAAAAACACATTGACAGGTTTATCAGCATTTTCCCAAATTGGCCTGTAGCATGCATGTGCGGGTATAGCACCTCACACTAATGATGGGGAGATAAGAGTGTCAGCTGCACAGGGACTGATGTGACGGCTGAATATACTTATATATTATATAAAACTCTACAGAGCATGACAGCGCTGCATAAATGAATAAAATAAGCTACCTTAAGCATATTAAAGAGAAACATTTGCAGCGCAATCTAGGAAACAGCCCTGCTTCCATCCTGTCAGTCAAACCTGATACACCATGGCATTTATATTCTTCTTAGTATTTGTTTGATTCATTATTTCACTTTTGAGCTTATGACGTTGACATATAGCCCACACAATGTACAATGGGTAGTAAACGCAGCAGCAGGTCATATTTAACAAACAATAAAATGTTTCCTGCACTTATTGGACTCCTCCTTCCCATTAGAACAGATGAGGAACTATTAATTATATTGTCAAGAACTAGATTTCCATTGAGTGAAGGCCCTTCCCTTGACAAATGCTGACCCATTTTGTGACGGAGACAGCACAGTTCTGCAGAGCAGCATGGCTCTAAATTTCCATAGAGATATCACTTATATTTGGCCCATTTTCCAGCTGTAGGAGGGGACCTGAGGAGTTTTCTGTGGCAAACTGGTGACAAAGTAACACAGATGTGCTGCACTTTCCTGTGTTTCCTCGTCAGCCGAGTACATTAAGCTTTCAGGATTGTACAAACCAATTCTGAATACACCATTAAAACAATGTAATTACCATTACCACCCACGTGCTGCCAGGCAGATTATACAGATCCTTGGGAGATTACGCAGGTTTTTATGTATTGTGCAACATGTGCATATTTTGTATAGTTTAAGTTATTGCTTTTTTACAAATAATAAAATCAATATATGAGGTGAGATACAGATTCTTACTTCTGATAGTAATATCAGAAAGAGAAGAGTTTTTGTGAATAGGAAAGGATAACCTGATAGAGTGTATCATTTGGTTTAGAACAAGGATCTCCAAACTTTCTAAACAAAGGACCTGTTTATTGTCCCTTAGACTTTAAGGGGCTGGAAATGTATTGGCATCAGTGGGAGTAAACAGTGCCCTGTCATTGGTATTAGACGGAGAAATAGTGCTCCATTGTTGGTGTCAGTGGGAGAAATAGTGCTCCGTTGTTGGTGTCAGTGGGAGAAATAGTGCTCCATTGTTGGTGTCAGTGGGAGAAATAGTGCTCCGTTGTTGGTGTCAGTGGGAGAAATAGTGCTCCATTGTTGGTGTCAGTGGGAGAAATAGTGCTCCATTGTTGGTGTCAGTGGGAGAAATAGTGCTCCGTTGTTGGTGTCAGTGGGAGAAATAGTGCTCCGTTGTTGATGTCAGAGGCAGGAATTTGGCCCCATTGTTCGTGTCCCCATAGGAATAGTGTCTTGTATCAGTGGAACATATAGCACCCCAACGGCCAGATAAAGGCAAGTGAAGGGTCACATGGGTTTTTGTACATAGGCCCCCCCCCAACGTTTATAAGTTTGTATGAGCAGATTGCCCTCTATTAGCTTTTTCCTTGGCCACAGCAGCTGGGGAAAGTGACAGGAAAACCTGGAAGTAATGTAATACACTTTTCCTCTGGGTTCTTTCTAGGGAGGTTAGATCAGTGAAAGGATGTTCGTTGCCAGTGCCAGGTTTGCATGTGAAAATGAGCAGAGCCCAGGAAACACGGTGGGATAGGGGGCAATAACATCTGATTGCGTCCACTTGACCATTAGTTGACAGTCTGCCTTTTGAAGTTACACATTTTGTGTAAAGCTGACAAGTTGGCTGACAAGATGGACATACATCAGTTGCAACTAAACTGTTATAAGATAAGTCTACCAAGAATTGATTACTACTATAGTAGCTACAAGAATTACAGCATGTAGTGAGTAGGACAGCTTGGGATTTCAGATAATATTTTCCTGTTCTTTATGAATCCATAACCATGTGTTAAAGCAGGGATGCTCAACCCTTTGTAGAGCGAGGGCCAATTAGGGGTTTGGTAACCGGTCGCGGGCCACAATAAAATAAAATAAGTCAGAATTCCACATATTTTATTTTGAATAGGATATTGAAGATTTTAAACAACAATCAGGATCATCACTTTCCGTGGGAACAATTGTCATTGGATGTTTACCCACTGTTTAGACACAATCACAAAAATCACATTTCCTATTAACCAGGTCACCATTGATCACAGTCTCACGCTCAGGTGTGACCAGCCAGAAAACAGAACCAGTGTTCGGCCTTCACTATATATGGGTCTTTGCAGGCATCCCTTGAATTGCCAAACTAAGTACCGTGTGCAATCTAAACAAAAAACAACAGTCAGGGAAGTGAATGCCCTAGTAGGACAATAAACTTCTTTATTAAGCAAAGATAAAATGACACATAATGCACTCACATACTCCCAGAAAGACACCAAGCTTATCGCACAACTGTGAGAATCCACCTTCAGAGCCCCTGTATGGATACCTCTAGATGTAATCTACTTGGCTCTCCCTGTGTCCGTGTGTTAGGAAAGAAAGAGGAGCCGACCGCAAAAGTGGCTTGTGTATGACAACTTCCGGGATTATGGAGGACCAGCAACCATTCAGTAGAGTAGCATGCACCCGAAGGAGGCTGTGTAGATTGCCATAGGTCTGAGGTCCTGTACCACATAAGAAGACTCAGCAGGCCACTTTTGGCCCACAGGCCACGGGTTGAGCATACCTGTGTTAAGGTGTATCTAAAGTCAAAGCTTTTTTTTTTTTTTTTTTTAAGTTGTAAATAGTGGTGAAGGGTTACTCCCCTCAATGGTTTCTTGCTATTTAAGTCCCTGCTAGAAAGATTTACTCTCTGTTTGTCCTGGTAACTACTGTCCCTGGGAGTGAAAACGAGGGAAAAGTCAAAACTATCTCCAGGATTAGAGGTTTGGAGGCTGAACCGACCAAATTTCGATCCGTGTATGGCCGCCCTTAGACCATGATGCTCTCTGTTGTCTTAATAACCTTGGACAGTTACAGTATCATGTTGGTAAATGAATCCTATATAGTGTATTAGGGATAAGTGAAGTCTTGAGCATTGTAGTCATAATAATTTAAAAACAATGGTGCCTTTCATTGATATAAAGTGACAGATGAACACTGGTGCAGTTCCCTGAAGCCTGGTTTCCATGGAAATCTGGCTGCCTTACCTCATACTTGTCCTGAACCGTTTGCTATTGTTCACATATTCTATAACAACAAGAGAAATGAGGGAAAAAGTTGCAGAATACCAGATTAACCCCGTCAGAATCAACGTGAGATAGTAAGGGAATGGCAGAAGGTCTGGAGGGGTCCCACTTGACAGTCAT
The DNA here is from genome assembly GCA_037952925.1 of Lithobates clamitans. Classification (NCBI taxonomy): domain Eukaryota; kingdom Metazoa; phylum Chordata; class Amphibia; order Anura; family Ranidae; genus Lithobates; species Lithobates clamitans. Next base: position 1,879,294 of record JBBGZY010000969.1, on the reverse strand, counting down.
TAAATAGCTCTGCACAGGATATTCGTTGGTAGAGAATCAATAAGTTTGATCTGGCTTGTGGAAGGAAGTTGTTTAATTTTAATTCAATAAAGTTTGTGTTGGTCAAAATTATTACAAATGAAAGTAATCCACTTGCACCAACTTAGAAATCTGAAATTCTTAAAGTACATGAGAGCCCTACAGTTCACAACAACGAATGACAATGTGGTGGAATGCATTATTAATATTTGGTACATTTTTGCAGTAAAACAAATTGAAAAATAAATATATGTTTTACTTTCTTTTGTCATTGGTCATATGACCACTTTTATTGCAAGGCAGAGCTGTGAGAGGTGGAAAGAAGGCAGTGATGAGCTGCAGAAGAAAGTCCCAGTCTCGGCTTTCAAGGAGAGTCATTATTTGAAATTAGGCAGAATCTTACATGGATACAATTTTAAACTTTATTAAGTTATAATTTTTTTAATAAAATTTAGCAGTAGATGCATTTTCCACGACACCGGTACTTTTCCACAGATTTCATTGATTCTCAATCTTTCATCTTTATTTTCTTATGAAAATAGCAACTTTCCTAGCTGTCTTTGACTTACTTTCTGAGTTTCTAGCCTAGAACAAGCATGCAAGCAGCAAAGTCAGATGGGGGCCTGAACTCCTCATTTGCCTTTTTGTTCTTGGTCTGTGAGTCATGAAGTATTGCAGTTCATTCAACCAGCTTGACAGCCAGGCCGCTATCATTTTAATAAAGAGTTCAGCAATGGTAGTCTTCTCAGTACAGGTTTCCTTTAACCTAAACTCCATATGTGGCCTCCCCCTTCTCATCAAATTTCCCAGTGGTGGTACAATGGAACCAAGCTTCCATTTTCTCCTAGCCTACCTAGGATGGACTACCTAGATTTGGGCAGTACCTTTGCTCTTGCAGGCAGCAGACAATTTAAGTGGGGGTAGTGGTGTAGTGTGGGTTGTCAGCGCCTGGGGCAAGGCAAGTAATTTGCGCCCCCTAACCCGTGGACTTTTAGCACTTCCTGCGTCCCTTCCACAAGTACAGTATTAAACACCTTATGGTACATTTTAACGATTATTCATACATATATACAGTATGTGGCCTTTATAGTTTATTTAATAAATATACTATATATTTATTATTATTTAATTAATATACTAAGGGAAGAATATATATTATACTGGTGGTCCTTACCTAAGAATGGGGGGCCCAGGGACTGTTATGCCTGTTCTTCTGCTGCGTAAATGATTTGGCCAAGGAAACGGGTTCCTACATTCACAGCCTGAGCCTCTGATTGGTTTCCCACAGTCTTTTATTATTGGTTGAATCTGAGATATCTCTTTGATATACAGTAGTCAAAGAGATAACTTTGAGATTCAACCAATAATAAAAGGCTGCAGGCAGCCAATCAGAGGCTCAGTCTGTAAATAACGAGGCGCCCTTATATACAGCAGAGCAGGCAGCCAATAATAACCCCAAAGTAAGATGGGAGGAATTAAAGAAGAGACACCCAGAGATGGGTGTCCCTTCTTTCCTACCTCCTCACCTGGAGCCATGGTGGGGACAGGGGCTCAAGCTGTGAATGGAGAGGACTGGAGCCTTTAATAATCTGTCACAGCAAAGTAGCCAGCTATTCACCCCTATGTCATTTACGGAGGCGTTATTGGCTGGCTGCTGTGCTGAAACGGATTATTAAAGGCTCCTCGTTAATTCACAGCCTTAGCCTCTGATTGGCTGCCCGCAGCCCAGCAGCTTTTTATTATTGGTTGAGTCTGAGATAACTCTTTGACTACGATAGTCAAACAGCTATCTCAGATTCAACCAATAATAAAAGGCTGTGGGGCACCCAATTAGAGACTCTGGCTGTGAATGTAGGAACCCGTTTCCTTGGCCAAATCATGTACGCATGTAACCAGGAGCCCTTACTAATCTGTACTAACGGTGTTACGTCTGGGTTATTGGCTGGCCGCTCTGTTGTAAGCAAGGAGACCCACCACCACCAGTGGAGCAAGAGGGGTAAAAGATAGGGGGCAATAAGGATCATCACCCCACCCTCCACACAAGGTGCTACCCCAGGCTGTCCTCCCAGCCAGGCAGGAAATATGGTGAGCAGGGTGAGAAGAGAAGATGGTGAGAGCTCAGCACACAACCAGGGAGTGGGGAACACCTGGGGGGGCTTTGTGGCCACTTTCCCCACCCTGGGGCCCCCCAGGTGTTAGGGTCAGTCTGGTGCATGTGAGGGGGGGGCACCGGGCGGGAAGACCCGGGAGATTTTATCGAATGAAGGCGGCCCAGGTTTGAGCAGAGGAATAGCTGGGAGAGGAAGGGACTATTCATCCCTGCAGCTCTACAATGCTCTAAACTTTGTATGGGGGGGTGGTGGTGACCGGCTGGCTGAGAGAAGGGGGGTTCCCGGGATTGGGAGCCACAGGTTTCCCGGGGGTCCAGGAGGGGGGATGGGGAAATCCCACTACTAAAGGGAGTGCACAAGCGGCTGCTGCTGGCTGCAATGCACAATTGAAAAATGTCTGAGCGTTGATGTGTCCCAGAAAAGCTGCTCACTTATCACCCACCAATCAGGAACAATGTAAGTACGTGGTCGGCTGGAGGATCGGGCCCAGCACACTCGGGGCGGCGTGGGACACTATGTACTGTGCATAGAGCAATGCACATGACCACAACTAACATGCACTGCTCACTTCAATCAAACAGAAGTAAGGGGAAAAAGGAGCGCTTTGGGAGCTCACAGAGATTACAGACATTAAAAGTAGGCAAAAAACAAGAAATAAAAAGAATACAAGGCCATTAATTAGTCGATGAGTATTGAATATTATTGGAGAAAAAGGTTATAGTTTAGTGTCACTTTAAGCAGAACATACACCAGTATTGTGTCCCACATGCTCATAATGCACGTGTGCCAACTAGTCATGTAGTCTTTCACTGGTTGTGTGGTATTTCCAATCTGTAGCGGAAGACTCTCACCAGCACTTTCTATTGATTTTCTCATTTTAAAGCGTGATTCTGCAGAGCTGACAGATGGAAGTGTCATGTTAGACAAGGTCTCAGTTTTCTACTTGAGATGGATTCTGAGAAAGAACAAGACTTTCTTCCTAACTGACAATAAGTAAAGATTGTATCACATTCTCCATAAAGCTTCTGTCTCTTAAATCCAGTAACAGAGAATGGCTATGCTGTACGCCTTGTATATACATACGAGCTGCACGATTAATCATTAAGAATCGTTATTGCGATTTTTTCCCCCCTTGCGATCTTGACAAAGTATTTGCCGATTCTTTCTATGCAGAGAATTCTCTCTGCTCTGCTAAAGCCGACAGCCGTCAAAAGAAAGTAAAAAAACGAAAAAAAAAAACGGCAGTCTGCCAAGAATCACAACATTCTTTAGCAGTGGAACTTAAGTATAAACATTGTAACAATTTGTCCTTTAGATCAAAGGAATACACTTTGTTGTGTAAAAATGATGGAAGTTTAACCACTTAAACACTAAACCTTTTTCTGACATTTGTTGGTTTTAAGTTAAAATCATTTTTTTTTTTTGCTAGAACCCCCAAACATTATATATATATATATTTTAGTAGAAACCCTAGAGAATAAAATGGTGGTTGTTGCAATATTTTATGTCACACTGTATTTACACAGCAGTCATTCAAATGCAATTTTTTTGGGGAAAAAATACACTTTAATGAATTAAAAAAAAACTAACCAGCAAAGTTAGCCCAATTTTTTTTTTGTATAATGTGAAAGATTTTATGCTGCGAGAATCGTGATCTTTTTATTCGAAGCAAAAAAATCATGATTTTCATTTTGGCCAGAATTGTGCAGCTCTACTAAGCAGTGATGGCTGATCAGGTGCATTCTGGGCTCCTGAAATGCGGCCCCTGTCTACTTTGATGAGGGACATGATCCGGTATTTCCAAGTCGGCTGAGTCATAAGGGAAACAGCAATATTAATTTGACTTTAGTATTTTTCTAACTGCACTGTCTTGCCTTCACTAGCATTAGATGTCTTTTAAATAATAGTGCCAAGTATGTCACCGGTAACTTAGTGATGTGCACTAATGCAAGTTCTCCAATTGCCTATGTATGTGCCTCAAATAAATTCTTTCAATGAAGAAATGTAGGTCCTATAGTCAGGAGGGCCACTACAGACACAACACATCCCAGAGGGAGGACAAGGCTGGACATAAAACAAACACACACTTACACACCACAATCAGCCATTCACACAACATTCCTATGATCAGCAAAAACACAGTGAGACCTGGCAGTAGCATATAGTTAACCCCTGCCTTACCCCAAAAACCAGGAGCAGGCTTAGATCCCAAACTGCTAGCACATACTAGAAACATGGCCAATACAGGCAAATCAGCGAACGAAACTTAAAGAAAATCAGATGTCAACCAAATATGCATACAATTAGCAGCATAGAACCCAAATTGAGATCTTGTCCTGAAAACAGGTATCTTGAATCACCTGCGACAGGTAAAGGCCCACCGGCCGGGGAGAAATAGAAAAAAAGGAAAAATTAAACATATTTCCAGGAGAGTAGCCAGTTTAGGTGTCCAGGGCCCGGCCAGACATTCAACCCGGTTGATGCAGGGACTCATACCAGGAAAGGGCATTTGCTGGGGTTTGGAAAAAGTGCACCTGGCCTTGGTGCACGACTCTCAGCGTTGCAGGAAACAGCATAGAATATTGGATGGTCTTCTCCCTCAATTTCAACTTAATGTGTTGGTTCTTGGCTCTTGAGGCACGGACCGCCGGGGAATAATCAGGAAACAAAGACACGGAGCCATTGTTGATCTTTAGGCTCCCTTTTATGCGGGCAGCGCGCAGGATAGCGTCCCTATCACGATAATTGAGGAGACGGATTACCATAGTGCGAGGAGGGTTGCCTGCAGGAAGCGGCCTGCCAGGCACTCTATGTGCACGCTCCAGGACAAAACAGGGGGATAGGCAGTCTTTACCAAATTCCTGGGTAAACCAACTTTCCAGGAAGGAGACCAGGTCGGCGCCCTCAACCCGCTCAGGGAGGCCCACCAGACGCAGGTTATTTCTCCGCAGACGGTTCTCCAAATCGTCAACCTTGTCCTCCAGGGAGAGGATTTTAGTGCCATACGTTTTTGGGTAGCTTGGACCGGGCCGACAGCATCTTCCAAATCGCTAATACGGCGTTCAGTCTCAGAGACCCGGTCCCTCATTTTATGCATGTCCTGGCGCATAATTGTTATGTCCAGTTTAAGTTCCTCCACTTTCCCCATGATATCTGAGTGGTTTACCTTAATTAGTTTGAAGACATCAAGCAGGGTGGGTTCCGGTTCCGGACCGTCCTCAAGGCCATCATCGCTGTGGGGAGGGATGACTGATAGCGCCGGGGGTGCCGATGTCCTGGGAGAAGGTGGTAGTAAGGGATCAGGCTCCTTATCAAAAAGATCCGGCGTGGATGTCAGGGACGAGTGTGGGATGGAGGAGCGGCGGCCATCTTGACCGGAGCGTGTGGTAATACTCATCCTAGCCGGGGGCTGTTTCTTTCCTTTTCCCATCCACCAGAATCCCCCAGGAATGTTGCAGAGTCTTCCCCAAGCATACAGGAGAGATTTCAGCCGATTTTGTGTGGCAGGTGAGCAGGATTACACAGGATTGTGCAGAGGGATCAGAGAGCTGCTAGGAAAGACATCTGCTCACATGCTGCGTAAGGCCACACCAATGATGGGATATTTATTATGGAATTTGTACTTTTTTTTTATTTACTGGTAATGGCGGCGATCAGCAATTTTTAGCAGGACTGCGACATTGCAGCGAACAAATTGGACACCTAACTGACACTTTTGATACTTTTTTGGGGACCAGTGACACTAATACAGTGATCAGTGCTAAAAACATGCACTGTTACTGTACTAATGACACTGGCAGGGAAGGGGTTAACACCAGGGGTGATCAAAGGGTTAGGTATGGCCCTAGGGGGTGCTTACTAACTGTGTGCTCTGATTGGGAGAACACAGAGATCGGTGCTCCTGCTTAGCAGGAACACAAGATCTCTGTTTTCCCCTGTCAGAACAGCGATCTGCCTTGTTTACCTAGGCACATCGCCGCTCTGCATCTCTGGGGAATGATTGCGGGTGGCCGGCGTACATCGTGTTCGCCGGACCCGCTGATTGACTCCCCCTCTGTCCAATCAGAGGCTACTGCATGAAGCAACGTACAGGTACATTGTTTCGTGCAGCCGGGCCACCTTGCCGCAGTAAATGTGTGGAAGGCGGTCCGGAAGTGGTTAAGCATTTGTTTAAAAAAAACTGAGGCAAATTGGTTGTTTACTTTGCAAGGGGATTTTCACTTTGCAAAGGGAGTTTTCCCTTAGCCTAATGAATGTGGTGAATCTTTGCTGATCTAATCATGTGCAAGCAAAAATACTGTTTATTTTTTTTGTTTTGTTTTCAATACACATAATTGGGTATTCTTTGCAAAGTGAATTTTCACAACATTCATTAAACTTATGCCGTGTACACACGGGTGGACTTTTCAGGATCAAAGGTCCGACAGTCTTTCTGACGGACTTTCTAACGAACGGACTTGCCTATGCACGATCACACCAAAGTCCGACGGATTCGTACGTGATGACGTACGACCGGACTAAAATAAGGAAGTTCATAGCCAATAGCTGCCCTAGCGTCGGTTTTTGTCCGTCGTGCTAGCATACAGACGACCGGATTTTTTGAACTCGGACTCTAATCCGTCGGAAAGATTTGAAACACGTTTCAAATCTAAAGTCCGTCTGATTTTTGACCGGAAAGGTCCGCCGGAGGTCCGATGAAGCCCACACACGGTCTTATTCTCCGATGGATTCGTTCCATCAGACAAGTTCGGTCGAAAAGTCCGCTCGTGTGTACGCGGCATTAGTTAAAATTCCTTTGCAAAGTGAATAGCCTGTTTGCCATTAGTAATCCAACCCTAGTAACTCAACTCAACAAAATTGTACTTCTTAAGAGCAGTAGGGGACACGTGGGGAAATCTATCTATCTATCTATCTATCTATCTATCTTAGATTCACAAGCACACATTATTTTTTACTAAAATAGTGTCTTCTTTTACGGTTTCATTTTGCTATCTGTTATCAGTAAGTTTTGTGTTATTGTTCAAATCAAATGTGATCAAAGAAATCCTGCAATTTCAGCAAACTCTGGTCTATGCTGTGCTATATACAGTATGTTGACATAAATAGTATAATTAGGCCTCATTCACATGGACACACCACAGCGTAGGCCCCGGTGAGGGTCATGTTTACCCGCACGGGGATGCACACGTGTTCCATGCATCTTCGTACAGGCAGTCCAATTTATGTCAATTGAGATGCAGTGGCTACAAGGAGTTTCCCAAAAGTCACCATATATAGGGAAAATTAGAAATTGTAGCTAAATGTACCTTTATTTATAAAAATATTAATTACCAAATTTTACAAAATATTCTCTAAATTTGAATATTCTCTAAATGTAAAATATAATATGAGTTTGTAAAAAATGTTCATGTATGGAGTTTTTTTGGACACCCTGTACAATAAAATGAGTATTAAGGCAGGACAAAATAGCATTTGAATATAATATTCCAAAATGCCCAGAGATGTGTATTTTATAAAGTGTTTCCCAATACTCTAAGTAAAAAAACATATGTTTAGTAAGTGCAAACAGCAATGTACAGTAATAAAAGCAACCATTCAGAAAGCATCCAGTTTAATGTTAACGTGAATGGAGATTTGTAAATGATTGCTATGTGAAGTATGTTACCAAAACTCTTAACTGGACATATTACTAAAAATGTAAAGTGAAGCAGCCAATCACCTTCCTTTATTGATTTTACTGCAGTGAAATTAAATCTGATTGGTTTGTGTGTAACACGTTTTTTTCTATGCACTGCCTTGTTGAACAATGCTGGCCATACATGCATTGATTATGCATGCAGTTGACTGTCATTCAAACAAATGTCTGAAATAATTATTTGAGGCAAAATAATAAGTAAATCCAGTCACTTTTAATATAAAAAATGTATTGCAAAAAGTAAAAATAAATAAATAAACAAAAGTGATTGTTTTAGAATTGTCTATTTGCTTCATACATCATTTGATCTACCTGAATATGGAAAGGAATTCTCTATACATCGCAGTTGGGTTGATTTACTAAAGCTGGAGAGAGCACAATCTGGTGAAGATGTTCATGGCAGCCAATCAGCTTCTAACTTCAGCTGAAAACTGGAACCTGATTGTTTTCTATGGAGAGCTGCACCAGATTTTGCACTCTTCAGTTTTATTGAATAAAACTCATTGTATTTATATTCGATCTAACCCTATAAAATTGGTTTAAAGTAATTAAATGGTAGTGAAAAATTATCACTAATTGCTAGATATAATCAGAATATCAATTTCAATTATTTTATCGAACTGCTGGATTGATACGTGTATGGCTGGTATGAGGTTTATGTGGTTTAATGTCTTATCCATCCTGTCTGTGTGCTGCTTCTGTTGCCTGTTCTTCACACATAATTGCTAGAACATTTTAGTCACCTGCTAGAATTTCCCTAAATTTCCCATTTTTTATCAACTAAACACTCTGCTTTCTGTCTTTTCACCCCCTTGTTTTGTGTGCAAACATTATCTGCCAATTGGCTGACAGTGTTTTTACATCCAAAATGCAAAGCAGACAGATTGGAGCCTCTGGAAAAAACATGACTAAAAGTACCAGCATCGGAGGAGACATGTATACATTGGAGAAGAACGACGGTAGCCAGTCCGACACAGCTGTGGGAACAGTAGGCACAGGAAACAAGAAACGGCGATCCAGCATCGGCGCCAAAATGGTGGCTATTGTTGGCCTGTCACGGAAAAGCAGAAGTACCTCACAACTCAGCCAAACAGGTAAGACCCAATTTTTTTTTTTACTAAGACCTGATTTGTGTTTTAATGTAGGTGGGGTGCTTGAGGCGCCGAGAGTAGGTTTTGAAATCTATTATAGAGACTGAAAAATGTCTACACCAGGAGTATCCAACCTGTACCCAACCTTTTGTAAAAATGCGTTTACACTTAGTGAACACGTGTGACCAAAGAAAAGTTTGACAGTGTCTCCTTACTGAACTTTTATAAGTTTTATCTTCCCAAAGAAAAATCTCCCACTCTTCACAATCAGGCCTTATTCATGCCATCAGTTTTCAGTAGCACCTATATTTGTGAGCAACTATTTTCAAGGATGAAGCACACGAAGAGCAAAATTTGAACCAAAATATCAGATGAGCTCCTTGAGAATTCATTGAGAATTTCTACAACATCCAACCAGATATTGATGCGTACGTTTATCAAAAACAGTGCCAAATATTGCACTAGTGTTATGCTGCTCTCTTTTACTTTTATAATAAAAAATATTACAAAAAAAAAGAAGTTTTATTACTCTAATACAGTAGTTCTCAACCTTTCTAGTGCCGTGACCCCTTGATAAAATTTCCCAAGTTGTGGGGACCCCTAACAGTAAAATTTTCATAGAGTGGGTTGTCAGCACCCAAGGCAATACAAGTAATTTGCGCCCCTAACCCACGGACATTTAGCGCTCCCTAAGTCCCTTCCACTCTAACAGTATTAAAGCCCCTTATGGTACATTTTAGGATTTAGATCTCTCTCTATCCAAACTTCTTGTTTTTTTTTCCCCGGTCCCTCTCTCTAGCCGTGTTTCTTGTTCTTTCTCTAATGCCGCGTACACACGGTCGGACTTTTCATCTACAAAAGTCCGACAGCCGGTCCGACAGACTTTCGGCGGACTTGCGGCGGACTTGTTGCAGACTTTCTAATGAACGGACTTGCCTACACACGACCACACAAAAGTCCGACGGATTCGTACGTGATGACGTACACCGGACTAAAATAAGGAAGTTGATAGCCAGTAGCCAATAGCTGCCCTAGCGTGGCTTTTTGTCCGTCGGACTAGCACACAGACGAGCGGATTTCGGGGTCCGTCGTAGTTACAACGTAAAGATTTGAAGCATGTTTCAAATCTAAAGTACGTCGGATTTGAGGCTAAAAAAGTACGTTGAAAGTTCGGAGAAGCCCACACACGATTGGATTACCAGCCAGCTTTAGTCCGTCAGCCCAGGATTCGTTGACCCCTGGCAAATCGTCATTCAACCTCCGAGGGGGTCCCAACCCCCAGGTTGAGAACCACTGCTCTAATAGGTACTTTATCTGCATCAGTGATCGTTAACTTGTGATCTGCCTGACTTTTTCTGCTCATCAGCTATCCCTATTGTTAGTGTATTTTATGTGTGTTCCAAGACAATTCCTCTTCTTCCAATGTGGTCTAGGAAGGTCAAAAGCTTGGACACCCCTAGTCCACGCCATTTTTTTCTTGTTAATGAAAATTGCTATTTTCTGGGATGAAATTACTTTCAGAAGAGCAACCATTGTCTCATCTGAGGAAGCATTTAGGATCACAGGCTTTTTGCAGGCTGTGGTGATGTTAAGGAAAATATCAATTTTGCTGTTATGTTCAGGAGAACCAACATTTAATTGTCTGGGTTAATATTTAGAACAGACATTGTGTTGCTATGGTGATATTCAGGAGATCAGCCATTTTGTTATCTTAGTGAGATTTGGAAAAAAGCCATTTTGTTGTTGTTCAGGGTGGTTTAGAACAATAACTTTGTCAATGTGATATTCTTGAGGACATCAATTTAATTGGATGGTATTTATTGGAGGTAATATTTAGCCAAGTCAAGACAAATTCCTGACTTTTGAGGTACTATTCAAGAGAAGAAACTTTTTTTGTAGCCAGATGTGATGTTCAAGATATCTCAATGACAGAAATAAGATTCAGGTGATTTTTTTTTAGAGAAGCTGACCTCAATGCACTCTTTATTTGGGCAACTATGTGGCAAATGAGGTTTATTGTTGATAAATGTAGTTATGCACTTGGGGACTAAGAATAGAGATCCCGACGGCCAAAGGATGTAGTTCCCTCAACCCTCTGGGTCCTCAACAATGAGAGTCTGTCCCTCCTGTGAGCTGATAAAGAGGTTCCAGGGAGATCATATCTCTCTATATTTCTCTTGTTTCTGCCTTCCTGTCCACACCAGGTTCTCTAATCTATTCAGCTCTTTCACCTTCCTAAGCCACATACCCACCGAAGGGGGTTGTGTCTTTTTCCATCTAAGCAAGATACAGGATCTTGCTGCATTCAAAAGGTGACACAGAATAGAGTTCTTATATGTCTTGACTGGTATTTTATGGTCATATAACAGAAAAAAGGTTGGGTCCTCTGGAATCGCATAGTAACAAAAGTTTTGGGTGATCCTTCAGACTTCCCTCCAGTAACTCCTAATTTCATTACATGACCAAAAAATGTGTAGTAGTGTCCTGTTTTCCTATCGACAACGCCAGCATCTGTCAGAAGTGTCTGTATTTTTGTACATATTGAAGATTCAAAAATAGAGTGTATTATCCCATTGCGTGTTCCTCGGAAAAAGTACTCTCTAGATCCAGCTCCCATTTTCAAAAAAATGGTAACTGCCGTTTCCAGCTGTCAACTCCTGGTATGTAGGCCAATCTCCTGATGTCATAAAGTAAGACACCTGATATGTCCCTTCAAAATTTCCCTGGCATAAGCCCGGGCGAATTGTGGGTTTCTCAGGATTGGGAATAATGGGGATTTTATTGATGAACGTCTACCCCTGGAAAAGAGCCCTGAGCATTGACGCAGTGTGGGTCCTATCAGTGGATGTCTTTTAATATAGGGTGGGAGCTCTCCTTAACACCAGGGTTCTCTATGTAGCAATACATTGCTCTGTTCCTGCTTTAGGCTCGGCCATATTTTAAAGTGGATGTAAACCCAATGTCACCCTTTCTAAACTACTGCCATAGGGGTTATCTATAAGGATATACATGCCTCCTGCACGTATCTTTTTTTTTTTTTTAACAGAATTCCTGCACGTATCTTTACCTGTCAAATGTCTCCCCTCTGTCTGTTATTAGACCCGAAAAACTGCATATTCTGTGGGTGGGTCTGTTGTCTGGAGCTCGGTGGGTGGAGTCGTAATGTCAGTAGACTCCCCGCCCACCTCTACACTCCCCTTGTCAATATGCATTTTTTCCTGTTTATTTCTAACACTGAACTTCTGCTATGATCTCTAACATCCAGTGAAAAGACAGGAAAGTAACCACATGACTTCAGCATGCCAAATCATGCTGAGGTGTGGAACAGCCAATCCTTTCAGAGCTGCTGAAGAAAAGAGTTGGGGAGGAAATTAAAAAATAATGCCTGTGTCTTAGGCTGTCACTCACAGCAAGGGGGAGGATTTGACAAAGTTTTTCTCAGTTTGTCAATATTTTTCTCACTGAACAATAAAAGAGGATTGCTCAGAGATGGATTAACTCTGTTTGGCAAGACTGGGCTCAAATGATAGGAAATCTTATACTCTACAGTATGATATCAAAAAAATTCGGGTTTACATCCACTTTAAGATCTCCATGTCGGCACCAATCAATCAAACGTCCTAAATATACTGCCTGATAATAGTTATATATGTCTGGTACCGCCAGTCCACCATATTGTTTGGGGAGGGTCAGCAGAAATCTTTTAAAACTTGTTTTTTATATGCCCAAATAAATTTGGTGAATAATGTATCTGTTTAAAATACCGTACAGTTATATTGATAGGTAAAGCCTGGAGCAGGTACAAGAGCTTTGGTAAAATGTTCATTTTTTTAATGCTGCACCTCCCGAACCAGGAATGGAACCCCCTATGCCATTTCTCCAAAAGTGTCTGCACTTTACATAAAAGTGGTGGAAAATTGAGCTCAAATGTACATTTAAGGTCTACTGGAATCATAGTCCCCAGGTATTTCAATGCTTGATCTGTCCATTTAAATTTATAGCTAGATTTTAATGTTTTTATCAAAGTATTAGGAACGGCTATTCCCATTGCCTCTGACTTGGTAAAGTTAATCTTAAAATGTGATAGAAAACCATATTGTTCTATTTCCTGAAAAAGATTAGGGAGGGATATCATTGGGTTTACTAGTGAAAAAAGCATGTCATCTGCATATGCTGAGATCTTATTTTGGACAGTCCCTACTTTCACTCCCTGTATATCTGGATTTAACGGAATCTTACTTAGGAAAGGTTATAACGAAAGCACAAAAAGGCTCGGTGACAAGGGACATCTTGCCTGGTCCCATTGGTAACCATAAATGGCTGGGATAAAATTCAGTTCATCTTAACCTGTGCGGATGGGAGTGTGTATATACTCCTAATCCATCTTAACATATTGTCTACCAACCCCACATGTACCGAAAATATAAACTTTTAATTTACTCTGTCGAAGGCTTTCTCTGCGTCTCTTCCTAAAAACACGCATAAGGGTCTTGGATGTATTTGCTAAATGAATTAGATTCAAAGCCTTTATAGTATTGTCCCATGCCCCCCTCCCCGGGACAAACCCCACCTGATCCAAATGTATCAGGGAGGACAGATGTTCTTGCATGCGTGTTGCAATCATTTTAGTGAAAAGTTTAAAATCTGTGTTTAAGCGAGAGATTGGCCTATAACTCCTGCATTGCGTGGGATCTTTACCTTCCCATGGTCCAGGCTTATGACAGGTTTACTTTAAGCAAGCAGTTATCACACAGAACTTACAGGGTGGAAACTGGGACAGAATGATAAAAAAAAGAAAATTGGGTAATAGGGTGTTTGCAGAACATAATTTGGGTCATGTAAGAGCCATTATTGCTCCCTTCTGGAAAAGGGATACCAGTTCATATCCTTCCCCTTGACTAGACTGCCATGCACAGAGTCCTGACCTCAACCCCGTAAAACACGTTTGGATGAATTGGAGTGGCTTTCGTTCAACATCAATGTTTGACCTCACAAATGCACTTCTGGAAGAATGGTCAAACATTCCCATAGACACACTCCTAAACCTTGTGGACAGCCTTCCCAGAAGAGTTGAAGCTGTTATAGCTGCAGAGGGTGGGCCAACTTAATATTGAACCCTACAGACTAAGACTGGGATGCCATTAAGGTTCATGCATGTGTAAAGGCAGGCGTCCCAATAGTTTTGGTAATATCACGTACCTGTGCTCAGATTCCAATAGCTTGTACAACATGTTAACATGAGGTCACAATCTTTAGCACCTGGTAGAGTATATGCATATACAAGCTATTGGGATCTGAGCACATGTATATTTTGTTTCATAGAGTGTAAAGACACATCAAAATTGCACTCAAAATCGCACTAACTCTAGAGTCGCACTAGTGTGAATTGAGCCTTAAAGTGGTTGTAAACCCTTACAGACCACTTTGCTTTGTGCTACAGGTAAGCCTATAATAAGGCTTACCTGTAGCTACCCAGGATATCTCCTAAACCTGCACAGTTTAGGAGATATCCCCTGTATTTGTATGTGCCGACGTCATCGGCACATGCGCACTGACACAAACTGCAGCAACGGCACGTAGTGAGTGTGCCGTATCGCGCGCATGCGCGGGAGTGACGTCCTCGCTGCTCCAGCCAATCACAGCACCGGAGCCGCGATACCCGGAAGTAACCCCCCGGGAGTGATGTCACTAGCTGGTGCTGTGTACAGGCACCGCAGCAAGGGCTTCGATCTCAGGTGTGTATTACATAATGAGCTAGTATGCTATGCATACTAGCTCATTATGCCCTTGTCTTGCAGGTGTTCGTTTTTTTTTGTGTTTTTTTTCTCAAAGTGGGTTTACAACCACTTTAAAGTATAGATAAGCACTCAAATGAATAAAGAGTTGTACCTAGGTCAGCTCTGTGTAGTGAACGTCTGGTTTGGATGACCTGACACTTTTAATACATGACCCTGAATATGTTATTGTATGTGTGCGCACGCTGGAATTTATAGTCTTTTCCACAAAACCTGCAGTGAAAGAATACAGAGACTGTCACTGATGTCATCAAGAGTTCTGACTTCTCCTCTGACTTCTGCATACTTGTTCTAGGTAAGTGAGGTCAGATATAGGCAGGCAATGGCAGCCTCCTCTCTCACTACAGGTTTCCTTTAAATTCTGATCCTCTGTAACCCAGAATATTCACCCCAACTGCACATTTATTTTATCATTTATAAAGGTACTTGAGTCGGTCATGGCCAATCTTTCTATATTTAAACTACCTGGATATAGCTGTGCTTTCTGAGGAAACAGGGGTTTATGCCGTGCATTTTAAGTGTATAAGCTGATTATGCAATGCAGTGACTTTTGAAGTGAGGCATGCCATTGATCTGTAATCCTAAATTATGCCGCAGGAGTTTCAAAGACCTGGATAGAACCGAACGAATATTCTGCTATGAAACCAGGACACGGTTCAGCTGGATGTTAGACTATGAAGCTGGGTGTGCAAATATATAAATATACACCCATTGGCCATAATTGTATGACCACATTGAATAATAATTGAATATCTCATTACCATGGCTTTTGAAACTGTGGGATATCTTAGGCAGCAAGTAAACATGTTATCCCTGAAGTTGATGTGTTGGAAGCAGGAAAACTGGGGTTTTGCAGTTTGTTGTGTTTGGAGCTGCGTAGTTGAAGACCGGTGCCCATGCTGACCCGTGTCTACAGCTAGAAGTGCCTACAATGGGCATGTTAGTATCTCTACTCTTCTGGTCGTCAGCTCTAGGTTTACTGGCATAAAATGGGCACTCAGCGGCTCCTCCCCACATTGTTGGGTTGATTTACTAAAGGCAAATAAACTGTGCACTCTGCAAGTGGAGTTGCTCCAGAGCTTAGTAAATGAGGGGATTGATACTTCTTGAACTGTTCTTCAATATGGGACGTGTGCAGCTACTTTTAAAGCAGATCGTCACCGCATCTGAGCACCACAAACCATAAACACTATTTAATTCATTTTTAATATTCAAAGCAAACTCCCCCCATCCATCCATGTCTCCATGCTTTATTTTGTTGAGAAATCACTTTGAAAGCATTTACTTCCTTGGAATCTATCTGCCCTTAGCTAAAGCATGCATACAGGAGAGTGTGCTTAGCTGAGAAAACCCCTCCTCTTCTCTTTCCCTCCTGAAGACTCCTTGAATGTATGACATTGTTTGCCTAGGCAAGAATCCAGGAAGTAACTGAAGAAATGTAAATATTGTACTTTCATATCTATTTACTAATACTAGTAGCATTAAGATAAAAAACAATCAATGTTGATTTGGAGAGTGAAGTTCCACTTTAAGGTTTCCAAAGGACTGCCCAGACTTTTTAGCAATGTAGTGGAACCCCTTTAGAAAATGGATGGATATCTATGACTCGGCACTTGCAGTATATTTACATATATAAAAAACAGATGAAGTAGAAAAGTTTTCATAAGTCTGCCTGTATAAAAATGTTCAGGTTCACACTAATCTTGTGTTATGATTCCTAAGTGCTCTTTCCCCGCAGTTTCTCCTTTGGCTGTGTGCATTGGCAGCTGGTGCTCAAAATTTCTGGGGGGCGCAAACAAACTAAAAAATACTGAAAAAGAAAACATCAATTGCAGCCACTGTGCCCATGAATTGCAGCCTCACTGTACCATCAATCGCAGCGACTGTGCCCATCAATTGCCGCCACTGTGCCCATCAATCGCAGCCACTGTGCCATCAATCGCAGCCACTGTGCCCATCAATCGCCGCCACTGTGCCCATCAAACGCAGCCACTGTGCCCATGAATTGCAGCCTCACTGTACCATCAATCGAAGCGACTGTGCCCATCAATTGCCGTCACTGTGCCCATTAAACGCAGCCACTGTGCCCATGAATTGCAGCCTCACTATACCATCAATCGCAGCAACTGTGCCCATCAATTGCCGTCACTGTGCCCATCAATCACAGCCACTGTGCCATCAATCGCAGCCACTGTTCCCATCAATCGCCGCCACTGTGCCCATCAAATGCAGCCACTGTGCCCATGAATTGCAGCCTCACTGTACCATCAATCGCAGCCACTGTGCCCATCAATCGCAGCCACTGTGCCCATCAATCGCTGCCCATGTTGCCATCAAACGCAATCACTGTGCCCATCAATTGCCGCCACTGTGCCATCAAATGCAGCCACTGTTCCATCAAACACAGCCACTGTGCCCATCAATTTCCGCCACTGTGCCTATCAATTGCCGCCACTGTGCCCATCAATTGCTCCCACTGTGCCCATCAATTGCTCCCATTGTACCCCATCAAACGCAGCCACTGTGCCATATCAAATGCTGCCAGTGTGCACTTACCTGTCTCGGTGGGACAGCTCCTCGATGTCTTCTCCTGTCCCCTCTTCCTGTCCTCTGCTTTGATTGGACGCCTGGCATCCAAACACACCGCCTGTCGTTTCAGCCAATCAGATGAAGGGTAATAGATCCGAGCACCTGATTGGCGGAGAGGTGGTTTAGTGTTAGGAAAGCAAATATTCATTCGCTTTTCTAACACAGCTGAGTGATGTGCTCGGAGGTCACCTTTTTTGGCGCCTATTAGATCCTGTGGCTCTAATCAGGTGCTTCAAAACCACCCCCCACCGCTGTAATTCAGGCGCTCTGCGCCCGAAAAGGGGCCGGGCACCTGAATAGGTGGTGGCAGCGGCGGCCATAGATAGATTCATGCAATGCATTAATCTATCTATTGGTGCTAGAGGGGGGTGGCAGGAGAGAGGGGGCGGCGCCTGTGCGCCCTTAATGCCTTGAGGCGATTCAGTTCACATTTGCAGCGCTTTACAAATCATTCATTCATGCATTCAATGCAAGGGCCGCCAATGGCTGTGTGCTTCTTTCTGCATTTACGCATCAGCTTTCTTGTCCAATATAGATCCTCGTGTAGTCTGGACTATTTCCAACTTTTGTAAATCATTTTTTTTTGTTTAACATTCAGAACCTCTAAGTGTACAATGACTCTGGGATTCTATGGAGCAAAAAGGCATATTCTTCTCAGCTGTATTCTTCTATAAAGAGAATAAAATCCACAAAAGATTGAAAAGTCCGCCGGTTACTTTAGAGTCCGCTCCAGGTCCTAATCACATTAGCAGTCTTGGGATTTTGGGGTTTGTTACATAATCCAAATTGATGGTCCGCGTCTGAGAGCCGATTATGAAGGCACAAGCAACACCGTTATTATTTAATGAATTCGGCTGTTGTTACAGTCCAGAAGCAGATACTACATTATGTCCCAATTTCATAGAGTTAAAAAAGGGAATGCAAGTGAGTGACATGGTTTACAGGCTAATATTGTACTTCACTTATGCCCCGTACACACGATCAGAAAATCGTACGGAAAATACCGCTTTCGAAGCGATCGTACGATAATCGGATCGTTAGTACAGAGCTTTCGAGAGCCGATCAGGACAGTTCATCCGATAGTATTCTATCGGACATGCAGGAAATTTTTTTTCGTACGATGCCAGATCGTACGATTTTGGTTTAATCAGTACAGCTATCGTTTCGAAAATGCAATACAAATGCATTACAACACATGACATCACTTCCGAATTTTATTTCTGTCGTGCGAGAATTTTCGTGACTTTAGTAAACTCATCAGATTCGATCTGAGATCAGCATGCAATAAAAAACGGACGATCATTCGTCCGATAATCTCATCGTGTGTATGGGGCATAAGGCTGGTAGAACATGGATATAATATCAAATATATATATATAATACCAAAACCATTGGATGGTAAGAATCTACATCACTGCACTCTTAGATAGTTGTGGCTGACAGGACAGATAGAGAGGGTAACACTCCCCAGTGAGACACAGATAGCAATAAAAATTTAATAAAAACTTACAGAGGTTTTACAGAGGTTTTAACCCTTCCCTACTCCATAAAAATAAAAATGAGCTCACTGGAGTGCTGGGCTATGGAGGGGGCAGAAGTGGCCGGCTCAGGCTCTCGGTGGCTTGCTGAGAGACTGAGTCGCATGCCGGTCCAGGCATGTGGGTGGATCCCAACTCTATTGTCATGATCTAGCCTGAGCCAGGACCGGTTCTGTGACGTCAGCCGACAGCCCACTCTCTGCTGAAAACGGGTCACAGGAGCGCAGAGGTTACTGCACTCCTGTGATCCATAGGAGAAGTACAGCCAAACGAGCTTTGTCTGTATTTCTTCTTTAAAGCGGGGGTTCACCCACACCGCCAAAAAAAAAAATATTAAAAGCCAGCAGCTACAAATACTGCAGCTGCTGACTTTTAATACATGGCCACTTACCTGTCCCGGGGTCCAGCGATGTCGGCAGGGGATGCCGAGAACCCGCTCGGTTCTCGACAGCTGCCGCCGCCATCCTAGGTGAGGGAATCAGGAAGTGAAGCGTTGCGGCTTAACTTCCGGTTCCCTACTGCGCATGCGCGAGTCGCGCTGCGCGTTCCAAGTTGTCCCCGCTCTCTGCTGGGAGCTGTGTGTTCTCAGCAGACAGCGCGGTGGGGACAGGAAGAGGCATAGACTCCCATGGGAGTCTATGCCGGAAGTGGGTGCAAATACCTGTCTTAGACAGGTATCTGCACCCCCCTCCCCCCTGAAAGGTGCCAAATGTGACACCGGAGGGGGGGGGTTCCGAAAAGCGGAAGTTCCATTTTTGTGTGGAACTCCGCTTTAACTTTTTTTGCCCTTTAAATTACACATTATATTTTACCTCCTAGAAGCCTTCACACCTCTTAGGCAGTGGCATTGCCCAGTAGAGGGATCTGTTACTTTGACGTCTCTGGGCAACTAAGCAGTCTTGGAGGAGAACAGGATATTAGAGCAGCCCCTCTTGATAAGTTTAATCAAATATAGGACAGCTAGAGAGTGTATTGTATATAGGACATTCAAAGTAGATCTAAGCCCCAACTCTAGTTTGTCAAAGCACAATGCACACACAGTCTTAAACAATTGCCTTTTTTTTCTGTTAAAAATACACAGATTTTTTTTTTTTTTTTTTATCCATTTGCATCTTAGTGCTCAGATTCGGAATACTTAATAATCCCAAAGGGAATGTCTCTTTCAGACATTTCCTGCGTACTTAATTCTCCCAGTGTCAGCGCCATACAAGTGCTCAAGGTGTGTTTCCTGATGGTGACAACAGTGGACCATGGCTGCTCAATGTGTCAGCATGACCACTTGTAGTTTGCACTGGAAGACCATATTATAGGGTTGAGAACACAGGGGAACAATTAGGAGACATTTCTCACCCTTAACAGGAAGTGGCTAAAAACAAGGACCTTCATAGCAGGAATATTAAAGGATAATGAAGTATATCTGTGGTCAAAATTCAAAATCATATATTTATTTTTCTTCGATAAAAATATCCAATAAAAAAATAAAAATTCTTCATAAATACAGGACAAAATGTATTTTGCTAGATGTCTGTATTAAAAAAAAAACCCAATAAGTGGATATTAATTGGTTTGTGTGTAAGTTATAGTGTCTAGAACAGTGATGGCAACTCTTGGCACCCCGACTGTTTTGGAGCTACATTTCCCATGATGCTCATGCACTCTGCAGTGTAGTTGAGCATCATGGGAAATGTAGCTCCAAAACATCTGGGGTGCCAAGTTTCGCCATCACTGGTCTAGAAACTATGGTATATACTCTGGAATTTATGTAGCTTTGATGCTATACTGGTGATGGCAGTGATCAGTGACATAGTGTGAATGTAATAGTGTGGCGGACAATATGGCGCTAACAGACACTGGCTACGAGGGTCACTAACTGTCACTGACGTCGCTAGTGACATTAACTACTTGACCTCCAGAAGATTTACACGACCAGGCCATTTTTTGAGATACGGCACTGCGTTATTTTAACTGACAGTTGCGCGGTCATGTGACACTGTACCTAAAGAAAATTGATGTTCTTTTTTCCTACAAATAGAGCTTTCTTTTGGTGGTATTTAATCAACTCTGCATTTTATTTTATTTTTTGCATGATACACAAAAAAAGACCAACCATTTTGAAAAAAAACACTATTTTTTACTTTCTGCTGTAAATATACTGCTATATTTGTAAGTTATACAGTTGGCAAGCAGTTAATACAATGATCAGTGATAATAATACAATGATCAGTGATAATAATGAACACTGACACTGTACTAATGACACTAGCTAGAAATGGGTTAACATCAAGGGAAAATCAAGGGGCTAACTGTGTGCCCAACAAATGTAATGTGTGTAATGCGTGTTGCTTTTACTTACTGTTCTGGCTGTTTTTTCTCCCTGCTTTTCAGGAAGAAGAAACAGCCAGATTGCTGTTCTCTGTACACAGAGTTCTGTGTGTTTTGTAAACACACAGAACTCTGTGTGTGATTGGACACAGCAAATGAGCAGGTTCGTGGCAGTCCCTGCAAAGCGCCTTGTGCACATTTGAGTACCATTATCCTTCAATGGCACCCCAAACGTGATGCAATCATTTATGGCAAACCACGCCTTTAAAAATCGCATGAAGCATGATGCATGAAAAGAAGCAGGAGCTTTCTTTCAGGCAACAAACACACATAGGGCAGCTCATTCAAGTCATTGGGCTGGCCCTATGCGGCACGCAGAGTCACGTGAGAATCTTGTTTTGAAAGTCACATGGTGTGAACGGGGCCTCAGGTATGACCTATAAATCCAGAAGTGATTGGAGCTTGTCTGGGTGGTAAGAAGAGTAATTCACATGATAGCTCACATGTTACAATAAACCAGCATATTGTATTATTCATTTAAAAGGTTGGGCGACATCTCATGCAGACAACCTTCATTACAGAATCGTTTTATTGAGAGTAATACTGTAGAGACTGGCTGTAGAAGTGCTGCTGTGCCCTGCAATAAGACTGCTCAGAATCGCCTCATTTATTCTTGTTACCAGGATAAAATGCTTTCATCTAAGTAAAAGTATTTTATTTGTGTCATTTTTCTTCATATTCCTGAGTCCATAAATATTTAATGCACTTTAATGGCTACACTGTGTACCCTGCCTGATCTTCATACATTGGCCTGAATGTTAAGAATGACATAAGTAAAAATCAAGAATTACAAATAGCCGAGCATCAGGGTGGACATTGCCGCTAACTACATTTACTGTACATTTACCATCATAACCAGATAAAGGCTTATGGTTTTTATGGTATAAGCACTATTGGCATTGTTTCCCTGTATATATGCTCTCTGATGATACTGGCATGTTGTGAGACAACGGCACGAAGGAGGAGGAACGTGGAGATCTAGATTGTACTTACCCTAGCCCTGGAGAGGCTAAAAAGCACTGTATGACCAAACTTAAAGCGGAGTTCTGCTTAAAAAAAATTAAAAGTCAGCAGCTACAAAAACTGCAGCTGTTGACTTTTAATAATCAGACACTTACCTTTCCCAGGGTCCAGCGATGCAGGGGAACGAAGCCCCACATGTCTCCCCCTCCTCACTGCGGCGCCGGCATTGTAACTGTGGGTGCCCGGCTGTGGCTTTACAGCCGGGCACTCACTGCGAATGCACGAGCCACGCTGCACGCTGTGACTGGCCGGGCAATCATCTGGGACCTGTGATGTGTCAAATATGGCATGTCAGGGGGGGTCACCTCTCTTAAAACGGAAGTTCCATTTTTGGGTGGAACTCCGCTTTAAGTTGATACTAAAGTCTTGGGTTTTTTTCAATAAAAATAACAAACATGTCATACTTACTTGCTTCATGCAGTTGGTTTTGCACAGAGCAGCCTGCATCCTCCTCTTCTCGGGTCCCTCTTTGGCTCTCCTGGCCCTTCTCTCCCTTTGAGGGCCCCCACAGCAAGCAGCTTGCGGTTCGGCAGGTTCGGCAGCTTGCGGTTCGGAGCTGCGGTTTGGCCCCGCCCCCCCTCTCTCCTCATTGGCTAACTGACTTTGGTTGACAGCAGCGGGCACCAATGACGCCGCTGCATGTGAGCTGTGCAGCAGCCCCCCTAATACTTACCTGAGCCCCATCTCTATCCAGCGATGTCCATGACTGCCTTGGCCTTCTGGGACTCCCCCCCTCATTGGCTGAGACACAGCAGCGGTGCCATTGGCGCCTGCTGCTGTCAATCAAAGTCAGTTAGCCAGTGAGAAGAGAGATGAGGCGGGGCTGAACCACAGCTCCGTGTCTGAATGGACACAGGGAGCTGCAGCTCGGCTCAGGTTCCCCCATAGCAAGCTGCTTGCTGTAGGGGGCCCTCAAAGGGAAGAAGGGGCCAGGACAGCCAAAGAGGACCTGAGAAGAGGAGGATCCAGGCTGCTCACTGCGCAGAAAGGGTAAGTATAACATGCTTGTTATTTTTATTGAAAAAAAAACGAGACTTTAGTATCACTTTTAAGGATTACCAAACCCTCAGTGACAGAAGTTTTTTCACCTTAATGCATAGGATGCATTAAGGTGAAAAACACAAGGGTTTAGAACCCCTTTAAGTTTGGTCATACAGTGCTTTTTAGCTTCTCCAGGGCTAGGGTAAGTACAATCTAGATCTCCACGATCCTCCTCCTTCAGGCTGTTGCCTCACAACATTCCAGTATTATCAGAGAGCATATATGCAAAGAAAAAATGCCAATAGTGCTTATACCATAAAAACCATAAGACCCCTTTCACACTGGGGCGTTTTTCAGGTGTTTTTCAAGCGCTTTAGCGTTAAAAAAAGCGCCTGAAAGAAGCCTCATCTGCAATCCCAATGTGAAAGCCCGAGTGCTTTCACACTGGGGCGCTGCGCTGGCAGGGCATCAAAAAAAAGTCCTGCAAGCAGCTTAGCAGCGCTTATGTGTTTTTGCCACCAGGCTGGGTGCGTCGATGGCCCGAGCCCTTTCACACTGCCAGCGCCCGAAAAATGCCCCAGTGTGAAAGGGTTTCTAGCGCTGCTTTACCAGCGTTTTTCTGGCGCTGGCAGTGTGAAAGGGCTCGGGCTTTCACACTGGGATTGCAGATGAGGCTTTTTACAGGTGCTTTTTTTAACGCTAAAGCGACTGAAAGACGTCCCAGCGTGAAAGGGGTCTTAATGTAAACAAGTAATGGGAGGAGGGGGAAATGGGAATGGAAGGGAGCAAGCAATCACCTAATGATGGTCAGGTATAATACATGACCAGTTGGATCATTCACCTAATGGGTGTTTGTTGCTGTAACCATGGGGCATATAGAAAAAAGAGGGTGGTTACCCGGTATAAGAAAACCGAGTAAGAGGTTACTTTTAGCAACAAAAAATTGATCAAACAAAAGGTATAAAAAAAAGAGATAACAAGTTTATTTCATTAACAAACATATACTTATACATGTATCAAAAAGGATGATAAACTAGAAAAGTGCAGTGTCTTTAAAAACTAATCACGTTCAATAGTGGACATTGCAAAGATTGCCATAAACTGAATCAACAAACAGGACAAAACATAAAACAACACATAGCAACACTGAACACAGTCCGGACGAATTGTATTAGCCAACAGTCAGGCAAATGCAAATTATGAAAGTAATTTGATAATGAGGGGTACTAAATAGTCCCGTGTCCTAAATGTTACTGACTGACTGTAGGCTAGTCCAATTAGGGTAGGTTGGAAGGTGGGCAGGTCTGGGAGCTAAATAATGAGCTAAATCGACTAGGGCCTGAAATGGTGGTCAGCGGTACTAATGCAATGCTGAGTTGGACCTTCAAACTGAACAATGTCAATGTACTGAAGAGTATAGAAAAAAACGGCAGTCCTTAATTGGCATGCATGTGTATCATGGAAGTCCAAAAATTATAATAGTGCTGTAAGTACTAGAGTTCAACTTGTTGCAGCATATATCAAAGGAAACATCCGGTGTACCAAAATATATAGTTAGTATTCAGAGGCTCGGTTCCCAGACTAGGTCATGAAAGATTTGATGATAACAGCAACATTACCATTACTGTCTTCTACATTCAGAGGTACTGCTAATGTTTAAGTGGAAATAAAGCGGGAGACAAATAAGGAGTAAGTGAAAAACATCCGACGGTATTATGCTGTGCAAGTCAAGTGGAGATTTTCCATACGTTACCGCTCAGCTGTTGGACGGCTTGATTCACTTGTCATCGTGGGTTAGGACAGCAGTAAATTTAAGCCTCAAATGGCTCGCCCCTTCCAAAATCAAGCTGGGGTAGGATATATAAGAAGAGTACGTCCTTAACCAAGTTCATACAGCTCATGAATGTAACATCTCCTGCAGTGGTCTCCCGCTAATGTTGCTGAAGCCGTAGCTCACTGAAAGCCGACATCCATCACTCTCATTTGATCCCACACTTGCAGCGTCGTGGCACAGGGCAGCGTTGTTGATGACGTCAACGCATTAGCATGCTGGTTTTCCAGCAGTAAGGTTTGCCGGAAGCTGATCTAACAACCAGCTTCTGTTCAATAGAGAGGGATACACACACATCAAAAATTGGCCAGTTCCTGCTGACCTGGCCGAATTTTGATATGTGTATACTCTACTTAAGACAGACAGTGTTCAAATCGAGTACAACTGCTGAGATATCTGCCTCTAGACATGGTTATCTAGAGGCAACTATCTCACCAGTTGTACTCAATTTGGTCAACAGGAATTGGACAATTGTCACCGCTGAGAGGGCTGACATCTTCCCCCGGTCTTTATTCCAGGTTTGTGGCCTCTGGAGCTGTGAGCAGTTGGAGCCACAATGACATCACTGACGTGCATGCAGGCGAGGGCCCTCAGTTCCAGCAAGAAACTCTGAAGGTTCAGCACATTATGTCGAACCTTCAGAGTGCATGCGCCAGTGAAGTCAGTGGCTGCATCAAGGGTGACTATCTCCTAAACGGTGCACGTTTAGGAGATATTCATTTTACCTACAGGTAAGCCTTATTATAGAATTACATGAGGGTAAAAATAAAGCGGGCTTTTCTACTGCATTAAAGGTTTTGAAGCTGGGCATTTCCATTGTATGGTAAGGACAAATGGACTCAGCCAGTCCTCAGCCCAGCTATTTGTGCCTACCATGCTGAGCTAGTGGAGAAATGTTTGCATGTTAGGTATGCTGTGTGAAAAACAAACATATAGTGGGGTCTTCTCAAATATGGCTACAAAAGTGAAAATACGCTTTAAGCAATTCAACAGTTAAGGGTCTTAATCTGAGCCTTTTTCAGGACCCAACAGTCTTTACTTTAGTCCCAAAGAACTTAAGTCATATACCTGGTACAACCTGATAAAGGCCCTGGCTAGCAGGTGTCCACACAGAAAACCACATGCTAAAATGACCAGCAGATCCAGAGATATAAGCAGTTGAATGGTAATGCAAATATAATGTTGACCGACATGAAAAGCCAACATCAACCTATTCCTCTCCACTTCCAATGAAATACAGTAAGTATCTGCAGCACTCAGACATCTTGCAAGGGAGGTTAGATTATATCTAGTTAGACTATATCTTGCCCTAAGGGAGGTTAGACTGTATCTATGTGAAGTCTATGGCAAATAGTTGCTTCTCGACAGATGAATAGAATAGGTATCCATGGCAGAATCTCCTCCAACAACTAGTCTGTCTCAACAAGACTTTCCTCAGATCTACTTTACTGTGAGAAGTCACTTCATGTGCTCTTTTCTTTTTGTATATGGTACAGTGTTAGGCCCCTTTTACCTGACCATGCCCGACCATGCCCTGTCAGTTTTTCAGGCGAACTTGATCAGATGGTCCAATCACCCCTATAGGCCTACGGGTGTCAGTGGACTTGTGTCCGTTGACACCCGCCTACCTAAGATCCGATCTGGTCCACTAAATAGAAACGGAAGGGGATCTATTTTCCTCCATCCAGGAGTAGCAAATCAGAGGGTAAATGGAAATCGGATTCCATTTACTCCTGGCTGGCCATAGAGCAAAGCGGGGTCTGTCCATATCTGCTCTGCAGGAACTGAGCGGACATGGACCTGCCATTCGTCTGCTCTGCTACAATCAACAGGGGACCAATGGATAGATCCCCTGCTGATCAAACCGGAGTCCCCCCATGTGAAAGGGACCTTATTATTATTGCCATTTTTCCAGCATTTTGTGCAATGCTGAGAAATATTTTTAAACAATACATGTAAATAAGTAACTATTGAAGCTTGAAATCTATACTTTGTGTATTTCTTTCCACTGAATTAGAAAGGTGTGAATGGGACCTAAAAAGATTTCATAACATTTTTCTCAGTCTTTTCATTACACGAAGCCATATGGTCATTATCACTTCAAAAATCTGATGGTACATTGGCTCTGAGCTTGGTTAGTTGCAGAATGTTCGAAGAATGTTTTTATCACCAGACTTTCTTATCCAGATGATTTCAAACATATCCTTAACAATTAAGAGTCTCGGGCATACTTTGTGTGGGTGGTGCTGATTGAAGTATTGGAGCAGACCAAATGTATTATGTGGCCTTCTCAAAGCACTTGCATTTTTTGCAGTAAATGTGCTAGTCTGTCTCCATTGTAAAAGTGGCTGAACAAAGAACTATCTGTGTTGCCTCATAGCAGCCAATTAGGTTTTTAGGTGGAAAATTACAGTTGGGGAATGAAAGAAAGCACTTGATTAGTTGCTCAAGAGAAATGCAATTTTAATTCAGAATTGTAATAAATAAGATACATTTTGAGACATGAGATATCCCTACAATACTGATTGGATAAGGCATGGATAACCATGCCCCTTGTGTTTCACTTTTAAAGCTGAACTCCTAGCAAATATAAAAAAGCACTAATTAATTAAAATCTGTAATCATTAAATGTATTTCTTAAAGTGGTTGTACACCCTGTACAACCACTTTAACCTACAGGTAAGCCTATATTAAGGCTAATGCAGCGTACACACGAGCAAACTTTTTCGACCGGACTGGTCCGACGGACCGAATCCGGCGGACAATCCGACCGTGTGTGGGCTCCATCGGACCTGCAGCTGACTTTTTCGGTCGAATCTGAAGGACTTTAGATTTAGAACATGTTTCAAATCTTTCCGACGGACTCGAGTCCGGTCGAAAAATCCGCTCGTCTGTATGCTAGTCCGACGGACTAAAACTGACACTAGGGCAGCTATTGGCTACTGGTTATCAACTTCATTATTTTAGTCCCGTCGTACGTCATCACGTACGAATCCGTCGGACTTTGGTGTGATCATGTATAGGCAAGTCCGTTCGTTTGAAAGTCCGTCGGAAAGACCATCGGACTTTTGTTGCCGAAAAGTCCGCCCGTATGTAAGCGGCATTACCTGTAGGTGCTGGAAATATCTCCTAAACCTCCACGGTTTAGGAGATATTTACGAAAAAGCCGAGCATCGATGACTACGGCACATGCGCCGATGTCATCGGCGCATGGGCACGTTAGAAAGGGCACATGACCCCACATTCTAATAGGGGTCATGCCGTGACTGGCGGCTCCCGCGCGCATGTGCAGGAGTGACATCACGCAACTCCGGTTAGTCACAGAGCCGGAGTTCGCGGCCCCGGAAGGAAGAGGGGCGAAGATGGACGCTCCCTGCTAGTGGGAACAGCGGAGACATCGCGGGCTTCGGTTTTAGGTGAGTGACACATAATGGGCTACTATGCAAAGCATAGTAGCCCATTATGCTTTACCTTTGCAGGGAAATAAAGAGGAAGTAAAACCCATCAGAAATGATTCCCACACATTACTGCAAAGCATAGATGTAAACGTGCCCTTTAGGCTTTATGCCACCTACCTCCAGTTTACAGCAGAGGCTACATTATCTTATGTTATTTTATTTAAGATTTGTTACAATGATTGTATGGCTCATGTAGGTATAGATTACACACACATCACTAAAATATGATTTATTTATTTTTATATTTATAATTTATTGTATGTTTTCTGATGCAGTCATAATTGGCACTTCAGAGTACAGCAGATACTCCTCGCTGTCATATAGAAGTGACACATGTCTATATATAAACGTTTGCATGCGTTTGTACAGTACAGGATGTTGTGCTGTGACAGGCTTCATTGATCAATTATCTCATTCTATGTTGGTCGTCCAAACAATTCATTCTGTACCTGTACTTTCACCGTTAATTTTCACACGCTCAATTATCCTATGGTCCCTCCCCCCATCGGGCTGACATAGAATAGGTTGACATTCTGTATGTTTAAACCACCGCAGGCAGTGGCAAGCATGACTTTTGAATCATCCAGTCTTCTATGTCATAGCTGTCAAATTGAAGAAATTGGTTAAAATTAGGTTTTGCACTAGCTGTGAATCTTCTTCTTCTTCTTTTTTTTTTTTACTAAAAATAAGACGACAGTCTTATCCCTATTAATAGACGTTTTTTGTCCCTGTGTTAGGTTTTTTTTGACGGTCAGAGTCATCATCGGCAGTTATAGAAATGACAAATTCTTCTTAGACAGATTTGCTGCTTGTCTTTTTCAGGAAAATGTAGATGGAGTAATAAAATCTCTGCAATGATAGAACACAAGCTTTCCTAGTTTAACCTCAATGCGTATGTATTTATTATTATGCTTATAATACTTTCTTGTATTGAAATTTTGGAGATCATTAAAGTAAAACTCCAACCAAAAATAACAGGGCAAATAGCCCAATAAAAGACAGAAATAAGACAGCTTCTACTGCAATATTCACCTTAAAGTGATTGTAAACAATCACCTTGTAAAACAACCCATACAGTTTAAAATGGAAATGAAAGGCAAAACATTTGTGTATAGATATAAAAAAAATATTATAAATACCCTTTTTCCCCCTATTTTTTTATAAGTGATCACATGACCTCTGTGCTCAGCTGCATAAGAGCTGGGGGGAGGAGAAACAGCGCACTGAGCTTACCAGTGAATGGCTGTGCAGGAGGAGGGGTGTCAGGACTAGAGCTGCACGATTAATCATCAAGAATCGTTATTGCGATTCTTTCCCCGTTGCGAACTTGAAAAAAGTGTTTCACGATTCTTGCTATGCAAAGAATTCTCTCTGCTCTTCTGAAGCTACAGCCTTCAAAAGAAAGGAAGAAAAAAAAAAAACAGGCAGTCTGCCAAGAATCACAACATTCTTTATCAGTTGAACTTAAGTATAAACATTGTAACAATTTTTTTCAATGGAACAGACTTCTGTGTAAGTAAGGAGAGTTTAACCACTTAAACACTAAACCTTTTTCTGACATTTGTTGGTTTCAAGTTAAAATCTTTTTTTTTTTTTGCTAGAAAATTACTTCGAACCCCCAAACATTATATATATATTTTTGTAGAGACCCTATAGAATAAAATGGTGGTTGTTGCAATATTTTATGTCACACTGTATTTGCGCAGCGGTCTTTCAAATGCAATTTTTTGGGAAAAAATTACTTTAATGAGTAAAAAAAAAAAAAACTAACCAGTAAAGTTAGCCCAATTTTTTTTGTACGATGTGAAAGATTTTACGTTGCAAGAATCGTGATCTTTTTATTCTAAGCAAAAAAAATTGTGATTCTCATTTTGGCCAGAATTGTGCAGCTCTAGTCAGGACAGGTCTGATCACTGGAGGAGAGCAGGCTGAGTTCCCAGCATTGCTAGAGAACTGACCACAGTGTGCTCTCCTGCTTAGTTTGGTCAGTTTTTAATAGGAAAGCAAGTGGACTAGCAGGAGCACCAGGGATTTCACACAAAGGAAGCAATACAAAGAGAACAGGAGACTTCCTCATACAAGTACATGGCACAGCAGGCACATATCAGGAATATGAAGTGTTGGGGTAACAAATGCTTTAAATCCAGACATTTCTTCCTTGTGCTTTTTTGTGTTGCTGGAAGTCGTCAGTCAGATGTCTGGCATCATTCAGTCCACTTGCTCTGAAAGTCGTCAGTTGTCCTGGATCTGCCCAAGCCTGATATTGGACAGTGAAAAGAGAAGCGGGACAGTTATGATCTCATCTTTCTGTCACTCCTTTCTCTTCCTGTATGCTGCTGCCTTCTTAAAGCGGAGGTCCGCCGAAAAAAAAAAAATATTAAGACTTCCTTCTGCCAGAAGCTGTGGTCAAAGCTGTGAAGGGAGCAGATAGCTATGTAATGCCTAGCGTGGGTTGTTGGGTCATCAGCCCAGTCCTCCCCCCAGTGACTGGTCTTTCCTCTCCTTCCTGTAGTTTCCTGCAGGCAGCCTGTCCTCATTGGAGCCTTCTGGGTCCTTCCCACAGTTCTGCTCTCTGTTCAGGCTATGTACAGAACAGCAATGATATTATCACCACAAGGTATCTGTGGTTTTAAAAAGCATTTGATGCACAAAAGGTGGATTTATATCATTTGTGGCTATTGAGGAATATATTTGAATGAAAGTTTTGTGTCCAGAATTTAGCTTTCATTATTAATTAGTCTTCCCAATTCCCTATTGGGCTGAATGCTTAGATGAGCTGTCACACCTCTCGTGCTCTGCTCTTCTTAATTATGTAAAAGTCCAGTTCCAAGTTTAAAAAAATTAAGCAAAGCAGGGTTTTATACTTTTTGCATATACCCCTTTCTGCTAGTTTTTTTTTCTGTCATTTTTTTTACCTTTAAAAACACTAGCTGTGGTCATATGACCTTTTTCCTTCTACTATCTCATTGAGCACCTGATGTTGGGTGGAGTAGAATGGCCTACATATATAACAAACCTTTTATAAATACTGCTGCCATAGGGCTTAGTGCTACTAGATTACCAGTGTCACTCTCAGGAAGTGGGCATTACTAGGTGGGTCATTTAGTCCCAGTCTATGCAACCAGAGTCAACCATTATGATTGCACTTTGCATCACAATGGTAACTGTTGCTTAGTACAGGAGTGCAAGGAGGAAGTGGACGGGTGATGCTGGAAATTGGTGGCTATGGATATATTAGGCAATGCAGTGACACAAAAGGAGGAGGAGAGGGTGTACTGAAAATCCACCCCAAGCCAGACTCGGGAATACGGCCACGGAGGTTAAACAAAGGTGTCTGCTTATACCTTTAGGTAGGTGCTGGAGTGCAAACCTCAACTTCCTCTGAATGTCAATGTCTATTCCCTACCTCCTACGCCTCATTATTGGTCAGTGAGGCCACGGGAGGACTTTTGAGCCTTTGACCTAGGGAGAAAAAACAAAAGTGGTTTTTTTTATAATAGGTTCAGATTCACATCTTCCAGCATCAGCTTCCTTTGTGCATCTCAGTATTTGATAATGTGATAACTAAGAGCCACATTATGATTGCAAGGAGTGCAAGGAGGAAGTGGATGGGTGATGCTGGAAATTGGTGGCTATGGATATATTTGGCAATGCAGTGCCACACAAGGAGGAGGAGAGGGTGTGAGTTTTAATTCTAATATCTGTATGGCTGAAGGATTACAAAACAGGTAAAGCTTGTGTTAGGCTCCTTACACAGGCGTTGGGCTCCGTTTGAGTCCGCCTGCTCAGACACAAACACAGCCCGCTCTCCTCTATGGGTGGTGATCGGATGTAAACGGACCGCCTGTCTGTTTACACATGACTGCCATCCGATCCTCCAGATGGATGGGGAACAGATCCCCATTCATCTGTTTTTAGCGGATAGGATTGGATGTCAGCGGGTGTCAATGAGCACATGTCTGTTCACACCCGTCACTCCATAGATGAGACTGGAGGGTCTGATCAGGTCCACCTGCAAAACTGACCAGCGGACCCAATCGGTTCACCTGTGTGAAAGGGCCCTGAAGCTTTAACAATGCATGTTTACTGTCTACTGTAGAGCAGTTTACTAGCATGAAACTGCTTAGTTATAAGAACATAATAATAGAGGTTCTCACATTTCAGAAGACACCTGACAGGGCAGGTCCTCTTTTGGCCTCTTAGATCCTTCTGTTAGATCCCTTGTAGTGGTGCAGGAATGTAGAATATGTAATCATGAAGGCGCTTGGTTTTGTCCTGGACTTTGTGTGGTATTTCATTGCTGCCATGGATGGGACGCGAGGTGCAGAACATTACTGTAATGATTGGTTTCTGCAGAGTAATCTAGTTAGGGGAAGTTCAGTGATTTTGTTTTGGATTTAACTTCCCACTCATCTGGCTTTGATCTGTGATGGGAAGCAAAGTTGTGAAGACGTAAATACGGTACGTAGCACATCTGATATGAATGGTTTGTTTACACACGTAGCCCTCATCTTTCTATAAGCATCTCGGCAGCTAGTTAGGGATCAGAAATAGCTGCTTTCGCAGGCATTACTGCAGAAGTGAGTCAGGATTTCTTACGAAAATAGAGACAGCACATCTATCCAACCAAAATACAGACTGCCCCATGGGACATGGACAATATTTTTAGCATCCCTGTGTACCGGCTTCGTAACTTTTGTCACCAACCATGACGATTAACACATAGAGCCCAACTGTCTCTCCTTTGTAGGAGTTTATCTCCCCTTTGGAACCAGCTCCCTTTGTCCCTCTTTCCTCCTCATTGGTCTGATATATATAGATTTCTATAAGAAAAAATGACCATTTAACTACCACACTTGTTATACTACACTAAACTTTTTTTTCCAAATTCTAAAGTATTTAATTTTTTTTTGAGAAGCCACTATAAAAGTAAAAAGTTTTATTTTTTGTAAATTAAAGGAACAAATAATTTTGGGCTATTTTCTGTTTACAAATACATTGCTGCCTGTCCCACATTTGGCTGCTTCTCCATTCTGTTACCTTTATTCAGCCCCCACTATTATTGTTACCTTTATTCAGTCCCCACAGTACTGTAAGTGCGGAACGCCCAGTGCTGAGACTTGCAGTTCTGCCAGCAGTACATTGATCGTAGCAGGTTGCTCATTGTACACCTCCTCCATATAGAAAAAGCCTTGTATTCTTTTCACTGAATCCAAAGCTTATTTGCTCCAGTCACAGAAAGCTTTGCATTCAGTTAAAAGATTTGATGGAATGGAGGAAACCTGCCAGTACTATAGCCAGAATTACAAGTCTCAGTGCTGGACATTTGGCACTTAGTATTGTGGGGGTTGAATGACAGTTCAGCTATAAAAGTGTGAAAAAAGCTCACATTTTTATTTTAGTTATGGATGTAGTAGGGAAGAATGAAAACCCCTGATAGATTTTGATTGCTGTCTATTTCCCAATAAAGCCCAGTTCACACTGGTGCATCATGAAAGATGTGAAACTTCAGTCCGACATCGATCTGACTTCCATGAGACTTTAATGAACGGGATCCGATTTTGATCCGCCTTTGAGAGTGTGACTTGGGTTTTGCGGGGATAAAAACGCCAAAAAATGGCGTTCTGCAAAAGAGCAGTCTACCTCGTGGCAACCCCTTTGTGTTTGTGAGAAGTGGGGGATGATGCTGGGGGGCAGTCTAACACCTTTCAGATGTTCTTTCTCAGGATCTCGGGCTGCTATTTCATCAAAATCCATACCAGGCCCTTTGTGTCTGGTATGGATTTTGAGGGGAAACCCCACAGCAAAAAAAAACAAAAAACGGCATGGGGTCCCCCCAAAATCAATACCAGACCCTTATCCAAGCATGCAGCCTGGCAGGCTAGGAAAGGGGGGGGAGACGCGAGCCCCCCCCTTCCTGAACCATGCCAGGCCACATGCCCTCAGCATGGGTGCCCCCGCATCCCAAAGCATCTCGGGGACACGGGCCTCTTCCCCACAACCCTGGGCTGTAGTTGCGGGGAAGTGTAGACAGGGGGCTTATCGCAATCTCGAAGCCCAAAGGGGGCCCCCAGATCCTGGCCCCCCCCCCCATGTGAACGAATAAGGGATATCGAGTACCAATACCTATTCACCCAAAAATAAAAGTGTAGTGTAAAAAACACAGGAGGCAGATTTTGACAAGTCCTTTATTATCAATAATGGCCCCCGTTGTAGCTCCATCGTCAATCACGATGACCGTCGCCACCGCCAACCGGATGAAAATGTAAAAAACCCTTCCTCTGTCAGCTCTGGTGTCTGACAATTCTTGTGTATTCTTTTAATTCTTGTATAACGATGGGGCTTGGCCATGCGGACTGCATCACAGACCCATCATGCCTGGGGCGGTGACGTAAAAAAGGTCTTTGGGTGACGTCCCATAGTTATATAAGAACTGTCTGACACCAAAGCTGACAGAACAGCGGGAGCCAGGATGCTTGGATAAGGATCTGGTATGGATTATGGGGGGACCCAACATTTTTTTTTTTACTTTACATTTTAGTGTGGGGTTTTCCCTCAAAATTCATACCAGACCCGAAAGGCCTGGTATGGATTTTGGGGGGAGACCCCATGCCGTTTGTTTTCTAATAGGTTTTGCATTGCTAACTATGCCTTTGAGCACATGTTTCATATCACAAGTTGGATCAGTTAAGATGGTAATCTGACTTTGATATGACTTCCATTAAATTCAATGGGCTGAAATCGGTCCCAAGTCGAACCAAAGTAGTGCAGGAACCTTTTCAAAAGTTGGACCGACACAAGTCGGACCAGTTAAGATGGCTTTCATAGGGAAACATTGATTTTTATATCATGCAACTTGTGCTTTCAAAGTCGGAGCTTGTCACACCAGTGTGAACCGGGCCTGAGGGTGATGTGTCCTCTCTGTTTGTCCTGGTGACCATTATGACCAAGACATAAAGGGGTTGATTTTCTAAAACTGCAGCTCTGTATAGTAACCAATCAGCTTCCAGGATTTTTTGTCAAAGGTTAATTGAACAAGCTGGAGTTAGAAGCTGATTGGCTACCATGCACAGCTGCACCAGATTTTGCACTCTCCGGTTTTTGTAAATCAACCTCAAAGTGATAAGAAATCCAACATTTTAGAGTTGTCACTAGAACAAGAGGTGAAGGTAACTTTACACTGGGACTGTCTAAGGCCCCTTTCACACGTGCGGACCGTATGTCCGTATTTCATCCATCCGTTTTCGGATGAAATACAGACATACATACATCCCTATGGGATAGCGGTTGTCAGCGGATGAACATCAGCTAACACCCGATATCATCTGGCCCTGCTATTGTCCGATTCTGCAGACGGAAAGGACCGCCCTGTCATCCGCCGGCTCAGCGGGGATCAACGGAGCGATCCCCGCTGAGCAGGCAGATGTTCACGGGTCGGATTAACACGGATCCGCACGTGTGAAAGGGGCCTAAAAGGGGAATACTCCTTACTGTGTACAGATTTCCTATCACGCCCTTTTGCATGGCAAGAAGTAAAGAGACAACAGGGCACAGCAAAAAATAAACTGAAAAAAAACAGAAGAATGTCGGAGCAGCTTATATTACAATTGATTTTTTTACAATGCACCTAGTTTGTGTGCTTTGCCTTCCAGCTGAGAATAGAACATCTTATAATACCGTTGTTCAATTACTGGCAAGAGATACATGGTGATATATTGCACCTGGTTTATAATTATAGGACGCTGATAGTCCTAACATGCCATTGTTAATACTTCATGTTTGAGCATGGCAGCGGTCCATTAGCAGTTTTATGTTTTTTAATTATTCATGGCCCAGCTTGGCCTATTTTACTGTTCTCAAAGTTTTGTAGCTAGAGATGCCAGAACCTAATTTATTAAGGAGAAGTATGATTTGCTGAACTAATTGCCCTATAAACAGTAATGAGACTATTAACCCCCTGTGGTGCTGAGACACAATACACATTCATTGTGAAACAAGTGGCTGGATTATGGCTCAGAGGTCAGACCAGGACCCTTTTAAAACATTGGTGGGCTCAGGGCAAACAGCTTATAGATGGCCCCCATCCCATCTTTGCGCTCCCACAATGCCAAAAAAAGTGCCGTCAGCAAATATAAAGACAGAGAAAAAGGACTATGGGCTTCATGGAACGAAGCATGCATGTTTATTTTTCTCTCCCTCCGGTTCTATGTGCAATGGGGGAGGTCAGGTAATACACTGGTTTCCATTGTACATTGGTAATCCAGTGTTTTGTTTTGTTTTTATGTATGTAGCAATCCTCCATTTTTGCCACCTCAGATGTCAGGGACCTGATATACAGACCTCCATTTAACACCTACCAAAGTTATATTCAAGAGCTCCAGTGACTCCTCTCAAAGAAATGAAATGATGTCAGTCTTCACCCTGAAGGAAGGTGCCAGGCTGTTTGTTGATGATATCTGAAGTCTGGTGAATGGGGTGGGTAAAACACATATAGAATTTACCTCATAACCTGGGCTGCAGAGATCTGAGGCCTGGTGACCACGGGTATTGTGACACATGTGGGCAAATTAAATCACTTCTTGCTCTAACAGGAGGCGGAAGCTTGCATGTATTAAAAATTGGGTTGGCAAGATCTGAGGTCTGGTGACCTGAAGGTTGCTATTTGACATAATGAAACAATGATACCACACAATGATCAAACACTTTTCCAGGGTTCCCATTTCCCAAACATGATTCTAACAGAAGCTTGTAGACAGGGCAGTCTTTAAGGCAGGGCAAAAGGAGCAACTGCTCTGGGCCCTGTCATTGTTGTGGGGCCCAAAACAGCTGCCTCATAATTGCCAACTATCCCAGTTTAAATTCCCTCCTCCCTTGAGATTTTAGTCTTGTGCTGTGTCCTGATATCTCAGTGTGAAGTTCTTTTACTAATGCTGCCCAACTCTGCCCTATTGTTGTGTACAGATGACTCACCTGCAGACCCTGTGTTTACATGTAAATATCGGTATTGATATGCAAATAGTAGCTGCATTTATATGTAAATAGCGGTGGATCGGCAGCATTCATATGTAAATAGAGGCGGTATTCATATGTATATCATGCTCCCCTGAGGTCATATCCACCATCACCTATACTGAATGCTGCCCACTGGGGAGGTAAAGGGGCATGCTTGAAAGTCCTGCCTACAACTGTGGTCATTAATCCTAACATCAGCCTGTTCTGCAAAGGTAAGCAAATTAGTGGAGGGAGGGTAGTGTGGAGTGTGCAGAGGTAGGGAGAGAAGGAATTACAGTTTGGGGTGCACAGATGAGCAAGGAGGGCATGTATGGAGGTAGAATTAAAGGGGAGGGGGATTGGAGTGCAGAGGATGGGGGAGGTTTGGGGTGCAGAGGTTAGCAGGGGTTTCAGGATGCAAAGGTGTACTGACAGGGTGGATAAAGATGTAGGTCATGTGTAGGGCAGCCCATTCATTTCAATGGGCTGCTCTATGCGCTACAAATGTGGAAGAAAGTCCCAAACCATTTTTCAAAATTACACGGTACCAAGGCACGGTACCAATTACACGGTACCAAGACAGCAGATGCATGAGGGTGTCATTAACAATTAATGGCACGCACTGCTGTGTATCTGCTAAAGGGCAGCACATTTCTGTGGTGTCAGGAAAGCGATATTGCATGCGTTCCCGACACACACAAATGTGAACGCAGGCTAAATGTCTCAGTTACATTGGTGGTCAGTGTAAATCTTCTCATTACATTGGGGCTTGGTCTAGAATCCTTTCATTCACACTAGTGGCCAGTGTGAATGTCCCCCTTACATTGGTGGTCAGTGTAAATCCCTCTTTACATTGGTGGTTATTGTGAATGCTTCTATTAAATTAGTGGTCAGTGTAAACCCCTAATACATTAGTGGTCAGTGTAAACCCCTATTACATTGGTGGCCAGTGTTGAAACTCCTCTTTATATCGGTAGTCGGTAAAAAAATAAATCAACATTGCCATTGATCACACCCTCCCCCCAGCACTGCCACTGATCCCAGGGGCCCTAGGATCCCTAGGAGTTTTCTGTCTATTAATGGGTCCCCTCACCTCCCCAGTCCATGATGTGCAGGCAGTGAGGAGATGATGTGCTATAACCTCTAGCAACCAATCAGTAAGCGGTAATGATTTGCAGTAACCTGTAGCAACCAATCAGTGAGCAGTATTGATGTACAGTAATCTCTAGCAACCAATCAACAAGCATAAATCATGTGCTGTAAGCTCTAGCAACTAATCAGTGAGTGGTAATGATACACTGTAACCTCTGGCAACCAATCGCAATCGTTGCCTGATCTGATTCAATAAACTGATTTTGAGTCTAGCTGCTATTTATTGTATGTCTCAGAGCAGGTGGAGAGCAAAACTGCATGGAGGGGGTCCAAGAATTTTTTTTGCCCTGGTCCAATCAATATTAAAGATTGCCCTGCCAAGAAAGATAAAAATGAATAGTCCATTAAAAGATAAAATAGCAAAACCAAAGCTTTTGTTTCAAATCTAGAGATTTCAGTGTGCAGTACTTTTTCCTTTTATTTGTCCTCAGTATGCCAGCATCGTTCAACCCACTTCATCTGAGCTCAGGTTGTTCTGGAGCCATCCCAGCCTTCGACTTGGCAGTGAAAAAAGAAGCAGCACAGTGATGGGCTACTCTCTTTGTCACTCTGTTTTCTCCTCCTATTAGCATACTTATTGTCAGCATACAAACTGATTGGCTGTTTGTGCTGCCTCTCCCTATCCCATGCTGAGCTCTGCTTTACAGAGACTGCAGGAGAATTATAACAGGTCAAATTTGAGGTGTGAGGAATTAAACTGTTAAGAATAAATAAGCAGTGAATATGAGACACCATAAGGTTTTGTATCTGTTTTGTGATATGGGATAGCCCTACCCCTTCCCGCTATGCTGTGATTGGTGCTTGAGCAACCTTTAGCCAGACATGCCTTTAGAAAGTGGCTGTTTGTAGAGTACTTCGGTGGCACCGGCAGAACGTGTAGCAGGGCATTAACTTCTATGCAAAATACTTCCAGCATACTCTATTTTTAGGACATTCTTGGCATTTCTCTGTATCCCTGTAGTTAAAGTGATTTTAAAGGCTTTTATTTTTTAAATAACGAACCTGTTATACTTACCTGCTCTGTGCAATGGTTTTGCACAGAGCAGCCCCAATCCTCTTCTTTTTGGTCCCCCGCCAGTGGTCCTGGCTCCTGCCCACTGTTGAATTCCCCCCAATAGAAAGCTTCTAGCTATGAGGGCACTTGAGCAGGCTCATTCCCGAGCTGCGTTCCAGTAAATGGACATTGTCCATTCACACATGGACCGGAGCTAGGCCCCACCCCCCACTCTTTCCTCATTGGCTCGCTGGCTCTAATTGACAGCAGCAGGAGCCAGTGGCTCCTGCTGGTGTTAGAGCCAATGAGGAAAGAGAGACTCTGGAGAGCCAACACTCTCATGCACATCGCTGAAACGAGACTGGGCTCAGGTAAGTATAAGAGGGGGCTGGTGAGTAAGGTTTTTAGTCTTAATGCATAGAGTGCATTAAGGTAAGAAAATGTCTGCCCTTTGAACCTCTTTAAAAGCCTAGAGAGGACATGTTTGGTGGGAGGAGCTTGACTACCATTTTTGCCCTAAAACAGATCGGGACGATAGACAAGGGGAACCAATTAAGTACACAGAGTGACTTCTGTTCCACCAGAATGAAATGTCCAAGAATGAAATGCTGCCCCTCCCTCAAAAAAAAATCACGCCCACCAAAAGGCTCCCACATCCATTATTTTATATCATGACAATTAAAGCTAAAATGAAACGTATCAGGAAGTCAGATTTACATGCAGCAGTGGTGGTGGGGGTTCCGTCCAATGCAGCTGTGGTGATAAGGGGGGTTTAGACAGAGGCAGCGGCAGTGGATAAGGAGTTCAGTCAGAGGCAGCGGTGATGGGGAGAGTTCATTCAAAGGGAGATGTGGTGGTGGAGAGGGGGTTCAGTCATAGGCAGATGGGGAGGGGGGGTTCAGTCAGAGGCAGCGGTGGGGGTGGGGAGGTTCAGTCAGAGGCAGATGGGGAGGGGGGTTCAGTCAGAGGCAGATGGGGAGGGGGGGTTCAGTCAGAGGGAGATGGGAAGGGGGGTTCAGGCAGATGGGGAGGGGGGGTTCAGTCAGAGGCAGAAGCGATGGGGCGGGGGGGTTCAGTCAGAGGCAGCGGTGGTGGTGGGGGGGTTCAGTCAGAGGCAGTGGGGTTGGGGGGGGTGTTCAGAGGCAGTGGTGGTGGGGATGGGATCAATGGCGCTGGCACTTACTTGCTTACAGTGTCAGTCGTGCCTCCAGCAATGCCTTTTCCAACATAGGGTCTCTGTTCACAGCAGAAAGCTCCTCCCCTTCACGCTGTTGGGCGTCAGCTGACTTTCGCCTGCAGTTTCTGCCTCTTGTCCTGTCATGGCATTTGCCTGCAGCAATGGGGGGAGCCGCAGAGAGGATGGGCGGGCAGTCCGCTATGTGGCTATGGCAGCGAGTGCTCTGCCCAGGGCTGGACTGGGAAAAAAATTTGGCCCTGGACTTCATCAAGACCGGCCCACTTTACTCCAAACACCTGGTGTTGGCGCTTCAATCATCCCGGCACCATGGTTGTCATGATGTCAAGATGATTGAAGCTCATTATTTCTATTATTACATTGTAATATAAAATGGAATAGTTCAACTTACCATAATGCAGAATCAGTGGGAGCCCTGAGCGTGTCACTTGCCACTGTCGCCTGCCACCAGATGCAGTGTGTCACTTGCCACGTCACTTGTCAGCCGATGCAGCTTGTAATTTGCCACGTCACTTGTCAGCAGATGCAGCTTGTCACTTGCCATGTCACTTGTCAGCAGATGCAGCTTGTCATTTGCCACGTCACTTGTCAGCAGATGCAGCTTGTCACTTGCCACGTCACTTGTCAGCAGATGCAGTGTGTCACTTGCCACATCACTTATCAGCAGATGCAGCTTGTCACTTGTAAGCAGATGCAGCTTGTCGCTTGCCACGTCACTTGTCAGCAGATGCAGCTTGTCACTTGCCACGTCACTTGTCAGCAGATGCAGCTTGTCATTTGCCACGTCACTTGTCGGCAGATGCAGCTTGTCACTTGCCACGTCACTTGTCAGCAGATGCAGCTTGTCACTTGTAAGCAGATGCAGCTTGTCACTTGCCACGTCACTTGTCAGCAGATGCAGCTTGTCACTTGCCACGTCACCTGTAAGCAAATGCAGCTTGCCACATCACTTGTCAGCAGATGCAGCATGTCTCTTGCCACGTCACCTGTAAGCAGATGCAGCTTGTCACTTGTGAGCGGCTGCGGTGTGTCACTTGCCACGTCTCTTATCAGCGGATGCAGTGTTTCACTTGCCACGTCGCTTGTCAGCAGATGCAGCTTTTCACTTGCCACATCACTTGTCAGCAGATGCAGCTTTTCACTTGCCACATCACTTGTCAGCAGATGCAGCTTGTCACTTGCCACGTAGCCTGCCACCGGGTTGAAGGGGGCCCTGTCAAGTAGGCTGCACGGGGCCCCATGATTTCTACCAGTGGCCTTGATGCCCACTGTAGTGGCTGTCGTGTCCGGAGCAAAAAGGGACCTACCACCGGGAACCGATCGGGCCAATAGATTCAGAGCACCGGTGTGTACTTCTTCCTGGTGGCAGTTGAACGCATAAAGGGCGGACGTGATGTCATCAGCTGAAAATGATGCAAGACGTGGGAGGCGACGTTGCCATCATTTCAGGCTGATGACATCACGTCCACCCCATCGTGCGTTTCACCCGCGTACACGTACACACTGGTGCTCTGCATCTACTGGCCCGATCGGTCCCTGTGAAATAAGCAGGGGGTGGAACGATCTGGCTGGCGGGTGGGAGTTTGCCGCCCCTCTGAAAGTGCCGCCCGGGTCCCATGGTCCTACCGGGACCCATTGTAGGGCCGGCCCTGGGTGGACCTTGGCTCTAATTATAAATAATTATAAAGTTTGTTAGTCACGATTTGAATCTTTATGACAACAAAATATATGAATCTTAAGTAATACATGATAAGTGTCTGCTAAATACATTGTAATCTGAAAAGTAAATTTCAAACATATCCTAAAAATTGGCATCCTCTGTCAGTTGGCATGGAAATTACATTTAATTAGACCAATATATAATTATAACCAGATGTCCCACATACTTCTGTATTAATACATGAATTCCTGGCAGTGAGACAAGCAGATCTGTCACTGTGTTGCATAGAGACAGTGAGAATTGTGTCAATCCAACATTTCAAGGGTACCTGTCAGCTACTGAAGACCTACAAAAAGAATATAGTTTTTTTTTGTCATTCTGTAAAGGACGATGATGCTGTTTGTGCAGATAAGCACATTTTTCCCTCGGGTAAAGTAGAACTGTCCCAGAATTGTAGCTTTATAATACAGGGCCCCAAACTCAGACCTGTGGACTTTCAACATTTCTGGAGATGCAAACTATACAGCATGTGATAAAAAGCAAATGGGTCTTATTGGAAGTAGACAAGCTTAAAGAGACCCTGTCACCAGACCACTCATTGCAACAACATTCTTTTTATAGGATTATATGTGCATTGAAAGTGACACTAAATGATATTGGTACTCTTCAAAAATAATACATACACATACACTACTTAAAGCTGAACTTACGTACAATAGAAAGGAATGCTATGCTAATGTGCTAACATCCTTAGCTTATATGAACTAGAAAAATACACTTGTAGCATGGACCTTTAAGGGCACCTATATATTAAGCTGTGGTAATGACAAAATCATACAGTTAAAAAATTACATTTTCTTTCTATTTCAATCATTTTAATTGAGATTTCAAATAAGAATGGAAAACAATAAAAAAAAGCAAAATCAAACACAGTAAGGAACTGCCATCATAGTCAGTGTATATAAGAACGGTGACATTGAAAGGGAGGTTAATAAAAATACATAAAAAAGACCAATAATAATTATAGAAAACAATGCCGTGGTGG
This sequence comes from Lithobates clamitans, assembly GCA_037952925.1. Taxonomy (NCBI): domain Eukaryota; kingdom Metazoa; phylum Chordata; class Amphibia; order Anura; family Ranidae; genus Lithobates; species Lithobates clamitans. The sequence continues at coordinate 1,835,745 of JBBGZY010000969.1, read as the reverse complement.
TCAACAACTAAGAGTCCATTGTTGTGGTGTAAAATGTTATTTTCTAAGATAAGGCCAATCAACAAATGGTCTTAGAGGCAGACCTGGTGGAGGGGTCGAACAGGACTACACCTGCCCACCCAACCACCTGGGCAGGTGATAACAACTATAACATATATAGAAGCCACAGAAAATTACATCTTCTTTATTCACTACAGATAAATAAAAATGGCATGCATTGTGATTGAGCAATCCATCTTACTGTATGTCCAATATATACTCTACCAATGATATGGCTCATATTACAGTTGTACAAAATTTCTATTGAAGGATGACAGAAATCCACATGAAAAAGCACAACGCATTTCGAACACTTGTATTCATCAGGAGACATGTAGATAATATTGGAAATACAATATTCATCATAAGACATGTTTCAACTATTTCAATGATTGTAAAAACTAAAAATAATAATTTAGCATACATATAGAAACTATAGCCAAACTTAATCATATGGGTTTACAGCTTGTACGGACTATCTCCTCCATATAAAATGGACCCCCCCCACAGTCCACAGCCAGTGAAGAACAGCCACAAGGGATGCCAAAGAATTCAAAGAATTGCCGTCGGATAAATGCTCTAAAATCAAACTAAGTGTAAATTTTAGCTCTAATTAGAATGAAACTAATTTATACAGATTGTATATCTGAGCTGATATATGTACACAGTTTAAAAACAAACAAGCAGGGCCCATATGGTTTTAATCTATAAACAGGACCTTAGGGATAAGATATTTATCATGGCATAATAATTTAAAGAATGCACTAATGTTCACCCCAACATCCAAGATCTAAATCCCCCCCCAAAAGAAAAAAAAAGAAGATATAAGATCCCCCAAAAAAGAGAAAAATAGTCCAATATAGCTTATCATAGGGCCCACTATTCCTGAGTTGTCACGTGAGGGAGTGGAGCAAGTGTTAACCATGTGTAAACTCTGACACTGTCCCATACAGGGATTATTATTTATTATTATTATACAAGATTTATATAGCGCCAACAGTTTGCGCAGCGCTTTACAACATGAGGGGAGACATTACAGTTACAATTTGGTACAGGAGGAATCAGAGGGCCCTGCTCGTTAGAGCTTACAATCTAAAAGTTAGAGCTTACAATCTAAAAATTACATTAGATAGGGTTTAGACTCATAGCTAATGTGTATATGGCCATGGGTGAGCTTTGAAGAGAAGTAATTTTGTCCTAAATGTGCAAAGTGACAAATTCTTATTTTAAATTTCAGTAACAGGGTAGCCGACCTGACCCTACCCACAACCCAATTTTATTTCCACCATGCTCCAAGAGACTGTCACTCATGCTGGGAAGTGAATTTTGATTGATTGCAACAGAAATTGCACTTTGCGTTGTTTGCATAAGCCTAGATCAGGGAAAAGCCTTTTTTTTTTTTTTCTGCAAGCTCTAGAATAGTAGCCCATGTGATGCCTGTATGTAAAGCACATAAGACCCTGTCTGGTTTTAGTTTCCTTATTATAGTAATGTCAGGTGGTAAATAAAAAAGAAGTGAAGTTAAAGTGATGAAATTATTAATTTGGACCTAGGATAACAATAATACTATTGTTACCCGTTTATTATATTTAAGATTTAATATCTCAAAAATATGATGTTGGTTAAATGAGAGTTCTTTGACCAAGAGTGAAAGCTTTAACACAATTACAACATTTATTGGAAAGTACCATATATACTCGAATTTTTCAGCCCTTTTTTTTGGGCTGAAAGTGTCCCCTTCGACTTATGCTCGAGTCACCGCCATCTGTCTGCATGATCAGCGTGTCATGCAGGCAGACGGCGGCCGGCGTGTGATGATAGTGTTCGGCGGCTATTCCAGCATTCAAAAGCCGTGCCTCCTGCTCGTCTGTGATAGGCTAAACAGCTGTCAGTGTACAGCCTATCATGGACTTTCTCTCATCCTCGTCCGTGGTATGAGAATGAGAGAATGTCCGTGATAGGCAGTCAGCGGTCAGCCTATCACAGACAAGGAGGAGGCGCGACTTTTGAACTGTGGAATGGCCGCCGCACACTATCATCACACCCCGGTCGCTGTTTAAGGATGGAGATCGCCACAGGGAGGCTGGAGATCGCCACAGGGAGGCTGGAGATCGCCACAGGGAGGCTGCACAGGACACAGGTAGGCTGCACATTCACACAGGACACATGCACACAGGACATGTACAGGACACATGCACACAGGGACACAGGAAACACATGTATAGGACACACATGTACAGGACACATGCACAGGGTACACAGGGAGGCAGGCAGCTGCAGATGGGCATTGTTGACCCTCTGCATTTCTCAACCTCGTCTTATACTCGGGTCAATACGTTTTTCCCAGTTTTTTGTGGTAAATTAGGGGCCTCGACTTATACTCGGAACGACTTATACTCGAGTATATACGGTAGTTGAAAGTTTATCTATACACAACCATCTATCTATAGTCTACACCAAGGAAGAAAATATTAGGTTAAAATAGGAGAATTACATGAAGGAATACAGAGTATATTCCTTAACATTACTCTACAAACATATTTAGTTACAAGTAAAATGCAGGCCTTTCCCATAATTACCCTTTCCCATCAAGGTTCCATTCTGATGGCTGCTATCCCATAAAGAGAAAGTTTCCTCCCATCTAGTCTGTGTATATCAATACAGGCTGATGCCTCATTGCTTGGCATAGTGTGACTTCTGATTGGTTAGCTTCCCTATACTTTGCATAAGTCAGCCCCCTTTAATGCAAATCCTTGTGAGCCAGAGGTTGACTTAAATTTTCCCGGGAAGTGAAGTATTGGCCTCCCTTCATTGCATATCCCAGCATGGGATCCTTTGAAGTGAGTATGTGTAAAACAATGAGGTTTGAATCCCACTGTTTGTACACAAAAGCCTGGACACTGTCTTGTCTGGTCTTCTCAGAGATATATGTGAAGATACTATCTTCCGGCCTGCATAGATACAAGCTAAATGATATATATTCCTAATTACAATATTTTACAGCTATTAATGGAGATTTCACATAAACTCATAAGGCAACACTATATTTAAACTATGACCTGCAATCTTATAAACTGGATCTTATGGATTGCTGGGCCCCTTAGCTCTCTAATGTATTATGTTCTTAGTTACACACTTCACTGACAGTTTATCCACATGTGTGACAGTTACTAGACATTTATTTTCTGCTTCAGAAGGCTGTGATATTAATTGTAGACGGTTTCAGTGTTGTGTGACAGATATGCCTTCATTTCCCTGTATTTTATTTTTAGTTAGATTGTCTTGGGCAGTCCAACTCACAGCCAGGGACTCTGAGAAGGCCTAGACATTTCACAACCAAGGGTGCAAAGATAGAACATTTGTGGATGGGTAAATGACTTGTAGCAAATTTCTAAGAGTTATCTTATATTGCAGTTATGTAGCGTCTAAGAATGCATCACAGTATATGTGAATATAAATAATAAAACTGAAGTTTAGTTAAAATGCAAAGTTCAGGAATAAATATTCAATGTGCATAGCTATTGATATGTGTATGTGGTTTGTTTTGAGACACATGCTTAGTAAACAATAGTAGAATAATGTACCATGTTAGCTATTAATTAAAGTGGTTTTAAAGCCTAAACATTTTTTATTCCTTGCATTAAGGTAAAAAAAAATTAGGTTACAGTATTGCCCCCTCACCCTCCCAATACCTACCTGAGCCCAATCTTGATCCTGCATGCACCCAGTCAAATACTGTACAACATGTTTAATATTTCAATAATAATATATATATATATATATATATATATATATATATATATATATATACCGTATATACTCAAGTATAAGTTGATCCGAATATAAGCCGAGGCACCTACTTTTACCACAAAAAGCTGGGAAAACTTATTGACTCAAGTATAAGCTGACGGTAAGAAATGCAGCAGCTACTGTAGGTGCAAAAAGAGGGTCAACAATACCCATCTGCAGCTGCATGCCTCACTGTGTCCATTGCATACCTCCGTGTGTCCATTGCAGTTTCCCTGTGTCCATTGCATACTTCCCTGTGTCCATTGCATGCCTCCCTGTGTCAATTGCATGCCTCCCTGTGTGCATTGCATGCCTCCCTGTGTCCATTGCATGCCTCCCTGTGTCAATTGCATGCCTCCCTGTGTGCATTGCATGCCTTCCCTGTGTCCATTGCCCTGTGTCCATGCCTTCCCTGTGTCCATTGCCCTGTGTCCATGCCTTCCCTGTGTCCATTGCCCTGTGTCCATGCCTTTCCTGTGTCCATTGCCTCCCTGTGCCAATCTGCCTACCTGATCAGCCTGTGTCATGCAATCAGACGGCGGCCATCCAGTGTAAAAAAGCCACGCCTCCTCCTCGTCCTTGTCTGTGATAGGTGGAACACTCGGTTTCCCAGCCGTCAGTGCTCCGCCTATCACGGACATCCTCTCGTCCTCGTTCGTGGGATGAGGACGAGAGGACGTCCGTGATAGGCGGAGCACTGAACACTGACTCACTGCTGGGAAACTGAGTGTTCCCCTATCGAGGACAAGGAGGCTGCATGGCTTTTGTACACTGGTCGGCTGCCATCTGAGCATGACATGGGCTGCTCAGGTATGCAGAGATGGCAGTGACTCAAGTAAAAGCCAAGGGGGGCACTTTCAGCACAAAAAAATGTGCTGAAAAACTCAGCTTATACTCGAGTATATACGGTATATATATAGCTTTACAACCACTTTAATACAACCTTCTGGGGGGCCTTGAATCACTTCTTCAAAAAAGCCTGCAAAAGGAATGCCAAAAGCTTTCACCTTTAACCCCTTCCCAACTGGCGCACGCGGATGTACGTCGCCAGAATGGCACGGCTGGGCAAATGGACGTACAGGTACGTCCATTTGAATTCCCCGCCATGCCATTGCGTGCGCGCCGCCCGGGAGCTCCGTGAGTTGGGTCGCGGGCCCCGCGGACTCAATCGCCGCGGGGATACCTGCGATCGCCTCACGGAGAGGACGAACGGGGAGATGCTGATGTAAACAGCATCTCCCCGTTCTGCCTAGTGACAAGTGTCACTGATCACAGCTCCCTGTCATCGGGAGCAGTGATCAGAGTAATGACACTGCTAGCCCATCCCCCTACAGTTAGTAATCACCCCCTAGGACATACTTAACCCCTCCTCGCCCCCTAGTGGTTAAACCCTTCACTGCCAGTGTCATATACACAGTAATCAGTGCATTTTTAATCGCACTGATCACTGTATAAATGACAATGGTCTCAAAAATGTGTCAAAAATGTCCGACATGTCCGCCATAACGTCGCAGTCACAATAAAAATCGCTGATCGCCGCCATTACTAGTAAAAAAAAAAATTATTAATAAAAATGCCATAAAACTATCCCCTATTTTGTAAACGCTATAACTTTTGCTCAGACCAATCAATAAACGCTTATTGCGATTTTTTTTTACCAAAAATATGTAGAAGAATACGATCGGCCTAAACTGAGGAAAAAAATGTTTTTTTTTTATATTTTTCGGGGATATTTATTATAGCAAAATGTAAATAATAATGCATTTTTTTCAAAATTTTCGCTCTTATTTTGTTTTTAGCGCAAAAAATAAAAATCGCAGAGGCGATCAAATACCACCAAAAGAAAGCTCTATTTGTGGGAAAAAAAGGACGTCAATTTTGTTTGGGAGACACGTCGCACGACTGCGCAATTGTCAGTTAAAGCGACGCAGTGCCGAATCGCAAAAAACGCACTGGTCAGGAAGGGGGTAAATCCTTCCGGGGCTGATATTTTTTACATAGTTACATGTACTTATGTATATACCATACCTGGCCAATGCTTCTGCAAGCTGGATATCTGGAATGAATGCAAAGCATTCTTTGATCGAACAAGGTGGAAAGCACAACGCCATTGTCATTCATCATTCAGAAATTCAAAAATTACAAAGTATTCCCTGAATGCCACCCATGCACCCAGCCACTTGGCTTGGGACCTAGAAACTAGTGGATACCACTGGAGTAGTGGTGTCTACTTCTGTGAATTCCAGCTTCTAGGAGCATCAGCCAGGTATATTCATAGTTACATTGATCCAAGCTGGACGGTGTAAGTCTATAAAATATCCATACCTGGAATTCCTCTTTATAAAATTAAGTCAGCCATAGCTTTTAGGCTCCATACTTTATAAAGTACATTAAACAATAGCAATGGTAAGCTAACCACATTGTTCAGCAGGAGGCAAAGGCAGTTTCAGATAGTGTGATGGAGATTGGGCATTATGCCAGAATGATACCAGGATAATTAGAAGTAATTCCAAAACCCTGGATGGAGAGTTGAAAGTTATGCTTAAATGTTTAAAACATGTGGGAGAGTTGGAGGTTGTGCCCAAATGATGGTGATACTATTAGAAGCTATGCCAAAATCAAGAATGGCAAATTGGAATTGATGGTGAAATGATGGGGGGGGGGGCAGTTTGTAATTATACTAAAATGATGGGCAGAAATTTTGAATTGATGGTAAAATGATGGTTGGGAGGGGCAGTTGTATTTGATGGTGAAATGATGGGGGAACAGTAGGGATTTATGCATAAACAATGGGGTTATTTTACATCATTATTTTAATGCCAGTTCTGTGAGCTTTTTCTCATTTTCTCTAATTTTCTTCACTTGTTTATTGTTGGTTTCTATTATGTTATTATTTATTAGCTTGATGTTCTCATTCTTATATCAGCTACTAGTTCATATTATTATAGCTATTGTTACATAGGCGCTTCGGTACTGTATATGTAAAATAGAAACACATAATTTATAAATAAAGAATATGATTTTTTATTACATGTATTATGTTGAGAAGTTGCTTCAGGACCCTTGAGACTGTATAGTTGCCAGATTTAAAAATAATTTCTTTGGAACTCTTCTGCTTCAGCTTGTAATACATAAAACACTTGCATTACTGTCAAAGGGAGGCACAATATGTTACATACTGGTAGTTACATAGTAGGTGAGGTCAAAAAAAGACACAAGTCCATCAAGTCCAACTTATCTAATAGTTTTTTGAAATGATCAATGTTAGAATCCCAGCATGGCATGTGTATTACATTATAAAAGTAAATGACCATTTTTAAGATGTTTTGAATACATCCTAATTTTCAAGGACTATTGCTTACTCAATACATTCTACGATTTTTCCTTTGTATATGCTCACATAGATATATTTTTAGTTTAAAGCAATCCTGTTGCTACACTTTAAATATTCACATCCCGGATATACCTGTATATCTAGATATTGTATAGATATACAGTATATACTTACCTTTCCTGCTGCCCATGCTACTGAGCTTTGCTCCATTCTGCTCCAGTAAAAATGGTCCCTCGAAAAATGATGGGAAAATTACATATCCAGGCATGTAAATCTCTTGGGTCCCCCGCAGGTCCTTCTGTTGATCTCCACATCTGTTTTTTTGGTTTGTTGCATTGCATAGGCAGCCTGTTTATGATAAATGAGCTGCCCTAACGCAACGCATGTTCTTGTTATGTGTGTTAACACATAACAACAGACTGTATTAGTCTGAAAGTTCTGCAGATGTCTAGAACTAGACGTTGTTCTAGCCTTTGTGATTCCTTGGGCTGTTACTGGCTACGCTAACAAAACATGGGGGTGTATTGAGCTACAAGAAAGAACTGCCGGCTTGTAATGGTACAAAAATCATTCAATTTAAAGCCCAATTATAGAATTATCCCTTGTAGTATGGATATGACCACATTGCAAGGTTTATTATATTGTTTTGTCTGGGGCAGGGGTCTTCAAACTTTTTAAACAAGGGACCATTTTGCTGTCCTTCAGGCTTTAGGGGGGCTGGGCTGTGCTCAGTGTGAGTAGAAAATGTCTTGATATCAGTGGGAGTAAACACTGTCCTATCATTGGTTCTAACAGGAAGAATAATGCCCCATTGTTGGTTGTAGCAGGAGGAATAGTGCCCCATTGTTGACTTTAGCAGGAGGAATATTGCCCCATGGTCGGTAGCAATGGGAGGAATAATGCCCCATCATTGGTGTCAGTGGGAGGAATAGTGCTCCATCATTTATGAGGAATAGTTTCCCAAGGGCCAGACAGAGGAAAGAAAGGGGCCGCATCTGGCCCCCTGGGCCACAGTTTGGTGACCACTGTTCTAGGGGAAATAATAAACAGTTTTATTTACCTGATCTTCCACTCCCCGATCCAGCGATGGACTGTCCCTCGGTATCCTCACATCCAGTGCAGGGCTATAAACCCTGTTTTGGTCTTGATGACATCAGGACCCTAGATTGGTGGAGCGTAGGGTTGCAGATTTGGGACCAGTCTACCTGCATCGAGGAGCGGAGGATCACAAATGTAAATCTCCTTTAATTGTTCCCCTAGACATAGGGGTCATTTTTTATTTGCCCTGATTTGGTCTTAAATGCTAACAAGGAAAAGGTTTAATAATACAATTGGTCAGTGGTAGAAACCACTGATATTTCAAAGGACAGATATGTCTGGGAGCACATTTTCAGAAAATCCCCGTCTCCCTTTGGTGGACATAATAAGTTAAATTTAAAGCGAGCCTACACATTATTATCATAACATCTGGGGTACCACTGCTGATCTCTTTCTAAAGCTAATTGCCTGGCTGTCTCTGGTTCAGTGGCATATCTATATCCATGGCTGCTATGGGGCTTGGAGTAGGAGGGGGCCCAACAAAGGTAACACAGTTCGAGTACCATACTATTGGGGGTTGGAGAAATTGCCATTGATGCTGACCCATACCGTCTGTAAAATCTCCAGTCCAAAAGATTTGACATCAGATGCACAGGAGGAATTATTAGGATCATTGCTAAAAACAGACCTGCAATGTTTTATCTGCAGCAAGGAGCATTTGTTGATTTTTTTTGCCCTCGGAACTTACGCTGCAGCCCAGGTACTTTCAAACTCAGCTTGAGTTTAAAAAAGTATGTATTAGTCCCAGTTCACACCTGAGCGATTTTCTGCTTTAAAGTGGAAGTAAACCCACCTGTCATTTTCAGCCAGGGAAGCTGCCATCTTGTCCTCTGTTTAATCTACAACTGCCGTGATGCAGCACACGTGATCAGACACCAGCCATTGAATGGTTTGACAGTTTGGTTGAGAGCACAACCAATGGCAGTGTCACATTTCCGGCATGTGCTGGAAATGTAACTGTTGTATGGATGGGTTTACTTTCGTTTTAAGCTAGTACCTGTAAACCGCTCAAGAAGCCAAATGCCATTTATTTCAATGGCCTCTGTTCACGTATGAGCGTTCTGTCACCTGAAGCAAAATGCCTGTCACTCAAAAAAAGTACATGAGCTTCTTTTTGGCAGATTACAAGTGTTTTTGGCCCCATTGACTTTAATAGAAACTCCTGACTTGAGCGTTTTACAAGCGTTTTACGAGCATTGTCTTCTCTATTAGCAGCTCTCCAGCCATAATTTCCTCTCCATCTACTCCCCCTAGTGCTTTCTATTGGCTAACCAAAAATGCCTGAAGCTGTAAAACGCTTCAAAAACGCTTTTAAAAAGTTGCAAAAAAGCTTTAAAATATGACCAAAAACGCTAGTATATCAATATGCTCAGGCGTGAATGGAGCCTTAGGGTTATAGAGTAAATGTGTGCAGGGTAGAGTACTGGTAATTGTAGTATTATTATTCATATTGCTACTACAACTAATTTTGAGGCATTCAGTAAAGCATTTATCACAATTTTCCCTTTAAAACTACCTTTGCCTAATTTGGGCAAGCATTTACGCCAAATTCTACAACAGTACCGGCATATGCAACAAACTCAGGCATTTCTAACTACTGCCACTTTTGGAACCTGTTTGCTAAGGCAGGCCATAGATTATGCAATTTTCTTGGGGATGAGGAGCCATCCCTGCCGGGTGAACACAATGATTACTGCTATTGGCTATAGTTGCTGGCAAGAATCGTATGCTAAAAATCCATCTGCTCATAGATGGATTTAATCACGGCTGGTCCCTGCTGAACCAGACGATATTCAATCCATCTATGGCCGGCTTAGGGCTTCTCAGATTGGTAAACTGGCAGTAATTAGGACCGGCTCTGAGCTGGGGTACAGAGAGATGCCAGTGCTCAAGGTGGGGCATGCCTGTGCTGGGAACCGGACATTCATGGGACAGCTTCCTGCACAGGGCTTTATCCTCGGCCAAAAGCTAAATGTAAGGGGCCAGGGTTGCCGGTGAGGTCATTACCAAAATAGGAAAATGCCCATATTTGGGAAATGACAAATCACATGGGAGGCGGTCCTGATGGGGAACTAGTCTTCACGGAAGCAGTGCCTGCTTGGTGGGCTGAGGCTGATAGCCTTCACCGCCAGGCTCGCCCACTATAGAATGCACCCACTGCCGACTGCTGTCAATCAAAATGAAGGTAGACCTGATGGGGAACTAGTCTCTCAGTTCCTCATTAGTCTTAGTCCACCCCACAAGACTCAAGCTATGCTTCTGTCTTGGTGAGTCCAGTATGGACACTCTGACCTCAGTGTCGGCTCCCAACAGATACATGGACCTGTTTACCTTCTCCAGTTTCAGTAATTTTTTAGTCACTGACCCAGAACAACTAAACTGCATACTTGTTCTAGGTCACTGGAAGCATTAATGCCACCTGATCAGCAAGACAAGTAGCCAGCAAAGATTTTTTAGATAGAAAGGCCAGCCTTGCCAACCCCTGTATTTTTCTCATGGCAGTTTCCCTTTAATTCGTTCAAGTTGGTCATGGTAGGAATTCTAGTCTGCAGGGCGCATCGGTGTCTTGACCTTTTTTCTATGGTGCAAAACCTCGCAGAGACTCTGTTTTAGCTATTGTGATTCTCCCAGTACTTGTATGACATTGCAGTAACTTTGAAAATTATTGTAGTCAGTCAATTTATAGCTGCCAAGATAATTTCAATGCCACTGATACGGAGCCCTGATTATGCCAAACCGGTGCTTTATTATGATACTGCAATACTCCTCTTCAATTCTACTAAACCAAAAGCGACAGATTCTTTATGCAGTCTTTAGGAAAGCTTTTATTTAGATCACTGTTATATGATGCACATCAAGATTTATCCTTCGTCCTCCTCTTTATATGCGGCAATGCACAGTAAGTAAATCCAATCCAAAAGTCTGCTTAAATTACAATTTTTCTATATTTTATATTGGCTCCATAATATCACAAAGCCAGCTTGTGGCTCCCTAAGTTATGAAACTATTTGTCTCAGCAGGAAGGGGATGCTGGATCTTGTGGTCCTACTGCAACTGGAGAGTCATAGGCTAGCTCAGCATGCATCTGTACTCCATTGTCTTGACAGGTCATTGATCATCACTGTGCAATTTTATGAGTTGCTTTTAAAGCCTTCCAAATATAATAGTACAAGTAGCAATAGTACATTTTGTTAGCCAAAACTATATAGTGATAGCAAGAATAATATTATTATGCTTTTTTTTGGGGGGGGGGGGGGGGGGCAAGTTACCACAACACCATTATCCTGGAGTTTTTAAGATCAAAGATACAACTATGTTGGTGTCCCTTGTCAATTTTACATTGTATTTTTTTAAATGTAACTGCCTACTCCCAAACTGTCATTTGAAGTAAAACACATAGCCAAGTATTATTCTACACAATTTTTTTATTGTGCATTAAGAAAAGAAAACAAATAAAATTAGACATGCTATCTGCCAATAGAACTTAACCAAAAAGTGCATTCTATGCATCCAAAAATATAGAAAATATAATAAATCAAATCATTATTATTCAACCAAAAAAATAAAATAAAAGCCTCATGCATGTGTCCTGCTTCTTAATATAGGGTGTCAACAATGCCAAGAGTTGGTGGAAGCAGGGGTCCTTCATCCAGAGATAATTCCAAAAAATCATCTGGATTATTCTCCCGGAGCTCCCGCAGCAAAGGCATATGACATAATTGGTTACGATTAATAAAGCAATTTTTGGTCCAAGAACTCCTCCTCCTCATGTTCTGGACTGGACTTGGGTCAAAGCAATAACTCCAAGGCCAATAATAAATAACACGTTATCTCCTCCAATTCCGCAACATGTCTGATTGACGAAACTAACTGAAAAGCACGAAATGAAAAGAGCGAATTAACACTCACCAAACTTCTACTAACACGTAACTAGCAGAAGGAGCCCAAAGAGTGGCGCTAAAGAGCTGAAAAACCACGTAGTACGTCACTACATTCGTGTTTGTTGGCCGACAATTCCTTGCCGTTTGTATGCAAGACAAGTTTGGGCCAGCGCCCGTCGGACAAAAGTCCACGGTTTTGTTGGCGTTAAATCCGATCGTGTGTGCGAGGCTTTAGGCTTTTTTCCCCTCTGTTTTTACCTGGTGATCTGGCCAGTAACACACCTCCTGTATTACAGTGCCCTCACTCTGGATGAATGAGCGCAGGGGGCACATTTTGACAGCAGCATCGTGAGTCTGTGGGGAGGGGAGTGTTGGATGATCTAGCAGATTTAAATACACTAGCAAATTGAAGCCAAACCCCAGCCAACACGTTATAAAAGGTTACAGCAAACATTTTGTTTTCCTTTTGGGATAAGGGTAATTAAATACATGAAAGTTAATCATTGTAAGCACCCCTGCCAGTGTTAAGTGGTTTGTCACATCCTTGTGAACTGATACCTTCTGCTGGGGAGCTTGTTCTTTTTAAAACAACAGGCTTACTGAATGGATCACCAGATGAAAATAGAAGATAGAAAGTCTAAAAAAACGAAACGTATTGCAGCCATCACATCTAAGAAATGGTAACCTGCAATATAATAAATGTTTGCTTTTGGGTTTAATACTGAGGAAATTGGACGAGGTCTGTCAAACTCACAGCCAGTCCTCCTGGGTGTGCACTATGTATATTGTATATAGTCCTTGGAGGCCTAAAGGCATAGTCCACCTAATGCAAAAATGCAGTAATTTTATGGTAATTTCTTTTGGGGGGCAGTAAACAGTCATACCCTCTCCCCCCCCCCGGTGGGCGGTGGGCAGGCGGGTCAAGGGCTGTTACCCCATCTATGCAGCGCTTCACCGACGGCTTCCCTTGCTCCTCGGCTCTCCCTTCCCCTGCTCTCCACGGGCATTGGGGGCTTCCGTTTCCTCCCTCCTCCTCGGTGGCCAATTGGGACTCTTCTCTTTTCAGACAATCGGAGAACGGGTCTAATTGACCAGATTGAGAATCAGTATTACAACAGCGAATATTCATTCCCTGTTGTAACACCTGGGTGGGCTCATGGTGCAATGCTCTGCGCTCCGAGCCCACCCTATTTTGAAGCCTATTAGAGCAGGTGCTTAAAAAAAAAAAAACATCCCTGCTGTAATTCAGGCGCCTGGCGTCCTGAAAGTGGCCGGACGCCTGAATTGGGGATGCCACTGCGGCCATGGATAGATTCATGCTATGCATGAATCTATCCATTATTCATATAGGGGGTGGTGTGGAGAGAGGAGGGGAGCCCAGGCGCCCCCTATTGGACGGGCCGACACTACAAAAAAATGTAATAAATGAGCCTACATTTATTACATTCATGCATTGGAGCCCATGTTATTATTGCAACCGTGATCAGTGCATTGTAAGAGCAACTTCTTGCAGACTCTTCCCCCAACCTTAGGTCAGTCCAGCGATGTATTCCTTCAGTTATGGGGCTGGAGGAAGAAATCACCACACTTGTGCTCTCTTGAGATTTACAAGTTCCTTTGCCACAATGGTAGATGAAACTTGTAGTCTTCTCATTCACAGATCCCTGCAAATGTTTGTGTGAATGGATGATGTGGCTGTGCTTGACTCGCCTGCATAATTTTAATCCAAACAGAATCCTGCAGGCCAAAGAACCCTAAGGTTTAGGTAAGTGGGGGACAGTTTTGGGGTTAAGAAACGTCACAGATTTTTATGTTATACCCTAAATATGGTCTGAAGGGCAAACAAAGCTTTAAAGCTGCAGTGGGTCCACAGAGCATTTACCAAAATGATGGCAGACTTACCCCTTAGTTTGACCCCCTTTATTAAGACAAAGTCTGAACTCCACCTCGTCACTCTCTCACTGCTGCAACCTTCACATTTTTTTCTAGCCTAGTGTCTTTCTTTGGCCATTGGGCAGCCACTGATGTAACATCTTTAATCTTAGAAACTTGAAGCGGTTGTATACCGCTGCACATTTCTTTTTTTTTTTTTTTTTTACACCCTACAAGGTAAAGGCATAATGTGCTAGTATGCATTGGAGGAGGAGCCAGGAGCGCCACCGGGGGACCCCAGAAAAGGAGGATTGGGGCCGCTTTCAAACCCTTGCACGAAGGAGGTAAGTATAACATGTTTCCCCCGTTGGGCTATTGCACTTTCTTTTATATTTTGTAAAAGAGATTTGTTTATGGATGCATTTGTACTATCTGAACCTGTAAACTACTTTCTATCAAAATAAATAAAAAACAATTTTGTAAAAAAAAAAAAAAAAAAAAAAAAAGTATAACATGTTTGTTATTAAAAAAAAACAAAAAAAAAACCTTTACAATCACTTTAAATATTATACTTATTATTTTTTTTTTTTCTTTTAACCACTTGTATCGTTTATTATTTTTTTTTTTTTCCATTAAGTAATCTCAGTAATTTTTATTTGAAAATGATAATTACATAGCCTTGTGTTCAGAGAACAAACCTCTCCACAGTCTGTAATTACCTTGCAGAATTCCACAAAATGCACATCTCTCCCTCACCTCCCATTCTAGAGAGATCAGCAAGGTGGGGCGAAATGAGAGATAATAGGATAGAAATGGCGTGACTTAGCCTCACTTTTTTTTACTTATTCACGGAAATGTCATGTTCTAATTATTATCATTATGTTCTCTTTCGCTGTACAATATGGAAGACTTGTACGAATAATATAATGGTACATCAGTTATTAAACACAGATTAACATCAGCGGGCCTTGCGACAAGGATAGACTCTGATTTGACTGTTATATGAAATAAAATATCTAAATCCAGTTATTCAAATGGTTTTACATAGTTGCTAACAGTCCTAGTCTTTTGTGGGATAGTTCATATAGTTTGGCTGATTAGTACAGTGACCCTCATGTACAGGGGTTGATTTACTAAAGGCAAAAAGACTGCGTACTTTGCAAAGTGCAGTTGCTCGAGAGCTTAGTGAATGAGGTAAAGCTTCACTTTGCAAAGAATACCCAATCACATGCAAAGGGAAAAAAAAAATGCATTTCTGCTTGCACATGATTGGATGATGAGTTAGCAGAGCTTCTGCTCTTTTACTAAGCTCTTGAGCAACTGCACTTTGCAAAGTGACTTTTCACTTTGTTTCAAATCATTCACCAAGATAAGTTAACACTAATGCCGCGTACACACGGTCGGACTTTTCGGCTACAAAAATCCGACAGCCTGTCCGACAGGCTTTCGATGGACTTTTGGCGGACTTGCGGCAGACTTTCTAACGAATGGACTTGCCTACATACGATCACACAAAAGTCCGACGGATTCGTACGTGATGACGTACACCGGACTAAAATAAGGAAGTTGATAGCCAGTAACCAATAGCTGCCCTAGCGTGGGTTTTTGTCCGTCGGACTAGCACACAGATGAGCGGATTTCTGGGTCCGGCGGAGTTACGACGTAAAGATTTGAAGCATGTTCCAAATCTAAAGTCCGTCAGATTTGCGACTGGAAAAGTCAGCTGAAAGTCCACTGAAAGTCCGGGGAAGCCCACACACGATCAGATTGTCAGCCGTATTTTGTCCGTCGGCGTCCGTCGGACTTTTGTAGACGAAAAGTCAGACCGTGTGTACGCGACATTACTTTGCAACTCTAGAACATACGGTATATAAATACACAAAATAAATCTGAGCTGCATATGCACAGCTTAGCTTACAACGCCGGACTGGTCTCTGAGTGCTGGGATGATGGCCTCATGCGCAGGAGTGACAATGTGTTTTTTTTGTTTGTTTTTTTTATTAATTAATCCTTAGTGGTGCTCCTTCTCATTCAAGGTGGGACAAATATCCATCTTTCTAACCTTTTTGAATATTCTAAATGAATGTAGCCCCATTTCTCAATTTAGAGACACTGATATGAAAAATAAAATGTTATTCAAAATGTTCTCAATTATAGCTTAATATGAATCATGACATTTATTGCAATGTTCCAGATGTCACATTATTGACTTGTTTTCTAAAAATACCCCATTATGAATGTCAGCACAGGAGCCTAAATGAAGCACATTCGTCAACTGACAGAACTGAAAGCTTCAGCTGGAAACGTCACTTTATAAACTCTGCTAGCCGGGAGCAAAGCCTGACACACAGCACTGCTAAAGCCTAGTACACACGTGCCGAATGTCGGGCGACATTGCCCGGTGCAATAGAACCTGGCTGACATTCGGCTGTATGTACTGCAGCCAGGCCGGTGTTCTGTTAAAATGTCGAGCCCGGCAGAATATTGAACCACGTCACTTCCTGTGACGTGGAATCAGCTGTTGCAGAAAACCGCATGCGCACCGCGTCATTTGCGCATGCGCAGTGCTTCATCGCTGATGTCAGGACACTGCATGTCAAATTCGTCAACCGACAGCCATGTTGCTACACCCCGCACTCGGCCGTACTGAGCCTGCAGTCAGAAGGCGGCAGTGGACATCTTTTTACACCCACCTAAGTCTTGCATTTCCCACTTATTTTTAGCACTAAACTGAGCTTATATAGTTAAATACTGTATTTTCAAATCCGTCACACTCTTTTCACATTGAATTTTAAAAGCAGCAGTGTTCTGCCAGATTAGCAAACCTGTCAGGTATGCATGATTTCCGCTGCTTTAAAAATTCAATATCATAACGGTGTCACGGACTTCTAAATACTGTTTGCATTATATAAGCTCAGTTTACTGTTAAAAATGAGTATGGAATGCAAGACTTGGGTGGGTGTAAAAAGATGTGTCCCTCTCTAGGTTCTAAAAAAACTGGTTGATCCTCCCTTTTCCTGTGTACTCCTGTCTGTGCTGACCACAGTAATCATGGCTGATCCCTGATTACCGTAGTCAGGTTACATTCCTCCATCATCCCGCTGTTCCTCTCTCCCCCTCCCTCCCTGCCTGTCAGCTCGGGAGTCTATGTTATCCATCTCCTCCCCGCCCCTCAGGCCGCTATAGCTGATAAAATTACTAGTGAGAAATCCTGTAATCCTTTCTCTTACAGGACATATTGGGCAGTATCTGTGCTTTTTAAAAATGATTCTGCAAAATACCTTTACAGCACCGCTGGGCGCTCACATGACCTCCAGCCGCTCTCCTCCCGGCTGACGTCATTGGGTAAACACAGCCCCTCCCACTGTAGTGCTCAGATCGTGAGGTCAGGTGAGCGGCCAGAGATGCTGTAAATAAGGTACTTTGCAGAATCATTTAAAAAAAAACACAGCCACTGCACATTATATCTTCATGTAAGAGAGGGGATTACAGGATTTGTCATAGGTGACTTTACAACCAACCACTTTATTAACAGCCAATTACGGTGGTCACATGATTTGGCAGTTCTTCCTGACCTGCCTGTCTGGCGGAAAGACCTAGTTAGACCCCTTTCACACTGAGGCGTTTTTCAGGCACTTTTGGGCTAAAAATAGCGCCTCTAAAGCGCCTGAAAAATACCTCCCCTGCAGTCCCAGTGTGAAAACCAGAGTGCTTTCACATTGGGGCGCTGCGCTGGCAGGACGTTAGGAGAACTTTCACACTGAGCCACCCTGGGCGTCGGCGGTAAAGTGCCGTTATTTTTATCAGTGCTTTACCGACGTTTTAGTGGCGCTTTTCGGTTGCTACCGGGGCGCTTTTAACCACCGCTAGGGGCCGAAAATGGGTTTAAAGCGCCTTGAATTCAATGGGCAATGGTAAACCGCTCCTAAAGCGCCTCAAAGAAGCTGCTTGCAGGACTTTTTTTGAGCGTCCTGCCAGCGCACCACTCCATTGTGAAAGCACTCGGCTTTCACACTGGAGTGAGAGGGGCTTTACAGGTGCTTTGCAGGCGCTATTTTTGGTGCTATAGCGTCTGTAAAGCGCCTCAGTGTGAAAAAGGTCTAAGAAAAATCTTGAAGCAGCATCTCTGGGGCGATGGAGGAGCGGTGTATACACCGCTCCTTCACCACTCCTGCCCATTGAAATGAATGGGCGCTATACGGGCACATTTAACCCTTTATTTGGCCGCTAGCGGGGGGTTAAAAGCAAGAAGCATCTATGGGGCGGTTTTTCATTCATTGGAATGAATGGGCAGCACTTCCGAAGCGCCAGTAAAGCATTTCGGAAGCGCCACAATACTGGTAGTTTTAACACTTTCTTCGGACCGCTAGCGGGGGTTAAAAGCATCCTGCTAGCAGCCCAAAAGCACCGCTAAAATGACGGTAAAGTGCTGCTAGAACTAACGGCATTTTACCGCTAACAGACCCGCCGTCCCAGTGTGAAAGCAGCCTAAAGAAAACTTTTTTTCTACATTGACCCATGTGAAGTTTAAAAAAACTGTTACTGCAGATAAAAAGGATACATTTTATTCTATAATTTGCCCTGTTTGTAAAAGACACAAAAACTATGATTCTGGTACAAAACATTGAAGTTATTTACAAATGAACTGTTTTTTTTTTGTTTTGTTTTTTAATTGTGCAAAACGAATTAAAACAAATAAAAATTAATAGTTGGAAAACAGAAATAAAAAATGATCAAGAATTTAATAGTTAAATAGGAGTTAAATAGGGCTGGAGGGCCATAATTAGAAGATCCCTGCACTAGACCAGAGTGCATTGATGTGAATAGACACTATAGAGAATAATATGATTTCCATCGTCTTGTATGGCAGCGTGATGGCAGACACAGGAGAAATCGCACTAGTGTGAACGGAGCCCCCCCCCCTGCCGAATGGCCACTATAGCAATCTACTTGCTATGGGGTCACTCATGCGTGCTTGCTCCCAAGCACCCTCTGTGTGTCCATATTTATACAGAGCATGGCTCGGGCTCACCCCTCCCCCGCTCCCTCCTCACTGGCTTTGATTGACAGCATCAGGAGCCAATGGTTACCACTACTGTCTCTGAGCCCATGAAGAGGGAGAGAGTTGCTTCTCTCGTGCACATCGCTGGATCAAGATCAGGCTCAGGTAAGTAAGGGTGGCTGGGGGAAGGGGGGGTGTCACAATGAAGGATGCAGAGAATGCATTAAAGTGGTTGTAAAGGCAGAAGTTTTTTTTATCTTAATGCACTCTATACATTAACATAAAAAGCCTTCTGTGTGCAGCAGCCCCTCTCAGCCCCTCTACTACTTACCTGAGGTCCATCGAGATCCAGCAATGTTGCAGGAGTGTCTCGGCTGCCTGGGACTCCCCTCCTCTTTGGCACCATTGGATTCCGTTGCTGTCAATCAAAGTCAGTCAGCCAAGGAGTAGAGAAAGGGGACAGGGTGGGGCAGCGGCTCCGTGTCTGAATGGACACAGGGAGCCGTGGCTCGGCTGCCCCCATAGCCAGCTGCTCGCTGTGGGGGCACTCAACAGGAGGGAGGGGCCAGAAACACAGAGGAGGGACCAGAGAAGAGGAGGATCTGGGCTGCTCTGTGCAAAACCACTGCACAGAGCAGGTAAGTATAACATGTTTGTTATTTTAAACAAAAAAAAAGAGACTTTAGTATCACTTTAAAGAAAAAGAAAAATTCTGCCTTTACAACCACTTTAATCAAGACTGAGACAGTTTATACGTGACTTGTGTAGTACTAATTCAGTATACCTTAGTACCCAGGAGCATACCATGGTCGGGTGGCAATATTTAATTAGTGGTTTTATGTGACTACCCACACATTTCTTTATCGAATATAGTAATTAAAACTGTCTTAACCTGCTCACCGAAATCCCTATGGCTGCGAGTGTTCATGTTGTCAGAATGGCACTGAATCCCAGCCTATAAAAAATCAGGACAATTACTCTCTGGATTTAACACGGCCCTTTGGTGTTCATCCTCCTTCATGCATAGCTTCCCCCCAAGAAAGCCAGAATATGATCAGCACACTGTTGTGCCCTACTACAGTGCCAAAAGCAGGGCCCTCTCCCTCAGCTGATGCCCATCACCTGAGTGAGCACAATCTCTTGCAGAGGACATTATTACTCTTGTGATAGCTTCCAGGTAATAGAGGGAGCTCTGGAATTTAAAGGGGTTGTAAACGATAATTTAAATTAATAAATAAATAAATAAATAATAAGCTACTTCCTATGGTGGCTTGGTCCAGAGCTGGGCTATGTTTTTCCATACACACACACACACACTTCCTTCTTACAGGATCTGATTGACAACAGCAGAAGCCAATAGCCCCCTCTGCTGCCTTTGTGTCCTGCAATGAGAGTAAATAGAGAGTTGGGCACCGCTGTAGATGAGCACAACACTGGATCAAGATAGGACTCGGGTAAATATAAGAGGATGAGAGGTGGTACAACTGCTGGGACATTTTTACCTTAACGCAGGGAATGCATTAGGGTAAAAAATGTCCTGCCTTTACAACCACTGGACTAGGAGTTTTATCTTTACCACCCAGAGTAATAAAGAGTACCACTACTGGTTTATATCCAATTCATATGTACAGTAAACAAAGGTTTACATAACACAGATTAAAAGTCAACTCCAGAAAAAGTAAGTGCCGTTCTAATAGGAGTGACGCAAGTCGCTCCGACTTAGAAAAAGGTTCCTGTACTACTTTGGGGGCGACTTGGGGAGACTTGCATAGACTTCTATACAGAAGTCGTTTTGCAAGTCGCCGTGGAAGTCGTGTGCAGGTCGCCTCGGTGAGGCGACCTGCAAGTCGTGCCGCCCCTGTGTGAACCGGGGCTAAAAGTTAATCGAAGGTTAACTGCTTTTCTCTGTCTAGGGAACAGCAAAAGCACTTTTACTCAACTGATTCTCCGCTTCTCCAGCAGACAGCCCTCCCCTGTGCTCCAGCAGTGGACTATCCCTCGGTGTCCTCACGCCCAATGCAGAGCTCTGAGCCCTCAATCAGTCGTGATGACATCAGAGGCCCTTAGACAACAAAAGCATAGCATATAGGAACCAGGCTGCAGCAATAGGCTGCAGGAACCAGTCTAGGAGCTCAGGGGATCCGCCAGTAAAATTGCTGTACCTGGAGCCGTAAACATAAATGAGCAGTTAATACTCATTACAGGACTCAGTCCAGCCACAAACATTTTTTTTTTTAAGTCAGCAGCTACAAACACCTGTCCAGGGAGTTCGCAATGTCGCCCCTCTCCCTCTGAGGCCGATTCCTCCATCGGATGGGGTGCAGGCGCCGCCATTCTAACTTAGGGAAACCGGCAGTGGAGCCTTGCAGCTTCACAGACGGTTTCCTACTCCGCATGCGCGAGTCGCGCAGTGCTTTGTGAATGGCCAGCTTGTCTTCTGGGACACACACAGGTCCCAAAAGACAGCGGGGGGGGGGGGGGGCTCACCACACAAGAGAACATGACGTCCTGCGCCGCGGCCCAGCTGGAATGGAAGTACACTTAGTAATTCAGAATAAGGTACTTTAGAAAAAAAAAATTTAAATATCCAAAAACGAGGGGTTGTCTTTAGTTTAAGATCACCTGTCAAAAGTGGGTGGAACTCCGCTTTAAATTAAATGTATTTTCCTGATGTAAAGAGACTATTTTGAGTGTTTATTGTTGTGTATAGAGAACTGTACATTAGCCACTAGAGGGAGCTGTCAGTGGCTCAATGAAATTATTCAATATTGCATTTTACAGCTGCTGGGTTCAGTAAGAGATCAACCACACAGAGCATTGTTTTCAGTGAGTTGACCGACTCAGACACAATTTTTATACAAAAGCATTTTTTACAGGGATTCCCAGAGACATGAAGATTATTTCAAAGAATTCCTCTATAATAATAGGTTTTGAGAAAGGCTGCTTTAGCTTGTAACTTTTACTAAAATTGTAATTAAAGGCATTTTTTTTTCATTTAGGAGTAAGGGAGGGTAGTAACCCCTGTCAGTTTTTTTGCCACCTGTGCCCCAATGGAGAGCCTTCCCTTTAACTTCCTGTCCCATAGCCACAACAGGAAGTGAGGGGAACTCCCTCCAAAGTGAAGGGAGTCCCAGTGGGTCATAGTGTCCCCATTGGAAGATTTCCCCTCTTTAAAGGTTCTGACACAAAATTGGGATTTTTTTTTACTTTCACTTTCTATGATAAAGGTAAACAGGACAAATAGAGAGGTTTAATATCCCTAACATTGGCACAGACAGCAATAAAAACTGACAAGTGTTCTAATCCCTCTGCACTCTATCAAAAACTAAAATAAAAAAATAAAAAGTTTGCCTTTAGTTATACTTTACTGCTTCCTGCCTGGCCTATAGTAAAATGATGGCCAGGTGGGAGCTTCTCTGTTCTCGGTGGACATCATATGACACCCCCCCAAGATTGTGCCTCGAGCGCGCCCCAATCTGTCACCCACTGTGCCCACTAGGCACCACGGATGACAACTCACAGCTACCGGTACCATGTGATCACTGTGACCAATCACAGCAGATCACATGACAATTGTACACAATGGATGGCCACAGTGATGATCACTGTGACCAATCACAGAGATCATCACAGTGTCAATGTATGTCATGAATGGAAGCCATCCATTGTGTACAATAGTCATGTGATCTGCTGTGATTGGTCACAGTGATCATCACTGTGGCCATCCATTGTGTACAATTGTCATGTGATCTGCTGTGATTGGTCTGTGACACTGTGACCAATCACAGAGATCATCACAATAGTACACAATGTATGTCATGAATGGAAGCCATCCATTGTGTACAATAGTCATGTGATCTGCTGTGATTGGTCACAGTGATCATCACTGTGGCCATCCATTGTGAACAATTGTCATGTGATCTGCTGTGATTGGTCTGTGACACTGTGACCAATCACAGAGATCATCACAATAGTACACAATGTATGTCATGAATGGAAGCCATCCATTGTGTACAATAGTCATGTGATCTGCTGTGATTGGTCACAGTGATCATATGGTATAGACAGTGTGAATCACAGCCCATCTGTACCATGTGATTAGCTGTTTCCAATTACAGCTAATAAAACAGAATGAATGGATTTCATTCACAAAAAAATGGTTGTTTATAACAGTGATATTCCTTGATATAAGCAATCATAGTGTTTAAAAAAAAAAAACCTGATCACCTCCCCAGAGTAGTACAGTGTCACTATGGTAACACTGTATTGCTCTGGTCACAGTACTGTATGTAAAAAAAAAAGAAAAAAAATGTAATGAAAAAGAAAAAAAATATAATTTTTTTTATTATTATTATTTTTTTACATACTGTCACCAGTCAGTGTCCCTAATCACCGCCACACCAGCTATATGACACTGTACTGGTAACAGCATGTAAAAAAAAAACACTTTTTAAAAAAATTATTTTTTAAAAAAAAATTGTGACAAGAACTTGCATCTTCAAAAAACTCGCCATGCCTCTTACTAAATACCCTGGACTGTCTATTTCATAAAAAAGGGTAATTTGGGGATATTTGTACTGTTCTAGCGTTTTCAGGCCTTTAGAAATGAGAAAGGCCATCAGTACATCAGGATTGATACATTTTCATATACCATAGTTTGTGGACTCTGTAACTCTCCTACGGACTAAATAATATACACGGATTTGGGTTATTTTCACCAAAGAAATGTAGCAGAATACATTTTGGCCTAAATTTATGAAGGAAGATTTTTTATTTCCAAAATTGTATAACAGAAACAAAGAAAACTTTTTTTTTTTTTTTTAACATTTTCGATCTTTTTTGATTTATTTAGCAAATTAATAAAAAAAAACAATGATTAAATACCACCAAAAGAAAGCTCTATTTAAAAAAAAATGAAATGACAAAAATCTCATATGGGTACAGTGTTGCATGACTGCGCATATGTCATTCAAAGTGCGACAGCGGTGAAAGCTGAAAATTAGCCTGGGCAGGAAAGGGGGGTAAAAGTGGCCAGTATTGAAGTGGTTAAACCAGCAATTCAGCAAAAATGCTGACTGTACTGTCTGACATACAGTAAGCTACCAAAGGCAGCATCCACAACTATGGTCATTAATATGTAGCAAAACAGTTAAAGAGTAAAAAAAAAAAAAAAAACAACTGCTTGAAAATTTCTTCTGGGAAGCATTTTTTTGTAAACTACTTTCAGATAAAGTTAAAAGAAAACTTCTTAGTGAAGTACATACATGATCATTTCCCTCTGAGGACTTCCATATCTCAATGTGATCGGATCCAGTCATGCTTCTTCTCAGCCTGTATAAATGTGTTCCCATTCATGGTCCTTTATCTGTGACAGGAGAGGAAGCACTAATCAAGGAGAATGGATGTTTGTTCAGCACAGTGTGTGACCCTCAGCATGTCTTGCCTTTTTTCACATAAATGATTTGATTGTAGCCGTATTAGTGCAATAGTGACAGAGAAAATTGAGTACTGTCCGTGATACTTTTTTTATTTGCACTAACATACAATTTTTCAGGACAAGCTTTCGGGGTATGTCCCCTTCTTCAAGGTCCAAGCAGTACTGATTCACAAATTTTTAAGCAGAATGTTAAAGAAGAAGAAAAAAAAAAAAAAAAAAAGAGAAAACCAAACACATACAAATCAATGGTAATAAAGATAGCAGCCCTGCATTCCCCCCCTAGATCCCCCTCTGTCTTATCTTCACATAAATGGAAAGTTTTGTTTAGGGGGTCTCCATACACATTGCAATCAACTTTAACTATGTAATATGCGCACCTACCTAATCTAGCTAATCGATTGAAATCCAATTTATACCCTTGTACTACATAGTTGTTGCAAGATCTAAAGGAGATTGCACAGTCACATTATAACAAGTGTGGTGATCATTAGACCTCATACACACATGCACAGCTCAGATTACATCACTGACGCGGTCCCTGAGTGCTGGGACCGCTGAATCCTGTGCATGCACAGCTCAGGTAAGATCACTGACACAGTCCCTGAGTGCTGGGACGACTGACTCCTGCGCATGCACAGCTCAGGTTACATCACTGACACGTTCCCTGAGTGCTGGGACCACTGACTCCTGCGCATGCACAGCTCAGGTTACATCACTGACACGTTCCCTGAGTGCTGGGACCACTGAATCCTGCGCATGCACAGCTCAGGTTACATCACTGACACGTTCCCTGAGTGCTGGGACCACTGAATCCTGCGCATGCACAGCTCAGGTTACATCACTGACACGTTCCCTGAGTGCTGGAACCACTGAATCCTGCGCATGCACAGGAGTTATGCCATCTGGCACCAGCCAGTGGAGATGCCTGAAGCCCGGCACCCAGGGAGAAGATGCTGGCGTTAGCAAGGGACTTGGACCATTAGGGAGAAGGTCATTTTAGTGCCTTTAGTTCCGCTTTAGGGCAAGAGCACATAGAAAACAAATTTTTCTTTGTGCCCTGTTACCAGCATAACACCGTGTTGAGATGCAATGCATAAAATGCAGGGCAAAGACTTGGATGAAATATTGTTTAGTGACACTTTAACCACTTGCGGACCGCCCACTGTACATATACCGTGGCAGGGTGGCAGCTGTACGCCCTATCACATACCTAGTACGTGATCCAGCACTTCTGGGCACGGGGCACGGGGCACATTGCCAGCGCCACTACTGTGATTTGATACAGCACAAGCCGCTGATCATTGGACAGAGACACAGAATGGAGCTCTGCCTATATAAACAAGGCAATGTTTCATTCTGACAGGGAAAGTGATGGATTTTGTGTTCCTTCAAAGCAGGGAATAAAATCCATAATTTCCCTTAGCAAAAGCAGCACACACAGTAAACCCAAACACTGGTTAGGCACACATTTAACCCTTTGATCACCCTAGATGTTTAACACCTTCCCAGCCAGTGTCATAGTACAGTGACAGTGCATATTATTAGCACGGATCACTGTATTAGTGTCACTGGTTCCCACAAAGTGTTAGTGTCAGACTATCCGCCGCAATATCACAGTCCCGCTATAAGTCACCTTTTTCGCCGCCGTTACTAGTATATATATATATATATAAAAAAAGTCAAAATTCCAGTATATATACCATAGTTTATAGACGCTATAACTTTTGCGCAAACCAAAAAAATATATACGCTTGTTGAGATTTTTATTACAAAAAACATGTAGAAGAATATATTTTGGCCTAAATTTATGAAGAAATGTGATTTTTAACTTTTTTATTGGATGTGTTTTATAGCAGAAAGTAAAAAATATTGTTTTGTGTTCTTCTTTCAAAATTGTCGGACTTTTTTAGTCTATAACGCAAAAAATAAAAACCTGCAGAGGACATAAATTAAATTTTTGTACAGCGTCGCACAACCACACAATTGTCAGGTAAAATAACGCAGTGCCGTATCGCAAAAAATGTCCTGGTCATCAAGGGGGGGGGGGGGGGGAGAGGAGGGGATTAAATCTTCCGAAGGGCAAGTGGTTAATAAAGAAAAAAAAAACAGTGCCATACACACTTTCGTAGATGACGATTTTTTTCCTGATCAGATTAATTGATTGATAATTGATAAACCATTCAATCAATATGCCTCACACGGGAAAGTAGATTTCAATTGATGGGTAAGATATAATCGTAAATTATCAATCATATCTGTTTCCACCATGCAATCTCATAACCACCATGTATTCCTTCTCATATACAGAGATTGTAGTGAACATGAGATGAATATCACACAAATCACATAATGTGTGCAATCTGTACATACCATCTGGGGAATTATTATCTAGACCTCAATCTTTAGGCACTTCCTATATATGCCGGGTGCTTGTAGAAGCTTAGCAGAGAGTGTTCTATGTTGGATGTATGTTTGACACATGAGTGGGTTGGAGAAGACATGGTTGCCAACACTATAAAGTAATAACCAGAGACATCGGTGTTAATAAGCCTGCTATGCACAGTATTATCTCAGAGGTCATACAGCATTGTATGATAAAACTGTAACGATAAATACGTCTTACAACCAGTTCGGCTCCAGAGCAATTTTTTTTTTTTTCACAAACATGTAAAAATCTTTATCTTTTTGGCAGATAAGATCTTTATCTTTTATTGGTTGCAAACTCCATGCAGATAGTGTTCTGGGCTGGATCCGAACGAAGCAACCCAGTGGTCCAAGGCAGATATGCCAACAACTAGGCCACTCTGCTGCCCAAGACTTGAAACATGGCTTAAAGCAGAGTTTCAGTCCCCAAATATATATATATATATATATATATATATATATATATATATATATATATATTTTTTTTTTAATGCTTCCAGTCATTGCTCCTACCTCTACTTTAAAGTGTTTGTTAACCCAAAAAAACAAATCCTGTTCCGTTAACCTCCCTGGCGTTATGTTTATGTCGGATTTTAGGTGCTGAAAGCAGTACAATTATTTTGCATGGAAATTTGGCGTTTTTTATTGTAGGCCTGTAATGCCGTGTACAAACAGTCGGACTTTTCGGCTACAAAAGTCCTACAGCCTGTCCGACAGACTTTCGACGGACTTTCTAACGAACGGACTTAACTACATACGATCACACAAAAGTCCGACGGATTCGTACGTGATGACGTACACCGGACTAAAATAAGGAAGTTGATAGCCAGTAGCCAATAGCTGCCCTAGCGTGGGTTTTTGTCCGTCGGACTAGCATACAGACGAGCGGATTTCTGGGTCCGGCGGAGTTACGGCGTAAAGATTTGAAGCATGTTCCAAATCTAAAGTCCGTCAGATTTGCGACTGGAAAAGCCCGCTAAAGGTCCGGTGGAGCCCACACACGATCGGATTGTCCGCCGCATTTGGTCCGTCGGCGTCCGTCGAACCAGTCCGGTCGAAAAGTCCGACCGACCGTGTGTACGCGGCATAATTCTTAGCAATAACACACTTAAATCTGTCCAAACAAGAGTCTAGTAGACATCTCGGGTGTGATAAAGTTTGAAACACAAAATCATAGATTATAATATAATAAATAACTATAAATAATTATACCAAATAATAATATAATAATAATAAAAAATATTCAATAATGTAATCAAATCAAAACCAATGAAATTTGCTCAGTTGTAGAATTGTCGCTGTCATTACTTTTCAGTATTTTATGACGGATCTCCCCACAAATCACTATCGCTCAATTCTGCAAGTGATTCTAATTTATTATCGCTGTTTTCTAGCTGCTTTAAAATCACTTTTGATGTAATGGGACGGTTTTGGTTGCTATGGATAATCTCCAGTTTCCATGAAGAAAGAACAGTTTTTATAATATAAAAGTGCATGCAGGACACTGGAGAAACCACTAGGGACAAAAGGGAGATGAAATAATTACATACAGTAATGTAATCTGTAAGATTACATTATACTGTATGTATTGTGTGTGTTTCACTTTTTGAATTTGGCGCCGTTCTCCATCCCCGTGTGTCGCAACGCTCGCAGGGAACGGAGCCCGGCTCCATGATGAATCAAGCGGAGGACGAGCCGCTCACACTGCGGGGAGACATTGCAGGATCCAGGGGACAAGGTAGGTAACCTCTTCCTGGATGCTGCGATGCGATCCCAAGTCTGGCTCGGGGTTACCGCTCTTGGTACTGAAATTCCACCCCAAGCCAGACTCGGGAATACCGCCAGGGAGGTTAAAGCATGTTATACAGCACAGTGCTTGTGTTGTGTCATTGAGCCCCCTGTATACCATAAAAAACCTGGCTGATCCTGCCTGGCTATGCCCTCCCCTCTGCAAACTGACCACGATAATCATGGCTGCTGAGCCCTGACACTGTGGTCAATTTGCGTGATTCCGTCATACACAGCCTACTATCTGCAGCTCTCCTGTGTCTGTGTCTCCTCTGTCCTCCTCCCCCCTCCCTGCTCGTACCAGCCACGGCTGCCCCCCCCCCCCACACACACACACACACTCCTTCTGCTCTCATATCTGCTATTAAATTGTCTTATCCCCTCTGTACCATAATAACATGTGTCCCTGTGTCTGTGTCCTCTCTCCCCCTCCTCCCCAGCTGACGTCAGCAGGAGGGCTCGGCCCCGCCCACTGCAGCTGTGAGCAGGAGAGAGAAGAGAGGAATCGGCCAAGCGCCCGGAGCGGAGCTTCTATCGGTACAGATCGGCAGATTTTTTACATAGCACAGGGACACGTTATTATGGGATAAAACAATTTAGTAGAAGTGGGTTAATTTTAATAACCACTTTAACTTTTCGATACAGTCAATAATGTTTTGTTTGTTTTTAATCTAACCTGATCTCGGAAAAACACAGGGTCCAATGTGGTTGTGGGCATCTGAAGCCCGCTAGTCTTTATTTCCGAGATTTTGGTGCAGCTGGCTACCCAGCATGCACTTTCTGATCTCATGCCTGTGCAGTGATGTCACTGTGTGGCGCTGATTATAGTATTAGACGATTTCCATGGATTCCTGGGATAGATGATGCCGATATCCCAGGAGTCCATGGGAATCGCCTTGTGACATAATCGTCTAGGTGGCCGGAGCTGGAAGTGCTGCAAGAAATAAATGAAAAAAAAAAAAGGTATTTAGAAAAAATATATGTAAAAAATGTGGCAATTTACAATAGCATTGCGGATGGGCATGGGAATACTTGCAGGTTAAAAAAATGGGTGGAACTCCGCTTTAAAACATAAAAAAATTAAAAAATATAATACATTGCAGCTAATCATTAGACGTGAAGGCTGCATTACTTTTCCTTTCTTTGGCTTTTCCCCTCTGTTTTCACCTGGTGATCTGTCCAGTATCACACCTCCCGTATTAGGGGCCACACTCTGGATGAAGGAGCACAAGGGGCACATATGGACAGCAGCATAGTCGGCTGGGGTCAAGGTAGTGCTAGATGTACTATCAGATTTAAATACACTAACAAATTGAAGCTGAACTCCAGCTAATACTTTATAATCGGTTACAGCAAATATTTTTCTTTTGGGACAAAAGTTCTACATAAGTAAAAGCTGATGATTGTAAACAACCCTTCCAGTATTAAATGGTATGTCCCATCCATGTATACTGTGATGGTGAGCCTCCATGACTGAAAGAACCAAAAGCCAACTTGATTAAGTTTTAGCTTTAGAGATTGTTCACACCAGGAAGCCCCACTAAACGCCTGTCCACTTGTGGGTGGGTGCAGTGTCGTGTGGCAGCAGAAAACAGGAATTTATTGTAATTAAAGTTCAGCAAAACACAACAATCCCAATAGGAAGGCACCCAACCAGGAGCACTCACAGATATAACAGCAAGGAGTCAGTAGGAGAAGGTCACAGGTGTGCCAACAGCATCTGTCTCCAGGAGTGGAATGTGGCCTGGCCGGTCTGTACCCAAGTGGGGAGGTTTCTAGGAAGAATGGCGTGTCCCTGTACTTTTCCTTCCCCTCAGGAACCTCTCCTGAAGAGAAGGGAACAGATGGGTGACCTCTCCCTACTCTAGCCTAAAATGAAATGTGCACCGAGGGTCTTAAATAGTCTCTGCCTGACCAAAGATGGCCGCCATAATCACATGGGACACCAGTATCCAATCAGAAAGCTGCCCTGTGACCCAGGAAGCCATAGAGGAAATAGGTTCCTCTTGAATTCCTCCCCCTCTGTGATGCCGCTGTGGTTTAGCACCAGCTGCTGTGGAGAAAATAGACTGAACCTGTCTACACATTGGTGTGCGCAGGAGGGGAACAGAGCGGATGCATCAATCCCAGCACAGCACACTCTTTTTATTTTCTTTTTTCAAACGTTATTGAAAATTCACAAGCGACACTTTATTCCGTTCTATTCACTGTAGCAGCGTTGCGACTGTGTTGCTACTGGGAAAAAAGTACTACATACAGTACTTATTTCAGAGCACACCACCTCAATGCAGCTTAATAGAAAACAAGGCAAATGTCCTTGTCTTTAGATTGGGACTGAGCTCAGCAAGGCTTGTGATTGGGTCCCTAAAACTGAACTCCAGGATAAGCAAATACTGTCTAAATACAAGAGGTATGTGTATTCTCCATAGGTGTGCGCAGCCCATTGCATTAAGGTGTGCACCCCAAATGTACTAAAACATGGACTGTGTTAGTAGAGCAGTGGACTTGTCAGTAGGGCAGAGGTTGGTTTCAGTAGGGCAGTGGATAGTGTCAGTGGGTTCTATTTTAATTTTGTTATTATTTAAAAAAAAAAAAAAATTAGGAGCCCTGTTATGGGGCTTTGGGGAATCTGCACCACACGGGGTGATTAGGGTGTTCCCAGGCACAACCCGGCACACCCCCTGCGCACGCCTATGGTATTCTCCCTTGATTCTTGGAGTGCTTTGTGTATTTCTTCCAGATCTGTGCAGTAATCCAGTGTGAGACATTACCTCTGTGCAGGAATCTTCCTGTAATAAAGACCTCTCACTTCTGCTCTCTCTCCCTGTGCAGAGTGGCTGGTCTTGTCTCCACCCCCTTCTGTAGTTTTCTGCTGGCAGCCTGTAGTGGGTGGACCCTGCTGAGTCCCTCCCACAGCTCTGCCCTCTGCACAGACTATGTTGGTGATAATGTCCATACCTCCCAACATTTTGAGATGGGACTGAGGGACACTTACTAACAGATGTATGTAGGCATAGGACACGCCCCCACCACACCCCCTTAAAGGAGAATTAACCCCCAAAAAAAGGTTAAATAAATCCACAAGGACTTTTTCTTACCACTACTATTCTTTTATATTGGCTTTTAAAATGTACAAATGTACAAATGCAACAATTTAGAAGGTGGATGAAAGGTTTATCACTGGGAAACACTTTTTGAAAGATTAAAAGTGCATTTTATATACAACTATATCAGACCAAAATGAGGGACAAATGAGGAGGAATGGAGGACATTGCTCCAAATCAGGGACAGTCCCTCGAAATCAGGGACCGTTGGGAGCTATGGGGTTGATTTACTAAAGGCAAATAGACTGTGCACTTCTCAAAGTGCAGTTGCTCCAGAGCTTTGTAAATGAGGTAAAGCTTCACTTTTCAAAGAGTATCCAATCACGTGCACGGAAAAAAAAACAGCATTTTTGCTTGCACATGATTGGATGATGGAAGTCAGCAGAGCTTCTGCTCATTTACTAAGCTCTGGAGCAGCTGCACTTGCAGAGTACAACAGCACTTTGCAAAGTGCACAACTTTTGTGCCTTTAATAAATCAACCCCTATGTGTCACTGCTGCTTTTACAAGGTAACATCTGGGTTTGCAATGACATTTGGTGCTCACAGGTGGAGTGAGAAAGATATTAAAATACATTTTTTTGTGCCCAAAGTTCACCTTTAACCCTTTCACTGCCAGGTCAATGCGTCATACGGACCTGACGGGGGGGGGGGGGGGTTACACACAATCCTGGTGGCTGCTGCCACCGGGATTGTGTGTAAATCTGACAAGCCATCTTCTGGCTGTCAAATGCAAGCAGTCCTGTGCCTCTGCAGGTGCCAGATTACTTGCACGCCCCCCAGTAACTGCTGCAGTGTATTGAAGTTTGTTTTACATTTTACGGGCGAATGTAAATTTAAGGTTTGACATGTTGGGTATCTATTTACTTGGTGCAACCTCACCTTTTATATTTTACCAAAAAATTGGGTAATTTATTGCATTTGTGTGCCTCTAAAATAACTTAAGTGTAATTTCTTCTGAAAAATTTGTGTTTCCTAGACCTTTGCGGCAATATTGTGTGATATCAAAAATTTGGAACCACCACTATTTTATTCTCTAGGGCAGTGTTTCTCAACTCCAGTCCTCAAGGCGCCCCAACAGGTCATATTTTCAGGATTTCCATTATTTTCCACAGGTGATTTGATCAGTTGCACTGCCTTAGTAATTAGCACAGCTGTTTCATCAGAGGGAAATCCTGAAAACATGACCTGTTGGGGCGCCTTGAGGACTGGAGTTGAGAAACACTGCTCTAGGGTGTCTGCTTGCAGAAAATATATAAAGTGTTGGGGGGTTTGTGCAATCATCAGGCCTATAAAATGATTTTTTAAACGTGTGCAAAAAAAAAAAATGCAAAAGCGGCTCTGGCAGCGAAAGGGTTAATGTTGTTCCAATACTGTGTTTGTTGCAAGTTGAAATGATCTGTAATGTTTTTGTAATGTTTTGCCTGGTTGTGCATTTTTGGGCAGCCAACTATTTGCAGTGTCTTTGAGTTTATTGTCACCATGGGCTCTTCTAGGCAGGGGGCCATCACACGGGTATAGACCTTGCCTGGCATTTCGTCTTTAGAGTGGCTGCAGCAAACCTTAGCAATGTTC
Source organism: Lithobates clamitans (assembly GCA_037952925.1). Lineage (NCBI taxonomy): Eukaryota > Metazoa > Chordata > Amphibia > Anura > Ranidae > Lithobates > Lithobates clamitans. The sequence goes on along the minus strand of JBBGZY010000969.1, from coordinate 1,802,403 downwards.
ATTACTGGATTGTTTGTGCAGCATCATCCCGCCGTGTACCTCTTGTCTCTCTGCTGTGTCAGTGGCAGCAGCAGCAGCAGGGCTCCTGGTAACTGGAAAGGACTCAGCATCTCATTTCCAGGCACACGGAGACTTGTTGCCGGAGCCAGCGACCAACAGGAAGTCAGTTAAAGGGAGAAACGGGAGGGGGGGAGATGAGTGTAGTGCATGGCTGGCTCATAGCTCCCGCACTGATCGCTGATTGGTACCAGAGAGGAGGAGAAGAGGCAGGAGCTGAGCGCACTGAGCCAGACACTAGCTGGAGGTAAAGCATGTGTTTGTAGAGGAGAAGCAGCCGCACAGTGTGCAATGCCAAGCACAGCACATCTGTAGAGACACTGCCATCCTATCTGATCCTCAGCATCCCTTGTGATCCTCATCTGACCCTCCTAGACGTACAGCACTGACCAAAGCTACCAGCTAGAGATCCCAGTGTACCAGCTGCACCCAGAGCAGGCACCGGTGGATGTGGATTTGCTGGCAAAGTGAATGCCCAAGACACAGCGGATGCTAAAAGGAGCGCCAAGGATTGGCAGCAGGCCGTTGGACGGAGAGCGGGGGATCTGCAGCTCCCAGACTTCCTACCTGCTGAGCCCCTCCGTCATCCGCCAAGCTGCCTCGGATCTCGTACAGGGGTTCATCCAAGATGGGCAGGGAGCAGAGGCAAAGGGCAGCGGGGCTCCGAATGCAGCGATCCCAGAGCCGCAGCAGCCTGTCTGCCTCCTTCGAAGCACTGGCCGGATACTTCCCGTGTATGAATTCGCTGGAGGAGGATGAAGGTGAGCAGGTGATATCAGTTTCAGGGAGACGGGGCATTTTCTTTTCCTTTTTTTTTTTTTTTGCATTTCCCTTTCTGGTGTGTCCTCAAAATCGCTTTCCCAAAAAACTGTCTTTGTGAAGATTTGTTAAATATTTTATAGAAAACCTAGAAATAAATAAAAGGGTGGAAAGCAATATAGCATGCATAAAATAAATCGGGTAGTGTAGAACTTTAAAATAGGGACATTTCCAGGGACAAATCTTCCAAATCTGTCCCTGCAGTTGAGGATTAGCTGCCATCTATGATGTGATTGGCTGCTCATCGGCAACTGATTAAAAACTGCGTAAACTAATTTGTCACCTGCCTCTTATTTCCATGGACAGACACAGGTTTTAGTAATTTGTCCTTTGACATTTTTGCCCCCTGATGTCCCTGATTTTCAGTACTAGCTATCGCTATAATAATGTCCCTGTTTATTTTCCTTTATAAATGTCACATGAAATGTTCACCATTCATATCTCTCAGCTGGTTAATTTATCAATATCTAATGTTTGAATTTGCAACAAAAATTCTTTGTAATTTAGTTTAAATCATTTAATGCTATGCATTTCCCTGCTGCATTTCAATATGACAACTAAAAAAAGGGATAAGTGCCCTGCTTCTCCTGTAATATGTCCCTGGAAATGACTGTGTAACAATGCATAGGCACTAAATGCGGCATATAGGAGCCTCAAATTATAATTGTACTGTAATTGTGTTGTCCCCCTTATACATTGTAAAGCGCAGCGTAAACTGTTGGCGCTATATAAATCTCGTATAATAATAATTAAAAACAAAAATAAACTGCGCTTGTGACAACAAACAATCATCTGTACAGCTGCACCGCTTTAGTCAGATATTATCACAAACAAGAATATGAATAAAATGTGTTGCGCAAGACATTCCGTTCATATTCTAATTATAATTACCCTGCTGAGCCTCTCTATTAGCCGTAATTGTATAACACCGGTAATGGCGAGCAGTCAGGAGCATTGTTCTGCTACTAGTTGTAAGAGCTTCATACATCAATGTAGAATCATCTACAAAATAAAGTACAATAAAATAAAAATAGTTTTCTTTATGCTTTTCTACACAGTGGGGGATATTTACTGAAACTATATGGTGCAAAATCTGGTGCAGCTCTGCATAGAAACCAATCAAGTTCTAAGTTTTATTGTCAAAGCCTAATTAAAGAAGCTGACGTTAAAAGCTGATTGGCTACCAAGCACAGCTTCACCAGATTCTGAGTGCTACAGCTTTAGTAAATCTCCTCCAGTGGGTAGCAAAGTTGTAGATTTGGGTGACTTAGATGATGTAAAATTATCTACAAAAAATAAAATAAAAATAATTTTCTGTATGCACCTACATAGTGGGTAACAGATTTGTGGATTTGGGCGACTTGGATGAGACCTTCATTGTTCCTAAATCTCGTATAAAATATTACAATTTTGTTACTTCTGCTAATCAGCGTGAATTTGGAGGTATGGAGCTGCATATACATTCTTCATCAGCACCAAATGTCATTACATCATCAGCTGTCATATGGCAACTAAAAACTAAGTTTACTTATTGCATCCCAAAAAATGGAAGTCTTCACAGACGGGCTGCAGCACAGAGCAGGACAATATCAATGTGATAAATGTAGTAATCACATATCTGGGATCTACATTTTGGTAGCCAATTCATGCAAAATGCTCAAGAATAATTTCACAAAGGAGGTTCTTTCATTAAACCATCATCTTTTCCCTGTATGTACTAAGTCTGCCTGTTTTCTTTTCCTTGTATGGTTAAATTCACAGAACTGACACAAGAATAATTAGCGGCAGCTGTAAATTCATTGATATTATAATTATATTTATTATAATATACTTGTTTTGGTCGATTCACACAATGTAGACTCCAGATCATTTTGCTGATTCATTTGTGATGATGATAATCCCCTTCATTGGATATATAGCATAGTACATTTTTAGAAACACTGTTGCTATACTGAAAACTAAGTAGTGATATCATATCCTGTTTTACCAAAGATAGGGACTAAAGGATATATACTTTTGTATAAATAGGGTCTTTTGTGGTGTATTATGTTGTAGATTACATGACTTATAAGAGAGAACATCATCACCGACCTAATGTATCCATACACTGGAGCTGATAATTCCATCCGATCAAAGATATGGTCAGACCAGGACAAAATATACATCTGACTTATGTATGCACTTTAATATCACATAGAGTACAAAGATACATAATATGACTAATGTGGTCATTTTACAATCTCCTAATTGAGGGGCAATTTCCACCCTATCATATGTTCCCTTTAAATATTGAGATTTCAGGGGGTCATTCATTTTATATATATATATATATATATATATATATATATATATATATATATATATATATATATATATATATATATATATATATATATATATATATAAAATAAAAATAAATTTCTAATATACATTTATGCTGTGTGAGATACATATTATGACTAATGTGGTAATTTTACAATCTCCTAATTGAGGGCAATTTCTACCCTATCATATGTTCCTTTCAAATATTGAGGTTTCAGGGGGTCATTAATTTTATATTTTATATATATATATATATATATATATATATATATATATATATATACACATACATATATATATACATATATATTAATATTATGCAGCTGGTTGGATATTTAAAATGAGCGTAGACTAGGGTAGTGAAGAAGTCCTCTTTAGTAAATAAGCCTCATCATTGGACTCCAAAGATAGAAAATAGAAAAAAATAAATAAAAGGTTAGTACATCCCTACAGTATCTGCCTCAACTGAAATATTTGGTGTAGAGGGACGTTCATGGTGAACACAGAACATATGCTATGTCATCTCTGTTGGCTTTAGTTTCAGTTATAGAGTTATTCTCATTATTATTATTAGTTTACATTTATGCTGTGTGAATACTTTTTGCTGTGTTTATAGTAGGGAATCGCAGTATACTTGTGACAGTCCTAATTACAAGCCCTGGGTAAAGTATTTTGGTGCACATTCACTGCTAATTTTTGCCATATTCGGAGACAGACAACAATAATAAAACAAAATAATTTCTTTAGATTTCAATCATTTCTAAAGATTTCTTTTCACTTTATGCTGAAAATGTTTTTACAATCATTTTTACTACCCTGGTATAATCCCTAATTTTTCAAGAGAAACTAGAGAAAATCATCATAAGATAAAGCAATTTTCTATCATTTTAATTACCAATTGTTAGAACCTGGCTATTTTCTCTCTTTTTTATTTTTTTGTGCATTGCACTTACACATTATCACTTTTTGTTTAAATATATGATAGAATAAGTGCAATTTTCTGAAAAAGTATAAGAAAAATTGGTCTGTTTCATAAAAAAAGCCCTAAACTGCTAAGTCATGTTGCAAAATAAAAAAATGGAAAAGGTGCAATTCTGCCCAAAGCATATGTTGGAGTGTTCTGGTTTGTGTCCAGCACTGCATTATAGAGAACATTTCCACAACATTTGTGAGAAAATTGTGTATTTTGCTGATTATAAGCATTTTAATTTTAATTCTAGACATTACAAATGAAACGTGCCCTGTATTCATGTTTGGGATTGGTGTGGGCTGGGAACCCCTTGTAGCTTTGTGATCTGTGTGTATGGCCCATGGCTGTGAGGTTTGTAAGAAATTCTGTTGGGTTTCATCACAACTTTCCAAACGAATGTAGTCCAACACTTTAAAATAGCAGCTGCGTGTCATTAAAACATCTTTGCTCTTTTATATAAATTTGTATTGCTGTGGTTTCATTGGTACATTTTTTTGTTTTTTAGCCCAACAAAATCATCTTGGTTGTTTAAGATTGATAGCTTCTACGTCTACTAATTTATCTCACCTAAAAACCCAATACTAGGTAAATATGCATGAAACTACAAATTAATCAGCACAATTGGAATATAAAACAAAATCCTTTATTATATTCTATTTAAACAGTGGAAGGTAATTGGTGATGTTATCACCTAGAGTACCTTGTTTTTAGTTGTTATTCCTTTTATATTTTTTTTATATGTGCTATGAGCCCAGGGTATGCCCAACTGGCTCTGTTTTGTTCTTAAACGTTCTGAAATTAATAAAAAAAAATAAATAAAATAAAAACAGTGGAAGGTACAAAAAACAACGATCTTTATCAAATCCATTGTGAACAGGCTAAAGGCTTCATTAAATCACACATCACCTGTCCTGTCCTTTGAACCAGAATATTAAACATATTCAAACATCGGAATTAATGCTCACGCCGATGGCCAAGAGGGGGAACCAATGTATTCCTTATTAACTCTTTATAAATTGCCCCAAACTTTCCTTCTTAAAACACGAAGAGCACATAAAAGAAAATCTCCAGAAAACACGTATTATTCCGATACATGCGTTATGCATTTTAATCACTCAAATCTTCTAGTACGTGCCTTTTAAATGGATTAGCTTTAGAATTTAAGTTAATATTACGTCTGTGCTGATTAACTTGTAGTTTCAACGTTGACAACATAGAAGAGCACACAGATCGTGCACTCCAGATCTATCTCAAATGAGAGCATATAGATGGTGGGCTGGTTTGGAAATTTAATAAGTAAATATATTACCCACAGGGTATTAGCATATGGAGACACTGAGAAATGAGGCAACCAAAATCATTTTTTTTGTATTTATTTGGCAGTAGTTATTTAATTAACGGTAGTGGTTTTAGATGAGGAGGACAGGGGGAAGGTTTTACTTTAAGGAATTGAAATGAGTACTGTTCACCAACCATCTTATGTAATTAGTATAAAATCAGTTATGTACATTGGCATCCTGCAGACAGTCAAGTTTCACCTATCCCTCAAAAGTTGTTTTTTAATAATGACTATGAATTACTGCTGTTATCCCCAGGCTCTGTGCTTCCTCAAATATACAATTCAATAAATTGAAAAATAAAAGCTTTTAAATGCATATAGGGGACAAAGCCTGTAAGCTCTGAGTTTTTATTCCATCCCGGCTTAGCTATAACGTATAGCTCCAAACTTCTTTGTTCTCTGGCCTAAGGCTCCGTTCACACAACTGCGATCTACTCTGCAACCTTCCTGGCGACTTGCCGGTAACTTGAGTATTACTTTGATGTGACTTTAGAAGCGACTTTTGGGAATTCTTGGTTAATCTTCCTGTAATGTCAGATCCAAATCACATCAATATAGATGAGGATCCAACTTGGAGGCGACTTCCATTAAAGTCCATGGGATCAAGTCAGACAAGTTGCCTTGAAGTAGTACAGGAACCTTTTCTAAAGTTGGAGCAACTTCAGTAGCACTAAATTAAAGAGGAAGTAAACCCTGGTGGGTTTTACTTCCTCTTCATTTCTCTGCAAATGTAAAGCATAATGGGCTACTATGCATCGCATAGTAGCCAATTATGTGTTACTTACCTGAAACCGAAGCCTGCAATGTCACTGCTGTCCCCACTAGCAGGGAGCGTCCATCTTCACCCCTCTTCCTTCCGGGGCCGCGAACTCTGGCTCTGTGACTGGCCGGAGTCGCATGACATTACTCCCACGCTCAAGTCACGGCATGACACCTATTATGTGCCCTTTCCAAAGTGCGCACGCCCCATAGTCATCGGCAATCAATTTTTTTGTGAATATCTCCTAAACCGTGGAGTTTTAGGAGATATTTCAAGCACCTACAGGTAAGCCTTACTATAGGCTTACCTGTCGGTAAAAGTGGTTGTACATGGTGTACAACCACTTTAAGACAACTCTCATTGACTAACATAGCATTTCACATGTCGTGTGACTTGGGTCTCACAAGTCGGATCCCAAGTTGCAGCAGTGTGAACCAAGCCTATCTCTCCCCGGTTTCTAATGCCGTGTACACACGAGCGGAATGTCCGACAGAAAAAGTCCGACGGGGGCTTTTCATCTTATATTCCGATCGTGTGTATGCCCCATCGGACTTTTTAGGTCGAAAATTCTGACGGACCTAGAAAGAGAACATGTTCTAAATTTTTCCGACGGAACCAATTCCTATCGGGAAAACCGTTCATCTGTATGCTGTTCCGACAGACCAAAAACGACGCATGCTCTGAAGCAAGTACGAGACGGAAGCTATTGGCTACTGGCTATTGAACTTCTGTTTTCTAGTCCCGTTGTACGTGTTGTACGTCACCGCGTTCTGGACGGTCGGAATTTGGTGTGACTGTGTGTATGCAAGACCGCTTAAGTGGAATTCTGTCAGAAAAACCTTCAGAGTTTATTCTGACTGCAAAACCGGTCGTGTGTACAGGGCATAAGTCTTGACCAACTGGCATTCCAATATCCTCAGATGTTCTGGAAATAGCAGAACACTTCTTCTAGGCACCCCTGTTCTATAGCCTCATAGCTGTATGTTTAGTGTGAGATCCAAGGCACTGATGCCCCTGACGTCTTCAGAGGTCTGAGTGGGATTTGGCGATGTCACTACTGTACTACTCATTGTTTTATTTGCTGGAGGCTTTGACATTAGGAAGAAAAACCCTGCCTCTGACAAATTGTCTGCCGCTACATAGAGATAGTGCAGAACAAGGAATGGTAAGTTAGTAATGGGGAAAATATTAGCTGCAGGAACACCACAGGCAGTAATGGTGACTAGTCCTATTTCCTCTGCCTGCTTTTTATAGGCACAGTTTCCTCAGTATTAAACCCTAAAGCAGGGATATGCAATTAGCGGACCTCCAGCTGTTGCAGAACTACAATTCCCAAGAGGCATTGCAAGACTCTGACAGCCACAAGCATGACACCCAGAGGCAGCGGCATGATGGGACTTGTAGTTTTGCAACAGCTGGAGGTCCGCTAATTGCATATGCCTGCCCTAAAGCAAACATTTATTATATTACAGCCTACCAATTCTCAGATGTGGTGGCTGCATTTTTATTTTCGCTTGGTGATGTGGCCAGTAAGTCTGTTGATTTTTAACAGAACAAGCTCCCCTGTAGATAGAGCAATTAAAGGGGAAGCATGGCCAAAGCTATTTTTTGGCTATACTCCTATGGGTCACAGGAGTGCACTTATTTCTGGCAGTCACCACTCTCTGCTCAGATCGGACCCGAGAACTGAGCGATCAGCTGTCTTTGATCGCACAGTTCTCAGTGGGGAACTGTATTGCACTCTAATACAGGAGGTGTGTAAGTGGCTAGATAACCAGGAGAAAAGAGAGGGAAAGAAGCGTAAAAAAAAGAAATAGTCATTTTTAAACTGATGCAGCCACCACTGTATCAGAGAGCCACATAGATAAAGCCACATAAAGTTTACATTGCTTGCTAGATTTGATTGAATTCAGCTTTGTGTTATTATCATTAAACTTTGTGCCTGACAGCTCTGTGCTTTCTGGATGTTTGGAATTGGCACAGACTGCATTGTGCTAATGGTACAGAACGCCCAAGTTACAGCAGATCTGGCTCTTCCCTGGACTGAATGGTTTATTAGAAGATATACAGTTTGGTAATAAATCCTGAGCTGCTTCTCGCTGTTTCCCTTGTCCTTGCTGTATTGTGCACCGTCACCATCATGCTGAATGAGGTCATTATCTACAATATCAAATATAGCTGTACACAAGACACAGGGTCTGATCAGTTCTGATAGCAATGTAGAAATGTAGAACAGATCCTACCTGTAGATGGTTAGATATTGTTTTCAGCAAATTCATTTAAATGTTGTATATTTTTTTCTTATTGTACATACACTCACCGGCCACTTTATTAGGTACACCTTGCTAGTACCGGGTTGGACCCCCTTTTGCCTTCACAACGGCCTTAATTCTTCATGGCATAGATTCAACAGGGTTTTGGAAACATTCCTCAGAGATTTTGGTCCATATTGACATATTGACCACATCACGCAGTTGCTGCAGATTTGTCAGCTGCACATCCATGATGCGAATCTCCCGTTCCATCACATTCCAAAGGTGCTCTATTGGATTGAGATATGGTGACTGTGGAGGACATTGGAGTTCAGTGACCTCATTGTCATGTTCAAAAAACCAGTGGTGAGATGATTTGATCTTTGTGACATGGTGCATTATCCTGCTGGAAGGAGCCATCAGAAGATGGGGACATCCAGGGATGGATATGGTCAGCAACAATACTCAGGTAGGCCGTGGGGTTTAAACGATGCTCAATTGGTACTAAGGGGCCCAAAGTGTGCTAAGAATATATCACCATTACACCACCACCAGCCTGAACCATTGATACAAGGCAGGATGGATCCATGCTTTCATGTTGTTTATGCCAAATTCTGACCCTACCATCTGAATATCGCAGCTGAAATCGAGACTCATCAGACCAGGCAACGTTTTCTAGTCTTCTATGGTGCAATTTTGGTGAACCTGAGTTGACAGGAGTGGCACCTGGTGTGGTCTTCTGCTGCTGTAGCCCATCTTCTTCAAGGTTCAATGTGTTGTGCGTTCAGAGATGGTATTCTACATACCTTGGTTGTAACGAGTGGTTATTTGAGTTACTGTTGCCTTTCTAACATCTCAAACCAGTCTGCTCATTCTCCTCTGACCTGTGACATCAACAAGGCATTTTCATCTACACAACTGCCGTTCACTGGATATTTTCTCTTTTTTTCGGACCATGCTCTGTAAACCCTAGAGACGGTTGTACATGAAAATCCCAGTAGATCAGCAGTTTTTGAAATACTCAGACCAGCCCGTCTGACACCAACAACCACGCTACGTTCAAAGTCACTTAAAGCGGGGTTCCCACTTAAAAAAAATAAAAGTCAGCAGCTACAAATACTGCAGCTGCTGACTTTTAATAATCGGACATTTACCTGTCCCAGGGTCCAGCTATGCGGGGGATTGAAGACCCGCCCGTCCCCTCCTCCGCTCGGCGGCGCCGGCATTTTAACTGTGGGCACCCGGTTGTGGCTTCACAGCTGGGCACCCACTGCACATGCATGAGCCACGCCGCGCGCCTTCACTGGCCGCGCAATCATCTGGGACCGGTCACGTGTCCCAGATGATTGGCATGAGGGAGGGGGGAGAGGCGATCTCCTTTCCTGCGCTGAGGGAAGTGACGTCAGGAGCCCAGGCGCTGAAGGAGGCAGACTACGAGGGACCCCCTAGCAACAGGCATTTAGAGGTGAGTAAAAAAAAAAAATCTCCAAATGTTTTATTTTTATTTTTTTTAAGCACATTCAGATTTTTTTTTTTTTTTGGGGGGGGGGGTGGAACTCCACTTTAAATCCTCTTTTTTCCCCATTCTGATGCTCGGTTTGAACTTCAGCAATTCGTCTTCACCACGTCTAGATGCCTAAATGCATTGAGTTGCTGCCATGTGATTGGCTGATTGACAATTTGCATTACCAAGCAATTGAACAGGTGTACCTAATGAAGTGGTCAATGAGTGTATATTATGTGTTTATTGTTATAGTGCAGAAAAAAATCTGCAGCTCTTTTTAAAGTACATTCAGCATAGAGATCATACTTGGTAATGGGGAGATAGGCGTATGATACCCACAAATCTGAATGATGGATGCAGGCTGTAACACAAACTCCCTCATAGTAACGACGATGTCATCACACAGCGCTTGCACATTGACGCCAACGTGCTGGCGTCACATGTGTGGCGTGGCGCCGATGCGCAGCGAGACGCCAGCACGATCCCCCACGTCGCCAGAAGGCGAAGAGGGAAGGGAAGAACATCCGGTGCGCATCTAGGGAAAACAACCAGCCCACACCACTCAAAGACAAACAACATGGGATAGTGAACATGTAAAGGGCTCAACATTCTGATGTAGAATAAGCAATGATTGCTCCCCTAAACCTACCCAAATTGAGACCCAGGTTGAAAAATAAGCCAGAGTGGATCACACCTGTACTAATGCTGTAGATAATTGTGTAACAACGTGAAAATTACATATTAATCCATTGCGCGTTCTTCCATCCCTTAATTGCACTTGGGGGAAAGGGGAGATTTTGGACTTTCTATGAGGCATAGGACCCGTAGGTACAATGCCTCCATCCCTGTTTGACAATTCATTGAATAGAGAGGTTTGGTATGAAGCAAGCAGCTGGGGGGTTGACCATGATGCAAATTGTGTCTGACCACTTTGTTTGGGGATGTTTGTGAATTGCAAGAAAGTGATAAGAAGAACATCAGACAATCAAAGGTGTTCATTGGGGTGGGTCCCATTTTTTCATGCTTCTTTGTGCATGGGTGAGGGGTAAAAATGACTGTACATGGATCTGTAACATCACTGGGTAAGTGTCACGTCTGGTCCCAGGACTCATGGAACTTATGCCAGGACAGGCAGAGATCTCCTCACCCACCTTCCCCAGGTGAAGATCTTCCTGTCTATGACCAACCTGATTCCTGCTACAGATAACTATCATTTCCATAGATTTGATCTGCAAATCAAGAAACGTCTATGTAATTCACTGCAGACAGATTTCAGATAGCATCTTACAGTGTCATTGGGAATGTAATTACTCAAACCTATACTGTTTACATTTCCTTTCTGTGAGGGGCTTGGTGGGGGTATCTAAGCCATCTGGAATAGTAAAATGTATTAAATTTGGATAGATATAGAGTGTGGCCTGCTTATGTATTGTAACCAGTAAATCGTGGGTGGAAAGACCCCTAGATATATATATATATATATATATATATATATATACAGCTGAGGAAGCCAGGAGCAGTATAATCCCGTCTTCGGGTTTTGTCTCTCTACATCCTATTTTATCAGGTTCATCAAAGGCAGGATGAGATACGATTGGTTGTTGTGAGAAACTTCTTAGTACTGCCATTTTGTTTATATCAGTCTTTCTGTATGTGAGAGACAGCAGTGAGCATGTTTGATGAGTTATCATATCACCATGTTACTGAAAGTCTGGTTTAGATTAGTGGTCAACGGCAAAATGTCAATGAAAAATTGAAGTACTGAGGGTACCCTATGTCCCCAGTATGTATCACAAGGATTCATTTTCAGTTTGATTGCTATCAAGCCTGGGTTCACACATGTGCGGTGCGAATTGAAGCTCAGGTTTCACTGGGAAGATAAAAATCAGTTGTTCAGAGGTTGTTCAGAGGTTCCTCTGTGTTTTAGCTGCGGATCAGTGAGAGGGGGGGGGGGGGGGTGTAGTGAGGAGAAGGAGAAAAACCATGTTCAGAACGCAATGCATCTGCGAATCAGATGCGTTCCCATAGAAGATAATGGGCTTGTAATTTGCTCCGCAATGCCCAGAAAACGCACACGTTTTTTGTGCAATGCGCAGTGCGAATGCAACTCACATATGTGAACCAGATACATTCATATGAATGTATTTTAAAATGTCCTGCGAATTGGATTTATTAAGATAATAGCGACTGATGATTACAGTGTCTTGGCTCTATAAACCGCCATCCATTAAAATGATCAGTAGACCCTGCCTAAAAATCTTGACCAGTGCTGGGACAAGGCCATCCAGCGCCCTGAGCAAAGATGCCATACTACCCAGCCTTGTAACAGAATGAAGACGCCCCCATCCCTACAGTAAACCATTGTGCCCAGGGCAGCTTCCCCTCCTGCCCACTCCTTGTCCTGGCCCTGATCTTGATATGTAATCCGCATCTAATTCGCATAGGTGTGAACGGGGGCTAAAGCTTGTAGGTTTTTTTAATGTTGGGCAGGATTTATTAAGATAATAGCGACTGATGATTACAGTGTCTTGGCTCTATAAACTGTCTAGATTACTTGTAAGAACATGATTACAGGAAGTGCCATAGACATAGCATGACAAGCCCCAAAAACACAGCAATTACATCAGATGCAATATAGACCGATTGTCTAATGGCCTTATTCAAGAAATAGTTCTTATCCTTCATTGCCTACTCTTAAGGAGCCAACAAATTGGCATGGGAAGTGCCTTGGAATTACGTAACTTCTCTTGTGATGATCTCTCGAGGTGATTACACATTTTTTTAAAAACTGGTGTAATCCGGCAATAAAAGCCCTTAGAAGCGGATAGAGTACATTGCCACAGTAACTGATACCCATTATATTGTCATTATGCAGTCACTGTCACCCAATGCAGTGTCATCGTGCAATCACTGTTACCACCATAAGTATCATTGTACAGTCACTTTCACCCCACTAAGTGTCATTGTGCAGTCACCACCTCATGCAGTGCCATTGTGCAATCACTGTTACCCCATGCAGTGTCATTGTATGGTGTCATTGATTGTGCAATCACTGTTACTCCATGCAGTGTCATTGTATGGTGTCATTGATTGTGCAATCACTGTTACTCCATGCAGTGTCATTGTATGGTGTCATTGATTGTGCAATCACTGTTACTCCATGCAGTGTCATTGTATGGTGTCATTGATTGTGCAATCACTGTTACTCCATGCAGTGTCATTGTATGGTGTCATTGATTGTGCAATCACTGTTACTCCATGCAGTGTCATTGTATGGTGTCATTGATTGTGCAATCACTGTTACCCCATGCAGTGTCATTGTATGGTGTCATTGATTGTGCAATCACTGTTACTCCATGCATTCCAATATGTAGTCACTGTCACCCTTTGCAGTGTCATTGTGCAGTCATTTTTACCTCCAGCATTGTCACTTTTCAGTCACCACCATTCAGTTGCATTCTCCCCTATGCAGTGCCATCATGTACTCGCTGTCCTCAGAGTGTAGTCAATTCTCCCTGTACCTGTCACTGGATCATATGTCACACTCTATACACTTTCACAGGATGAAATGTGAAAGAAATGATCTTGACTTGAATTATTTTCTTCTTTTTTCTGGGTCATTCAGTGTCCTTCCTCAATCAAAAAACATACTGGTGGGAAACTTTCTAAATAGTATGTATATAGTGTATATGGCACTGGGCTGTAATGTTGGCTGGAAGTGATGTGAATGGTTCCTTGTACTCTGTAGTGTTCTTCGTTATATGTTGGTAGTATATAACTATAGGAAATACACAATCATACCATTGACCTGGTTTATTCGTTACACTGTGACTGTCATTGATGAAGGATTTGTGGTCACATATTCAGCTCATCTCCTTATTATAAGGTGTATGTGTGGCTCGGCGTGACGCAGGACATTGACCGCACAAGACAATTGGAGTTTTGTAACAGCAGACACACAATGATCAAAGTATAGCCTGGGGTATATTGACTTCCTTTAGTCAGTTATCTTAGATGTTTATCGGTTAAAAGAATTATTGTCTAGTGCTTGTATCTGTAGAAGCTTCTGTGCTGGGAAATGAATACATAACATGTGCATTATTTCCTCGCAGTAAGCTCTACCTGCAGCAGTTTTTCTGGAGTTCATCTGGCAAATGCACAATTGTTTCCATATAGTATATAGAGACTTTCCTTGCAGGCCAAGACCATGAATTTATACCATAGAAAGCTACAGTACAATATTACAATATCAAAAGTTTCTAGAACAATACCTATAGTATCATGGTATACAGAGTTTATCTTCGGTGACCGCCATCCATCAAAATGATCAGTAGACCCTGCCTAAAAATCTTGACCAGTGCTGGGACAAGGCTTTGCCCTGGGCAAAGATGCCATACTACCCAGCCTTGTAACAGAATGAAGACGCCCCCATCCCTACAGTAAACCATTGTGCCCAGGGCAGCTTCCCCTCCTGCCCACCCCTTGTCCTGGCCCTGATCTTGACTTGTCCTTTAAACATTGGCCTTGGCCGTGCCTCCTCTGATCTCCTGAACCGCTCCAGTTGATCATGTGGCTAACCATTATATAAAACAACCAATAGAAAGGCTTGGGAAGAAGGTGGGGGCTGGGCAGGCATAACTTTTATAGGAAAAAATTAAGATTTGTTCATTTAAAAAAAAAAATGCATCATACGCTTACCTTAAAGCGGTTGTATACCAGCACATCTTAAAAAAAAAAACAAAACCCTGTAAGACAAAGGCATAATGAGCTAGTATGCACCGCATACTAGCTCATTATGAAATACTTACCTTAGATCGAAGCCTTACCTTAGTCGCAACCCTGTCCACGCCAAGGGAGCGGACATTTTGCTCTCGGTGTTTCTACCGGGTTCACTGCCCCGGCGCTGTGAGTGGCCGGAGCCGCGATGACGTCACTCCTGCGCATGCGCGTGGAAGTCTTCTTCCCTTCAAGGTCTGGCAGCATCTGCTGGACCTTCAGCTAGGCGTTCAGAGCGCATGCGCCGCTGACGTCTCGCAACCCGATCCACGCTGAGTGAGCTGACATTTTGCTCTCTGTGTTTCTACCGGGTTCGCTGCCCCAGCGCTGTGAGTGGCCGGAGCCACGATGACGTTACTCCTGCGCATGCGCATGGGAGTCTTCTTTCCGGCAAGGTCTGGCAGCATTTGCTGGACCTTCAGCCAGGCATTCAGAGTGCATTCGCCGCTGACGTCAGCGGCTGCATGCAAAGTGAATACCTCCTAAACCATAAAGGTTTAGGAGATATTAATTTTACCTAAAGGTAAGCCTTATTATAGGCTTACCTGTAGGTAAAAATTACAAATGAGGGTATACAACCACTTTAAAGACGAGGTCCAGCCCCCCCCCCACACGAAAAATTAAAAGTCAGCAGCTACAAATACTGTAGCTGCTGATTTTTAATATATGGATACTTACCTGTCCAGGGAGCCGGCGATGTCGGCACCCCAGCGAATCTTCAGATCGGCTGTCAGGTGCAAGCGCCGCCATTCCTGGTAAGGGAACATGGCAGTGAAGCCTTTTGGCTTCACAGCCGGTTCCCTACTGTGCATGCGCAAAGCGCACTGTGCTTTCTAATTGGTGCGGCGGAGGAAGGAGAAGGTGGGGCAAACTTTTGGGAGACGGGACAGCGGCCCCATCTCCCGTAAGTGGGGAATGGTACCTGTCAAAAACGGGTACCCGTTCCCCTCTCCCCCCTGAAAGGTGCCAAATATGGCACCGGAGGGGGGGAGGAGGCGGATAAGCGGAAGTTCCACTTTTGAGTGGAACTCCGCTTTAATTGACTAGATTTACTACAGGTTCAAATTAAAGACCTTTTTCTACCTTGAGCCTACACTAAATTAATAGTTGATAATTAAGTACTAGAAAAAAAATATATGCATCCTTCAGAAACCACTGCTTCAATCTCCCTCTGCTTATGGTCTCATAATCAAATTCTGTCAAATAAATCATGTGATCTTAGTAAATAGGGAGGGTTAGAATACAAGCAGAGCAAGTGACCGGACAATTCTAGTTTAATGGCTGACAATGGTCTTACCCCTTCAGTAGACCACATTACATGGCTGGTTTCTTGGCCTATTGTCATGTGACCAGAGAGAGATAACAGTAGTGGTTTCTTATCATCTTTATATTTGAGTTGCCAGGCTAGCGTGGGGTCCTTATAATACAGTATAAAGATATTTTCTCTTGATAAACAAAAAAGGCTAAACCTGATCTGAGCCTGTTATTATGCGGTTCCATGTAAACTATATGGTGCCACGTTTTTCCTTCTAGTTTGCTTTGTATATGGAACTTAATAAAATACACACATGAATGAGAATAATGATTCCTACTAAAAGGTCACAAGCCATTTTCTTACTACTGAGAGTGCTGTGCTATTATAGACATTCAGTTCTCGGAGACAGGCTCATTCTGGTTTTCAGGCCATTATCTTCATTGAAATAAACAGAGCTGTTTTCCAATTCACAGTTTTTCTCACATATTATCCTTTGTTATTGGGTGATTATACCATTTTCAGAGATTTATGTTGTTTTCTGCATAATATCTCACACAGAAGCACATCATAGTGACACGGTGTTATAGTCAAATTATGTTCTGTTCTTTTATCATTTGTACAAAGCACACAAATGCATTGTTTTACATTCACTGTTAGAATATGGCAACATATTTTTAGCTGTATTGCCATTTACTAGCTGAGTATGTTAGTTTGGGATGCATACTACCAGTGGTGGTCATCGTTATCTAGAACATGCTGGCAAGGCTTGGGATGGTAATAAAGAGGACCATGTGGTTGGAATTTAGCCTTATTACGATATTCAGCTTGTTATTCAGCCTTGTGTTCCCTTGCGTGTACTAGAATGCATGTGCTTGATTTTACCTGCAGACTGGAAGTGGCCACCTAGGTTCACACCTATGTGTGTTGTGATTGATGCATTTTGCCAGCGCATTTTGTGTTTTTAACACAAGTTTTTATGCATTTTGTGTTCTGGTTTTTTTTGGCCAATAGGAAAGTATGACAGTTTTGGATTAGGGTTAGTGTTACATTTTAGGGTTAAGTGTTAGGGTTAGCATTAAATGTTATGGTTAAGGGTTAAGCCCGGTTCACACACGGGCGGCACGACTTGCAGGTCGCCTCAGCGAGGCGACCTGCAAACGACTGCCGGGGCGACTTGCGAGACGACTTCTGCATAGAAGTCTATGCAAGTCGCCCCAAGTCGCCCCCAAAGTAATACAGGAACCTTTTTCTAAGTCGGAGCGACTTGCGTCGCTCCGATTAGAACGGTTCCATAGCACAGAACGGGAGGCGACTTGTCAGGCGACTAGGTCGCCTGACAAGTCGCCCCAGTGTGAACCGAGCCTTAGGGTTTGTGTTAAATGTTAGGAGTAGAATGGTAACCCGGACATTTAATGCTAACCCTGACCCTTAACCTTAACATTTAACTTGAACCCTAACCCTTAACCCTAACCTGATGCTGTATATAGTCAGCGCGGAACATTTTCCAAAGGGTAGTATTGGGGTCATTAGTGGTAGGTTGACTAAAGCACACAAACACAAGGTAAGTATAGTAACAAGTCCTATTTGCAATCTGTGAACAACATATAAGAGGACAGTATGGAACTGGTCTAAACTACGTGGCATGTTCACCAATGCCAGGAGCCTGGTGGACAAGATGGGAGAACTAGAGATACTGTTGTATGAGGAGGATTTCAATTTTGTGGGAATTTCAGAGACTTGGTTCA
The DNA here is from genome assembly GCA_037952925.1 of Lithobates clamitans. NCBI lineage: Eukaryota > Metazoa > Chordata > Amphibia > Anura > Ranidae > Lithobates > Lithobates clamitans. Next base: position 1,784,604 of record JBBGZY010000969.1, on the reverse strand, counting down.
ACAGCTCTCATGATTGGCTGGAAACCATTCAAAGGTATTCCCTTTATCGCAGGGATAGAGAGGGTAAAAAAAGGGGGAGGGATATGCCTGTATATCAAGACTAATGTACAAGTGAATGTGAGAGATGACATCACTAAGCGAGCTAGGGGGGAGGTGGAATCCTTATGGGTAGAGCTCCAAAGGGATGAAACTAAGGGGAAAATATTACTGGGAGTATGCTATGGGCCCCCTAACCTGAGGGAGGAGGGGGAGACGGACCTCCTATCACAATTTGGATTAGCAGCAAGGATGGGAAGTGTCATCATAATGGGGGATTTTAATTATCCAGACATAGACATGCAATGCCAAGCTGCTGCTAACAAAGCATACAGAATATTGGCATGCATTAAAAAGGGGATCAACTCAAGACATAAAGCGGTAATTCTCCTGCTCTACAAGACTCTGGTCTGGCCTCACCTGGAGTTTGCTGTCCAGTTCTGGGCACCAGTCCTCAGGAAGGATGTGCTGGAAATGGAGCGAGTACAGAGAAGGGCAACAAAGCTAATAAAGGGATTAGAGGGTATTAGCTATGAAGAAAGGTTGCAAGCACTGAACCTATACTCTCTGGAGAAGAGACGCTTCATCCCACTGACACCAGTGATGGTGCAATATTCCTTCACCTAATGCCAAAGATGCATTGTTTACTCCCACTGATGCCAGGACAATTTCCCCTTTCAACGGCCACAATCCAGCTTCCTTAAATTCTGAAGGACAGTAAACTGGCCCTTTATTAATAAAGTTTGGAGAGCCTTGGCTGTAGGTCATTGCCTTCAGTGCTTTTTGAGTCACTGAACCAGAACAAATATGCAGATCAGGAAATCAGCCTTTCCTGATCTGCACACTTAATCCAAGTCAGTCAAAAACTTTTAAAGCCAGAGAATGCAATTATTGTGACCGCAAACACCAAGAAATTTGAGCTCTGTATGTCCAGCTTAATGCTAGGTTCACACTAGCCTTTGCCTTTGCACGGGCACAACAGCCTGTTCATTTACCTGGGCTGCTGTACCTGTAGGGAAAAAGTCCCCGACACATTTTTCAAAACAGGGCTGTATGAAACCACATGGCAATGCATTTATCGATACGCCGGGGTGTCATTAACAATCAATGGCACCTTTTGAGCTTCTGCTAAGGAGCAGGGCGCTTTGCCTACGGGTCAAGGAACACATGCGATTAGCACATGCTCCCAGAGCGGCATATGTGTAAACCAAGCCTAGCTCACTGATTGACAGTGCCAGTTAGAGGAACCTTTGCTCACATAATGAAGCTTCTCTTAGGAAACCGATGGTTTTCTGAAGGAGCTATGGTGGAAAGACCTGTCTACTGGGGACAGGCATTTTTGCTGTGTGGTGATACCAACATTGCTGGCAAAAAAGCTCCCTAGATCCCTGGAATCAGCAGTTATTATTAATCATTTTCCATACGTTAACAACAAATCTCAAATGTTTACTTTCAAGAGAATTAAGGTAGAAGGTCATCTAAAATGACATGCTTTAGCATTTAATTTACAATTATTTATTTTTCCTGGTGTTCTTCTTTAGCTTTCTGAAATTAGCTGTGTTGTCTTTTTAGCCTAGGCTCACACTTGTGCGATGTGGACACTGCACGTGATTCGCACAGGAATTGCACTGCATTCCTGTGCACATCACATGCGATGTCTGTGTAGTGCGATTTCAGCCATGCATTTTGTATGATGGAAATTGGATTGCATCCGCACCAAAACGGTGCAGGAACCTTTTTTTTTCCCCGCACCTGAATTGCATTGCATGGGTGTTCACAATTGCACTGCGTTTTGTGATCTGTTTCGGGGTGTCGTTATGATAACATTGACGTAGATTGCAATGCGGTGAGGGAAAATGCAAATGATTCGCTGCGTTTCCCGCATTACATAAGTGTGAACCAGGGTGTGAAAACGGGATGTTATACATAGAAAGAAGATGACAGCTGCTTGTGTTTTGCATATGGTTGTTCTGAATTAAAGGGGTTGTAAAGTCAGAAGGTTTTTTATCTTACAGTGCCATCATCCACATACAGAAACAGAATGGACAATGTCCATTAAACAGTGTGTGTTTAGTACAACTTTAAGTATACCATGCTCAGGGCCACTCGGAAGAGGTGGTCTCGGGTACCGTTCACTTGTGGTTTGGTAAAGTTTGCTTCAGTGTGAGTGCAAACCATGCCTGAGCACAGAACTCTCCATAGATCACTGAGAACAAAACTCTCCATAGATCACTGAGCACAGAAGCAGGGATCACAGAGATCACTGTGGTCTGGTTGGCAGATGTGTTGTAAGTGGGCCCGGGAACACTTGCTTATAGCACAATGTGGGTGCAGATCAGCTGGGGAGTGGGGGCAATCACACTCAGGCACTGATTAGTTAAATTGTGCCCAGTGTGAGTGCACCCTTAAAGAGAAAGCTCTAGGCACACTTTGAATAGACAATTTAACCTTAAAGTGGTTATAAAGTAAGAAGGTTTTCTATCTTAATGCATTCTACGAATTAGGACAAAAAACCTTCTGTGTGCAGCAGGCGCCCCAGCACCCCCTAATACTTACCTGAGCCCCATCTCTCTCCAGCGATGTCCACGAGTACCTCGGCCGTCCAGGAATCTGCTACTAATTGGCTGAGACACATTGGCGCCCGCTGCTGTCAATCACAGTCAGTTAGCCAATCAGGAGAGAGAGGGGGTGGGGTTGAACTGGGGCTCTGTGTCGGAATGGACACAGGGAGCTGTTACTCAGCTCAGGTGCCCCCATAGCAAGCTGCTTGCTGTGGGGCACTCGACAGGAAAGAGGGGCCAGGAGCAGAGAAGAGCGACCCAAGAAGAGGAGGATCCGGGCTGCTCTGTTCAAAACCACTGCACAGAGCAGGTAAGTATAACATGTTTGTTATTTTTAGAGAAATGAGGCTTTACAATCACTTTAAGGATGATTGCCTGGAGTGTCATGTCCCTATATAACCATATGTTGATATAACCATCATTAGCCAGTCCAGCCCCGAGTTGTGTCTGTGGTTACCTTTATGCCAGTCTCTGTCCAACGTTGATCTAGGCTCAACCCCGTGTCTGTGTCAGGAAATATGCTGCAATGGCAGATGGGGGGAGATGTAACACAGTACAAAGGAATCCACATATTTGTTGGAATTTTGAAGTCTAACCACATGTGACTTTTCTATTTTTCAGAAGTTGGAGGTAAAAAGTTAAAAAGCACGATCCAACGAAGTACAGAAACTGGACTAGCAGTGGAGATGAGAAATTGGATGACGAGACAAGCAAGTCGAGAGTCTAACGATGGGAGTATGAACAGTTACAGCTCTGAGGGAAAGTAAGTCAATGGATAAATAATACATTTAGAACAAGTGTTGGCAATCGTGGATATGTGTCCAATGATGATACTTCTTTGTGGAAATTGTATTGTCAGTTTTAGCACTGTCCAGTTGTAAGTTGGTGGGGAGAGAAGTTTAGTCCCCCGCAACTTGGGAGAATATGATGCACCATCACCTCTCCCATGTGACAGAAGAACATGCCTCTTGATTGGCCTCGTGCTATCACAAGGGGGCGATAGGCTCTTTACCACATGACCAGCCGTGTCCAATCACGGCTGATCACGATGTCAATAGGAAAAGCCGTTGATCGGCTTTTCCTCACTCACGTCTGACAGACGCGAGTAGAGGTGAGCTGATCGGCGGCTCTCTTGACAGGGGGTCTGCGCTGATTGTTTATCAGCGCAGCCCCCCCTTGGATGTCCACACTAGACCACCAGGGAAGCCCCCAGGACCACCAGAGAAGTAAGCAACATGTGGATGGACAGGTATGTACCCCATGGCCATCCACATGTGCAAATGATGCCCAATCTGTGCCAGTCAGTGCCCACAAATGGGCACTGACTGGCACCATCATGTACCAAAATAAAATCAGTGATGCCCAGCAATGCCACCCATCAGTGTCATCAGTGCCACCCAGCAGTGCCACCTATCAGTGCCCACCTATCAGTGCCCATCCGTGCCACCCAAAAGTACCCATCAGTGCCACCCATAAGTACCCATCAGTGCCGCCTATGAGTGTCCATCAGTGCCACCTATAAGTGCCCATCAGTGCTGCATACCAGTGCCACCTATCAGTGCCACCTCATTAGTGCCACCTCATCGGTGCCCATCAGTGCCACCTTATCAGTGCCCGTCAGTGCAGCCATATCAGTGCCCGTCATTGAAGAATAAAACGTACTTATTTACAAAAAAATTTAACAGAAACAAAGAAAAACTTTTTTTTTCAGAATTTTCTGTATTTTTTTATTTGTTGCACAGAAAATAAAAATCGCAGAGGTGATCAAATACCACCAAAAGAAAGCTTTATTTGTGGGAACAAAATGATAAAAAATTTGTTTGAGTACAGTGTTGTATGACCGCGCAATTGTCATTCAAAGTGCAACAGCGCTGAAAGCTGAAAATTGGCTTGGGCGGGAAGGTGTATAAGTGCCTGGTATTGAAGTGGTTAAGTTGTGCGTCAATGGCATCAGTTTAACATCCGTTTTAGATGTTTCTGAAATCATTCAGAACTCATTAACAGGTGCATTTTACCTGCAGTTGACCTGCTTCTGGCCTGCTTAAAGTGAGTTTTGTATTCCTATAGACTTGTATGGATATGCAAAACAATTAAATGTCCATTGACACAGGATGTGAATATGACAACAGCAGGAGCTCCATTTTAAAGATTTACTATAAAAACACAAAAAAAAGAACAGAAAATTGTACAACCTTTGTTTTTAGGAGACATTTCTGTATTGGGCTTCTTATACCTGTACTGATGTTTTGTATATCATTTATGAATCGCTAATGTATTTTACCTTTTACAAAATGAAAATGTGCTGTTTTCATATTTTTATGATTGATTAAATTTTTATATGATATCTAATATCTATTTTATATCTTTCCCAAAGCTTAATATTTCCTGGGGTCCGGTTGGGTGCTGACAGCCAATTCAGTGATTTCTTGGATGGATTAGGTCCTGCACAGCTGGTTGGACGACAGACCTTAGCAACTCCTTCAATGGGTATGTCATTGTTGTCCTTGGCAGACAATGTTGGGATTATGCTGTGCAAAATATTTTGTATGCAAAAATGTTTTTTTTTTTCCTTTGAAATAACAGTAAAAATGAGTGCTTAATATGAAAACATCATTCTATAAATGTTGGAAATTGATTAAAAGATTACTGTATTTTTAGTTCTTTAAGACCTCATTCAGACAAGCACTGGCACCCGTGCTTTTGTGGAAGAGGCATTTTTTTGGCATCTGCCCCCAGCTGTGTGCAGGCAGCCTATGGAAGACGATACAGACACAGCAGCTGCATTTCAAAATTTGACAGGTGTGCAAGAGTGGGTGCATGGCCCCGAATGTACACTGTCTGTGTTTGGGGCCATGCAATAACTTCTGCATGTCTGTCAGAATTTGACATGTGGCTGTGTCTGTGCAGGTGCTGCATCTACATTTAATTCCATAGGCTACCCGCACACAGCTGGAGGCGGATACAGAGCCTGTCTGAATGAGGGCTAATTGACATCCCCCTCCCTCACCAGCAGTCCCCAAAGTTTATACTTACATGTCCTCACTCCTGCTCCATTTTCCCTATGGGGTCAGGCAGCTACCCCCTCTGTGCGTGCATCAAGAAAACCTTTTTATTTCAATAGGCTATCTATCATTAAGACACATAATACACACCTGCACTATAGGAATAAATGGGGTTACAGCAGCGGCTTTGCTGAATGAAGGTGGTGGAGGGTAGGGTGTTAAAGGGGTTGTAAAGGTAAAAATTTTTTCACCTTAATGCATTCTCTGCATTAAGGTGAAAAAACTTCTGACAATACCGCCGCCCCCAGCCCCCCCGTTTTACTTACCTGACGCCTCGAAAGTCAGCTTCTCGTTCCCGACATCTATTCCTCCGCTCACCCTGGCCGCTGATTGGCTACAGTGGATGGATTGGAAGCAGCGCAGCCATTGGCTCACGCTGCTGTCAATCACATCCAATGACGCGGCGCGCTGGGGGGCGGGGCCGAGTGATACAGTGAGCGGCTATAGCCGCCGGCTGTATCACGGGAGCGCGCCCGCAAGCACTAACCACCATGCGAGGGAGCTCGCATTAAGGTGGTTAATGCTTGCGGGGTGGAGCTGAAACAGCCGCCGAGGGACCCCAGAAGACCAGGTTCGGGGCCACTCTGTGCAGAACGAGCTGCACAGTGAAGGTAAGTATAACATGTTTGTTATTTTTTTTTTTTTTTAATTTTACCTTTACAACCCCTTTAAAGCATTGTTGTCACCCTGTAACATGAAGTGCCCTACACACCTTGGTGGTCCTGCCCGAATCACTGATCACCCTTCTCACTAAATACACAATATACGTACACAATAGTGTATGGCCATCTTTATACAAGTACATAGGAGGGAGTGGACAGAAACACTCAGCTGTCATGCCCCGTTCACATCTCTGCGTAGTTGGAACTCGCATTCCCACAGCCGTTTTTTATTTTTAGTGGGGGTGGGGGGTGTTTTGGAACATTTTTACTAATCACGCTGCCCTACATGCAGCAATCGTCCCAAAGAAGCTTCAGAACTTTTTTTAGAGTAGAGCTTGGTGTGTTTTTAAATGTGATTATTGGTGCAATGCATTTCTGAAATGCAAGGAAACGCAAAGCTGTGAATGGAGCCTCATTGTTCTTGTGTTAACGCACCAATTTCACTTTCAGACCCCATGCACATTTAATAAGATAATAATAGAATCGCGCTAAAACATTAACTCAATAATATAAAAATAATCAATAATGCTGTCCATGAGACATAATATATGTGACATGAGCAGGTAACCACAAAGTAATACAGTGCCAAAAATAAGAAAAATATAGAATTGTCGATAAATATAAACTTATATATGACATATAGTGTAATGGCCAAAAAAATATTAAACACCCATGTACAGATAAATGAATAAAATTCCATCAAATAGTGAGAAATATGAGGTCTTCCATGACGTGACAGATGTTGTGTTCAATCCACCACCAGTGATAAAATTTGCTGCTTACCAGAGCCCCATGACCCCCCACTACAGAGGATCAGGGGAAGCCTGTACGGAGATAGCCCTCCGGAGCTTGACAAATGGACTCAAAAATCGTGGGTGGTCATTAAACATCCAAAGACACCAAATGGAACTATTGCCCCTGGACGACGTAACCTATTACGAAATGCGTAGGGCGGAGCAACGTGCTTGCGTCACCTCGCATCATCGTGGATGTCCCAGTAGGATGGGCTTGTCCGTGTGTTCACCGGCCGGAGCACCAGACATTACAGGTGTTGTTTATGCTCTTTACATGTGTACATGTGAGTGTAATACAAGATTGATTTATCTACAATAAACTGAAGGTTTTACACTATTGGAGCTTTTTTATCTTTCATATCTGATCTGAGTTCCAATAGTTCCATTTGGTATCTTTGGATGTTTAATGACCACCCATGATTTTTGAATCTGAGTCCATTTGTCAAGCTCCGGAGGCCTATCTTCGTACAGGCTTCCCCTATCCTCTGTAGAGGGGGGGTCATGGGGCTCTGGTAAGCGGCAAATTTTATCACTGGTGGTGGATTGAACACAACATCTTTCACGTCATGGAAGACCTCATATTTCTCACAATTTGATGGACTTTTATTCATTTATCTCTACACGGGTTTTTAATATTTATTTTTTGGCCATTACACTATATGTCATATATAAGTTTATATTTATCGACAATTCTATATTTTTCTTATTTTTGGCATTGTATTACTTTGTGGTTACCTGCTCATGTCACATATTGTATATTATGTCTCATGGACAGCATTATTGATTATTTTTATATTATTGAGTTAATGTTTTAGCGCGATTCTATTATTATCTTATTATATTTACACTGTTTTTGTTGTGCAGAAGAATCGCTGCTTATACCATCTAGACTGTTCACTATTTGTTAAACTTATATTTGTGATTTGGCATATTATTTTGATACACCTCAGCACATTTTTAATTTTTTTTTCTTTCCCATTCACATCTAGCATAGTGGAGAGCGCACGTTTTGTGTCTTGTTTTTCCTTTGACACGCATAGGGCAGCCTGTTGATTTCAATTGGCTGCACTACATGTTGCTTATGGGACATTTTGGCGTTTTGTGGGTTGGGTGTTTTTTACTGTGCGTTTTTCAGCAGTTGCCGCTCATTTTTTCACGTGGCAAAATGTGTGTTTACGTCTGTGTTTGGTGTGCCGTTAACCATTAATGGCACTAAAAGCAACTAGTAATTTTTTAGGTGCATAAATATGGCCATACACTATACAATCTGATTTTTTTCTAAATTCCAGCTCCCCTATGTACCAATATATCATTAATGTACTACTTTTGCAAAAATATCAAAGCTTTCCATTAATTCTACAGACACTTCACTGTCTGTTTGTACAATAAGATTGTATAGTGTATGGCCATCTTTATACACCTAAAATTACTAGTTGCGCTTTCAGTGCCATTAATTGTTAACGGCACATCAAACACAGAAGCAAATACACATTTTGCCTTGTGAAAAAAGGAGTGGCAAATGCTGCAAAACTCACAGTAAAAAACATGCAACCCACAAAACGCCAAAATGTCCCATGAGCAACATGTAGTGCAGCCAATTGAAATCAACGGGCTGCCCTATGCGTGTCAAAGGAAAAACAAGACATAAAACATGCGCTCCCACTATACTAGATGTGAATGGGGCCTGAAAGTGAAATTGGTGCGTTAACACAAGAACAATGAGGCTCCCTTCACATCTGTGCGTTTCCTTGCATTTCAGAAATGCATTGCACCAATAATCACATTTAAAAATGCACCAAGCTCCACTCTAAAAAAGTTCTGAAGCTTCTTTGGGGCGATTGCTGCATGTAGGGCTGCCCTATGTATGATGAGTGAAAAAGCTCCAAAACACCCCCCTCCCCCTCGCAAAAAAAAAAATGCATGTAGGAATGTGAGTTCTCGCTATGCAGAGATGTGAACGGTGTTTGACAGCTGAGTGTTTCTGTCCACTCCCTCCTATGTACTTGCATAAAGATGGCTATACACTATGCAATCTAATTGTATATTGTGCATTTAGTGAGAAGGGTGATCACTGATTGATTGCATTTGATTAAAAAAACATGCAGCTGGGAATGGGTGGGTGGATGATGCAGGGGGTGTGCTAATGAGGTCCGCTGGTCAACTCCTTCCTGTGTGATGACCTCTAGTCTGTCCAGGAAGTTAGACATTACTTTTGGATATGTTTGGAAACATGGATAAGGACAAGTGAAGTAGGTGTATGTACTGAGGAGCCGGGCACGCGCATTAGCTCCTCACTGACGCAGCGGGCACGCGCGCCCCCCTATACCCCTTAAAGCGGCCTCCGTCCAGCTACGACGATTTTCACAGGGGAGCCATTCTACCGTTGTTTGACGGCGGGCGGTCGGTTAGTGGTTAAGGAACATATGAATACAATACTGGTTAATAAGAAACTGTACAGTATTCCCAATGACTTGCAAACTAAATTCCTCAGAATATGCAAACTGTCTCTTACATATGCTTTTCCATCCTTGAACTAATCTAGCTTGAATTATTTTAGTCATTTACCTTGGTGGATATGTTCCCTTCCCCGCCCACTCATCCCTCTGTGTTGTCCCTGTTCCCCAAGCTCTATTTCCATCCTCCAGCAACTTGCCCCGATTTCCCCCCCCCAGTCTTTTGCCTTTTACCTTTTATCATCCACTCCCAGTTTCTACCATATTTTTCCTCTTTCCACCCCTCCCCTGCCCCCCATCTCTCCTTTCCTGTACCTATGCTTTCAACCAGTGGATTAGGCCATTAAATCACAACTACAGGCCCCTAATACTAGGTTCATACTTGTGCAGGTGTTTGAGGTTGCGTAAATCGCTCCTGTTCCCGCACCCACAGCCAAAACGCACATCGCTACAGACATACAGGGCTGCCATTCATTCTTAATGTCACCCTACGCATCTTAACACGCAGTGTGTTTGCATGTGCGGTAAATCGCATGGTCCAAAAGTGTCTTGTATTTCCCTGTTTGAAGAAGGTGCAGGAACCTTTTTTTTCCATCGTGTCCCACAGGTACAGCAGTCCATTCAAGCTAATGGGCGGCTGTGCCCACACAAACACGAGCTGCACCAAAAGCAGAGGTGTGAAACGAGCCTAAGGGGCCCTCCAGCAGTACTATCCCATAGGTCCTGAGTGTTTACCAAGGCAAATATTTGTTCATCTTTACCCGAAATAACTGTTATTTCTATCAGATGGTTTAGGCCCTGCATGGGTGTGACTGCTATTCTCCTCTAATAACCAATACAAATGATTGTAACAGAAAAATCTGGAAATTGTCTTTTGAAATTATATAAACATTTTAAAGCTTATATGAGATTTTAATAACTGGAATTAAAGTGCAGCTCTTTACTTTTATTGTACTGTTATATTGCTATATTTTTTGTGCTACTGCTGTTTTAAAGTGGAACTCCAGACAATTTTTTGACCTCCAGAAAGGTTCTTTTTGCCTCGCTCTAGAGGAAGGATTTTTCTTCCTGTCCCAATGGGGATGGTCGTAAAGACTGGAAGGAAGTTCCAAACTCTCCAAAGTGGACAAAGGCAGCAATAACAACACTTTCATGTATTAGGCTTTATTCAGCGGGTGTATAGACTCCTATATCTGTGCATAGGGTCATGTTTGTGCACACAGGGAATGGCAGGTATTCCATGCAGCCAGCCTGAAAGACACATCTGCTGTTCAGATCTACATGCCAGTGATTCGATTTGTAGAGGGATGGACGCACAGCTCTGAATGCAGATAATCTGGTGTGCACCCCTAGCATGGATGTAAACACTGCCACTGAGCGGAACACCTGTCACTACCTGGGAGCATAAACGTGACCCTCTGCATGGAGGTATAGTCTATGCGTCCGTATGACTAAGGCCTTGGAGTGTGAGTAAAACATGACAGATGTTCTAAGCCTTTCCCTGTCCTTCTAACATGATTCAAACATTTATGGCTGGAAACACACTATAATTTCACTGTGACTTGCAATAAAAGATCCATAAACTATGTTAGTTATTTAGTGTTTTTATTACTTTCCTATAGGGGACATTCAGATTGGAATGATGGATAAGAAGGGACAGTTGGAGGTGGAAATTATACGAGCACGTGGGCTTGTAGTAAAACCAGGGTCCAAGACACTGCCAGGTGAGATGTCATTATAAATTCCATATACTTCCCAACCTTTCTGCTTATATTAGCTGAAACAGGTACAAAAATTGTGCATAAATTTGCCTATGGAAGTAAATGGAAAAGAAAGTTTATGGGCTTGTTTGCGCCAAACATTTAGAGGTATTGATAACCAGTGTGGCTATGTAGCCCTGATTTGTGGAGAGGTCATGTAGGCATGTACCTGGAATGACGACATTTAATGATGAAGCGGGCTGCCTCTTGTTTATATATAGTGTATTCTAATAACAGGGAATAAATATGATAATACTGTTTCATTTCATGTAAAGCACCAGCAATGGTGTTGGCACAAATAAATAAATGGTAGGGAGTGTTGCAATTTTAAAATATGCTCCATTGAAGTCGGAGCCATCGGGTCAACAGCCTCATGTAATGTCTTGCTTTAAACAGCACAGCACCATCAATGGTTTTACCATTAGCTGAACAGTTTCCTGCAATGGATTGTGAGTTTTGTTTTAAGAAGTACCAGCAATATCACATCATTAAAAGAATCCATAAAACTATTGGCTATTTTAAGTCTGGATTCATAGTTTTTTCATTTCTGCAAGGATATTTAGGAAAACATTAACCCCAGTGGTATTGCCTTCCTTAAAGTGTATCTTTGGCCAGGCTATGAACATTCAATATTTAGAAGTTTATAAGAAGCAGTAAGGCTCATTTCACATGGGCAGCCAAGGGGCAGTAAAAATAGGTGGTTGATCCTCATTTTTGACGCCTTCCCCTTCGACTACCCACCTACAAGCGGAAAGGTGCGGCTGTGCTTTGCATCGCAGTACAGTGCAACAATTTACTGCTACATGCAGAGGTTGACAGGTGGCACCTCCTAGCAAATTATTCTAGTGAGTGAATGGGGCTGTGCCACAACTGTAAGCCAAACACCAAAGATCACTTTTCAGAAGGGTGTTAAACACTACTGCTAGTGTGAAAGAGTCCAAATCCATACTGTACTGGACATAAATGCACATTAAAACAAGCCCCCTCTGACCTCTGTAGCTGTGGGCACTGTGAAATAGTTCATCTTCAAATTACATAGTAAAGGCACTTTCAGTTTTTCTTCTCAGCTCAGTAGTAAGAGCTTTCGGAAGGGAGAGCAGGGTAAGCTAACCTGCTGACCTAAAACTCTTTAGTGCATCTTCTGTGAACTTTGAGGATTAATTGCTTCACAGTTTCTGCAGCTACTGAGGTCAGCCTGTGCTTGTTTTCAAGTTCATTTCCTGCTTGTTTAGAATATATCAATAAATGAATGTCCATAGCCTGGTCACAGATTAAATTTAAACTAATTGGACCTTCTGACCTTCAAGAGCGGTTGTTTTAAACATTTGTGTGGCCAAATGCTTTAAAAAAGCTTCTATGCCCCAACATTATGTTGGTGGTCAGTGGGCTGCCTTCATTCAGTGGGTCCCCTTACACTGGTGGATAGCGCTCAGTGCATCCCCTTAGTTGGTGACTGGTGGTCAGTGTGCTCCCTAAAATGGTGGTCAGCAGTCCGTGTGCCCCTTTACACTGGTGGTTGGCAGTCAGTGTGCCCCCCTACACTGGTGGTTGGCAGTCAGTGTGCCCCCTTACACTGGTGGTTGGTAGTCAGTGTGCCCCCATATACTGGAGGTCAGTGAATCCCCTTACACTTGGTATCAGCACTCAGTGTGTACCTTTACACAGGTGGTCGGTGTGTCCCCTTAGATGGGCAGTCGTTGTGCCCCCTCACTTGGATGATCAGTGTGCTCGTTTACACTGGTAGTGTGTCTCCTTACACTGGCAGTCTGTGTGTCCCCATACACTGACGATCAGTGTGTCCCCTTACATTGTGGCCATTGAATCTCCTTACATTGTGTTCACTGAGCACACTTACATTGGTAAACTTACATTGGAACATCGGTACCCTTACATCAGTAGTCAGTGTGTCCCTTGTCATTGGTGGTTAGTGTGCCACCTTACATAGTGGTCATTGTGTCCCTCCTTATACTCTTGGACTTGGGGCACTATGAAGCATCAGAGGCTTGGAGTGTGCAGTACCCCCTCCTACTCCATGGGCAACTTGTCTCTCCTGTCTTGACTGCCCCCCACCCCGCTGAGCCATGACTTGTTAGCTAGAGATGTCACAGTCTCTGCAGGGCCAGGCTGCTTGCTTACAAACTCTGTGCTTACTTTGTAGGGCTTCCACTGTTCCATGTAGCAATCTGTAAGGTTGGTGCCACACAAACAAACAGCACAGTGCTTCAGAAAGTGATAGCTGTGTAATATACTTTCAAGGGCTGGCAGAAAGAAGGTTGCGGCTTGGCACTGGGCCACTTCTCGGCTGTTGAGAAATAGTGTTCTAGAGCAGTGGTTCTCAACCCTGTCCTCAAGTACCCCCAACAGGCCATGTTTTCAAGTTTTCCTTTATCTTGCACAGGTGCTTTAAATCAGATCCAATGGCTTGATATTTTGGACAACTATTTTATCTAAGAGAAATTCCCAAAACATGGCCTGTTGGGGGTACTTGAGGACAGGGTTGAGAACCACTGTTCTAGAGAACCTGAAGCTGAGTTATGAGTTTCTTTACATAATCACTATCTAAAGTTGGCCATAGACCTGGAATGAACATCTACCAATATGTCCATTTTAGCTATATGGGGCAACTATTTCATGTCTATAGTATCACTAGACAACCCCACATTACCTCTCTGAAGGAAGGAAAGATTAATAAATTGAATTCATTCAACTGCTGCTGTATTGTTGCTCCTGAGATAAATCAGCAATGGAGTTATCAGTCTGCATAATTTTTCTGCTGTTCTCTCATCAAAAATTGTGCAGACGACAGTGCAACTTGCAGGGAGTCCTGCTTCTGTCTATGAGCACATAAAAGAAAACCTTTACCGAGGCTTGGCTATTCAAACTGAGTATAATAAACCAATGCATTAGCAGGTTATACTCTCTATAAAAATATTACTGTACAAATAGTAAAGGAAGTCGAGTCTTGACAAAGCACAAATGGATGTAAAACATAAGTAGACCATACCCTTGTCTCACCTTCCTTTACCATGTAAATATGTGAGTACAGTAATGTTTTCATGGAGAGTGTATTGCATGTCTTGCATTTTATATTGTATATTGGATTAAATAAAGAGAAAATGTGTCCCAAAACATTACCTTAGTTCTGTAAATTGTTGGTATTAGCACCATCCAATTATTTGTGAAGTGCTAAGTCTGCGTGAGCACCACATTACATTTTGTTTTTGTTTTTTGGTAATAAGCAGATTCACCTTTGGTGAAAACCACAAAACACACAGTTGATCCAAAAATATAGACAACTGAAATTATAGGCATACCTCCTAGAATTTGAAGCTTGTCTGTGGAGCATGAAAAGTTGATGACGTTAAGTTGTTTGTCGTTGCCTAATGCTAACCATATGTTTGTTTCCCCTATTGCAGCACCGTACGTAAAGGTGTATCTATTAGAAAATGGAGTTTGCATAGCCAAAAAGAAAACAAAAGTAGCAAGAAAAACACTGGAGCCTTTATACCAGCAACTGTTATCTTTTGAAGAATCACCCCAAGGAAAGGTCTTACAGGTAAAAAAAAGAATTAAATAAAATATAAAGTATTGGTAGTCCATGAAGTTCTCCTGACCAAAAGGGCACATCATAGTTTACATGTATACATAACCACTGGACCACAGAGGGAACCAGAAGCCTTTAGCAAAGTCTCTGTGATAGGTTTACAGACCTGCGCATCCATATTCCTGGGCAGCCAAGTGCAACAGGTTTGCAAAGCTCAAAGACAGACCTATTGCTGATAATAAAACAAATTTTCCCTCTAAGCAGTTGCATAATTAGGAAATGGTCAGGATTGGGTTTTATTCAGTGGTAAGTGCAGAATTTAAAGAGCCAGAGGAGGAATTTATAAATCAAGCGGTCTCTCTGTACTTCTCACTGCTCCTGTTTAGCATTGCTTTGCCTTGTTGCAGGATTTATAAATGTCCCCAATGTGCCTTCCTGGGGGGCAGAATTTGCATTTCAATGTGAATCACAAAGTTAGATGGGAAGTGATACATGTTTTGAATTTGTGAGTTATCTGCACCATATACAGACTGGCCAAACAGATTGACTTTGATTTGCACAGTTTTTTCTATCTTTAAAGGATAGGTTCACTTAAAAAAAAAAAAAAAAAGAATTCTAATTTTTTTGCAGGTAAAAAAATATGCGTTTACTATTTTTTTAAGAGTCCGGAGAGCATTGCACCAGCGATCAGTAGATCGCTGATGCTATGCAGGTCTCCTGCAGACTGTCAGTGTGAGCTGTCTGCCCATACTTCGTACATCATACCTCAGACGGACAGATAGTTTCACACTGACAGGAAGACTCAATGAACTACCACAGCGCTCAACAGCGCCGTGGTAGTTCTTTGAAAACTACAAGCCGAAATCCTCAAAAGATATCGGTACTTGTAGTTCATTCATTCACATAACTCTGTGAATGAATGATGCGGCCGTGTGGTCGAAGCCCCACACAGCTGTGTTCTTTTCAAAAAGTGACAGCTGGTACAGGGAACTTCTCCCCTGTCACAGGGAGAGAGGGCAGCGGGGAGCAGCTACAGCAGTGGGGAACGGGTGGAACATGTAACATGTTCTCAGTGGTGAACTTATCCTTTAAAGATTAATTTCTTCTCTCTTTAATAATAGAAGTGCATGTCCAGCCAAAACCTTTTTTAGTTTTGGATAGAGTGGGGAAGGATTAGAAGCCCTGTCAAATTTTTACAGCTCACCATGGTCTGTTGAATGTGAGACTGAAATCCCCAACAGCAACACAGGCCGAAAAAAAAAAAAGCTTGTTTGTCAAGAGACTAGAGGAAGGTTCAAACAGTTTATCATTTCTGTCTGTGCCCCGTTGCAGATTTCCCTTCACTGAGGGGAAATCTCTCTAACGGATCCCCAGAGAGTAGTAAAAAACTAACAAGGGTTAAATGGGCTTGTGTTGACAGGTTTTGGAATCGATGGGTAAATGCAGCTTGCTTTTGATACCAATTTTAGATGCATCTGAGATCATTCACTGTTCATTGACAAGTGTATGTGACCTAAATTTGACAGCTTTCTGACCTACATTAAGCTGCTTTTGCATTCCCATAGACTTGTATGGGGAGAGAAGCAGATTTGAGGCAACAAAAACTAGTCAACAGAAGGCCTAATCCTTCCCCAATGCATATACGCTAAGCATTGTAATGAAGTCCTAGACTCTCTACAGAGCAGCCCAGCCTATTAGCTTCAGAATGGCCCACTACTGAATAAATGCCTCCTCCATAACTTATTGCTCAGTAAACTGCTTGGCTGTGCAAAACAGGAATTAACCAGTCACTATACAGAAACTGGTTGCAGTAGCAAGTGTGCTGGGAAGATTTTGACAGGTTGGGGACATTTAATGGAGCCCAAACCAGTAATTTAAGAGAAATCAGATGCAGGTTGTTCCAGTTCTAAACATGCACGCACTTCTTTAATAAAGACCTATATGGCTTCTTTAAGCCTAAGAGTAATGTCCGCACATTGAGCCTCATAAGGCACACACTCATCCAAAAAGAGAGAACTCTTCATCACCCTCAGCTAAGTGTACAGATGCAGCTGCAAGCATATCTGAGACTCAGCAGAAGAAGGCAAAGCTGTACACTCATGTCCACTGTGTTCTGAGTCAGCTATCTTGGCAAAAATGTTGTGCAAAAAATCTGACATAGTAGACATTCTTGGGGAAGCTAAGGTAGACACCAAGGAGCATGTGGCATGGGACAACTGTCCAGGCAGTCTGCATTAGGTCCATGGAGAGGGACACTGTATACCACCCTAGAGCTGTAAGTGGATTGGGAGGTGGGAGGGTCTATAGGACTGCTATCTCTGTGCCTATGATCTAACATACTTATAGTATGTAGTGTGAAAGTTTCCATAGGGATACACACAAACCAGCTACAGGAGGAGGGGAGGCTACATAGTCATCTGTGACTAGGGCAGCATCAAGGAGAGTCCATGAAAGACCTTTGCAAATGAGTGCCATTGCAGTGAAAGAGGGAGAGGCAGTGTGACTGCAAGTATGCAACACAGCAGTAGGCGACGTGGCACATAGTCAAATATACACTTACGACACGAGGGGGAGTAATAACAGACGCATTCAAAAAGTGGCACAGCGCCTGTTCTTGCCAAGTGCCTGCAATGCAGAAGGTGTCACTGCACAGAGCTCTGGAGCATTAACCCCTTATGAGGAGATAGCTGAAGACACAATAAATGCAGTTAACGCAAGACAGCCTTCATAAAGCACAAAGCCATTGTGACTTACTACAGCAGTGGTCAGAAAACTGCACTGCAGCCCCAAACTCCAAAACCAGTACTGAAGAGTGCCAGTGCAGGACCCAGGGAGACAAAACCTATTTCAGACAGTCTAAGCTCCTGTGGTGGCCATACTCACTAGGGGACTTCAGGATTACCCTAGTAGTATATCATGGCCATGGACCTGTACAGTGTTCTGCAGTTGACTAACAAAGTGGGGTTGATTTATCAAAGGCAAATAGACTGTTTACTTTGCAAAGTGCAGTTACAGTCTTCAAGTGCAGTTGCTCCAGAGTTTAATATAAAAAGTAAAGATTCATTTTGCAAAGAATACCCATTTACATGCAAGGGAAAAAAAAACAGCATTTTTGCTTGCACATGATTGGATGATGGAAGTCAGCAGAGGTTCTGCTTATTTATTACTTTTTGGAGCAACTGCACTCGCAAAATGCAACTGCACTTTGCAAAATGCACAATCTATTTGCCTTTAGTAAATCAAAAAGTGGGACTAGCAGAGCCCAGTGTTCAAAGGTCACTTTACAGGCCTGCTACACATCTTGACATCGCAGGGTTGGCGTACGGCTTCCAAAGCGAGGGTCAGCTAATCCTGAAAACTGTAAGAGCTCTCTTGGCTTTTTAGTTAACCAAGAATCTTGATTGTAGAAAATATGAGATTGATTTACTAAAACTGGAAAGTGCAAAATCTGGTGCAGCTGTGCATGGTAGCCAATCAGCTTCTAACTTCAGTTTGTTCAATTAAGCTTTGACATGAAAAAACTGGAAGCTGATTGGTTTCTGATTGGCAGACTTCCTTCTACCCCGTGTCCCTTAATGAACAATTAAGAAACAAGGTTTCAAATTAATGTAAAGCCTTAAAACACAATTTAAATCTACCTCTGGATAGCAATAATTATATTTTCACAAACATAGTTATTTTACAGAAAAACTCCTTCAGCTTACATAAGGGTTGGGAGGGTCATGGGGGGGCT
The DNA here is from genome assembly GCA_037952925.1 of Lithobates clamitans. Taxonomy (NCBI): domain Eukaryota; kingdom Metazoa; phylum Chordata; class Amphibia; order Anura; family Ranidae; genus Lithobates; species Lithobates clamitans. The sequence goes on along the minus strand of JBBGZY010000969.1, from coordinate 1,765,999 downwards.
GTGCTGTATATTACAGAATCTTGGTTATTTTTTCCTGTGTGATATTCAGCATGGCCTGTAAAATCAGATGTGTGCAAGCCTTGGGCCAGTTTTAAGATTAGATAGCTAATGTGGGAAAATCCACTATGGGCCAGTGGACTATGGATGAATTAATTTAAACTGAAAAAAGAGGAATGGAAGTGAAGTTAATAGCAATTGCTGTCAATCAAACTTACCTTTCTTTTTCTAAAAAAAAAAAAAAAAACAGCAATTCCAATTGGTAGATATGGGGAATGATTTTCTTCTCTCCAGTTTAGTCACCATTATAGGTCTTTGTGGTCTATTTGGAAAGCTTTTCAGACGTTTTCCAAAGATTTTCATATTTTTCCAATTGAATCCAATTAGAAGAAAGGGAGAAAGCAGTGTGAATCTTGTGTAAAAACCTTTATAAATACATAAATACACCCCTGTGTTGGATAGAGCTTATGTTGAGATCTAGAATAGGTACATTTTTTAAAGTTTTAATCAGATTGTTCAATTAATTTCCTCTTTTTTTTTATATATCTACAGATAATTGTGTGGGGTGACTATGGACGTATGGATCACAAATCTTTTATGGGTGTGGCACAGATACTTTTAGATGAACTGGACCTTTCCAATATGGTGATTGGATGGTTTAAACTATTTCCCCCTTCCTCTCTAGTAGACCCAACATTGGCTCCTTTAACCAGGAGAGCTTCTCAGTCTTCTCTTGAAAGTTCCACAGGACCTTCTTATTCTAGGTCATAGCACCTGTAAAAAAAACTGTTGTCTCTGCAACCAGCGTTTCAAAAATAAACAACGACAAAATCACAAGATTACGAAATACGACAGGTCGCGCACCCTGGTAAACACTGCATGCTTAATTTTGTGTCTTCTGAGCCTGTTGCTAGGGATACTGGGCGATCCTGCGCTCTCAGCGGAAGTCGCACACATTGTGCGCTATAGAAGGCTCTCAGGTGATGGAGGGGAGCTAGCTGAACGCATTGAAGACCAGTGAAGCTCAGTTCTAGTTGAGTCTGAAGCCATGGACTATTGACACTAACAAACGAAATATTTCACGCGACGAAAGTCATCTTCAGTGACATATCACGTTGTTGCAACATTTTCTTTTTTATATTTGCCCCCAAAGATTGGAAACGCCTACGAAGAAGCCCTGAGTAAGGAGATCGATAAAGTATGGGGTACTGCAAGGAGAATGAAATCCGATGGAACGCCAGTGTTATTAAGAATGATTATAGAAGGTCACACATGCCCATAGATTGAAGCAAAGTTGGCTTAGCAGTAGCATTAACAAAGTCCACTATTTGACGAATTTCACCAGGGAAGAATTTTTCTGTGATTATCCAGTACTTCAGAGACAAAAAAATTGTTTTTTGTTTTGCATGAACATGGATCTAAGTGAACACTAAAATAATTTTCTTTGGCCTGCAACTTGCAAAAAATATGAAACAAAATAACAAAAAGATACAGCCATTTTCAACAATTTATATTCTTTTTAAGAAAAAAAATTTCACTAGTGCATGGTTTAAAAAAAAAGGGGGGGGGGGGAGCGAATGCAACGGCTTGAAACAAAGACAAACCACGTTTATCATTCTAAACCAATCATGGTCTGTGTTTTTGCAGGCATATGGTAAAATAAAATTTCTTTCTAGCAAATATTTAAAATTCTCTTTATGTGACAAAAAATGTAACATATATAATTTATTTAAATGTTAAAAGGTACAAACCTTGTAGAGTTGAACATGTACATGTCCACCATTTCTTCTTTCCTAGGTCCCTGTTTTTTGCATTGTGTCCCACGATCTTCCCAAACCTCTTTTCTGATGCCATTCTTTCAGGTTGGTTGATGGCACACCACCTTACCCTGTGTGCCTTGATTGCTTCTCTGTCCCCATGTTTGGAAACTTTTTGCAGATTTTTTTCCTGCATTCTTGAAATGTTTGACAAAATTCCTTGTTTGACCTGCCAGATACAGTGGAGGTCATCCTCTTGATGTCCATTGCATAGCAACCTTTCTTGAAAATCAAGCATGTTGAAAAGAATTTTGCAACATGGCTTGAGAATACCTAAGGTAATTCAGCATGTATTTGATATAAGAGATATTTGAACTTTTTTGCAATATCTTGTACAGTGCATGGTAACAATTTTTTTCACCATCAAATTGAGTCTTAAAGGGAATAAAATTATTTAACTAAGTGGCCATTGTCCATCTTCGTGCATTCTCAGTGCCCAGCATTGTTGAACTCGAGAGTTCAGTGGAAAGTCCTCTCTTTGAACAAAAGAATATCCACTATTTTTCAATTAAGGTATGCCCTTTTTGCACTTTGTCAGAGTTGTGTATCATACAAGCAACGTTTTTACTTGATCTTTTATTTTCGATGCTACAAAGGTCAAAATTTTCAAAGTTGCTTTGTTATGAACAGCAGTTCACTCAGTGTCATGGCTGACCACACTTGCTGATTTTTTTCTGGCCGATGGCATGCTTCTTTCAATGAACTGTTATGTTATGGTGAAGTAGTTCTAACACCGGGCTCTAGCTGCCATATCTGTGGTCCTGTAACTTTTTAGGAACACAACCGTTGAGCTCTGTGGGACCTTAATGTTCACCCCCCCCCCCCCCAACTTCCCAAGGTAAAACCAAAAATATCTGTTTGGGTGTGTTGCCGATTTGCATCTTGAAATTCGAAGGCTCCAATATTATTTATCATAGTGTACTGGTTCAGATAGATGAATTGTGACATTGCCTTTATTTTTTTACTTTCTTCCAAATCAGTCTTAAAGTCAACCTGCAGCCAGGCTACGGACCTTGAAGTGTTTACATATTCTTAACAAGTAAAAATCTAATATTAGAGCAAGCTCTCTGTAGCTAAAAGTACTGTGGAGCAATTCATCCTCAAGCTTCAGGCCTCATGTACACTGGTTATTTTTGACGCTGCTCTTAGGGGCGTCTAACTTTTTTTTGCCTCTAAACGCCCCAGCATATTAGCCTATGTGTCCATGCACACATAGATGTTTAGAGGCAGGGGGCGTTTAGAGGCAGAGAAGAAATCCACTGCCAGTGTTTCCAGGTGCAGTGGCCATTTGGCAGAAAAAACACTTGACACGTTTAAACACGCGTTAATGCTAGGCGCATTTAGCGCTTGAGCGTTACTTCATTTCAGTGACTAAACAATATTTTATTCTGGCCAATGAAATGACTTAAAGTGTTTGTAAACACCATTCATGAAATTTGACCTAAGCACATATATCTGTAGTGTTTACTCATCTCTCTCCAAAGCTCTAAGTGCCGTGTCTTTCTGCTGCTTCGTTCCTCTGTTATCAGCAGAGTCACTCTGACAAGTTCTCCGACACACAAGATAACAGCAGCTGAAAATTTGTGTCGGGGAGGGAGCTTGGTGGGACATAAGCAGGGAGCTTGTCAATGCATAATACAGCTCTGCATGTTCATTCCTCTGCCTATGTGGAGGGGGGGGAGGTGCCTTTCCTCTAATCAGCTCACACATAGTGTATGCCCAGACTCCTCGCCCACTGCTGGAAGAGGAAGAAAGATTTTTAACACAATCTGCACTTTCTAAAGAGTATGAAACGATGAAGACAGCAGATATACATGTAAAACTTATGTATGGAGATTTGTTTCATCTCTGTGTATCATCTGAGGCTGTTCACTTCACTGGGTATATGTGAGGGTTTACATCCACTTTAACTCTCAAGCACTTGATGCTCCAATGCACCGCTGCCAGGAGGAAAGGCGTCTAGGAGAAATAGCAAAGACATCCTGTGTCCATGAGGCTTAACAGAGACTCTGAAGTCGGGTTGCAATCCCTTTCTGAGCAGCTTAGACCCCTTTCTGTTTGCTTACATTAGTAGGCTGGTAAGCTGCCAAGTTTCTGCTGCCAGAGAAATGAGCCCATTTTTAATGCCCCCACTCTGACCTATGAGGATGAATTTCTCCACAATACCTGCAACTACAGAGGTCAGTAAGGGCCTGTTTTAAAGCTCATTTATTGCTTGTTCAGAATATGTAAATATATGAATGCCCAAAGCCTGGCCACAGGTTCACTTTACAGTACCCATAGACATTATTTAGTCATTACTCCTAAAAAATGTGCAGCCATATCCTGTGAGCATTTGATTATCTGTACATGAGTGACGAAGAACTCTCCAAAATTGCCAACACAGTCAGTACTCTTTTTCTTAGTTGATCATGTCCCAAAGCAGTTATTTTTTAGCCTTTTGTACCCTACACTTTACCTAAACCTGTTGAAAGTGAAAGGGCCATTGACTCTGTATCTAATGTCTCTATGTGTATCTTTATAACTCTTGATTCTCTAGTTGGTGTGAAGTTACAATTTTCTGAATGTTCCAGAAGCAGGCTAGATTTTGTAGTTCCACAACAGCTGGGTTACTCCCAAGTTAGTCTTTCTTCCAAAAATGAACAATAAATTAAAATATAAACATGCAATTTATGTGCATGGGCTGTTAATTGTTATATATAAAAGTATACTTACATGTAAGTTTTTGCTCATGTACACAAATGTTAACAGGCATATTGTGTTTAGATGGATATACACATCATTCAGCACATCTATAGACATTATGGAGAATTTTATTTTATAAATAGCAGGTCATGAAAATATTACCACTATACTTTAATCCCCTCTAAATCAAATTGGGTAAAAAATGTACCTTTGGGCAAAAAAAAAAAAATTTTAAAAATGTAATTGCCTTTTAATTTATGTTATTGTCTTTCCATGAGGTAGATAGATTATCCTTTTTTGTTACCTATAAAGCTGTTTATCAAAGTAATTTTAGATGGTTGTGAACCAGCAAAACAAAAAAGTATATAAAATATATATATATATATACATATATATATGTATACAAAATACCATCTACAGTATCATCATGTCATAAATGAAAGTAAATTGATGTATTGAAAATGCAGTGTAATATGTTATTTTCTGAAAAAACAAACAAAAATAAATCCCAAGATGCATTTTTTCTTTCTAATTTTTATAGGGAGAACAAGACCGTATATAAGATTTGTACATAAATATCATTATGCAGTATTTATTTTAAAGATGAAAAAATTGATGTATTTTTTTTTTTTTATTTCACATGATGTCTGCAGCTGAGCTCATGGTATAGTCATGTTACTCGCGCTATACCTGGGACGTCTGCAGTCTTGTACATAGTACGTTTAAAGAAAAAAAAAATTAAAAAAAAGCAAGAGAAATTTACAGTTGGGTAATATGGCAGATTAGCCCTGCAATGAGCACCAACTAATGTAAAGCATATTAATTACGGTGGTGGTATTTAAGACTTTCAATAAAACATTTTCTTTACACATTTGGAATTTGATGTATTTTTTCTATAGTCATAGTTTTTTTTTTTTTATCCTAATGTGATAGCTGTGGATTGATTGTGAGCGAGGCATGTAACTTTAAGGGAAAGCAGCATGAGAAAAATATGCCATTGCTGACCTTCATGCCATTTGGCCGTCTGGCATGCTAACCTCCTGGCTTAAGTATGTTTCAGACACAAGTATGCTTCACATTTGTTTTGGGTCAATGACTCAGGAAGTACGGAGCTAAGAGGATCAGCATGTCAACTAACATTTTCAAACCAAGCTCTGCAATGGCAGCCTCTATATTTCTTTCATCACGGGTTTGTTTTAAAGCCAAATGGAACTCTTAGGTTAATACACTCCAGGTGCAACAAAACAAAAAATGTGTTAAGTATTATCTACCTAATGCCAAATCGCGTACATGTATGTCATTTGGCTTTAAGTGGTTGTACTGGGCCTGCATCTACCAGTGGCTGACTTTTATGTAAAAGCCATCCTAGTGGTTGCTTAGCCGCTGGATTCCTTTTTAGGCGGCGGTAGGGGTCGAAACACCCAACCCCCCCGCTGCCCGCTGGTGCCTCTGTGGGAGCTCCGATCCCGCCGGCGAGCCCGGAATGAAATCCGGTGATTCCCCTGGCTTACCACAGAGATCATGAAGGACTAGTAGGTCCCCCATGATCTCTGTGGTACAGGAAGCAATCTAAATTCTGGCATTTCTGGTTTCCCGGATGTAAACAGCCATTTTTCAAATGGACAAAGCATCTGAACACACCCATCTTGGTGTGATCAGATGCTTTTTGGGGCAGAGGAGAGAGAGGTCTGGGATCTAAAAGACCCCATATCTCTCTATAAAGAGTACCTGTCACTGCCTATTGCTGTTACAAGGAATGTTTACATTCCTTGTAACAGCAATAAAACTGATAAAAAAAAAGAAAAACTTAAAGCGCCCCGTGCTCATGCACAAAGGCATGAATGCACAAGTTGTTCCTGCACGCATATGTAAACAGTGATCGAACCACACATGTGAGGTATTGCCATGAACGTTAGCGTTAGTGGAATAGTTCTAGCTCCAGATCTCCTCTGTAACTGTAAACTGGTAACCTGGAAATTTTAAAGCGTCACCTATGGTGACGTAGTTTGTCACCATTCCACAAGTGTGACATGTTAGGTATCTATTTACTCTGCATAACATCATTTATATTTACATTTACTGTATATTTTACCAAAAATCTGGTTATTTGTTTGTATGCATTAAAATTTATTAAAGTGTATTTTTTCCAAAAAATTGGCGTTCGAAAAAACGCTGCACAAATAACTTGACATAAAAAAACGTGACATAAAAAATTGCAAAACCCACCATTCTAGGGCCTCTGCTAAAAAAACATATATACAGTTGGCAGAATTTATGATTTCTTGGCCATTTTTCAGAGAATATGAATGATAACACAAAAACTTTTCTTTCACTCATGGTTAGTGTTTGGCTGAAGCCATTTATTATCAATCAACTGTGTTTACTCTTTTTAAATCATAATGGCAACAGAAACGACCCAAAATACCCTGATCAAAAGTTTACATACCCCAATTCTTAATACCGTGTATTGCCCCTTTAAAATCAATGACAGCTTGAAGTCTTTTGTGGTATTTGTTGATGAGGCTCTTTATCTTCTGAGATGGTAAAGCTGCCCATTCCTCTTGGCAAAAAGCATCCAGTTCCTGTAAATTATTGGGCTGTCTTGCATGAACTGCACGTTTGAGATCTCCCCAGAGTGGCTCAATGATATTGAGGTCAGGAGACTGAGATGGCCACTCCAGAACCTTCTTTTTTTTCTGCCAATGACAGGTCGACTTGGCCTTGTGTTTTGGATCATTTTCATGTTGGAATGTCCAAGTACGTCCCATGCGCAGCTTCCTGGCTGATGAATGCAAATGTTCCTCCAGTATTTTTTGATAAGATACTGCATTCATCTTGCCATCAATTTTGACCAAATTTCCTGTGCCTTTGTAGCTCACACATCCCCAAAACATCAGCGATCCACCTCCGTGTTTCACAGTAGGAATGGCTTACCTTTCATCATAGGCCTTGTTGACTCCAAATGTAGCGTTTTTGGTTGTGGCCAAAAAGCTCAACTTTGGTCTCATGATTCCAAATGACTTTGTGCCAGAAGGTTTGAGGCTTGTCTCTGTGCTGTTTGGCGTATTGTAAGTGGGATACTTTTGGCATTTGCTTAGTAATGGCTTTCTTCTGGGGACTAGACCATGCAGCCCATCTTTCTTTAAGTGCCTCCTTATTGTGCATCTTGAAATAGCCATACCACGTTTTCAGAGTCCTGTATTTCACCTGAAGTTATTTCTGGGTTTTTCTTTGCATCCCGAACGATTTTCCTGGCGGTTGTGGCTGAAATTTTAGTTGGTCTGCCTGACCGTGGAAAATGAGAACCCTCATTTTCCACATCTTGATTAGAGTTTGAACACTACTGATTAGCATTCTCAATTCCTTGGATATCTTTTTATACCCATTTCCTGTTTTATACAGTTCAACTACCTTTTCCTGCAGATCCTTTGACCATTCTTTTGCTTTCCCCATGACTCAGAATTCAGAAACGTCAGTGCAGCACTAGATGAAAGATGCAAGGGTCTGTCAGGAGTCCAGAAACGTATTGACCTTTTATACACACACACTAATTACAAGCAAACAGATCACAGGTGAGGATGTTACCTTTAATAGCTATTCAAACCCCTTTGTGTCAACTTGTGTGCATGGTATCAGGCCAAAATCACCAGGGTATGTAAACTTTTGATCAGGGTCATTTGGGTAGTTTCTGTTGTTATTATGATTTAAAAAGAGTAGACATGGTTGATTGATAATAAATGGCTTCAGCCAAACACTAACCATGAGTGAAAGAAAAGGTTTTGTGTTATCATTCATATTCTCTGAAAAATGGCCAAGAAATTATACATTCTGCCAGGGTATGTAAACTTATGAGCACAACTGTATATATACAGTATCTTACAAAAGTGAGTACACCCCTCACATTTTTGTAAATATTTTATTCTATCTTTTCATGTGACAACTTTGCTACAATGTAAAGTAGTGAGTGTACAGCTTGTATAACAGTGTAAATTTGCTGTCCCCTCTAAATAACTAAACATTCAGCCATTAATGTCTAAACCGCTGGCAACAAAAGTGAGTACACCCTTAAGTGAAAATGTCCAAATTGGGCTCAATTAGCCATTTTCCCTCCCCGGTGTCATGTGACTCATTAGTGTTACAAGGTCTCAGGTGTGAATGAGGAGCAGGTGTGTTAAATTTGGTGTTATCGCTCTCACTCTCTCAGGCTGGGTTCACACTGGTATGACAAAAGCTCCGACAGAGCTCATGTCGCATGACGTGTGCAAATCAATGATTCCCTATGGGAGCCGTTTTAACTGGTCCGACACAAGTCGGTCTGACTTTGAAAATGCTCCCTGCACTACTTTGGTCCGACTTTGATCCTACTTCAGCCCATTGAATATCATTGAAGTCGGATCAAAGTAGGATCCTTGTCCTAACCATCCGACTTTTGACATTCGACATGGTGATTGCAGCAGCAGTAAAAGGAATTTATGTCACATTGGGATTGTTTTGATTGGTCAGAAGAGAAGTTGTACTATCTCAAAGTCGAAGCAAAATTATCTTGTTCATTCAAGTCGGATGGAAGTAGGACCGAAGTAGGACCGATGTTACAAGGCAAAGTAGGATGACAGTCGTACAACAGACGTGTTGTACCAGTGTAAACCCAGCCGCATACTGTTCACTGGAAGTTAAACATGGCATCTCATGGCAAAAAACTCTCTGAGGATCGGAAAAAAATGAATTGTTGCTCTACATAAAGATGGTCTAGGCTATAGGAAGTTTGCCAAGACCCTGAAATTGAGCTAACATCCACCAGCTCCGTGATCGTCATGGAGGAATGGAAGAGGACTCCAGTGACAACCTGTGAAGCTCTGGTGAACTCCATGCCCAAGAGGGTTAAGGCAGTGCTGGAAAATAATGGTGGCCACACAAAATATTGATACGCTGAGCCCAATTTGGACATTTTCACTTAGGGGTATACTCACTTTTGTTGCCAGTGGTTTAGACATTAATGGCTGTGTGTTGAGTTATTTTGAGGGGACAGCAAATTTACACTGTTATACAAGCTGTACACTCACTACTTTACATTGTAGCAAAGTGTCATTTCTTCAGTGTTGTCACATGAAAATATATAATAAAATATTTACAAAAATGTGAGGGATGTACTCACTTTTGTGAGTTACTGTGTGTAGATAGATAGATAGATAGATAGATAGATAGATAGATATATAGATAGATAGATAGATAGATAGATAGATAAAATGTTTGGGTGTTCTTAGTACTTTTCTAGCAAAAAATACTGAAAAATTGTTAGGAAAAGGCCAGTGGTCAAGTGGTTATATAGTTTGTTTTCTTTAGCGAATAGCCATAGCCTTCGTAGAAAAACCTGTCCCCTGCCATCATGCACAGAGTTGGGACCCTTAAGCCCTGTACACATGATCCGAAAATCGTACGAAAAATTCCGCATTCGAATCGATCGTACGATAATGGGAACGTTAGTACAGAGCTTTCGAGAGCCGATCAGGACAGTTCATCCGATATTTTTCTATCCGACATGCACAGAATTTTTTTTCGTACGATGCCGGATCGTACAATTTTCGTTTAATCAGTACACCTATCGTCGAAATTGCAATACAAATGCATTACAACACATGACATCACTTCCGAATTTTTATGCTGTCGTACGGGAATTTTCGTGACTTTAGTAAACTCATCAGATTCGACGTGAGATTAGCATGCAAAACAAAATGGGACTATCATTCGTCCAATAATCGGATCGTGTGTACCGGGCATTACTCTCTGTATGGAAGCAGCAGTCTCACTGCAGAGGTTTGACACGCCCCTTGCTGCGCGTCTAATCAGCAGGCAGCATGCAGAACTAGAGGTCTGGCTCAGTAGGGTGAGATTGATCTTTGCGGAGCAGCTGCTTCTTTCACATAGAGAGCAAGGATCCTTCTCTAGCATGCTGGCAAGAGACAGGCTTTTCTGCTGAGGCTGTGTCTGCTTTCTGGAGGTAACTGACGACGAAGGTGCCAATATGTGCGCAACCGCTGACACACACATGGGTGTATTTTTAAAAACAAAAAATGTTACAATTTCAAAAATACACTAATATGTGCGGGTAAGTAAAAGCCGGTGCTCGCAGTTACATGCGTATAGCTGCATGCAGGGTTTTGTCTAATGCATTCCTATTGGCAAAAATACACTGTAGCTGTTGGTCCCAGGAGCCACAATTACAACTGTATTATATTCTGTACCCCCATACACTGTAAATTGCAGACGCATGCAAGAGCCCTAAGACTTTGCACACCCTTTGTACTATTGCCACTTGAAGGTATTTAGCTGATTTAAACTGAAAATTTAATTTAGACCGTGAACAGAGAAAAACAAACACAGAGAGCTTTAAAGGGGCTTTCCAGTTGCTAGAATTATTTTTCTATGCAGTTACATCAAAGAGCCCCTCTCCAGCAGCTGTAGGATTTTGCTATGGATGAGGTGCTACAGTTACACCAGAGCCACCTGCTGGTGAGATCTGAAATAGTAGCAAGACTACATGAGTACAAATAAACAAATAGATAAATCTGTTGGCATTTCATTCTCTGGGCTGTATTCAGTTGTATATATGCTTAGAGGTTGCTTTATTTTCTTATATTTGCAGACTACTCATGTCTTGTACAGAGATGCATGTCCCTCACTTCAAGGCTTTTTAAATGAAAAGCCCTTGCATCCAGATTTTATTACAAACCATTGCAATATCACAGAGCAAACCTCTTGCCCAGGGTTTATCTACAATACATTATATGCCCCCCAAGCTGACTTTTCCCATAAATTATATATATCAGAGCTGCTGTCAATCAAAGGTGCTCTATGCATTACGTACACTACTGTGCAAAAGTCTTAGGCAGGTATGAAAAATGCTGTAAATTAAGAATGCTTTCAGAAATATATAGGGGTAATAGTTTTTGTTTCTCAATTAACAAAATGGAAAGTAAATAAATAGAAGAGGAATCCAAATTAAAGGAATATTTGGTGTGACCACCCTTTGCCTTCAAAACCATTTGTCTAGGTACACTTGCAGACAGTTTTTAAAGGAACTCGGCAGGTAGGTTGTTCCAAACGTCTTGAAGAACTAAGCATGGATCTTCTGTGGATGTAGGCTGCCTTAGATCCTTCTGTCTCTTCATGTAATCCCAGACAGACTTGATAATGTGGGGGCCAAACCATCACTTCCAGTACTCCTTGTTCTTCTTTACACTGAAGATAGTTCCTAATGACATTGACTGTATGTTTGGGGTCGTTGTCCTGCTGCAGAAAAAATTTGGAGCCAATCACACTCCTCGCTGATGGTATTGAATGATGGCTAAGTATCTGCCTGTATTTCTCAGCATTGAAGACAACGTTGATCCTGACCAAATCTCAAACATTTGCAGAAATGCAGCCCCAAACTTGCAAGGAACCTCCACCATGCTTCACTGTTGTCTGCAGACACTCATTACTGTATTGTTCTCCAGCCCTTCGGTGAATAAACTACCTCCTGCTACAGACAAATATTCTAATTATGACTCATCAGTCTAGAGCACCTGATGCCATTTTTCTGCACCCCAGTTCTTATGTTTTTGTGCTTAGTTGAGTCACTTAGCCTTGTTTCGACGTCTGAGGTATGGCTTCTATTGGCCAAAATTCTTCAATGAAGACCACTTCTGGCCAAACTTTTCGAGACAGTAGATAGGTGTACCTGGGTTCCACTGGTTTTCATCAGTTCTGTGCTGATGGCACGGCTGGACATCTTCCAATGTTGAAGAGAAGTAAGCGTGATGTGTCTTTCATCTGCTTCATAAAGTTTCCTTGGCAGACCACTTCTGCTTTGAAATCTTTGCCTGGGAGAGACCTTGCCGATGCAGTATAACTACTTTGTGTTTTGTTGCTGTGCTCTGTCTTGCCATGGTGTATGACCTGTGACATGAAACTGTCTTCCACAACCTCACCAGTTAGTAGCAGAGTTTGGCTGTTCCTCACCCAGTTTTAAGCCTCCTAAACAGCTGTTTGTTTCTGTTACCAGCAGTTAATGACTGTGTTTCAACCTACATATGAAATTGATGATCATTTGCACCTGCTTGGTATAATTGGTTAATCATACACCTGACTTTAAGCCTACAAAATCCCTGACTTTGTGCAAGTGTACAAAGTGTGCAAGTGTAGGAATTGATGCTTGATATAAATTGAGTTGAGAGGCACAGTCATGTTTCTACAGATCAATCGCGTTGTCGTGCCCTAATGCATTTCGTAGGAGACTTCATCAGAGGGTGTCGCTCATGCGATTGATCTGTACAAATGTGACTGTGCCTCTCAACCCGGGAACTACCTTGTTTGTTTCAACAGAAGGGTGTATCGCGCTATGTGAGTGTCTCTTTCATGGTGGCGAGTTATAGATGAAGAGTTTGATCTACAACAGACCGCAAGACAAAGATATTATCGTTTAGGCCCCTTTCACACAGGACGGATCCGTGTTGATCCGACCCATGAACATCCGCTGCTCAGCGGGGATCTCTCCGCTTTCCCCAGCTGAGCCGGCGGATGACAGGGCAGGACCCGCACACTGTGCAGTGACCGCCCTGTCAGATCTCCGCTCTCCCCTATGGGGGATCGGAGGAACACGGACCGCCTGTCTTGTGTTCATCCGATCTGCACTGCAGACGGATAGAAAAATAGGATTATATATCGGGTGTTGGCGGATGTACATCTGCTGACACCTGCTATCCCATAGGGATGCATGTATTTCTGTATTTCATGCGAAAACTCATGGATGAAATACAGACATACGGTCCGCATGTGTGAAAGGGGCCTTAAGGCTCTGCTTTTACTGTGATCTGGTGAGTCCATACCCATTGGGGGTCCAGCATGAGGTGGGATGATGGGAAATAGGATTTTTGCAACAATCTCATGCCATTCAACTCAGATTGGGAACAGGCTTACAGTTCTCATACTCACGGAGTGTTAAAGAAGGACGTTTTATATGTTGATCTGAATGTTGAACAATTAAAGCTGCTAAAGTCTGTACAGTGGAACCTCGGATTGCGAGTAACGCGGTTAACGAGCGTATCGCAATACGAGCACTGTATTTTCAAAAATCGTAACTCGGGTTGCGAGTGTTGTCTCTCAAAACGAGCACGATTCAGGCCAATGCGGTGTGCAGTACCGCTTTTGGCCTGAGGTGGGAGGGCACCGGCGCTGAGCAGAGCCAAACGTCATGTTCGGAAATGCACGGAAAAGCCCGAGTACAGCACAGCTGACCTCTGCAAATCTCGGGTAGGAAGTCTTCTTGAGGTTTGCTGAGTTCAGCCGAAGTGTTCTCGGGCCTGTTCGGCCGTTTCTGAGGCTCTCCGGCGTCCCCCGCCTCTAGACGCATGCGGTATTGCATCCCATTAAAGTCAATGCGGAACAAATTATTTTCGTTTCTATTGACTTCAATGGGAAAACTCCCTTTGATATGCGAGTACTTTGGATTATGAGCATACTCCTGGAACGGATTATGCTTGTAATCCAAGGTTCCACTGTATTTGCTTTTAGGAAGTTCAAACTTATTTGTGTAGTATCTTTCTTTGTTACAGTAGAAGCTCTGGAGATATTGATACATGTATGCTTGGGGGAAATTCATTATTTAATTGGTTCCAATTGTGTTTTTCAATATCCATGCTTGTGCATAAAAAAAGGATAAAATGGAGGAGACCCATGCTCCACATAGTGTGCAGTAAACCAGGGGACTCCAAACTGTCTGAACAAAGGGCCAGTTAATTGTCCTTCAGACTTAATGAGGGCCAGACTGTGGGCACTGGGATTAGAAAAGTCCCAACATCAGAGGGAATGAACAAAGCCCCATCATTGGTGTCATTGGGAAGAATTGTGCCCCATCTTTGTTGTCATTGGGAGGAATTCCGTCCCTTCAGTGGGGGGGGATTATGCCCCATTGTTGGATGAAAATAGTGCCCCAAGGGCCAGATAAAAGCAAGCAAAGGACCGCAGTTTGGAGACCACCGGTGTAAAACAATCACCACTTGGTTACTAAAAAGTGAGAAAATGCACTCACATGTATAAGAAAAACACAGTCCTGTACAGACTGATCAACCAAATTCCATCTAGGGGGAACTTCTGGCATCTGACATCACATATGCAGCTCTGCGCTGACGTGTTTCATCACAGAGGGCCAAAATAGTATGTGAGGTAATTATATATTTTCCTGGTGCCTCGGATGAATGTAGGTAACAATTTAACCGCAGGGCCGAAGTTTATTTTTCAACAAGTTGGCCCCCTTTGTACCAAGCCTCTTTCCGAGTCTCAAATTGGCCATCACAACAGGGTCAAGCCTTGTTTTGGGCCTAAAGATGGCTGCTGTATCAGAGCCAAGCCTCATTTTCAACCCGAAGGTTTACATATTACAGCTTAACCTCCTTTCTACACCAAGATAGCCACCAGAAAAAAAAGATGGGTAAAACTTATACAAAAACTTGATACTACATACAAATTAAGAAAAATCTATTTGCCGATCTCATATGTTGTTACTAGAACCCACTTCAGATTGTCAGTATCACCCATTGAGTTCAATAGGGCTGCGCCGCATTAGCTTACAATGCACACAATTGCAACATGGTAGTGCAACATTGTAGGGTTAAATCAGGTGATAAGGAGGTGAGCACCCCACTGCTTGACAATCACCCTCTAAAAAGCATTGTGACTGGAAGGAGAGAGCCCAAAATCGGCAGTGCAGGAATTTCTGAAGATCCTTGGACTTGGTGGTGCTCCTGGATGTTTGCAGCTCCTGGGGGTTTACAGCGTACAGGCATTGACACAGGAAGTACTTGGCTTGGGTGGCAGGAGAGCGGTGGTTTATCTACTAGGCAACGCTCCCCATCAAAACTGAGCCTCCTGCTGTACCAATCAGCTCCTCAGGCTCTATCTTACCAATTATTTCAGCTCTCAACAAGGACACCGTACATACATGAGCCATGACAGAGAGAGTTTGGAGTGAATTATCTCTAGCTCCACGACCAGGAATAAACCCTGTCTGGTATGGAAAAATGAATTTAGAATTTGGAGGTAACAACCTATTCACCAGTGCTTTAGCATAAATATTAATATCAATGTTAAACAAACATTTGGGACGGTAACTACCACAGCAAGTCAGATCTTTATCCGGGCAAGAACAGTTCTTGTCCAAAGAACCAGGCTCTCCTTTTTTAAGAGGATCCTAACCTCCGATTTTGTCTTGGTGTAGCTAGAGTATATAGAATATATAGAGATTATTGACAACATAAAGATTCCCATGTTCTTCCTATTCACTCATAAGCAAACTCAGTGGTTATGCCTACTTCCTCTTCTTCTTTCCTTCATGATTTTAACCCTCACCTAAACTAACCACATCCACAGTCACATAGAACTGTTCTGTCTTGGATATTTTAAAAAATCATATGACAGAAAAGCATAAAATTACCCTAATCCTTAAACTCCTTAACCAGTTTAAGTCCCCGTTTAGTACAAATATTGTTTCACTTTAAACAGAAGGTTTACAACCCCTGTTATGTTTTTATTGCTGTCTCTGTCCCCATTAGGAAGATTTATCGTATTAGTGCAGGTGACCATTGTTGCTTTAAACTTGTGTTGGAGACCGCGCTGGACTGACTGTATTGGTCACTGGTCCTGGGTGGATATATTAATGTGTGCAAAAAGGTTGTAATGCCTTCTGGTAGATAGTGCCCAGTGATGGATGGTGGTGATGAGCCCTCTTGGGGATTGGGCTGCTGCCCTTTGTGTGCGACCTTATAGTCGTTTCAGTATGTAGACTTGGATAAAAAGGAAGGAGCGCCCAATGTCCAGTGAATTGCAACTTCTAAAGTATGGTTCATAGATGTTTATTAAAAAGCCAACGAGTTGACTTGATGTACATGTTGTTACTTTTTAATAAATATCTATGAACCATACTTTAGAAGTTGGAATTTACTGGACACCGGGTGCTCCTTACTTTTTATCCATTGTTACTTTAAAGAAGAACTGCAGAGTACCTTACTCTTTAAAATGTTTGGGCTTAGGATGGGTTAAAGTGATTTAAAGTCAGAAGTTTTTTTTTTATCTTTATGCATTCTAGGCATTAAGATAAATGGCCTTCTTTGTGCAGCAGCCCCCCCCAGCACCCCCTAATACTTACCTGAGCCCCATCACTATACAGCGATGTCCACGAGTAAATCGGCAGTCTGGGACTCTCCCTTCTGATTGGCTGAGACACAGTAGAGACGCCATTGGCTCTTAATCAAACTGTTTTGATTAAGAGCTGTTAATCAAACTCAGCCAATCAGGAGAGAGAAGGGATGGGGCCAGGCCGCTGCTCCTTGTCTGAATGCACACAGGGAGCTGCAGCTCGGCTCGTGTGCCCCCATAGCAAGCTGCTTGCTGCGGGGGCACTTGACAGGAGGGAGGGGCCAGGAGCTTCAGCCAGGGACCTGAGAAGAGGCTGCTCTATGCAAACCAACTGCACAGAGCAGGTAAGTATAACATGTTTGTTATTTTTATAGAAAAAAACAAGACTTTACAATCACTTTAAGTGCAATAAGGTTCACCTTGGCATCATGGATTTTTATCCCTTTTATTTACTGAAAGATCACCTTAAATATCTGGCTTGTTGGGAGTTTTAGGTGCACATTGCCTTCTATTAATTCACTGACGTCCTATATTCCAGTGAGTGTGTGTCTGGAGTACCTGGTGGTGGTAGTGACCTTTCACAGTTGAAGCACATATTTTATTCGATCATTTGACCTCTTTTGTAATTTGAGGTCATTATATCTGGCTAGTGGTGGTACTATACATATATTGGAGCTCGATCACTCTTCAAGTTAAAGATCCCTGAAGGGAAGTCTTCCTCCTATTTCTGCAACTTTGTTTTATAAAGCCTGTGCAATGTTTACACTGAATGTAACACAATCTCTGAATTGAGGAGAGTTGGATAAATGACAGGATTCTCTCTCCCATTCAGAGATTGAGGGACTAAAAAGGTATGAAAAAATGGATGGGGGGTGGGCAGTTAAAGAGAATCAGAACTGTGAAAGCTATGCACAAAAAGGCAAGCAGAGGGCAAAAGACTAGTCACCAGTGTTGCCTGTTGTCTTCTGGCAGCTGATCTTTTCCCAGTTACTGACTTACCTCGCCTTGTTCTGCACTATGTGGAGGCAGCCACCTTGGCAGAGGAGCTTCCTCATGTCAGAGCTGGATCCTGATGACTGGTCCAGCTCATGTAACAGCAGGAGAAGTGAAAGAAGCACAGATCAACAGAAGGAACGAAGCAGAACCAGAAGGTTCCTTATACTGCAGGTCCTTGGGTGCTGATTCCAGCAAGAACCAAATCTCTGGAGACTAGGTTTGAGAAGTAAATAAAAAGGAAGGAATGGCGCAAAGACAGGAACAGGCACTGCGCTATGGGGCTAATAAAATTACATAAAAGAACATGTATTAATCAAAGGGCTGTCTGCAAGATATAATATAATCTGTAGTAAGGTAAATCAACTTAATAAGAACGAAGTCCCAGTAAAAAAAAAAGCAAAGTGTCCATAAGAAAACAATAACAGAGATGGCAGCTCCATTATGAGTGAAGCAAACTCTGGAAGACAAGATAAAGGAACAAAAAGAGGCGCCTCTAAGTGAAATATGTTTTAAAAGTATCGTTTAATGATAATATAATCAGCCAAGTGGCCACTCACATGACAGTTGTGAGATACAAGCATGGGTTTATCTCAATAAGGGGTGTGCGGTCCCTCTGCTGTCCGATTGATGCATCCTAAGCGTTGTCCCAGTACGCTGAGAAGATCCAAGATGGGGTAAAGGGATCCAGAGAGCGTGGTCAGCCAAGCTGGATTATGCTGCTATGCCCCTGCTCAGACACAACCACTGCTCCCAGTTTGACAGTTGTGTGGGTGCAGGTTTGTGGTCCTGAATGTGGAAAGTGTGTGTTCTGGGCTCTGCACATGAACCCATGTGGATGTCAAATTGGGAGCAGTGGTTGTGTCGGTGCAGCCACTGCATCCCAATATACATGAATGGGACTCAATGCATGGAACACCTGTGCATCCCCGTGTGGATAATCACGGTCCTTGCAAGGGTGTGCCCTAGAATACACCTGTGTGAATGAGGCCTTAGAGTATGAAAATCACAAGTGAACCAAAGGAGATGCAGAGTGGTGTATATCATCCAAAAGAGGTTTCCTTAAAGTGGTATTAAACCCAAAAGCAATAATTTATTATATCGCAGCTTACCAATTCTAATGCCGTGTACACACGAGCGGACTTTACGGCAGACTTTGCCTGGCGGACGGGATTTCTTCGGACAATTTGATCGTGTGTGGGCTCCAGCGGACTTTGTTTTCTCAAAAGTTGGACGGACTTAGATTTGAAACATGTTTTAAATCAATCCGTCGAAATCGAGTTCGGTCGAAAAGTCCGCTTGTCTGTATGCTAGTCCGACGGACAAAAAGCCACGCTAGGGCAGCTATTGGCTACTGTCTATGAACTTCCTTGTTTTAGTCCGGTCATACGTCATCACGTACGAATTCGACAGACTTTGGTGGATTGTGTGTAGGCAAGTCCCTTCATTCAGAAAGTCCGTCATAAAGTATGTCGAAAAGTCCGCCGGGCAAAGTCTGCCGTAAAGTCCGCTCTTGTGTACGCGGCATTAGATGTGGTGGCTGAATTCATTTTTTTTTTTTAGACTTTCTTTCTTCTATTTTCATCTGGTAAACCAGCCAGTAAGTATGTTGTTTTTCAACAGAACAAGCTCTTCAGCAATCAGCAGAATGAATCAGTTACAGAGATAAGACCATTTACCACTGACAAGGGTGCTTACAATGATCCGCTCTTATTTACACTATATAAAACCTTTATCCCAAAAGGAAAAAAAAGTTTGGTGTAACTGCTTATAAAGTATTAGCTAGAGTTTGGCTTCAATGTGTTAGTGTATTTAAAGCAGGGTTCCAGCCTGGGGGAATTTTTTTTTTAAAGTCAGCAGTTACAAATACTGCAGCTGATGACTTTTAATATAAGGACACTTACCTGTCCCAGGGCGCCCACGATGTCGGCACCCATCCATCCATCAGCTCTGGGTTGGCAGGCGCTGGCATCTTCACTAAGGGAAACAGGAAGTGAAGCCTTGCGGCTCCACAGCCTGTTTCCTACTGCACATGCACGAGTCGCGCTGCGCTTTCTGAATGGTCCCGCTGTCTTCTAGAAGGCAGCGGAGGGGCTGGAGGAGGAGGGGCTGAAAGGTTTGTAGACCAATGCACAAGGATTGCGACGCTCTTACCTGGAAGTGGGAGCAGACACCTGGTTTTGACAGGTATCCCCCTCACAGGAAAGGTGCCAAATGTGGCAGCGGAAGGGGAGAGAAAGCTTTTGGGGTTGCTCCACTTTAAATCTATTAGTATCTTTATTCAGCGTTAGCTTTGCTTTGTTTATGAGGTATTGCAGGTATGAGATACTCCAGGATGCACTGGGTAACCAACAAGCGAACGGAAAAGACGTCATCGGCAGTCACTTCTGGGTCATCGTGCATATATTCTAGGAGTGTCTGTGCAGCGAGAAGCAGCAGGAAAGTGAGCGGGGTCCGGACTGGAGTGGATCAACTAGCAAACGGCACATCTGGTTTGCACCATGGGCACACTATAGTGGAAGGTGAACAGGACTGGTGAGTGTGGACTGAGCGGTGGAGGATCAGCAGAGCTGGGGAGCCAGAGCAGGAAAAATTAGCAAATGTCATATGTTGTGTGCAGCATTCGACCAATATAGCAGGAGGCGGGCGGGGACCAGAGAGAAAAGAGGATCAGAAAACCAGAGGTTCAGTGGAGCTGAGGGTAACTATTGAGTAGGGGATTAGCAGAGCTGGGAGTTACTAATGAGCAGGGAATAGCAGAACTGGGGGATACTACTGAGCGGGAGATCAGCAAAGGCGGGGGTGCTACTGAGTGGAGGATCAGCAGAACTGGGGGTATTACTGAGCAGGGGTTCTGCTGAACAAGGTTACTAATAACCTGGGGTTCTGCTGAACAAGGGTACTAATAAGCTGGGGTTCTGCTGAACAAGGGTACTAATAAGCTGGGGTTCTGCTGAACAAGGGTACTAATAAGCTGGGGTTCTGCTGAACAAGGGTACTAATAAGCTGAGGTTCTGCTGAACAAGGGTACTAATAAGCTTGGGATCTGCTAAACATGGGTACTAATACCAGTCAGGGACCAGCACTGCTGGAGATGAGGGACTCTCCTAGCTGCCAGGGGAAGAACTCCTCCAGTGAGAGTGGGGGGGCAGCAAAGGGAAAGGAAAGACAGATTCTGGTGGTAGGGGACTCAATTCTTAGAAGGACAGAGAGGGCAATCTGTAACCAAGACCTGAAGCGCCGAACAGTATGTTGTCTACCGGGCGCTCGGGTTCGGCACATCACGGATCTTGTGGACAGATTACTGGGAGGGGCTGGGGAAGACCCGGCTGTCATGGTGCACGTTGGCACCAATGACAAAGTCAGAGGTAGATGGAGTGTCCTAAAGAACGATTTTAGGGACTTAGGTGCTAAATTGAGGAAAAGGACCTCCAAGGTAGTATTCTCAGGAATACTACCGGTACATCGAGCCACACCAGAAAGGCAGAGGGAGATTAGGGAAGTAAACAAGTGGCTGAAGAGCTGGTGTAGTAAGGAGGGGTTTGGGTTCCTGGAGGACTGGGCCGACTTCTCAGTCGGTAACCGGTACTATAGAAGGGACGGACTGCACCTAAATGAGGAGGGTGCAGATCTGCTGGGAATGAAGATGGCCAAAAAGTTAGAGGGGTTTTTAAACTAGGCGATGGGTGGGAGGGTCCACAGACAGTGATAGCCAGCACGGATGATATTCCAGAGGGTAGTGTTGGGGGCATTAGTGGTAGGTTAACCAAAGCACAAAAACACAAGGTGAGTATAGTAGCAAGTCCTAGTTGCAATTTTGAAACACCCAATACGAGGACAATATGCGACCGGTCTAAACTATGTGGCATGTTCACCAATGCCAGGAGAATGGCAGACAAGATGGGTGAACTAGAGATACTGTTGTACAAGGAGGATTTGGATTTTGTGGGAATTTCAGAGACCTGGTTGAACAGCTCTCATGATTGGCTGGCAAACATTCAAGGGTATACCCTATACCGCAAGGATAGAGAGGGTAAAAAAGGGGGAGGGGTATGCCTATATATCAAGAATATTGTACAAGCGAATGTGAGAGATGACATCACTGAGGGAGCTAGAGAGGAGGTGGAATCCTTATGGGTAGAGCTCCAAAGG
This sequence comes from Lithobates clamitans, assembly GCA_037952925.1. Taxonomy (NCBI): domain Eukaryota; kingdom Metazoa; phylum Chordata; class Amphibia; order Anura; family Ranidae; genus Lithobates; species Lithobates clamitans. The sequence goes on along the minus strand of JBBGZY010000969.1, from coordinate 1,744,187 downwards.
GATGAAGCTAAGGGGAAAATAATACTGGGAGTATGCTATAGGCCCCCTAACCTGAAGGAGGAAGTGGAGACGGATCGCCTATCACAAATTGGATTAGCAGCAAGGATGGGAAGTGTTATCATAACGGGGGATTTTAATTATCCAGACATAGACTGGGCGGAGGGAACCGCGCATTCATTTAAGGCTCGCCAGTTCCTTAATGTCTTGCAGGGCAATTTTATGGGTCAGATGGTAGACGCACCAACTAGAAATAAAACATTACTGGATCTACTGATTACCAACAATACAGACCTGATCCCAGATGTGGAAATACGGGGCAATTTAGGTAACAGCGATCACAGGTCAATTAGTTTCAGTATAAATTACACAAATAGGAAACATAAAGGGAATACAAAGACACTGAATTTCAAAAGAGCCAACTTCCCTAAACTACAAACCTTGCTAAGGCATAAATTGGGATAAAATATTAGGAACAAAGAATACGGAGGAAAGATGGGTTTGCTTTAAGAGCATATTAAATAAGGGCATTAGCCAATGTATCCCATTGGGTAATAAATTTAAAAGAGTGAACAAAAATCCTGGATGGCTTAACTCCAATGTAAAAATGCATATAAAAGCAAAGGAGAAGGCCTTCAAAAAATACAAGGTTGAGGGATCATCCTCAGCATTCAGACTTTGTAAAGAATGCAATAAGAAATGTAAGGGTGCAATTAGGACGGCTAAGATAGAACATGAAAGACACATAGCGGAGGAAAGCAAAAAAAATCCCAAGAAATTCTTTAAGTATGTAAACAGTAAAAAAGGGAGGACAGACCATATTGGCCCCATAAAGAATGAGGAAGGACATCTGATTACAAAGGATGGGGAGATGGCAAAGGTATTGAATTTATTCTTCTCCTCAGTCTTCACGAGTGAATCGTGGGGCTTCAGTAACCAAAACTGCAGTGTTTATCCTCATGACACAACACAGGAAGCACCTCCATGGTTAACAGAGGACGGAATTAAAATCAGACTTGAGAAACTTAACATTAATAAATCACCGGGGCCAGATGGCTTGCATCCGAGGGTACTTAGGGAACTCAGTCAGGTGATTGCCAGACCGTTGTTCCTAATTTTTACAGACAGTCTATTGACTGGAATGGTACCAGCTGATTGGAGAAAAGCCAATGTAGCGCCAATATTTAAAAAGGGCCCAAAAAACATCCCTGGGAATTACAGACCAGTTAGCCTAACATCAATAGTATGTAAAATCTTGAAGGGGATGATAAGGGACTATATACAAGATTTTAGTAATAAGAACGATATCATTAGCAGTAATCAGCATGAATTTGACACAGTTCCCCATAAACGTTTACTGTACAAAATAGGGTCCGTTGGCATGGACCATAGGGTGAGTACCTGGATTGAAAACTGGCTACAAGGGCGTGTTAAGAGGGTGGTGATAAATGGGGAGTACTCAGAATGGTCAGGGGTGGGTAGTGGGGTTCCCCAGGGTTCTGTGCTGGGAGCAATCCTATTTAATTTGTTTATAAACGATCTGGAGGATGGGATAAACAGTTCAATCTCTGTATTTGCAGACGATACTAAGCTAAGCAGGGCAATAACTTCTCCGCAGGATGTGGAAACCTTGCAAAAAGACCTGAACAAATTAATGGGGTGGGCGACTACATGGCAAATGAGGTTCAATGGAGAAAAATGTAAAATAATGCATTTGGGTGGCAAAAATATGAATGCAATCTATACACTGGGGGGAGAACCTCTGGGGGAATCTAGGATGGAAAAGGACCTGGGGGTCCTAGTAGATGATAGGCTCAGCAATGGCATGCAATGCCAAGCTGCTGCTAATAAGGCAAACAGAATATTGGCATGTATTAAAAGGGGGATCAACTCCAGAGATAAAACGATAATTCTCCCGCTCTACAAGACTCTGGTCCGGCCGCACCTGGAGTATGCTGTCCAGTTCTGGGCACCAGTCCTCAGGAAGGATGTACTGGAAATGGAGCGAGTACAAAGAAGGGCAACAAAGCTAATAAAGGGTCTGGAGGATATTAGTTATGAGGAAAGGTTGTGAGCACTGAACTTTTTCTCTCTGGAGAAGAGACGCTTGAGAGGGGATATGATTTCAATTTACAAATACTGTACTGGTGACCCCACAATAGGGATAAAACTTTTTCGCAGAAGAGAGTTTAATAAGACTCTGGGCCACTCATTACAATTAGAAGAAAAGAGGTTTAACCTTAAAATACGTAGAGGGTTCTTTACTGTAAGAGCGGTAAGGATGTGGAATTCCCTTCCACAGGCGGTGGTCTCAGCGGGGAGCATTGATAACTTCAAGAAACTATTAGATAATCACCTGAATGACCGCAACATACAGGGATATGTAAGGTAATACTGACACATAATCACACACATAGGTTGGACTTGATGGATGTGTGTCTTTTTTCAACCTCACTTACTATGTAACTATGTAACTATGTAATAAGCCTGGGAGCTACTGATAGCAGGTACTAATGAGCTGGAGTTCTACAGGGCCCCTTTATAACAAATAGAAAGTTAACACACACGGGGCATTTGCCAAGCTTAATTAAGGGTTCAAAAAAGCATCACCAAAGTATCAAAAACACATCAAAAAAGCATGTTGGTGTGGCAAAGACCCTGGATTAGGAGAGGGGGAGTGCAGAGGAGGCCCTGGACTAGGAGGGGCGTGCAGAGGAGGTTCTGGACTAGGAGAGGAGTACACAGGAGGCCTTGGACTAGGGGGTGCAGAGAAGGCCCTGGACTTGAAAAGTGAGGTTGATGGGGTAAAGGACTTAGATTCAGAGAGCAGGGTATAGAGGAGGCTCTGAACTTGGGGTGGGCTGTAGAGGAGGCCTTGGTTTAAAAGCTGAGTGCAGAGGAGGCCCTGAACTAGGGGGGTGGGTACCGACGAAGCCATTGACTAGGAAATGGTAGTTGGTGTGGCAAAGGCCCCTGGATAGGTGGATACAAGGGAGATACTTGACTAGGTGAGGGGGCATTTATCAGTTGTCACAAGTAATGCCAAACAGGAGCAGAGAGACTGGTCGTGTGATAGATTTATTAAAGGAGAAGTACAACTTCAGTACAGTACTTCTCCTATTGATCACAGCAGTGCAGATTGTTTTACACTCCTGTGACCCATTTTCAGATGACAGCGGGCTTAAGCCCATTCTCGGCTGATGTCACAGAGTTGGTCCAGGCTAGGGAAAGATGGAACCCATATGACCAGCCCCGAGTGCCAGCAGAGGCAGATCCAGGGGGGGTAATAGGGCAATTGCCGCCCCAGAAATTAGTGATGGGCCGGCGGGTGAGTGGGCAGGCCAGTCAGTGGGTGAGCAGGCGGGTTAACGAGCAGGCGGGCCAGTAAGCAGGTGAGTGTGCGGGGGTCGGCAGGTAAGTGAGCGAGCGGGCCGGCGGGTGAGTAAAGGTCGGCAGGTGAGTGAGCGGTGCGGGCCGGCCGGCAAGTGAGCGGAGGTGCTGGCCAGTCAGCGAGCCGGCGGGTGGGGGATTACATCATCTCTCTGCTGCCTGTCTTCACTCTGGCAAATGGCAATCTGAACCTTAGCAGGCAAGTGACAATCTGCACCTTGTAGCAGGCAAGTGACAATCCACAACGTGTGGCAGGTGACGTGGCAAGTGACAATCCGCAGCATATGGCAGGTGACGTGGCAAATGACAATCAGCAACATGTGGCAGGTGATGTGGTAAGTGACAATCCGCATCTGGTGGCAGGCAAGAGACAGTCCGCAACTTGTGGCAGGGACATGGCAAGTGACAGTCCACATCTGAAGGCAGGTTGACGTGGCAAGTGACACACTTAGGGATCCCACTGTTTCTGCATTATGGTGAGTTATATTTAATTTTATATTACAATGTAATAATAGAAATAATGAGCTTCAATCATCTTGACATCATAACAACCATGGTGCAGTGATGATGAAAGCGCCAACACCAACCAATGCCTCGATAAATTGCCTGCAAAAAAAAAACATATTTTCTGGCAGTGCCCCTCCCGAGACTAGACTCTGTATCTGCCCCAGGTGCCAGATGTGCTAGCTACGCCACTCATGGTACATTGTAAATAGCTTCTCCTGACTTGTACGAGTAACTACAAGGTAACTTTGTTTAGATTTTAAAAAGAGCTCATATTTTATTAAGCAGTTACAGCAATCGGGGTGCTTGTTCATGTGCAGTGGCGTGATGACATGCATTGTGGTGCGCTATTTTACAAACTGTCTATGTATAATTCTTCCTAAGTTTTTTTTTTGGGAAAATTATTGTTTATAAAAATGTGAATAAAAAGAAACAATACACAAGTGCAAACGCCACAACCATTTCCCCTCCCTCTTCTATGTTATGCAATGTCCCAAGAATTACAGGCAATTAAACATAATAAATTACCCTTCCGGCATCCTGAGACCAGGTAAACAGCGTAGACTTTGGTAAAATGTAGAGCAATAATCACAATCGCCTGGCCGCTGCTAAGCCTGTCCGGCCTCTTCAATTAGTGTATGTTCTGTTTATAAATCATTTAACCCTTCAATTATACATTATCATCTGAGGAGAGCCAGCATTGCCATACTTTCTCGAATTTATTGTAACAATCCCATCAGTGGAGGCTGGTGGTAATTTTTTTTGGGGGGGCAGCAAACCTCAACCCGACTCCCCTCCACGGGCATCACGAGTGGGCATCTCCTTCCCCCGCTCGGCGGCTTCCATCTCCTCCCTCCTCCTCGGGGGCCAATCAGAACGCTTCTCCTTTTGGCCAATCGGGAAACACGTCTCACACCCGCTCTTCCTGATTGGCGAAGAGGCGATTCAGTGTTAGAATAGCGAATATTCATTCACTATTCTAACACACCTGGGTGGGCTCTGAACGCAATGCTCTGCGTCCGGAGCCCACCCTATTTTGAAGCCTATTAGAGTCTCTGGCTCTAATCAGGTGCTTCAAAAAAAAAACCCCGCTGCTGTAATTCATGCGCCAGGCATCCTGAAAGGGACTGGATGCATGAATAGGGGGTGGTGGCGGCAAGGGAAAGGGCAGGCAGCACCAGTGCGCCCTTAATGGAGGGGCCGCCCCTCAATCCTATAGTGTATATTAAAAAAATAATAATAATTACTGTGTGCCACTAAAGTGTTTGGGCTTGGACACCCTACGTGGACTACGCTGGACAGAGATGGGGCTCAGGTAAGTATTAGTGAGGGCTGAGGAGGGCTTCTGCACACAGAAGGCTTTTTATCTTAATGAATAAAAAAACCTTCTGATCTTCTGACTTTACAACACCTTTAAAAGATAAGTTCACTTTTTTCTTCTTCTAAAATCCAGCTCCCCTATGTACCAATATATCATTAATGTACCTCTGTTGCACAAAAATACAAGTTTTCTTTGATTTTCAAAACAAGGCCTTACCTCAGCCATGGCTATATTTCACAGATCACTTCAGAGACTCCCTGATATACAGACACAGACAGACTAGCCAGAAAGACACAGGAAGGAGTTTACCAGCTGACCTCATTAGCACATCTTCACCCATCAACTAAGTTTTCACAACATCTCCGGCATTCCTCCATGTGTGCCTGGCTTCCCCAGCGTCCCTTCAGATGGGCTCAGGGTGCATACTAAACTCAATGGGGCCACATGCAGCCCTCGAGACACCCTTGATGTAGTACAAGGGCCTGCCTGATTGGATACAGAGTGATTGGATTGATGGTGTGTACTCCTATTATATAGTTTTGGTAAATCTAAAGGAGATTGTGCAGAGATTGTACAGAGATTGAGTTTTTTTTCTTGGGAGGGTGCATGTAATCAGCACAGGGCCAATCAGCACTGTCCAGACAGAGGGTCAGGGGTCCTGCAGCCTTATAGGACAGTCATGAGAGAATGAAAACTCCTCCTACAAGCTTTAACCCAGACAATAATAGAAGTCACAAGACTGTTATATACTGCTGATGGGAAAATGTATTTAGCAGTTTATATTTACTAAAATAATAGCATTTCCATGTTCTGTGTACTGTGGGAGACCAGATATAGTGAATGCAGGGTGCTGGGTTTAGTATTACCTTAATGTTTCTTTGTAGTTTCTTAATGTTTCTTTGTAGTTTTTTACGTCAAACAATATTTACGCTAATGTTTATGAAATCTCTATTTTTAGACCAGATATAGTGAATGCAGGGTGCTGGGTTTAGTATTACCTTAATGTTTCTTTGTAGTTTTTTATGTCACATAATATTTACGCTACTGTTTATGAAATCTATATTTTTAGGAAAAAATACACAAACACAATATACGGTAATACCCAACTTTTGGGAAAATATAAAAGAATAAGTTGGTCAAGTATATAGATACCAAACATGTGAAGCTATATCAATCAGTCCCTCCCCTCATGCCAGGATGCAAGGTGTATCCCTGTACTCTTCCCTGCCCTTTTAGCCCCAAATCCAATCGCTGTCCAAATCTTGCAGACTTTACCTCAGTAACATCTCCAAAATATGTCCCTTTTTAACAGTTAAAACCACAAAATAACTTATTCACTCCCTTCTTCTCCCAAGATCTGCTCTCTAGCTCCCTCCTCCCATGCTCATCTCGAGGACTTCTCCAGAGCCTCTCCCATCCTCTGGAACTCTCTACTCCAATCTGCCCGGTTATCTCCTACTCTGACCACTTTTAGGCGATCCCTGAAAACTCATCTCTTCAGGGAAGCCTATCCTGCCTTCAGCTAATAACCAAATATTTTATTTCTCCCATCAGTTCATCCCTCAGTTACTAACTTTCATTCCACCAGACCCTCCCTATTAGACTGTAAGCTCCCAGGAGCAGGGCCCTCCCTACCCTCTTGTATTGAATTGTATTGTTGCTATGTTGTTTCTTTATATATTGTAAAGCGCTGCACAAACTGTTGCTGCTATATAAATCCTGAATAATAATATTAAAAACCAATTATAAATCTCCCTACCTGCACCTTGTTTTATTTACCCGCATAAGATGTGCATTGATCTTATAATTTCATGGTGTCATTTGTTACATACCGTATTTATCGGCGTATAACACGCGACGGCGTATAACACGCACCCCAAGTTTAGGAGAGAATTTTAAGGAAAAAAACTTTTAGGAGGGAAGTTTAAGGAAAAAAAACTTACATTTAAATGCCCATCAATGCAGCCTCATCAGTGTTCATCTGCAGTCTTGTTAGTGTCATTGCAGCCTTTTCAGTGTCAGTGCAGCCTTGTCAGTGCAGCTTTGCCCCAGTGCAGCTTTGCCCCAGTGCAGCCTTGTCAGTGCAGCTTTGCCCCAGTGCAGCCTTGTCAGTGCAACTTTGCCCCAGTGCAGCCTTGTCAGTGCAGCTTTGCCCCAGTGCAGCCTTGTCAGTGCAGCTTTGCCCCAGTGCAGCCTTGTCAGTGCAGCTTTGCCCCAGTGCAGTCTTGTCAGTGCAGCTTTGCCCCAGTGCAGTCTTGTCAGTGCAGCTTTGCCCCAGTGCAGTCTTGTCAGTGCAGCTTTGCCCCAGTGCAGTCTTGTCAGTGCAGCTTTGCCCCAGTGGTCAGTGCAGCCTTGCCCCCAGTGTCCATGCTTGATCGCCACCGACATACACAGTACAGATCGCCGCCGACAGTAGTTTGTGTTTTAAATATGGCGCCGTGGAGTTCGGAGGGACTCGGCGCCGGCGGAACTGAACGAACGCCGCCGAGATACACATAGTCGAGTGTATTCGGCTCTTTCTGGCGCCGCTCACAGTCCCGCCCAGTCCCGCCCTATGATGGACATAACACAGGTCCAATGGCGGGACTGGGCGTGACTGTGAGCGGCGCCGGAAAGAGCTGAATACACTCGACTATGTGTATCTCGGCTCTGTGATTTCAGCGGCGCTCGTTCAGCTCCGCCGAGTCCCTCCGAACTCCACAGCGCCATATTTAAAACTACTCGCTATGTGAATGTCGGCGGCGATCGCCGCCGATAGCTCACAATTAGCGGGTATCGGCGTATAACACGCCCCCACGATTTCCCCCTGATTTTAAGGGGAAAAAAGTGCGTGTTATACGCCGATAAATACAGTAGTTAAACAGTCAGGTTGAAAAAAGACACAAGTCCATCTAGGTCAGCCAAAAAAAAGGAGAAAGAAAGAAACTAATGCCGCGTACACACGGTCGGACTTTTCGGCTACAAAAGTCAGACAGCCCGTCCGATAGACTTTTGACGGACTTTTGGCGGACTTTTGGCGGACTTTTGGCGGACTTGCGGCAGACTTTCTAACGAACGGACTTGCCTACATACGATCACACAAAAGTCCGACGGATTCGTACGTGATGACGAACAACGGACTAAAATAAGGAAGTTGATAACCAGTAGCCAATAGCTGCCCTAGCATGGGTTTTTGTCCGTCGGACTAGCATACAGACGAGCGGATTTCTGGGTCCGGCGTAGTTACGACATAAAGATTTGAAGCATGTTTCAAATCTAAAGTTCGTCAGATTTGCGGCTGGAAAAGTCCGCTGAAAGTCCGGGCAAGTCCACACACGATCGGATTGTCAGCCGGCTTTAGTCCGTCGGCGTCCGTCGGACTTTTGTAGACGAAAAGTCCGACCGTGTGTACGCGGCATAACAGAAAACCTCCATATAGACAATCCTATACCCACAGTTGATCTGGAGGAAAGCAAAAATAGAAAGCATGATCCAATGCGCTCCGATGGGGAAAAAAATCATTTCTGATTCCTGGGAGGTAATTGGATATTCCCTGGATCAGCTATAACAAGCTTTAGGAACTGCAGCTTGCGATTGCACGCTATCATTAAGTCAATGACCTACCAGAGCACCCAGATCCTTCTCCATCACTGACTCCAACTGTTCTCCTCCTAGTATGTATGATAGATGCAAATTGTTACCCCCAAGTGCATACGTTTACATTGATTAACATTGATCCTCATTTGCCACATAGTCGCCCAATTAGACATTGCATTTAGGTTGGCTTGTAAATTGGAGACATCCTGTAAGGATGTAATTCCACTGCATAGCTTGGTGTCATCTGCAAAGACTGAAATGGTACTTTTAATCCCATTTCATGTGGCCCTCACATCCCTCCTGCAACTGCACCACCCCCCTCGTATCCACCCCCACCTTCTCTCAGCAGTGGGCAGCAGAGAGGGGGACAGAACTCCTCCTACAGATTAAAAATAAGGATCCCAACACTGAACCAAGTGGTACACCACTGATAAACTTAGACCATTCAGAGTAATAATACTACTCTCTGCATACGGTCTTTTAGGCTATATTCACACTTGTACGACTTGTCATGCAGCTTTGGACATAAAAGTTTGCATTGCAAGTCTTTCCTCATGATAACCATTCATATATGTGCTACTTAAAGTTGCAGCAACTTCAAAGTAGTTCATGCACTACTTTGGTTCGACTTTGATGCAACTTGAGGGCCAAAGACTTCAATGTTAACCCTCAGAAGATGCATAAAATGCAACTTGTGTGCAACAGTTGTCCATTATCACTGGTCAAAGCCAAAGTCATATCCAAGTTGAACCCATCCAAAGTTGCTTCTTAGCCAGTTTTCTATCCATTTACAAACTGATTTTTTTCCAAGCCTGGATGACTCATCCTTGCAGCTTCTCTGGTGCCTATCCCTGGTCTAGAAGGTGGTAGAAACTTCAGGAGCTGGTGAGTGGAGGTGAGAAGGGGCTGTTTGGAATATTTATGAGGGCCTCAGCCAATCCCCAGTAAAGGGCTGGTAGGGGGCAACGCTTACCTCATAAATAGGCCTTGGCCATTCCAGCAGGGGCAGTTGCATGTGGAAGATGGAGATATAGTGCTGTGGAGGCTGTCGTGGTCCTCTGGGGTACCCCCTAGTCTAGGGTGGTGACCTTGGTCTGGGGTTCGGGTGCTAGAAGGATCCTGCCACAACACACAGAGAAAGCCCCTCCTGGAGGCACAGGAGCAAGTGAAAGGACCGTGGGAGCAGGTCAGCACTACTGGGGACCTACAAGGGGGGAGACTGCCACATGTAGCCAGTTCTCCCTGAAGACAATGGTGAGCTTCATCTCCTTCCCTGGGAGATCTCCTGAGAGTCAGCCGGGGGGTCTGGTGAGTGTCAGTCTGGAGGACTGTGGTGGAGAAGTTAGCCTGGAGGGCTAGTGAAAGGGGCAGCTGCAGCCAGGTGGGTTGGCGGTGCCTGAAGAGGTAGTGCTTGGATCATCAGCCAAAGGAGGAAATGTGCAAGCTGTTTCACTGTATTTTTGCTACACAACAAGGGACCCCGGGTTCCTGCCTATAATGGGCCATCGCTTAAATATCTGACTGAGAGCTTTGTCAGAAATCCAAATAGTGATTCAGCTGGGTTCTGCAAGCAAGTGTGTGCTGGAGTTTTATATATAGGTAGAGTGTCCCTGAAGATGTTACTGAAGTTTTGCTAAAGTCAAGTGGGCATCCCATAATTTCCCACCTTCTTCCAAGTTATTAACCTTCAATAAACCACAAAAACAAAGCTGCGGACTGTTCTCCATCTCTGGAGTGCCTGTGAAAATTCAGTATGCCTGGATATATAGGGTGGGGGATCCCAGTTCATCTGCTGCCCTTAAGGCGGTGCGCTACAATAACAATATGTGAGATTTTTTTGTTTTAGATATCAGTTTTCTGGGTCCTGGATTTGCATGGGAGCCCTCAATGCTGATTTTTCTCTTTGGAGGTCAATGAAGATTGCTTAAAGTGATATTAAAGGCAAGTTTTTTTTTTTTAGATAACAAACATGTTATACTTACCTGCTGTGTGCAGTGCTTCTGGCCCCTCCCTCTTGCCAAGTGCCCCCGCAGCAAATAGCTTGCTGTGGGGGCAGCCAAGCAGACTCACACCCGAGCTGCTGCACTGCGTGTCTATTCAGACACAGAGGCGTGGCTCGGCCCTGCCCCCACTATTCTGATTGGCTCACTGGCTGTAATTGACAGCAGCGGGGGCCAATGGCTTCTGCTGCAGTGTTAGCCAATGAGGAGGGAGAGTCCCCAGAGAGCTGAGGCTTTGTTGAACATCGCTCGAGATGAGGCTCAGATAATTATTAAGGGGGGCTGGGGTTGCTGCTGTTAGAATAGAATAGAATACATGAAGGTAAAAAACCTTGAGCTTTTAGAACCACTTTAAGTTAACATTGGGCGCATTTTGACCACTTATAATTATTATAATTATAATTATCGCACCCAGGAAGTGCTAAGATTTTTATGGATTTATGAATTTTTATGGATTTATATCATAGACTTGATTTTAAATTATTTTTGATAGAATTTTTTTATCACTTTTATTCCTATTACAAGGAATGTAAACATCCTTTGTAATAGGAATAGGGCATGACAGGTCCGCTTTATTGAGAGATCTGGGGTCAAAAAGACCTCAGATCTCTCATTTACCTTTAAAAACAAAAAAAAAAAAGTAATTTTCCCTTTAACAGAAAAAAAATTAGCCCTTTAAGGCTGTGAGGCGGAAGTGACGTTAAATGTCGCTCCGGTCCTCCAAGGGCATAGAGTCAAGTGGGGAACATCTTGCCCTCGCTCATACTTCCCGCTCATCACTCCAGCAGATCAGATCGTTTCTGCCTTTACCGATCTCTCTGGTAACCAGGGAAACTACCGGAAAGCAACGGGAGGGGGGGGGGCACATGTCCCGCCGCCTCTAAAAGTGATCTTCCGGCGAATGCACTGCTGAGACCACTTTTCTTTTATAGACAATCCCCTACAGAACAAGAGGATACCAGGGTTATGGCAGCTAGTTGCTTCCATAGCAACGGTATTTAGCGTCAAAGTAATGACGTAAATGTACTGTGGGCGGTCGTCACGTGGTTTAATCGGATTGTAAAATATGTGCCGAGTTAAAAAAAAATGAAAAAAATGTTTAGATAACAAACATAAGATAATATAAGACTGTGATTACCAGACTTTTGAGGGAAGTTATCTATAAAAATATGGTTGGATGGATCTATTAATGTAAGGATGGATGGATGGATAGATCCCAAGGGTATACAGATCACAAATGTTCTTCAGGTAAATCAGTACCACTTTATGTATTTATCTTCTTTTTTTTTTTATCGTTGCCCTTTAAGTGATAGAAAATGAAAGCTGCCAAAATACGCTTTCCTTTTATTGTTTCATTTATAGACAAATACAATGTTTAACTGAAATTCTATAGATATTCCATTATTGCAGGCTTCTTGGTGAAACTACTTGACAACTGGCGTGACATAGTTCTGAACGTCAGATCTGCTTTGCCATGGAAACACAGCAACTTACATAGAGAAACAAGTGAAGACAGAAGAATAAGTGGAGCACTGAGAGGGAAAGAAGGAAAATGATTTAATGGCTACTTCCAACAATTTCTATGATATCTGTAATATCTGGATTACTGTATGTTTATTTATGAATGTATTTAACATAATTGAGATCTTTGTATCCACAATCATATTTAAAAATATATAACAACTCCCCTCCCTTTTTTTTATCTCCCTCTTTCTCTATCTCTCTGTAAACGCACACACAGTATATATATATATATATATATATATATATATATATATATATATATACACATATATATACATATATATATATGGACCTGAAACTTGAAGGCACCAAGCATTTTAAGGGTAACTCCACTTTGGTTGAGAAAAAAGGGATTAAAAATAACAAAAAAAACTTTGATGCAAATTTTTACCTTTTTCTGTTCTACAGAAATGACTGTTCTTTTCACCATGCCCTTTCCAGACCGATTCCTGAATGGGTGGGTCTGTTTTTTTTTATCGTGTCCCCCTTCATGTGTGATCTTCTTTTTACCCTACACAGTCTAGAAATCCCGATATGGACAAATTTTAAAAACTATTTGAACGTGATCTGTTTGCACTTGCTTCACAGATTTCTTCCAGCACGTGGAACAACAAAGACAATCTTAGTATTAAAGAGAGATCCGCTTTAAGAATCTTGATGGATGATCTATCATCTATCGTGGTTCGTAATGCAGACAGGGGTGGAGCAGTAGTGGTTATGGATAGGGAGATGTATAGGGAGGAAGCTTCAAGAGAATTCAATTATATTAATACTTATTCCATTTTGAAAAGTGATCCCACCAAAAATTATAAAAATACTCTTACCCTGCTAGTACAAAAGGGAGCCAGCTTAGGGGCCTTTACTCCCAAAGAAGCAGAAAAGTTGGTCCCATATTTTCCCATACTGCCCACCTTCCACCACCTCCCCAAGGTTCATAAGGGCACTGTCCGGGTCCAGGGCAGACCCATTGTATCGGGTATTGGTTCCCTGAATGAACACTTGGGTGAGTGGGTGGATGGACAGCTCCAACCTATTGTCCATAAACTGCCCAGTTATCTTAGGGATACAAACCACTTTTTAGACATCATGGATCATTTTACATGGGAGGATGAATTTAATTGGCTCAGCTGTGATGTTGTGAGCCTTTATTCATCTATACCACATCATCTAGCTCTGGAAGCTGTTTCCTATTGGTTGAAGTTTAGTACTGAGATGTCGTCAGATTTATGTTAATTCATTTTGGAAGTGCTTGATTATTTGCTTACACACAATTATTTTTTATTCAATGGGGTTTTCTATCTCCAGACATGTGGTTCCTCGATGGGGGTGAAATTTTCGCCCTCACTAGCCAACCTCTATATGGGTTGGTGTGAGAGGTCCCACATCTTTGGAGATAGGAACCCCTTTAGGGATTAGATTGTTGAGTACTATAGGTATATAGACGATTTGATCTTTATTTGCCATAGAGGGATTGTACTTGACTGTTTTCTGGAATTCTTGAATGAGAATCGGCATAATCTCCGCTTTACTGGTTGCAATGATAGGGAGTCTATTTGCTTTCTGGATGTTTTGTTGAGCTATAAAAATGGGAAAGTCTCCTGTAGTCTATATAGAAAGCCTTTAGCAGGCAATAGTCTCCTTCACGCCAGTTCCAGTCATCCCCACCACACCATCAACGGTAGCCCAGTGGGGCAATTTCTCAGATTGCGCTGCATCTGCAGGGAGTAAGCAGCTTTTGAGGAAGAATCCTAAAAGCTGTACAATCGCTTTCTGAGCAGGGGATACCCTAGATCAGGGATATGCAATTAGCGGGCATCCAGCTGTTGCAAAACTACAAGTCCCATCATGCCTCTGGGTGTCATGCTTGTGGCTGTCAGAGTCTTGCTATGCCTCATGGGACTTGTCGTTCTGCAACAGCTGGAGGTCTGCTAATTGGATATCCCTGCCCTAGATGGTCATTAGACAGAGCATATGCAATGACCTTGAACAGAGAAAGGAAAGATTTATTATCTTGTCCAAAGAAATCATTTACAAAAAAAGTTAAAGAAGAATTGGGTGGATAAGCGTCCTTCTTTGGTTTTAGGTTATAGTTTAGAATGTAATTAAATTATACACATTGTCAACAAATATTTATCCATACTTTTTTAATGACCAGACGTGCTCAGCTTTTGGATGGGGGAGTTAACATAGTGGCCAGAAAAGCAAAAACCCTGGGTAATTACTTATCACCCAGTTTTTTTGTGTCCAAAGACATTCCTGCAAAATCCCTTACTTGGCTTCACTGCAAGGGCAACTTTAAAAGTGGTTCCCGTGAGTGTCTTTGTTGTCCTCACATGTTGCAGGATGACACTTTCTGCTCTTCGTTTGATGGCAGGCAGTACAGTATTGACACATTTTCAATTGTAACACCTTTTATGTGGTGTATGCCATTACCTGTGCAGCATGTTCCATGCAATATGTGAGGAGAACCACTCGCAGACTCAGAGACAGGATTCGTGAGCATTTATCAGACATTAGATTATGTAAGCCGACTAATTTAGCCCCTGATCGAAAAGGTGAAAATCCCCCGATGAGGAGGTGATGTATTTTGCCTTCTCTGCAAAAGAGTGGTCTTTTGGATATTCAAATTACAGAGTAGGATACAGAGGGGGTTAAACCATGAGTGGGATGTGACATATTATTATAAAGTCTGACTTTTTGTTCTGGAATCAGTTCCCCTTTGGGCAGTGCTCTTTTCTTTAAACATTTATTTTAGTTTTTGTTCCTGTTTTGGTTTCTTATGCAGTTTAATTTTTTGCTTCTAAAATCAGTTTCCCCTCTGGGTAGTGCCCTTTCATATAATAAATTGTGGTTTTTTTTGTTTTTTTTTGTTTTTTTGGTATCCTGTTGCAGTCTATATACTTATATACTAGTCATTAGGGTTGTGTACATCACTATTTTATGAATTACATTTTTTTTCATCAATAGTGACATGTATTGACAGTACACCCCTCACATTTCTGTAACTATTTTATTATATCTTTTCATGTGACAACACTGAAGAAATGACGCTTTACTATAACGTAAAGTAGTGAGTGTACAGCTTGTATAACAGTGTAAATTTGCTGCCCCCTCAAAATAACTCAACACACAGCCATTAATGTCTAAACCGCTGGCAACAAAAGTGAGTACACCCCTAAGTGAAAATGTCCAAATTGGGCCCAAAGTGTCAATATTTTGCGTTACCACCATTATTTTCCAGCGCTGCCTTAACCCTCTTGGGCATGGAATTCACCAGAGCTTCACAGGTTGCCACAGGAGTCCTCTTCCACTCCTCCATGATGACATCACGGAGCTGGTGGATGTTAGAGACCTTGCACTCCTTCACCTTCCTTTGAGGATGCCCCACAGATGCTCAATAGGATTTGGGTCTGGAGACATGCTTGGCCACTCCATCACCTTTACCCTCAGCTTCTTTAGCAAGGCAGTGGTCGTCTTGGAGGTGTGTTTGGGGTCATTATCATGTAGGAATACTGTCCTGCGACCCAGTCTCCGAAGGGAGGGGATCATGCACTGCTTCAGTATGTCACAGTACATGTTGGCATACATGGTTCCCTCAATGAACTGTAGCTCCCCAGTGCCGGCAGCACTCATGCAGCCCCAGACCACAACACTCCCACCACCATGCTTGACTGTAGGCAAGACACATTTGTCTTTGTACTCCTCACCTGGTTGAAACCATCTGAAGCAAATAAGTTTGTCTTGGTCTCATCCGACCACAGGACATATTTCCAGTAATCCATGTCCTTAGTCTGCTTGTCTTCAGCAAACTGTTTGCGGCTTTCTTGTGCATCATCTTTAGAAGAGGCTTCCTTCTGGGACGACAGTCATGCAGATCGATTTGATTCAGTGTCAGTGTTGTCGGAGCAGAGCAGACGTACACTCGTGTGTGCGAGAAGCACCGGCCATCCAGGATCCCCCCCAAAGCTCCCCAGCGGATCCAGCGGACTGACCAGGTCCCCCAGCACCCCCCCAGCAACATCTTGGAACAAAAGCGGGTACCTGTGCCCAGTGTCATTGCGCCGTAGCCAGCCTCCGGACGCCCAGTTCCATCCCACAGCCTCCCAGGACACACCGCTCCGGCCAGCGCTCCCCCCCCTGCCTCCACACCCCATCGGCAGACCCGCACCCCCCCTCCCCTCTTCTAGCTGTGACGCGATTATAGTCTCACCAGGGATCCTTACCTAGGACAGACCGCTACTCGGGCCTAGTCTTGGGACACCCAGACGTGGCAGCAGCACCCCCCCAGCCTCCCGGAGCACATCCTTGGACTCTAGCGGGTCCTACCGGGACCCGGTCCCCCCACCCGCCCAGACCCCTGCCCTCCAGTGCCCCCCCACAGCATTCTATCATCAGCGGCTCGGGCCTAGTCCGGTGGCCATCTTGGTACTACCAGGAAGGCCGCAGCTCCCTGCAGACCTTCTGGAGCCCATCTCGGGCTCACAGCAGCACTCTACAGGGACCCACCAGCCCACCAGTGCACCTCCACAGCCGCAGTCTGGTCACCTCGTCCCTAGCCGCTAGACTCGGGGGGACAGACTGCGGCTGCGGCCTAGCTCCAGCCCACCTCCTCAGCTCACCCCTCTCTCTCCGCGGACAGTTGCCATTTCACCCCTGAATACCACCTCCGTCTCACCACTAGGGCACAGGGCAATACTGAGAGCAGGACAATCTTCGGCTCAGGCTTTGCACCGGCATTCATCTTGATCCCTCCAGACGCAGCTCAGTACCAGGAAGTAGTAGCCTAGGTCAACCTCAGTGCCCTCTCCTTGGTCTGACCTCGCCTCAGGAAGTAATTTTTTCCTCTGCTGTAGTAATTGGCCAGCTCAGCTAGGGGTTTTCGCCTTCCTCTGGATCAACAGGAGGGCGGTTAGGCCTGTGTGGCCCCCCACCACCACCACCAAGTCCCATCGCACCGTCATCAACGCCACCTGAAGCAGCGGCTTTCTTCAGACCATCATCTTCTCAGCAACAGAAGCAATGGCACCCTTCAGGACCACCATCTACTTAGCAACTTCACCATCAATACATCAGTATCATCACCGCATCATGCTACCTTCGGTAATTTTCTCGCCATGTGCAACTTCAAGTACTCAGCGGACGCTCTCCACAGGCTAAGAAATACCACCTCAACATTAACAACTTCCGTTCATAAAATACTACAGAAAGAACAACTACTAAGGACCAACCTACAATCAACCATCAAATATAGGAAGACAACAATTCAACCACAACAATTAGCATGCGCTCTGATCAACACCAGATCTGCAGTCAAGCACAGACTGGAAGTACATGACTTCATCACCCAAAACAGCATAGGTTGCCTCTTCATTACCGAAAGCTGGCTAACACCCGACTGCAACGCCATCCTAACCGAATTAGTACCTGAGAACTACAGGATCCTAACGGAGCACAGAACAGGAAAAAAAGGAGGAGGCCTAGCAGTGATCTTCAAATCTCATCTCGCTCTCACCAAACCAACTGTACAGAACTCAGTGCCTTTCATGGAGACACTCACCCTATATCTACAAACAACACCCCAAGACACTATCCACATACTTCTATGTTACAGACCACCAGGACCGAAGACAAACCTCCTGACACCCTTCACGGAATTCATGTCAACTCACACACTGAAAACCAAAAATTTTTTGGCACTTGGAGATTTCAACTTCTGGGCAAACTCCACCCAAGATCCTATCGCCACCGCCTGCATTAACCAAGTGAAAGAATTAGGTCTTCAGCAACTGATAAATGCTCCCACACATGGTTCAGGACACATTCTGGATCTCATCTTCAAACAAAATATGGACGTCAACATAATCGACAATCTACCGCTACCATGGACGGATCACCACGCTATCAAATTTAATATCGCTACCAACACCACCCTCTAAAATCGGAAACAGGCAATTACAACACACTGGACAAGATCTCAGAGGAAACTACACTCCGAACTCTTCAAAACCACATTATCAAACAAAATAGCAATGTTAAACTTAAACCACTCAACGGAACAAACACTCAACTCCTTAAACAAGGCATTACTACAAACTGTGGCTCATAAACTTAGAACACACTTCCACAAAACAACCTCTGGATGGTTTAATGGCACTCTTACTTTATTAAAGCAGGACGAGCTGAAAGAGCCTGGAGAAGAAACTCCACAAAGGAAAACCACACAAACTACAAAGCACTCACAGAGAAATATCACAAATCAATCTTCAAAGCAAAAAAGGAACATTTCTCAAACACCATCTCATCAGCCTTAAACCGCCCTCGGGAACTCTTCAAAATAGTCACCAAGACTATGAACCCTACCTGCCTAGAGCCCCCAGGAAAGCGAAACCCAAGAATTCTGCAATGAATTATCGGATTTTTTTATCGATAAAATCGACAACATCCGGAAAACAATTCAACAGAAAAAAACAACCAATCTCATTCAACCAAAGCGAAAAGAAAAAATCAATACGATCATCATACAAGCACCGAATTTTTCACTGATCCCTATCACCACTGACACCACCAAAAACATCATCAGAAGTCTCAGAGACAGCACATCACCAAACGACATAATTCCCACAAAACTCCTGAAAGAATGTTCTGACATCTTGGCTCCCACTATAACACACCTCATCAACCAGTCATTCAAAGAAAGGACTGTTCCAATCGCCCTCAAACATGGCATCGTCAAACCCCTCCTAAAGAAACCCAACCTCGACCCTAAGGACCCTAACTATCGCAGACCAATTACAAGCCTCAACACCATCTCCAAGATTATCGAGAAAACAGTAGTACAACAGCTTCAACACCACCTGGACACGCACAAACTCCTGGACACTCTGCAATCAGGCTTCCGCCCAGGCCATGGCACAGAAACGGCACTTCTCAAAATATGGGGCGACGCCCTCGAAGCAGCTGATGATGGAGAATCATGTCTCCTGGTACTGTTGGACCTCAGGGCAGCGTTCAATACAGTGGACGACAATACTCTACTCATCCGCCTCACAGAAGTAGCAGGAGTCACAGATTCAGATCTACAATGGTTCGCATCCTTCTTAGGAAATCGCTCTCAGACAGTGAAACTAGGAGCTCTCACCTCTGAAACCACGCAATCTCTTGTGGAGTCCCTGAAGGTTCACCCTTGTCACCAGTGCTCTTCAACATCTACATCCGCCCACTCCTCAAAATCATCAGAAATTGGGACCTCTGCTTCCACTCATACGCTGATGATACCCAACTCTACCTTCGCATCACCGGAGAAAAAGACCATCATCAGCAATTAGAAAAATGCCTCACTTTGATAGACAACTGGATGACCACTAGCTCTCTTAAACTCAATAGATCAAAAACAGAGCTTCTTCTCCTACACGCAAACCAAAATTCCAAAACTAAGACCCCATGGACACCACCCACCATCTTTGGACATATCATCTCTCCAAGCACCAAAGCCAAGAGTCTCGGAGTCATCTTTGACTCAGAATTGTCAATGGATGCACAAATAGGATCAGTAGTCAGCTGATCTCACCGTCTCTTCCGCCAGCTACGTAGACTCATCTCCTTCGTCCCAGAAGAGGACAAAGCAGCAGTAGTTGGAACAATCATCAATTCCAGACTTGACTACGCAAACTCCCTCTACATAGGACTACCCCAATATCAGCTTGCGCGCTTGCAACTCATCCAAAACACGGCGGCAAGACTGTTAACAGGAAAAAAACCCTGGGAATCCATCTCCCCTTCCCTGAGGAGCCTACATTGGCTAACCATAAAGAACCAAATCACTTTCAAGACCCTCTGCCTCACCCACAAATGTATACAAGGAAACGCTCCTCAATACCTATGCGAGAAAATAAAGCACTACACACGCAATTGCAGTCTTCGATCTTCTAACCAAAACCTCCTCCTTATTCCAAAAACCCGCTACAAAACAAAAGGAGAAAGAAGATTCGCAGTCCAAGGACCACAGTTATGGAACGCTCTACCTACCCACATTCGCATGGAAGAAAACCATCAGGCCTTCAGGAAGAAACTCAAGACCTACCTCTTCTAAGAAGCTGGACAACACAGGACAGATCCAGCGTCTTGAGGCGATTCAGTTTGCATTTGCAGCACTATACAAATCATTCATTCATTCAGTGTGCGGCGTATGGTCTGAGCACTGACAGGCTGACCCCCCACCCCTTCAACCTCTGCAGCAATGCTAGCAGCACTCATACGTCTATTTCCCAAAGACAACCTCTGGATATGACGCTGAGCACGTGCACTCAACTTCTTTGGTCAACCGTAGCGAGGCCTGTTCTGAGTGGAACCTGTCCTGTTAAACCGCTGTATGGTCTTGGCCACCGTGCTGTAGCTCAGTTTCAGGGTCTTGGCAACCTTCTTATAGCCTAGGCCATCTTTATGTAGAGCAACAATTCTTTTTTTCAGATCCTCAGAGAGTTCTTTGTCATGAGGTGCCATGTTGAACTTCCAGTGATCAGTATGAGAGAGTGAGAGCGATAACACCAAATTTAACTCCCCATTCACACCTGAGACCTTGTAACACTAATGAGTCATATGACACCGGGGAGGGAAAATAGCTAATTGGGCCCAATTTGGATATTTTCACTTAGGGGTTCACTTACTTTTGTTGCCAGCGGTTTAGACATTAATGGCTGTGTGTTGAGTTATTTTGAGGGGACAGCAAATTTACACTGTTATACAAGCTGTACATTCACTACTTTACATTGTAGCAAAGTGTCATTTCTTCAATGTTGTCACATGAAAAGATATAATAAAATATTTACAAAAATGTGAGGGGTGTACTCACTTTTGTGAGATACTGTAGGTCTGATCGTTATAACATTTTTTGATTACCACTATATAGTAAATTAATATTGAGGATTTTTTGAAAAATATTTGAATATTTCATTAGTGGTGTTTTATAAAGTGTTTTTTCTCTTATCTGTTGGGACAGCTGTCCGCAACAGGGAGGGAAAATGTTTCTACAATTTCTTCTATACAAAGGAGGACTATGATTAAAGTTTCTTTCCTGTATTTTATTATATGTGTACTGGTTTTATTGTATAGGTTGTAGTTATTTGAGGTTTTTGTCTGTTTTGTTGCAGAAATCTCAGATACAAGGGTTAATTGGCATTATCAATCACTGGTTGATTTCTGAGTATTTACTGAGTATATGCTATATAAGGGTTATACTTACCAGTGTTTGTCAGATTATGACTAAGCGAATTCCGATTCATGAATCGCGTTAATCTCTGCCAGGTCTGCATTGATGTCATGATGTCTACAAAGTTGTCTAATGATTTTTATCTTCAATAAAGTCTACACTTTTGCTTCAAACCTGTGAGTGCGGTCAAACCTTTTCCTGTTCCAGTGGCTCCTATCCAGATTGCGGACTGGACCTGCACTGTGAGGTTGAAGCTTGGGATTGCTCTCACCTGGAGCAGCTTGGCTTTGCTTTCTACTAGACTGTGTTTATTATAACCACCTGAATGAATGTCTAATGAGGAAAACTGCAGTGTCTGGATCCCTTTAGTAGATAAGCCTTAGGACCCTTTCACAGGCTTTCTGATCAGGTCTGCCTGTCAGTTTGTAGGGGAACTCATGATTCAGCATGTTGGTGCCTGCCTTTGTAGCAACCATATTGGACACATATCTCCTTGGAATCTTCATCACGGAACGCCATGAGCGAGGTTAAAATTCAGTGTAGAGCACAAGTACACATCTTTAAGTTATGCCATTTTCCCCTCCTCCATTCTTCTCCTTGGGAACACCACAGACTTGGGACCACTTCAATATATATGTCCACAGCCCTTGGCTTCCATCACCAAGTCAGAGGATCCATAGCTGAGGGTGGTCAGGAGGACAAGAGTATACCAGTTTCTTCCCAATGTCCTTTCTATAGCTTTTCCCAGGGCACAGTCCTAAATGACAATCTCATTCCCAGGCTTCCGTCATTACTCATATATGAAGACTCTGTCTAGGTCCCCAAGGTTTTGTTTGTACATTCCGCTAAAGAAGCCGCAAAAGACCACCTTGCCTGGGAATTCAGCCTTGCAAAGGGCCCTTTGGATAAGCTCTGTGTAGGACTACATTTTAGCAGCTCTGCTGTGTCTTATTTCCCTTCCCTATCTACACCCACAGCTGGCATTTATATGGGCACTAGCTCCACCCAATTCATCACTAGAGGAGGGTTTTCTCCTCTAGTACCTCTGGACCTAAACATGATGGATCGAAGTAGTCTATAGTTTGTTCACATCTAGCATTCCATAGATCCAACACAGGTCTACCACAGTCAGTCAAAATCTGGAAAAAAATTGAATGGGCATGGATGTCATAGACTGAGAATCCATCCCATTTAGCTCAGATTCAGAGTGGGATTTGTTGATGGATCCCCTGCTGAACAAAACAGAGTACTACTGTTTGAAGGGGTCTT
The DNA here is from genome assembly GCA_037952925.1 of Lithobates clamitans. Lineage (NCBI taxonomy): Eukaryota > Metazoa > Chordata > Amphibia > Anura > Ranidae > Lithobates > Lithobates clamitans. Next base: position 1,721,401 of record JBBGZY010000969.1, on the reverse strand, counting down.
AGGGATCTCACCATAAATGAAATTGGACGAGCTTTGGTACATCTGTAGTGCTGTCTGTTCAACAGAAGCCAATCCTGCTGGATAACCAGCATTCAATCAGTGCTTGCAGTCAATGGCTGCAGCACAAAACTGTGTACTCTGGCATGAGGAGTCCCCTCTGTCAGGATACAAAGACACAGGAGGAGAGAGTCCTGCATTAACATCACTTGTGCTGATGTGGGGATCTGTGAGTATTTTTTCATTTAACCCACTGGTTGAATGACAAGAAAAAAAAAAAACTCAGGATGTATACCCAGCTTAGGTGCCATTTCTTTCTGTTGCCTTGTTCCTCTGCTATTTGACAAATTTTCATGACACCAAGACCTAAAAAGGTGGCAGGGGAGGGAGCACCAGCATGCATCCTGTGATTGACAGCTTCAGCTCTGTTTATGTGTGAAGGGGGGAGGGGTGTCCCTTCTCTCCAATCAGCTCTCACTGATCTCTACAGAGTATAGTTTCAGGTCTCCGCCCCCTTCTTTCTGAAAACTCAAACAAGCTGTAAAAATGTTGGACTTTAAATGGCTATAGAGCTAAAACTTATGTAGGAGGATTTGTTTCATCTGTGCGTATCATCTGTGGCCAGTCACTTCACTTAGTATATGTAAGGGTTTAAAGCCACTTTCATTGGTTGGTAAAAGTACATATCGTCAGCACATTGTGGATTGCCAAAATCAATGGTCAAACATTTATTTGAAAGGGTCACATCATGGTGGTAAGGTGCAACAATTCGGGGCTGCACCGGATTCCTCTGTCAGGCATGTGATCATCATCTACATAATTTGATCTATATGGTATCTGCTGCAGCACCTGCTTACACTACGGCCTTTCCCAGGACTGTGTGTGATGGGAATATTGTATGTTAATTGGTTGCTAGACTCAAGCACTTTCACATGCAAGATGGTCACATGCTCCCCCACACCCCAAAGCCCAGAGTTTTGCAGTGGTAGCTCTACAATAAAATGGACAAAACTCTCCCACGTCTACTGAGTGTTTCACAGAGTGTTCCAGTGTCATGTGACTATATCACATGGTACTGGCTTGAACCTGCACAGGGACCCCGACCCTAAACTATATCTTCTGACATTGGAATCAGGACCACAATTTTCATGGGACCTGATTTTTGAAGAAGAATTTATGGTACTTTCACAAGTTCACTTTATTGGGTTTTTCTTGTAAATGTTATCTTTATTGCGGTGCCTTGACTTCCGCTTTATGCATTCCATAGAAAGCAACACACCGTTCATTTGGCTTATCTTTCCACTGACTTTTTATGAGCAGTTGCTTAGCAACTGCACTATCTGATACTTGCTAGAGGCTGTACCTGCCAACCAGTATATGAAATTACATGTATTAATATTTACATGTAAATTTATATTTAATGTAAACTAATATGTATTTATATTTGTATATAAATGTATCAGCATTACTTTCAGGTTGACTTTCAGTATGAATACTGACTAAAATATGTACCAGGAACCTCTACCGCTGCTAGTTGGTTATGGGGATTTTTTTAAAAGGTTGCAAAGGTATTTCCCATTTTTTAAAGCTGAACTCCAGACACTTACAATGATGAAATGCATATGTGGAAGCTGTTTTACCCAAAGAATATGTACATTTGCCCATCCTAGTAAGTGACTTTGCTTTTCTTTCTTACAGCTTGGTCCCCTCCTTTGACTGGACAGTGCAGGAGCAGCAGCAGACTGATGAGGTCATAACCCCATGTCAGTGGGATTCTTGTCAACACAGCAGAGTCTGATTAGCTTAGTATACTTCCCTTTCCCCTTCCATAGTTCTGATTTACAGGGAAATACACGTGGTTTATAAGAAGACAGTTTGATATGATGTTGCATCTAAAAATAAATAGGGCAATTTAAAGCTGAAGTTTACTGATTTTTTTTTTTTTTAAATCAGCGTCTGGAATGGTACTTACATGAATGACTAGTGTCTCTTGTGCTGGTGACAGCTCTGCTCCTTGAAATCTTCTGTTTTCTGCCCCCCAGATACCCCCACAGCTGAGATCTGCTGGTACTGTAGGGATTAATATGGCCAGCTTTACCTGTCACAGTCACTTGTTAAAACTGCAGAATATGCCCGCCATTTCCACCTGCCTCCTCCTTTTTTAGAAGCTGTATTATCACTTAAAAACACTTTATGAATGGAGGATGGGCGGGTGAATGAAAGGTCCTCCTTCTTCATTTATAAAATGCTTTTCATTGCAGAAACCAACAGCACGTCTTCTGTGAATGGAGGACTGGGTTGGAAATGGTAGGCATAGTCGACACTTTTTTTTTTTATCCAAAAAAACAGGTTTTTTGGTAAAATTGAGTACATACAGTCCAAAGATCAACAGTAGTCCTTATTCACCATATATATGCATTCCAATATCCATTGGGAACATTACATATTCATCCCAGCCACCATCATCATAGAATACATATCATAAAACCGTAGCCCATCTCACCATGTACCAGGAGTGCAATTAACATTGCCTCCTACCCATACTCCATCTGCTATTCGTCAAGGTGTCTGTATTATCCCACATTCACTCCCAAAAGTCGGTCCATGATCAGGTCTACCGAGGCAAGCCCCGGTGTCTCCAAACACGGATCCCATAACTTCTCAAATTTTCTGGTGCTCCCCCTATGCTGGTAAATAACTTTTTCCATTCTCATTGTATTTCCCACAGCAGTATTCCATTCTTTGACTGTGGGAGGGGATTTAGACTTCCAATGTAGCATTATCAATTTACGGGCCATAAAAAGGGTCCTCGTAAGGGCTTCTCTGGTATGGTGTACCCATTCGAGCTCCTCTAAAAGATTCAACAGACATGACTTGGGGTCTAACGGGACTGACACCCAGAACACTATATTCAGATATACAACACTTTTGACAAATGCCTATGACAGGTGGACCCACTTATATTAACGCCACAGCACCAGAAGATCTCAGCTGCAGGGGTGTCTGGGGGGCAGAGGACGGAAGATTTCAAGGAACAGAGCGCACTTCATCAATCATGAAAGTACTGTCCCTTGTGCTGATTAAAAAAAAAAAAAAAATCAGTTTTAACAAAGCCTTTGTGACACCTTGCTGGTGGTATGGTTCCTTTCAAAAGTCCTGAGCTTAAATCATGAAAGCCTTGCAACGGTTTTGTTCAGAGTTCTGTCACATGTAACAGATTCAGCTAGTTCTTATGTATGCCACTTTTACAATGGGTCGCTTTTGCTGCAACACATTTAAAATTAATTGCCACTGATTCATAGATAAGGAAACTGGAGGTAATAAAGATCAACTCTATGTTGGTGTACAGAGACAGGCCAGAGCACTCAGAGTGTGGCTGCAGTGTGTATACATCTTTTCATGTGCTACCCTCTAATGTTGTCAGTTACACAGTGCCGTTAGTTGCTGTTATGCTGCCAGCTATACACTGTGACTGGTTTCTAGGATGCTGTCAGCCACACGGTGTCAATGGTTGCTAGGACACTGTCAGCCACACCAACAACAGAATCCTAGCAACTGAGGATGCTGTGTAGCCAACAGTGTCCTAGCAACCATTGATGTTGTGCAGCCTGGGGGCTGAACATGCATTGAGGACAAAGTGTCTGTGGTATGGGCATTCTTGCCTCACTGTTGATGTGTTAATGTATCCTACAAGTACGTAAATCTGTCACAGTCACCAACATTTATCATGCAGAGGGAAAACACAAAACTAAAGAGTGTCTGTAATGTTTTTTGAGGGGATGCATAACAGCATTGAGAAAAGGTGAATCCCAGAAAAGTAAATAAAGGTATGGCTATATGGCTATCAAGGGGATCTCCTACTATTGTTGGCTTAGGACCTTTCCTCACTCACTGATCCATTCTTTTTTTCCTGTATGCAGTATTAATATTCCAGTAAAAACCATCAGCCTGCTAGAGGACTTCCTGTGCTTGGTCTAGAACACGCCCCCTTTTTTGTCCTGAACCCGGAACATACACCTCTGGCACCATCCTCAGGATATCCACATGTGACAATCTAGTGATGTACTGGTGCAATCTTTCTCTTTCTTTTTATCGGGATAGCAAAAGCCAGAGAATCTGTCCTGCGATCATGATTTGACAGTAAAAACCTATGGTTACTGCATGAATAGTCCCATCTATGTCCTATACAAAATGATATAGCCATACGTAGCTGAAATACCTTTATTATAGTAACTACATTGTACCAGTTTATATGCAGGATTAAATTGTATATATATGTACAATTCGGGCAATTTTTGTGAATGGTATCTCCTGAGAGAAGAGGACAATTGTGTAATTTTTAATAGGCTGTGTCATGAAGGGATAATTTCATTTAATATTAGTATTATTTAAATAAAGTATTTTGGATATTTTTGAGTGTTGTTTACTTTTCCCATAATTTATCCTTTGATTTTTTTTTTTTATAAATTCTTTATTTGTACAATACACGTTAAAATGAAAATCATACAAGCGTAGTCGGGTAGAAGTAATAAGACATTGGGATCAGTAGTATCTTACTTTCTGTACGGAACAATTCAGTATGTCTGAACATAACCCTCCAACCTTGAAAGCACTTCTTAATGATGCAACCAAATCTTCTTTTCTAGAGTAGCTAGTTTCAAGGCTAGGGAGCTCTCTGATTCCCATGTGTGATTGGACTCTTATGTGTATGAGACTAGTAACCTGTAGGGGTTGACCATACGGTCAACAATTTCCTTTATAGAATGTGAAGAACCTGGCGGTCCTGAGAATAATTGAAAAGTAAGAGAAGAAACGACAGATACGGCTAGAGAAGGAAGAGGGGGGCAGGAGGAAAGCCGTGATTAAAATTAAATTGTTGTAAAAAGGGGGGAGGAGGGGAGGGGAGGGGACGGGGAATGGAGGGCATGGTGAAGGGAAGTGGGAAGCCAAGGGGACCGACAAGGTCTCTTTTCCTTGCCCCTCGGCTCCCCCGCCACCCCCAGCCAGAGTACGTGTTGTCTGTCTGCTAACTCTTAGCCCCATAAAATCCAGTGTTTACTCCGAATTTAAACTAGCAGTCCAGCATGTTCCTCCGAATAGAAGAATTCACGCCAATAGTACCATTTCTTAAAGAATTTTTCACTGTTTCCTTTTTCTGTTGCGATTAAGTCCTCCATGTTATAGATATCGGCTATTTTCTTTAACCACAACGCCACAGCCGGGGGCTCCGTTTGCTTCCAAAGCAAGGGGATACAGCTTTTCTTATCCTTTGATTTTGACATATGATCATGAATTCTTTGTGGATACAAAACAACCTACAATTATTTTTGAGCAGAAACAAGTATATATTTATATTCAGTTCAGCTGTAAAGGTCAAGTAACTTCCTTATATACTACGTATAGATGGGAATTTCATAATGATTCATGTGTTCGTAGTGGCCAGTTGTGCCCACGTGCCTTTCCTGTATTTTTTTGTTTTGTTTTTCTTTTAGCACAAGACATAAAATAATACTTTGGCTTTACCAACAATTCGCCAACAATTCTTGATTCTTCTTCAGAAGAATTTCTCTGTTTTGTAAAACCTTCAAGGACCCTTTTTTAAATTTTCCTTTGTTTTTTCCTTCAGATTGATCATGTTTGCCAAAATCGTTACAATGCTTTTCAGCTGTGCCAAAATTTTTGTCTCAGGCAAAGAATGTGGATGGAAGAACAGAATAATTTTTGTCTTACTTTGCCTCCTTCTTGGAATAACAGTGAGTGCTTTCTTGATTTTGGTTTTGGTGCTATCAAAGATTGGAGTTGGATTGGTTAACTTAAGCATCACTTTTTCCTTTGGTATTTTAGTATTTGTTCTTGCCTGCGTTTCTAAGTCAGTGCGTTGTATGAGCATCTTGTTCCTCTTGGCATGCGGCATGAGAGAAGGGAGAAATGTACTCATCACCATTGGAACCAGCATAGTTGTCTTTAATAATGTAAGAAATATCTTGGGAAACCTAAAAACTGTGGCAGACAGCATTATCTGCAACCTGGAAGCCAAGCGCATTTCTCTAAAAGTTGTACCTTTCGATTTTTACTCCAATTTGCTTTCTACGCTATACGTCTATGCAAAACAACAATTTTTTAACCCATTTGCAGATGTCGTCTCCCTGTCTGATGATTTTCAATGTAAAATAAGAATTTCGGATCACAAACTTAATGCTATGCTTAATGAAACAAAAGCGCAGATGCAAACTGTTTCTTCGAGTGTTTCTTTGGTGTTCAGTATTATGACATTTGCCGGCCGCATAGTTTTTCTCATTGGAGGAATTTCCATCATCCTGGTTGGAACCTGGATCTTTTTTAAAAAATTCCTGATTCTAAACAAAGCCAATAACACGTATATTACAAAGGCATTTGTGCAGTACGATGAAGAACAGCAAAACACCTTGCGTGTTCTGCCTCTCAGAAGGAAGGAGCAGAACAAGTACATCCAAATTCCCAGCTTAAGAACCTCAGATAAACAAAAGCTGAATGTGGCTCTGTATTTCCTTCCCATAATGACAAATATTTTGATTTGGATTTTAATTTCATTTTTAGATTTTATGCTTTACTGGCTGATTCTTACTGTAAGGAAACACCTAAAAAGTTTGGACATGGCTGTAGTTCCAATAACCATGACCTTTTCTGTAAGTATTCACACCAAAAGTATCATATTAAAAGTAATTTGGATTTTTGTTTTTATATGTTTTTATCTTTTTGTTTTAACTTTTTTTTATATTTTATATATTGTTTATAATAATTGTTCATATAATCAGTTTTATCAAACTTTTTTTGGGGGAAAATAAAACATAAAAGTCTAGTAAAGAGACACTGTCAAATGTTTATTTGGCCACATGTGTCCGCTAAGTGTAAATGCATCTTTACAAAAGATTTAAAAAAAATAAGTTTACAATTTTGAGTTGGGTCGCATTCATAGCCGTCTTGGACCTCGGGTTGGATGTTCCTGCTTTAGCACATGAAATCATAGTAAAAACAAAAATAATAAGGTCTGGATGATTTTTTTGCTACTATTAATATCTAAAGTCATAATTACTAAAAAAATAATAAGCAATGCTTTGATCCAGGGAATGGATTTGACTGCCCTTTGTGCGTCAGAAGGATTTTCCCCCATCATGTGTGGTAAAATTGGCAACATTTGCCCAGGGGGTTTTATTTTGCCTTTGGACCTGATGCACGCAAGTCTTTTTCCAAATATATTAACTGTGTAACAAAAAAATACTTTGCTAAATGTATTTATAAATTAATCTGTTTAGGAATAAAGCAAGGTACAGTGGGAAAAAAAATGTAATCCCCTGCAGATTTTGTAAATTTGCCAGCTTACAAAGAAATTTGTATTTGCCCATCATGTGTGGCAAAATTGGCAACATTTGCCCAGGGGGTTTTGTTTTGCCTTTGGACCTGATGCACACGAGTCTTTTTCCAAATATATTAACTGTGTAACAATAAAATACTATGCTAAAAGTATTTATAAATTAATCTGTTTAGGAATAAAGCAAGGTACAGTGGGGAAAAAATAATTTAATCCCTTGCAGGTTTTGTAAGTTTGCCCGCATACAAAGAAATGAAGGGTCTATAATTTTTATCATAGGTGTATTTTAAATGATAGAAACAGGATATCAACCAAAAAATCAGAGAAAACACATGATACAAGTGTTATAAATTGAGTTGCAGTTCAGTGAGCAAAATAAGTATTTGATCCCCTACCAACCAACAATAATTCTGGCTCCCACAGACTGGCTACAGTATGTGCTTATGTGGTACACAGATTAGTCCTGTCAATTTAAGAAGGCGCTCCTAAAAGACAACTCGTTATGTGTATAAACAAACACCTGTCCACAGAATCTCTTTCTTCTATTCAACTTCACCATCATGAGCACGACCAAGGAGCTGTCAAAGGATGTCAGAGACAAGATTGTAGACCTGCACAAGGCTGGCCATCAGCAATAAGCTTGGTGTAAAGGAGACAACTGTTGGAATAATTATTTTGTAAATGGAAGAAATACTAAATAACTATCAATCGCCTTTGGTCTGGAGCTCCATGCAAGATTTCACCTCATGGACTAAGGATGAGAAAAGTGAGGGATCAGCCCAGAACTACACGGGAGGAGCTTCTGAACGATCTCAAGGCATTTGGGACCACAGTCACCAAACAAACCAATGGTAAAACAATACGCCACCATGGATTGAAATCCTGCAGCCCTCGCAAGGTCCCACTCCTCAAGAAGGCACATGTACAGGCCCATCTGAAGTTTGACAATGAACATCTAAATGATTCAGAGAAGAATTGGGAGAAAGTGATGTGGTCAGATGAGACCAAAATTAAGCTCTTTGGCATTAACTCGACTCTTCGTATTTGGAGGAAGAAAAATGCTGACTATGACCCTAAGAACACCATCCCTACAGTCAAGCATGGAGGGGGAAACATTATGCTTTGGGGCTGTTTCTCTGCTAAAAGTACAGGCGGACTTTGCCGAATTGAGGAGCCAATGGACGGGGCCATGAATTGTAAAATCTTGGATGAGAACCTTCTTCTCTCAGCCAGAACACTGAAGATGGGTCATGGATGGGTCTTCCAGCATGACAATGACCCAACAAAAATACTGCCAAGGCATCAAAGGAGTGGCTCAAGAAGACGCACATTAAGGTCATGGAGGGGCCTAGCCAGTCTCCAGACCTTAAACCTCTAGAAAGTTTATGGAGGGAGCTGAAACTTCAAGTTGTTAAGTGACAGCCAAGAAACTTTGAGGATTTAGAGAAGATCTGCAAAGAAGAGTGGACCAAAATCCCCCCTGAGATGAGTACAAACCTGATAACTAACTACAGGGAACATCTTACCTCTGTGCTTGCCAACAAGAGTTTCTCCACAAAGTACTAAGTCATGTTTCGCTTGGGGATCTAATATTTATTTTACTCTCTGAACTGCAACTTAATTTATAACATTTGTATCATGTGTTTTTTTTTTCTGGATTGTTAGTTGATATTCTGTCTCTATCATTTAAAATGCACCTATGATAAAAATTATAGACCCTTCATTTCTTTGAAAGTGAACAAACTTACAAAATATGCAGGGGATCAAATAATTATTTTCCCAAATGTATCTGAGGTCCAGTAGGGTCACTAAATCCAATTATGAGGACCTGCACACTGGGTACAGTAGATTGGTTTGCACAAGTTTAATAAAACAAAGAAACAAAAAACAATTGGTTGATTTGTCTGATTTACAAATGTATTTACTTGTTGCTACAAATCATCCATGTACTTTCACAACCTTATTTGATTGACCTATGTAAAAATACTTCTATATTATACTACATACGAATTATACTGTTACAAAAAGCATAGATGTATATTGTAGATAGAATATATCATGTAAGCGATAGTAGCCACAATTTTCTCAAACAGTGATGTTTCTTTGGTCTTGGGTCTAGGGAAAGAAAGCCCTTTGTAGATTACCAACTGAGCTCCCGCAGAGATATGGACTGCCCAAGCTCTGGGCCAGTCTCAAGGCACATAGCAATGTACCATGGAAGAGGGGGAGTGAGATGCTTATCCATATGCTTACTCATTCTTCTAAATGCCCTGTAAGTCTCTTGCCTCTCACCAGCTGAATGGAGCATTATGAGAGCAAGGAATGGTGAGATAATGTTGATGGGCTAAATTACCCTTTTACTTTTGTCCTGCATGGGTGAAGGAAAGGGTTCATTTAATGGTGTGTGTTAATGGGCTTTTGTTCGTGTCAGAACTGGCTTTTGTTCATGTCAGAATTGCTTTTGTACTTATATAAGTCAAAGATGATTGCAAAAGCAGCTTAAAGGAGGTTGATGAAGCTTAAAAGAGGGTCAAATGTGCCTGTCAATGATCTCAGAGGCATCTCAAACTGATCTTAAATGCAAGTGGAATGCACCTGAAAGCAAACTGTATTTGCCCATCAAGACTAGCCCAAAACCTGTCAACATAAGTGCTAACAATGATGTAAAGTGTGCAAGTGTGCAAAATATTATCTATACTTAAATTGTCCCTTTTTGTTCCTGTCTCAAAAGCACACTCAAATGGACTTCAAAGACTTCAATTTAAGAAGGGCTGACACACACCACCACACCATGAATATCACACTGTTTGAACCTCAGTGTGCCCCGAAACCAGAGCTCTCCCTTACTGCCTCGTGGATCCCATTGACCATATTAATCGGAGTACTAGTCTTCTTTGGTTTATTCTCCACTTTCCTGATACAAATGAAAATATTGGTGATGGCTTCCTTTTACCCATCCAAAGAGTTTGAGAGAGTTCGTTACCTTCATCAGAAGATACTGGAAGAAAGGTCACAGGAAACACTGGTCAGCAAATTAAATCAAACTCTCAAGAACATTCTGGCACAGGTAAGATACAACTAATACAGTATTCAGGGATTTGAGCACTTTTTAAATGACAGAACAAATCTTGATTAAAACATATAAAATAGTCAGAGATTGGATCAAGTATGCAGATAAAATTTTTTTACTAGAATGATTTTTTGACTTGCATACTAGTTTTAGGTCAACTCAGTATAGAAAGTATTAGTGGAAAATGAAGAAGAACCACCATACCGATTGTTGAGTCTAAAAATATTTTTTATTACTCCATGTTGGAGTAATCTAATATAAAATATTCAATGCATTTTGGGAGCTTTGGGCCTGTAGAAAGTATTCAAGTCAGTGGGTCAACACAAACGGCATAAATCTTGCATTTTCGGTAGGAGATCTCTCCTGACAAGTTTACAATAAATTTTACCAGTGAAGCCATGAAAAAAGTAATACATGACAGGGATTGCTACACGTTTTGGAGTCCAGGGTTTTATTTCAGTTTTCACTGATGAAGTCACATGGACAGGCCACAGTAATAGGCACTCCCTTGTTGTAAAATTTCAGTACTGTAAAAAGTTTTAAAGCATTCTCTTTTATCAAGATGTTTACTGATAAAAAAAATATATATGTATTTAAATGTATTCTGTTTTACAGGCTAATTTCTGGTTCCCAATTTTAACAAGGAAACATTATGTGAACAGCTAATGAACTGAGAGAATAACTCTTTGCTATACTGCAACTGTGGTTAATTTAAAACAAAGCTGTGGTCACTGATATTACTATATGTCTTGGCCGATCCTACTACCACTTTGATCAAAAACAAAAAATACTCAAGGCTTTCATGTTGGATGTCACTGTGGACTGCTATCAATCAAATGTTCCAGAGCATATAAAAAATTTTGCCTTGGGTCATTATAATACACTTCTTTTTACAGCAAGGGGAGTTATGTAAAGTACAGATATGCGCCAGACTGGGATATGTTAATTCTTGTTCACATGTGCATAAAAACTTATGAACCTCATGTGCATTATACATGTTTAGATGCATTTTATATGGGTTTTTGTGTGCAATGATGGGTGTTTTTTTTCTGTTTCCTGAGTTATCATATTACTACTTTTACTTGTGTTACAATTATGTGAATTTTACATGCTTTTATGTGCATTGCGTTTTGGAAAATTGCATACGTGGTGAACAAGCCTTGTGCTTGGACAGGCGTTATCCTTGCAGCTAAAGACAATCACCATGCTATTATATAAATACAAATACATCATAGATGCTCGCTGATCACTAGAAAAAAAAAATCCCATAGTTTGTAGACGCTATAACATTTGCACAAACCAATCAATATACGCTTATTCTGATTTTTTTTTACCAAAAATATGTAGCAGAATACATATTGGCCTAGATTGATGAAGAGATTTGATTTTTTACATTTTTTTATTGGATGTGTTTTAGAGCAGAAAGTAAAAAATATTGTTTTTTTTTTTTTTTTTTTCAAAATTGTCAGTCGTTCTTTGTTTATAGCGCAAAAAATGAAAACGCAGAGGTGATCAAATACCACCAAAAGAAAGTTCTATTTGTGGTAAAAAAAGGACATTTGGATAAAGTGTTGCTTGACAGTTAAAATAATGCAGTGTCGTATTGCAAAAAAGGATTAAATCTTCCGGAGATCAAGTGGTTAAAGTGACTATGTCAATTAAGAGGGAAAAAAAGGTATAAAAGCTGTACCTGCAAAGACACTATTGTGGACATATCACTTGCACTACCAACATGGCTGTGCTCTGTTGATAAAGAATCATGCTAAGAAAACTGATATGTCTGGGAGTGTCAATCTCCCGCATCCCCCGCCGGGCTCAATGGTTCCTCCTGCTGACCTCAGCAGGAGGAACCTGCTGACAGGACATACAGGGCCTTGAAAAAGTATTCATACCCCTTGAAATTTACCCATTTTGTCATGTTACAACCAAAAACATAAATTTATATAATTTGGATTTTATGTGATAGACCAACACAAAATGGCACATAATTGTGTAGTGGAAGGAAAATTATAAATTCCATTTTTTTTACAAATAAATATGTGAAAAGTGTGGCGTGCATTTGTATTCAGCCCCCCGGAGTCATTACTTTGTAGAACCTCCTTTCACTGCAATTACAGCTGCAAGTCTTTTTGCAGATCTAGAGAGTGACAGTTTTGCCCATTCTTCTTTGCAAAATAGCTCAAGCTCTGTCAGATTGAATGGAGAGCGTCTGATAACAGCAATTTTCAAGTCTTGTCACAGATTCTAAATTGGATTTAGGTCTGGACTTTGAAATGGCCATTCTAACACATGAATATGCTTTGATCTAAACCATTACATTGTAGGTTTGACTGTATGTTTAGGGTTGATGTCCTGCTGGAAAGTAAACCTCTGCCCCAGTCTCAAGTCTTTTGCAGACTCTAATGGGGCGTACACACGGTCGGACTTTTCGACCGGACTGGTCTGACGGACGCCAACGGACCAAATCCGGCGGACAATCCGATCGTGTGTGGGCTTCACCGGACCTTCAGCGGACTTTTCCAGTCGCAAATCTGAGGGACGTTAGATTTGGTACAGGCTTCAAATCTTGGCTTCGTAAATCCGCTGGACCCAGAAATCCGCTCATCTGTATGCTAGTCCGACAGACAAAAACCGATGCTAGGGCAGCTATTGGCTAATGGCTACCTTATTTTAGTCCGGTGTACGTCATCATGTAAGAATCCGTCCGACTTTGGTGTGATCATGTGTAGGCAAGTCCGTTCATTAGAAAGTCCGTTGGAAGTCCGTCAAAAGTCCGTCGAAAGTCCACTGGAAAGTTTGTCGGACCAGTCCAGTCGAAAAGTCTGCCCGTGTGTACGTGGCATAACAGGTTTTCTTCTAAGATTGTTCTGTATTTGGCTCCATCCATCTTCCCATCAACTCTGACCAGCTTCCCTGTCCCTGCTGAAGAAAAGCATCCCCACAACATGATGCTACCACCACCATGTTTCACATGGGGATGGTGTGTTCAGGGTGATGAGCAGTGTTAGTATTCCGCCACACACGGCGTTTTGCCTTTAAGCCAAAAAAACTCAATTTTGTTAACATCTGACCAGAGCACCTTCTTCCACATGTTTTCGGTCTCCCCTACATTGTTTCCTCCAAACTGCAAACAGGACTTCTTATGGCTTTCTTTCAACAATGGTTTTCTTCTTGCCACTCTTCCATAAAGGCCAGATATGTGGAGTGCACGACTAATGCCCCATACCCACGATCAGAAATTCTGCTAGCAAAAGTCGGATGTAAGCTTTTGGTCAGAAATTCCGACCGTGTGTATGCTCCATCGGACTTTTGCTGGAATAATTCCAGCCAGCAAAAGATTGAGGGCAGGTTCTCTATTTTTCAGTCGGAAAAAGTTTCTATCCGAAAATGCATTCGTCTGTATGCAATTCGGACGCTCAAAAAATCACGCATACTCGGAAACAATTCAAAGCATGCTCAGAAGCATTGAACTTCATTTTCTCGGCTCGTCGTAGTGTTGTACGTCACCGAGTTCTTCATGGTCGAAAGTTCAGAGAACCTTTCTGTGACCGTGTGTATGCAAGGCAAGCTTGAGCGGAATTCCGTCGGTAAAACCATCCAAGTTTTTTCTGACGGAATTTCTGATTGTGTGTATGGGGCATTATAGTTGTCCTGTGGACAGTTTCTCCTACCTAAGCTGTGGATCTCTGAAGCTCCTCCAGAGTTACCATGGGCCTCTTGGCTGCTTCTCTGATTAATGCTCTCCTTGCCCGGCCTGTCAGTTTAGGTGTCGGCCATGTTTTGGTAGGTTTGCAGCTGTGCCATACTCTTTCCATTTTCATATGATGGAAAGAACAGTGCTCTTTGAGATGTTCAAAGCTTGGGATATTTTTGTAAAACCTAACCCTGCTTTAAACTTCTCCACAACTTTATCCCTGACCTGTCTGGTGTGTTCCTTGGCCTTCATGATGCTGTTTGTTCACTAAGGTACTCTAACAAACCTCTGGGGGCTTACAGAACAGCTGTGTTTATACTGAGATTAAATTATACACAGGTGGACTCTATTTACTAATTAGGTGACTTCTAAAGGCAATTGGTTCAACTATTTATTAGTTTGGGGTATTAGAGTAAAGCGGGCTGAATACAAATGCATGCCACACTTTTCAGATATTTATTTGTAAGAAAAATTGGAAAACCATTTATCATTTTCCTTCCACTTCACAATTATGTGCCACTTTGTGTTGGTCTATCACACAAAAGCCCAATAAAATACATTTACGTTTTTGGTTGTAACATGACAAAATGTGGAAAATTTCAAGGGGTATTAATACTTTTCAAGGCACTGTAGTAGTTATATGGAGTTCAGCCACAGAAACCTCTGAGCATGGCAGGGGACACAAGTGATTGACAATTCTAGAAGTTTCATAGACTCCGGCAGGTGAGTGGAATTCAGCGTCATGGGAAGCTTGAGAAGTATATTGTAGCTTCTTTGCAGATACAGCTTTTAATTATTTTACAGTTTTGCAAAAGACTTTTTAAGCCAAACTGTTATTTTACTTATGAGTAGATGATCTTGTGCTGGTTTATTACAGTACCTGGGAATGTCAGCTACAGGACACCCCCTTATCTTCTGCAATGGAGTTTCACTATTCCTATTAGAGCAGTTTCATTGTAAAATACTGAAAGAGTGTAAGAAGACATCCTAAAAGCTCTGCAGCAGGATAGAGCTTCATAGCTCTAGCAACATGCCAGTGGGTGGTACTCCTCATAACTGCACACATTGGAAGGAAACTTTTCCTATAAAGTGTTATTAACCCCAAAAACAAAAATGTAATATAGTGCAGTTTACCAATCCCCAAATGTGATGGCTGCATTTGTTTTCTTTTTTCCTCTATGTAGCAAGGTCCCAGGGTCCCCTTTGGTCTAATGAGAACCTCCAGAGTTAGGGACAGCTGACGTCCTTCTATGTAGAGTGGGTTACAAGGCACGATGGGTGTAATGCAAGGTAGATTCTTCTTGAATGCAAAGAAATTCATTTTTTCCTGAACAGAAATGTGGGAGAGAGGTTTTAGGGCAGGGACATCCTTTAGTAGTTGCAATGTTAATTAGCAGACTCCGAGACTTCTATAGGTAGACAGCAATGCAGGGAAAGGCATCCAGCAAGACACCACATCCACATGTATAGGAGCGCTGTCTCCTATGGCACAGTCTTATAACAATTTCTAACAGAAGTTGTAAGGAACTTCTGTGCTTCCTCTACAATCACTTCTTGTAGATCTTCACTCCACTGAGCTCCCAGTCTCTCTCACTAGATTTGGTGATCCACTGCCACTGGATCTCCCGAGCTCTTCCATTCTTCTTATTGAGTATCTTCCTCAAGCGTCACCCCACTAGCCTGCTGGGTCCCTGGCTTGGTACACAAGGCTGCTCTGCAAGGGTCACCTCCGCTGGCTGGGTCCCTGGCTTGACACCCGCTGAAGTTTCCCGATTCTTCACCGTCCCCGGTTGGTGAGAATACTGCTCCGGTACTTGCTTCAGCTACTCATTGTGGTCCCTGGTAATAAGGTGGTAGGTCTCGTAGTGGCGACAACTTCCCCTCTACCCCCATCCAGCAAAACCGTCACTTCTGGTTGGACTGCAAGCCGCAGTCCCAACCCTACGCTTGCTTCTGGATAGACCCTCAGACAGCCTAGCAGCCAGATGCCCCGGGATAGGCCTCAGACTCTGGCCTAGCAGCCTGGGGCAGCAAAACACACGTCCACCCAGACAGCCATCCAGAACACTGATCACCGGACTCCACCCAAATATATAGTCTCTCCCAGCAGGCCAAGGGATTCAAGAAAACCCCTGCCCATTGGCTGGGATAACCCATATACTCCTAATCTGTACCTGTAATGCCCTTGTCTTAGCTAATGTCACCAAGCACCCGTCCACCTAGTGACAGAAGAGAGAAGTGCAGCAATTCCAGACTTAGGGTGAAATCAATTGATCTCTAACAATTGGCCAAGGCAACTATACCTGGCAGGTAAATTTAGAAGCAACCCTGCCTAAACATCAGGGCGCTACATCTATTTTCCCTTTTCTCCCTATATTTGTACCTGGTGATCTGGCCAGTAACACACTTCCAGTCTCAGGGTGTCTCCACTCTGGATGGAGGGACAATACAGCTAACTTTGGACAGCAGCATTGTCAATCCGAGCAGAAAATGATGTTAGATGCACTAGCAGGTTTTGATGGGCTTGACTAACAAATTAAATATGAACTCCAACTCACACTTTATAAGCAGTTACAGCAACAGTTTTTCTCTTTTTGGGATAAAGATAAATAAAAAAAAGCTGATCATTGTAAGCATACCTGTCAGCGGTAAATGGTTTGTCTCAATACTCATAACTGATATATTTGAAGGAGGGCTTGTTTTGATAAAGGAAGTTTAAAAATAATAGACTTACTGATTGGATCACACGGTGAAAATAAAGAAAAAAAAGCCTAAAAAAAAATAAAACAAATGCAGTCACCACATTTAAAGTGGAGTTCCCCCCCCCCTCCAGTGCCACATTTGGAGCCTTTCGTGGGGGGGACGACAATGCGGTTACCTGTTTTTGACAGGTCCCAATTCCCACTTACGAGATATCTCGCTACGGCGAGATCAGTCGGAAGTTCGCCCCCCTCCGCCGGGCCATTCAGAAAACGCAGCGCGATTTGTGCATGCGCAAAATGGAACCGGCCACGAAGCTGCAAGACTGCACTGCCGGTTTCCCTTACAGGCAATGGCAACGGCAGCACCCGAGAGACGATGGAAACATCAGCTGGGGGGTGCTGACATCACTGGATTCCAGGGCAGGTAAGTATCCTAATAATATCCTAATAATAAAAGTCAGCAGCTACAGTACGTGTAGCTGCTGACTTTTACATTTTTGTTGGGGGGGGGGGGGGACTCCGCTTTAAGGATTGGTAAGCTGTAGTATAATACATTTCTTTTTATGGGTTTAATACCACTTCAAGCCTTAATTACAGTGCCTTGAAAAAGTATTCATACCCCTTGAAATTTTCCACATTTTGTCATGTTACAACCAAAAACGTAAATGGATTTTATTGGGATTTTATGTGATAGACCGACACAAAGTGGCACATAATTGTGAAGTGGAAGGAAAATGGTTTTCAAAATTTTTCACAAAAAAAATCTGAAAATTGTGGATTGCATTTGTATTCAGCCCCCCTGAGTTGATACTTTGTATGGGGTATGAATACTTTTTTTCAAGGCACTGTATATATTTATTTTTACATACCCTGTGCGGTGTGACATATAACTTTGCTAGTGACTGTGTGTAAGGGTTTCTGTGCTACTAATGGAAGTTTTTACACCCACACAAGTAGTGACACACTCACCTACACTTCCTCTATTGTAAAACCAAGCACACACTGATTCAAGGACTTTGGGCACATAAAGAGGAACTAGACTATTCTATTTTTATTCAGGATGTATACAAAATGGAATTGGTGTATTGTAAATAAATAAAGTAATAAAATGTTATCAACACCTTTTAATGTTTTTAAAATCGTATTTTTCTTTACAGTTTTTAATTGTACACAATATACATTATATTACCAAAAAACACAATATACATTATATTACACACACATGAACTTTAATGGCATCCCAGCCTTAATTCGTAAGGTTCAGTATTGAGTTGGCCCACTCTTTGCAGCTATAACAACTTCAACTCTTCTGGGAAGGATGTCCACAAGGTTTAGGAGTGTGTCTATGGGAATGTTTGACCATTCTTCCAGAAGTGCATTTGTGAGGTCAGGCAGTGATGTTGAGCGAGAAGGCCTGTCTCGCAATCTCCACTCCAATTAATCCCAAGGGTGTTTTATCGGGTTGAGGTCGGGACTCTGTGCAGGCCAGTCAAGTTCTTCCACCCCAAACTCGCTCATCCATATCTTTATGGACCTTGCTTTGTGCACAAACTCAATGCACTGTATATTTGGGCAACTATGTGACAAATGAAGTTTATTGTTGAGAAATGTAAAGTTATGCACTTGGGGGCTAAGAATAGGCATGCATAATACATACTAGGGGGAGTACAACTGGGTGAATCAATGGTGGAGAAGGATCTGGTGTTCTGGTAGATCATAAGCTCAATAATAACATGCAATGCCAAGCTGCTGTTTCCAAAGTGAGCAAAGTCCTTTCTTGTATTAAGAGAGGTATGGACTCCAGAGAGAGCGATATCATTTTTCCCCTGTACAAATCATTAGTAAGACCTCATCTGGAATATGCAGTTCAGTTTTGGGCACCAGTTCTCAAAAAGGATATCGGGGAACTGGAGAAAGTGCAGAGAAGGGCAACCAAACTGATAAGAGGCATGGAGGAGCTCAGCTATGAGGAAAGATTAGAGCAGTGGTTCTCAACTCCGGTCCTCAGGACCACTAACAGGGCAGATTTTAAGTGTTACCTTGGGGAGATGCAGACTAGAATACTGCAATCACTGAGCAGTAAATGATATCACCTGTGATGTATTCCAGATATCTTGCAAACCTGGCCTGTTAGTGGGTCCTGAGGACCGGAGTCGAGAACCACTGGATTAGAGGAACTGAATTTATTCTCTTATGAAAAGAAGAGATTAAGGGGGGATATGATCACCATGTATAAATTTCATAAGTGGTCCATATAGTGAACTTGGTCTTAAGTTATTCACTTTAAGGTCATCACAGTGGACAAGGGAGTACTCTTTACGTCTGAAGGAAAAGAGATTGCATCTCCAAATACGGAAAGGTTTCTTCACAGTAAGAGTTGTGAAGATGTTGAATAGATTCCCTTACAAGTTGGTTCTGTCCAGCTAGTAGATTGCTTTAAAAAAGGCCTGGATTCTTTCCTAAATGTAAATCATTTAACTGGATTCCAATATTTATAGGTATTGTTGATTCAGGGAATATCCAACTGCCTGTTGGGGATCAGGAAGGATTTTTTCTCCTCCTGGAGCAAATTGGATCATGCTTTGCTGGGGTTTTTGCCTTCCTCTGGATCAACTGTGGGTATATGATTGTGTATATGGGATTGTATGATTTTTATTTATTTTTTTCCCTTTTATTGGTTGAACTAGATTGACTTGTCTCTTTTTTTAACCCAACTAACTATGTAACTATGTTATACTTATCTGCACTGTGCTGTGCAGAGGTTTTGCACAGAGCAGCCCTGATCCTCCTCTCCTGGCCCCTCTCTTTGCTGAGTGTCTATCATAACAAGCTGCTTGCTATGGGGCACTGTTGCAGGCTCTCTCTCTCTCGACACACAAAGCGTGGCTTGTTCCCGCCACCTGATCCCTCCTCCCTAGCTGTGATTGAGAGCAGCTGAAGCCAATGAGATGTGAGAGAGTCTCGGCTCTCCTGCACATTGCTGGATCTAGATCCGCATCAGGTGAATATAAGGAGGGGGGGGGGATTTCTTAAGTTGCACAGAATGCATGAAGTTAAAAAAAAAACCTCTACCTTTACAATCACTTTAACCACTTCAGCCCTGGAAGAACTTACCCCCTTCCTGACCAGAGCACTTTTTGGGATTTGGCACTGCGTCAATTTAACTGACAATTGCGCAGTCGTGCGACGTGGCTCCCAAACAAAATTGACATCCTTTTTTTCCCACAAATAGAGTTTTCTTTTGGTGGTGTTTGATCACCTCTGCGCTTTTTAATTTTTTGCGCTATAAACAAAAAAAGAGCGACAATTTTGAAAAAAGCGCATTATTTTTTACTTTTTGCTATAATATATATCCCCCAAAAATATATAAAAAAACTATTTTTTTCCTCAGTTTAGGCCGATACGTATTCTTCTACATATTTTTGGTAAAAAAATCGCAATAAGCAATTATTGATCGGTTTGCGCAAAATTTATAGCAATTACAAAATAGGGGATAGTTTTTTGGCATTTTTATTAATTTTTTTTTTAAATGGCGGCGATCAGCGATTTTTATTGTGATAGCGACATTATGGCGGACACATCGGACATTTTTGACACATTTTTGGGACCATTGTCACTTATACAGCAATCAGTGCTATACAAATGCACTGATTCCTGTGTAAATGACACTGGCAGTGAAGGGGTTAACCACTAGGTGGCAGTGTAGCGGTTAAGTGTGCCCTAGGGGCGTGTTTCTAACTGGATGGGCTGTGTGTGACACGTAGGGATGAGCTTCGAGTTCGACTCGAACATCGGCTGTTCGCCAGTTCGCTGAACAGCTAACAATTTGGGGTGTTCGCGGCAAATTCGAAAGCTGCGGAACACCCTTTAAAAGTCTATGGGAGAAATCAAAAGTGCTAATTTTAAAGGCTTATATGCAAGTTATTGTCATAAAAAGTGTTTGGGGACCTAGGTCCTGCCCCAGGGGACATGGATCAATGCAAAAAAAAAGTTTTAAAAACGTCCGTTTTTTCAGGAGCAGTGATTTTAATAATGCTTAAAGTGAAACAATAAAAGTGTAATATTCCTTTAAATTTCGTACCTGGGGGTGTCTATAGTATGCCTGTAAAGGGGCGTATGTTTCCTGTGTTTAGAACAATCTGACAGCAAAATGACATTTCAAAGGAAAAAAAGTAATTTAAAACTACTCGCGGCTATTAATGAATTGCCTTTGGGCATTGCCCTTCGGGTCTGGCATGGATTTTAAGGGGAATTCCGCGCCAAAATGTAAAAAAAAAATGGCGTGGGGTCTCCCCAAAAATCCATACCAGACCCTTATCCGAGCACGCAACCTGGCAGGCCACAGGAAAAGAGGATGAGAGAGCCCCCCCTCCTGAACCGTACCAGGCCACATGCCTTCTACATTGGGAGGGTGCTTTGGGGTAGCCCCCCAAAACACCTTGTCCCCATGTTGATGGGGACGAGGGCCTCATCCCCACAACCCTTGCCCGGTGGTTGTGGGGGTCTGTGGGCCGGGGACTTATCGGAATTTGGAAACCCCCTTTAACAAGGGGACCCCCAGATCCCGGCCCTCCCCCCTGTGTGAAATGGTAAGGGGGTACAAAAGTACCCCTACCATTTCACAAAAAAAGTGTCAAAAATGTTAAAAATGACAAGAGACAGTTTTTGACAATTCCTTTATCTAAATGCTTCTTCTTTCTTCTTTCTTCTATCTTCTTTCTTCTATCTTCCTTCGGTTTCCTCCTCCATCTTCTTCTTCTGGTTCTTCTGGTTCTTCCTCCAGTGTTCTCGTCCGGCATCTTCCTCCGTGGCGCTAGCGTCTTCTTCCCTTCGTCTTCTGGGCCACTCCGCATCCAGCATGGTGGGAGGCTCCCACTGTGTGATGCTTCTCGTCTTCTGATGGTTCTTAAATAACAGAGGGCGGGGCCACCTGGTGACCCCACCCCCCTCTGACACATGGTGACAGCCCTGTCCGCCCCCCTTTGACATCACGGGGAATGCCACAGGGAGTCCCCGTCAATTCCCGTGTGTCTCCGTTATTTAAGAACCGTCAGAAGAGGAGAAGCGTCACACAGCGGGAGCCTCCCACCATGCTGGATGCGGAGCGGCCCGAGAAGACGAAGGGAAGAAGATGCCGGTGCCGCGGAGGAAGATGCCGGACGAGTACACCGGAGGAAGAACCAGAAGAACCAGAAAAAGAAGAAGATGGAGGAAGAAACCGAAGGAAGATAGAAGACAGAAGAAAGAAGATAGAAGAAAGAAGAAGCATTTAAATAATGGAATTGTCAAAAACTGTCTCTTGTCATTTTTAACATTTTTGACACTTTTTTTGTGAAATGGTAGGGGTACTTTTGTACCCCCTTACCATTTCACACAGGGGGGAGGGCCAGGACCTGGGGGTCCCCTTGTTAAAGGGGGTTTCCAGATTCCGATAAGCCCCCCGCCCACAGACCCCCACAACCACCGGGCAAGGGTTGTGGGGATGAGTCCCTTGTCCCCATCAACATGGGGACAAGGTGTTTTGGGGGGCTACCCCAAAGCACCCTCCCAATGTTGAGGGCATGTGACCTGGTACGGTTCAGGAGGGGGGGCGCTCTCTCATCCCCCCTCTTTTCCTGCAGCCTGCCAGGTTGCGTGCTCGGATAAGGGTCTGGTATGGATTTTTGGAGAGACCCCACGCAATTTTTTTTTTACATTTTGGCGCAGGGTTCCTTTTAAAATCTATACCCGATCTGAAGGATCTGGTATAGATTTTGAGGGGGACCCCACGCCATTTTTTTTAAAACTTTGGCCGGGGTTCCCCTTATTATCCATACCAGGCCTGAAGGGCCTGGTATGGAATTTAGGGAGACCCCCCACGTCATTTTTTTTTTCATTTTGGTTCGGGGTTCCCCTGTGGGGAATTCCCATGCCGTTTTTATCAATGAACTTTTATGTGTATTGTCGGACCGGCAATTCATTAATAGCTGCGAGTAGTTTTAAATGTTCGGCTCATCCCTAGTGACACGTCATTGATCTCTGCTCCGATGACAGGGAGCAGAGAACAGTGACACTGTCAATAGGCAGAATGGGGAGATGCTTGTTTACTTTAGCATCTCCCCGTTCTTCCTCCCCGTGAGGATCGAGTCCGCGGGACCCGCGACCCGACTCATGGAGCTTGCCGCGGGCGCCTCTTAAAGGGGAACGTACAGGTACGTGATTCTGCCCGTACATGCCCTTCTGCCACAGTAAATCTGCGTGAGGCGGTCGGCAAAAAGTTAAGGTATAACTAATAGGCAACACTTTTCTTTTAGTTTTGGACAGAGGAGAGAGGAATTAAAAGACCTGCCAGGTTTTTACTGCTAATTCAAATAAAACCTTTGCGCTCACCTAAAAGTATTTTACAGCAGCTTTATTCAGATGATGAATCCCCTCCACAAATATATACAACTATTATACTGTGCTCAGGTTTTTGCTGCTGTCCGCACCCTTTTTATACCTCTGACTTCCTGTTTTGGCTATGGGACAGGAAATTAAGGGAAATGGGACACAAACGGCAAAAAAAAAACACCTAACAGAGATTCATCCCTTTGGTTACCACTTGCTGCCCACCCATAGTACATTTACTTTATGCGGGCGGCAGGCATGTACTGGTACGTTGCAGCGCACATGCGCACTGGTGTGTGCAGAGGCATGATCCCGTGCTTGGTCACTATCAGCAGCTGGGGTAACACGTGATCGCTATGACCAATCATAATGATCACTTGATTACAAGTAATCAAAACAGTCTAAAGTGATGTGATCACAATAGTAACCAAGCTGTCATGAATAAAAGACATTCATGAAAGTTAAAACTATTGCTTATAACAGTGATAAGAAGTATAACTTTGATTAGTTTATGTAAAATAAAAAATCTTAAAAAAAGGAAAAGAATCTTGGAAAAAGAAAAAAAGTTTCAAAAATTGAAAAAAATAAATGTTTTTCTTTACATACTGTCACCAGTCATCAGTATCCCTGATCACCACTACACCAATCATATGATAATGCTGTACTGCACTGGTGATAGTATGTAAAAAAATAAAAAATAAAAAGAACACATTTTATTCAATTTTTTTCATTTTCCCAAAAATTTTGATAAAAAATTACAACTTCAAAAAACTCACCATGCTTCTTATTAAATGCCTTGGACTATCTACTTTCCAAAAAGGGGTCATTTAGGTGTGTGTGTGTTTGTGTGTGTGGGGGGGGGATAGTTGTACTGTCCTGGAATTTTGGGGCCTCAAGAAATGAGATAGGCTGTCAGTACATCAGGATTAATCAATTGTTGTATAGGCTCCATCGGACATTTGTTGTCGGAATTTCCGACAACAAAAATTTGAGAGCTGGATCTCAAATTTTCCGACAACAAAATCTGTTGTCGGAAATTCCAAGCGTGTGTAGACAATTCCGACGCACAAAGTTCCACGCATGCTCGGAATCAAGCAGAAGAGCTGCACTGGCTATTGAATTTCATTTTTCTCGGCTCCTCGTACTTGTTGTACGTCACCGCGTTCTTGACGTTCGGAACTTCTGACAACATTTGTGCGACCGTCTGTATACAAGGCAAGTTTGCGCCAACATCCGTCGGAAAAAAATCCAGGATTTTTTTGTCGGAATGTCCGAGCGTGTGTACGGGGCATAAGAGGTTAAGGGAGAGTGGTTGGGAGGTGGTTAAAATGCAATTCATCCACACAGTTTTACACACCTTACCCCCTCAATTGCCAGTGTAAACTAGGCTTTACTATGCCCATAGGTCTTCTGCAATTTACATAGAAAATCCAAAGTTTTATTGCGCTACAATTCTGCACAACTCTCAAGGATTATTAAAAAAGAAAAGGAGTCATACAATTGTAAAACTAAAACATATTTAAATTTTATACTCTTTAATACATTATAGTGTTTATTGGTGTTATAAAATGAAAGAGAACATTAACATAAAATTAGACACAAAGAATTAGCTTGCTTTTATAAGCTCTGCGCAATAAAACATTGGTTATATTGGTAAAATCCACTTTGCAGATCTGTGATTAACGTACTCATGTTCTGCATGAGATAACTGGTCCCCGCCATGTCTACTGAAGTTGAACCACTTCACACAGCTTCATCGGGATGATCTGGCAAATGGACACAGCAGCTGGACACGGGAGCGCGCCCGCACGAGCGCCCCCAGGGGAAGCGGCTTTCCAACAGGGCACTCGAGAAGAGGAGGAGCCAGGAGCACCGCTGAGGGACCCCAGAAGAGTAGAATTTTCATATTCTCCTGCCATTTGTATTTGATATGTCTTGTAATAGAAAATAAGGGAATCATTATTTTCAAAATTTTTGACCTTTTTTCCTTTATATTATACAAAAGAAAAATTAAAAAAAAACATCAGCATTTATTAAATACCACCAAAATAAAACTTTGTCTATCAGAAAAAGTTATAAAATTAATTTTGGTACAGTGTCACCTGGCAAAGTAATTGTTAGTCAAACTGTCACAGCAATGATAACTAAAAAATGTCCTAGCAATGAAAGGGTATTACAGGGCGGTATTGAAGTGGTCACACCTCAATGGAGTTCTGTAGTCTAAATAACAGCTATTAAATTGTAATTATTGGTGTTTCTTTTTTTTATTTCTTGCTGTATTCTATTTGGGGGGTGGCGAGGATTCTGTGCAATGCCATGCATAGCCCACACACAAATGCCTCATGCATCCTTTAAAAAAGATCTACAGTTGTGCTCATAAGTTTACATACCCTGGCAGAATTTATGATTTCTTGGCCATTTTTCAGAGAATATGAATGATAACACAAAAACATTTCTTTCACTCATGGTTAGTGTTTGGCTGAAGCCATTTATTATCAATGAACTGTGTTTACTCTTTTTAAATAATGGCAACAGAAACTACCCAAATGACTCCGATTAAAAGTTTACATATCCTGGTGATTTTGGCCTGATAACATGCACTCAAGTTGACACAAAGGGGTTTGGATGTCTGTTAATGGTAACCATCCTCACCTGTGATCTGTTTGCTTGTAATTAGTGTGTGTGTATAAAAGGTCAATGAGTTTCTGAACTTCTGACAGACCCTTGCATCTTTCATCCAGTGCTGCACTGATGTTTCTGGATTCTGAGTCATGGAAAAGCAAAAGAATTGTCAAAGGATCTGTGGGAAAAGGTAGTTGAACTGTATAAAACAGGAAAAGGATATAAAAAGATATCCAAGAAATTGAGAATGCCAATCAGCAGTGTTCAAACTCTAATCAAGAAGTGGAAAATGAGGGGTTCTGTTGAAAACAAACCACAGTCAGGTAGACCAACTAAAATTTCAGCCACAACTGCCAGGAAAATTGTTTGGGATGCAAAGAAAAACCCACAAATAACTTCAGGTGAAATACAGGACTCTGAAAACATGTGGTGTGGCTGTTTCAAGATGCACAATAAGGAGGCACTTGAAGAAAGATGGGCTGCATGGTCGAGTTGCCAGAAAAAAGACATTACTACGCAAATGCCACAAAGTATCCCGCTTACAATATGCCAAACAGCACAAAGACAAGCCTCAAACCTTCTGGCACAAAGTCATTTGTGACGAGACCAAAATTTATCTTTTTGGCCACAACCATAAACACTATATTTGGAGAGGAGTCAATGAGGCCTATGATGAAAAGTACACCATTCCTACCGTGAAACACGGAGGTGGATCACTGATGTTTTGGGGATGTGTGAGCTACAAAGGCACAGGAAATTTGGTCAAAACTGATGGCAAGATAAATGCAGTATGCTATCAAAAAATACTTGAGGAACATTTGCATTCATCAGCCAGGAAGCTGCACATGGGACATACTTGGACATTCCAACATGACAATGATCCAAAACAAGGCCAAATCAACCGGTCATTGGCTACAGAAGAATAAAGTGCAGGTTCTAGAGTGGCCATCTCAGTCTCTTGACTTCAATATCATTGAGCCACTCTGGGAAGATCTCAAACATGCAGTTCATTCAAGACAGCCCACGGATTTACAGGAACTGGAGACTTTTTGCCAAGAGGAATGGGCAGCTTTACCATCTGAGAAGATAAAGAGCCTCATCCACAAATACCACAAAAGACTTCAAACTGTCATTGATGTTAAAGGGGGCAATACACGATATGAACTGGGGTGTGTAAACTTTGGATCAGGGTCATTTGGGTAATTTCTCTTGTCATTATGATTTAAAAGAGTAAACACAGCTGATTGATAATACATGGCTTCAGCCAAACTCTAACCATGAGTGAAAGAAAAGTTTTTGTGTTATCATTCATATTCTCTGAAAAATGACCAAGAAATCATAAATTCTGCCAGGGTATGTAGACTTATGAGCAAAACTGTATGTATGTACTGTATATGTGTAGCACCCTCTACCTGAAGGTAGGTGCTAGACTAGTATTTTTCTATAGCTCAGGGTCCAAGTACAGGTAAATTTAGCCAGGCCTGTGCTTTAGGCTGGGCCTGGTAGTTTTGATTTGGGACTGGGAGTGTTTGGTGAAGTGGGGGGTGTGGCCACCTGTGCTCTGACTCAGAAGTGCCTCCCCTGCTTTCAGAAGGATTGTTCTGGAAGAGAGCTTGGATCTGAGGTTTTAGTGGCAGGCAGCTCATGTGAGGAGTTCTGACCATTTACCCTTTGGTATTGGCAGGGGGCAGGCCTCCCATATAAGCTGAGGTCACATGCTGCCAGGGAGGAGTTCTGGAAAGCAGGAACAGACAGAATGGAGTATTCTGAGTATATTGAGTATTGAGTATGGAGGAGGGATAGAGGAACCGCTAGGAGGGAGTCCTAGATAAAGATCTTTATCTCTAAAAAGGTATCGAGCTGCTGTGACCGGGGAACACAGGACTTGTATGCTGGACAGGATTGGTACAGATGAAGTAGCAGTAAAGCGGCGGAGAGTAGATCAACGTTCTGTGACCATGGACACAGAATGGCCAAATAGCAACAGGTCAGTGTGAACTGAACAAGGTAAGAGGATAAGCTATCCAACAGTAGTGCAGAATGCTGTGGCCGGGGAACGCAGCATTGATAGTCATGGACTGGCTGAGAGCAGTACTGCGCCCATTACCATGTGTCAGGCCGTAGTGGAGAGTTACTGTGTATCTCTGGTCTGGTTAAGCATAATGGTAATGCCTTACAAAAGACTGTGTGGCTGTCTAATTCTCTGGGCCATCAGGGAGAGGCTGTGTAGGCTTCTGGCTCTTTGATTCGCATAAGCAATATGATTATGGTCTGCAAGGAGGAATTATTCAGAGTGATTCTTTCTTGTCCCAATGGACATGAAGAAAGAGTATGTCAGCAGTTTTGCAGAAGGATTTGTACAAGAAAAGAAGGAGCAACAGTCTGCAGAGAAGTTATTCAAAGGAAGGAGACTGGGGATGCAAGGTGTGCATTCAAGTTTGAAAGGCCAAGACCACTAAATAACTTATAAATACCATGGGCATCTCATATCGTCCTTTCTCCCAGCCAAGTTGTATCCTGAAATAAACCTAACAAAACTGTGCAAATGACTTGTCTTAACTGATAGATGGGGGTCTGGCAGCAGGGTGATTGGCGTATTGCTAAGTAACCAAGTGGTGAACCGCTACACATGTATTTTGTATCAATGAAAGAAATGTTTTAGAGAGTCAAACCACAAACTTTCATCCTAGTTTTGGATAAAATGGGTAAGGATTAGAAACCTTGTCTGGTTTTTACTTCTACTTTCTTCCTATTCTGCTAATAACAGTTTTACCAATATGAAACAGGGACTCAGACAGCAAATAACAATCAAACGGGGATTCTAGCCTTCCTCTATTCTACAAAAGAAAAGATTTTTTTCTATTAGTGTTGCTCTTTGAGAGCTCTTGTTACTTTCTCTCCAGTAAAGTGTTGTTGGCAGGATAGCAGTAAAAACTGACTCGTACACACGATCCAATTGTTGGACAACCAAGTGTCAGATTTTTGTCAAAAGGGCGTGTGTCAGGATCTTGTCTTGCATGCTAGCGGTATACAATTGTCACGCCACAAACATGAACGTAGTGACGTACGAGGAATTTTAGCATTTGAGTGCCACCCTTTGGGCCCCTTGTGCTAATTTTGTGTTTGGTGAGCATTGATTCCGAGAACGCGTGTTTGTACTTTCGACTTTTGTTTGACAGATTTGTCTACTGACCATACTAAAATCTGACAACAAACCGTTGTCCGCCTAAAATTTACTAGCCTGTCATCCAACATATTTTGGCCGAAAGTTGGACAACAATTGTCAAAAGGAGCGTACTAACGGTGAGATTTTAGGACAACAGTCTGTCAACGGACAATCCCATGCCAATAATCGTACCGTGTGTGCGAGGCTTTAGGCTGGCCAGACATTATACAATTTTCTTATTCAGTTTCCTTTAGATTTACCTTCAACTATGTAGTGCAAGGGCCTGCCTGGTTGCATACAAATTGAAAGAGTTTAGGTTTGACCTCATATTATATGGTTTTGGTAAATCTAAAGGAAGGTTGAACAAGAAAATTTTATGATGTATGGCCAGCCAAAGGTTCTAATCCATGTACATAAAAAAAAAAAGTAAAAAACTTTTTCGTTGGACACTTCTCTTGATGGTAGCTCTGTTTTGCAGGTGGTTGATATATAGTATTAATCAGCATAAACGGTTTCTTGGCTTTACAAAATTGATGTCGCGAACTCAGCACAGTGAGTTGTACAATGTACTACACTGCAGACATTATAGAAATACCATAGAGAAAAAATAGACATTTAATTTTCTAATAGTGTCGATCTTGGTCTTCTCAAATTTGTGAACGCATTGATCTGTCAATAAAAGAAATAATGTAAAAGTGAAATTGTTTACTCAGAAGATCATAAAGCTTGTATATACAGACAATTGAATTTGGCTTAAAGTAATTCTAAACCCAGGACCCTGCATTCACTATATCTGATCTCTCACAGTACACAGAACATGGAAATGAAATTATTTTAGTAAATATAAACTGCTAAATACTTTTTCTTATCAGCAGTATATAGCAGTCTTATGACCTCTAGCAGTCTCCGGCTGAGCAGTGGTTAAAGCTTGAAGGAGGAGTTTTCATTCTACTCTGACTGTCCTATAAGGCTGCATGACCCCTGACCCTCTGTCTGGACTGTGCTGATTGGCCCTGTGCTGATCACACGCACTCTCCCAAAAATAAAAACTCTCTAGCAATACACACCAAACTGAGCATGTGCAGAGTGCCCCTAAGGCTCTGTTCTATCAGCAGATGGATTTGGGACTGTGGAAGAAGGGGACACCGACACAATTCTAATCTTTTTGGCTCTATACACCACCATAATGGATTTGAAATGAAACAAACAAGATGTGCTTTAACTGCAGACTTTCAGCTTTAATTTGAGGGTATTTACATCCAAATCAGGTGAACGGTGTAGGAATTACAACAGTTTGTATATGTGCCCCCCACTTTTTAAGGGACCAAAAGTAATGGGACAATTGGCTGCTCAGCTGTTCCATGGCCAGGTGTGTGTTATTCCCTCATTATCCCATTTACAAGGAGCAGATAAAAGGTCCAGAGTTCATTTCAAGTGTGCTATTTGCATTTGAAATCTGTTGCTGTCAACTCCCAATATGAGATCCAAAGAGCTGTCACTATCAGTGAAGCAAGCCATCATTAGGCTGAAAAAACAAAACAAACCCATCAGAGAGATAGCAAAAACATTAGGTGTGGCCAAATCAACTGTTTGGAACATCCTTGGAACAACCAAAAGACCCGGAAGACCACGGAAAACAACTGTGGTGGATGACCAAAGAATTCTTTCCCTGGTGAAGAAAACACCCTTCACAACAGTTGGCCAGATCAAGAACACTCTACAGGAGGTAGGTGTATGTGTGTCAAAGTCAACAATCAAGAGAAGACTTCACCAGAGTGAATACAGAGGGTTCACCACAAGATGTAAACCATTGGTGAGCCTCAAAAACAGGAAGGCCAGATTAGAGTTTGCCAAACAACATCTAAAAAAGCCTTCACAGTTCTGGAACAACATCCTATGGACAGATGAGACCAAGATCAACTTGTACCAGAGTGATGGGAAGAGAAGAGTATGGAGAAGGAAAGGAACTTCTTATGATCCAAAGCTTACCACCTCATCAGTGAAGCATGGTGGTGGTGGTGTCATGGCGTGGGCATGTATGGCTGCC
Source organism: Lithobates clamitans (assembly GCA_037952925.1). Taxonomy (NCBI): domain Eukaryota; kingdom Metazoa; phylum Chordata; class Amphibia; order Anura; family Ranidae; genus Lithobates; species Lithobates clamitans. The sequence goes on along the minus strand of JBBGZY010000969.1, from coordinate 1,690,389 downwards.
AATGGAACTGGTTCTCTTGTATTTATTGATGATGTGACTGCTGACAAAAGCAACAGGATGAATTTTGAAGTGTTTCGGGCAATATTATCTGCTCATATTCAGCAAAATGCTTCAGAACTCATTGGACGGCGCTTCACAGTGCAGATGGACAATGACCCGAAGCATACTGCGAAAGCAACCAAAGAGTTTTTTAAGGGAAAGAAGTGGAATGTTATGCAATGGCCAAGTCAGTCACCTGACCTGAATCCGACTGAGCATGCATTTCACTTGCTGAAGACAAAACTGAAGGGAAAATGCCCCAAGAACAAGCAGGAACTGAAGACAGTTGTAGTAGAGGCCTGGCAGAGCATCACCAGGGATGAAACCCAGCGTCTGGTGATGTCTATGCGTTCCAGACTTCAGGCTGTAATTAACTTCAAAGGATTTGCAACCAAGTATTAAAAAGTGAAAGTTTGATGGATGATTGTTAATCTGTCCCATTACTTTTGGTTCCTTAAAAAGTGGGAGGCACATATACAAACTGTTGTAATTCCTACACTGTTCACCTGATTTGGATGTAAATACCCTCAAATTAAAGCTGAAAGTCTGCAGTTAAAGCACATCTTGTTAGTTTCATTTCAAATCCATTGTGGTGGTGTATAGAGCCAAAAAGATTAGAATTGTGTCGATGTCCCAATATTTATGGACCTGACTGTATACTGTGATTCTGTACTTGCCAAATATGCTGCAGAAATCTACCTCTACTGAGTCTGGCTGCAATCATTTTAATTGTGGGCAGCTGCTGCCTGTTCCCTTCCTGGATTTACACAGACACACACACACACACACAGAGGCACACCTCCAGCTTTGCAGCCCTGCAGCTCTCATTGACCCTCTTATGACTCATTCTCCCTCCCTTCCTGGCAAACTCTCATGAGAGTAAGAGACAGAGCTGTGCATCATAGGCCTAGGCTTTTTACCAAACAAGAAACATGAAGTGGGCTGTATAAGGTATTTACTGGCAGAAAAAAAAATGTTTTACTATCCAAAGTTAAAACAACAAGGGCAGAAGATTTAATAGATGGAAAGTTGAAAAAATGACCGAAGTTCTGCTTTAATCATAGAGGTACCAGTGGGATTTCCATGGAGTGCAGCCTCATTTTTTTGCTTTTGCTTTGGGAAATCATTAAATCGATGGGCTTACAGTAGTTCTATATTAAAGTTACAGTGTACACCTTAGGTCAGAGGTCTCAAACTGGCGGCCCTCCAGCTGTTGCGAAACTACAAGTCCCATCATGCCTCTGCCTGTGGGAGTCATGCTTGTGTAGCACCCTGATGTTTAGGCAGGGTTGCTATTAAATGTATTTGCTAAGTGATAGTTGCCTTGGCCAATTGTTAGGAGGTCAATTGATTTCACCCTAATTCTGAAATTGCTGCACTTCTCTCTTCTGTCACTAGTTGGCTGGGTATCTGGTGACATTAGATAGGCGAGGGCATTGCAAGGACAGATTATGAATGAATGGGGTGTCTCAGCCAATGGGCAGGGATTTTCTTGAGTCCCTTGGCCTGCTGGGAGAGCCGATTTATCTTGGTGGGGTCAAGTGATTGAGGTTCTGTGCCACCTGGATGACTCAAGAAGAGGGATTAGAACCCCTGTCAGGTTTTTAACTGCTGTCTGTGCCCCCATTAGGTAGATTCACCCTCTCTATTTGTCCTGTTTACTGTTATCATCAAGAGTTAAAGTGAAAGAAAGTCACAAATTTTTGGTTGCCACCAGAAAAGTAACAAAGGTTAAATCACTGAAATGTTCTGTCTCCAAAGTGTTGACCTCCCTTAGGGGTAGATAGCAAGGCACCTTGGTTCTAGCCCTGGCAATATATGACTGCTTGGATTACTGTGACCTGCCATTGTCTTATATAGGAGTAAAATTTTCCATGGTCCACCTAAGGCAGGGGTCTCAAACTGGCGGCCCTCCAGCTGTTGCGAAACGACACGTCCCATGCGGCATTGCAAGGCTGACAGTTACAAGTGTAGCAAAGTCCCGGCCTCACTAGACCTAATAGTGACCTCCATAGTTAGGGACAGCAGACATCCTTCTATGTGGAGTGGGTTACAAAAATGGTGGGTGTAATGCAAGTTGAATTGATGGGCGCCAGACACTTCTTGAATGCAAGAGATTTATTGTCTCTTTAACAGAACCGTGGGAGAGAGGGTCATGTATAAATTCAATCAGACAGATAATTAGTTAAAGTGATTGTCCAGACTAAACTTTTTCTTCATTTTGGATAGAGTTGGGGAGGATAAGAATCCCTGTCAAGTTTATAATGCTATCTGAGGCTCCAAGAGATTTCCTCTTACTTCCTGTTCGCTGCTAATGTTTTACCAGACAAGACATGAGGGGAAATTTCCAACAGCAACACTGACAGAAATAAAAATGCTTTTCTTTAGTAAATTAGGGGAAGGCTAGAGTCCCCGTCAGATTTATATTTTTTGTGTCCTGGTCTGGTGATCCTTCCCCACTCAATAGAAAACTAGAAACAAGATTTCATCTTGACATACACTTTAATAACTTCTCAACTCCTTAACTTTCCCATCCAGTCTGTGCAGCATATAATGGATATCTGCAGGTCCAGGGGTAATATTACCTGCTGTTGATGGATCCGTATTCACTTCAGTTGGATGACCTCTCCTTTATAAGGCTGTCTTTGTACGGGAAGTGGCTGACATACCTGTACAAACATATTGTCATTACTGATGTGATGAGATGAGAATTCTCTCTTTCATTATACAAATTGCTACACACGCTGCATTTCTCTGCAGTCACAAACACAGATGAGGACATTCATGAAAATCTGCACCACTATTTCTTTACATCTATTTTTTTTTCAAAATAAATAAGCAAACAAAAAAAAATCATGGCACCCATCCAGTGGTCCCTTTCCACTTCTGAGAGATGACGGATGGTTTACTGCACATACACATAATGTATGACTGTATACATATAATGTGTGTACTAACTGTATTCTAAAAGAGGACAATAATTACAAATATTCACCAAGGAAGGAAGGAAATGGATAGAAATTGCTACCCATGATGGTTAAGGGAAGGTAAGAAGTAAAATTTGACATCCAAGACCAGGAAGGAAGGAAGGAAGGAAGGAAGGAAGGAAGGAAGGAAGGAAGGAAGGAAGGAAGGAAGGAAGGAAGGAAATGGGTAGAAATTGCTACCCACGATAGTTAAGGGAAGCATAGAAGTAAAAATTGACATCCAAGACAGGAAAGGAGAGAAGAAAGAAAGGCAGGGAGGAAAAGGAAGAAGTAGTAAAGGGAAGAGAAAGAAAGGAAAAAAGAAGTAAAGAAAGGCGATGGAAGGGAGGGATAAGGAAGGAAGGAGTAGATAAGAAAAGGAAGGAAAGAAGAAGAAAGTACTTAGAAAGAAAGGAAAGGAAAAGAAGGAAAGAAGAGAAGAAGGAGTAGGGAAATCAGAAGGAGGAGATGAGAAGGAGGAAAAGAGACGGAGAGAAGGGAAAATAGGAAGGAGATGAAGCAGAGGAGGAGGTGGAGAAGGAGCAGGGGAGAACAGGGAGAAGGAGGAAAGGCGAAGGGGGGGAAGGAGAAGGATGAGGAGGAAAGGAGAAGAATAAGGGAGAAAGGAGAAGGATAAGGAGGAAAGGAGAAGGAGGAAAAGAGCAGGAGGAGATGGAGGAAGGGGGACGTAGAAGAGGAAAGGAGAAGGAGACAGGAGAAGGAGATGGAGGAAAGAAGGAGGAAAGGAGAAGGAGATGAAGAAAAGAAGAAGGAGAAGGAGGAGAGGAGGAAAAGAGAAGGAGATGAAGAAAAGAAGAAGGAGAAGGAGGAGAGGAGGAAAAGAGAAGGTGTAGGCTCAGAGAACGAGGAAAGAAAGAGGAAATTAAGTCATTGGATAGAATTTGGAACCCAAGAGAGTGAAGGAAGAGAAAAAAGGATGGTGGTAAGGTTATCACTGCAAAATATGGACAACCACAAAAACAATAATAGACTAAGAATAATAGAATAGACTAATAATAAACTAACCATGTCTTTCCTGCCTACGCCATATATTCCTATTTCAGTGAGACTGGAATAAATCCCTCCAAAAGAAAGACTGAAAGAATATACAGAATGCTAAACTCTATTGCCTGGCCAACTAATGGACATCAGAGGCATCCCATAATCTAGAATACCTGGTGCTGGTGTCAGTCAGTGAAAAACATTGTGCTGTCAAAATAAATTTTGTTGCACAGTAGGTGGAACTAAGACTTAATAGATCTTTTTTTGGATATTTAAGATCTTTTTTGGCAAGTCATATTCGTATTCAGATTTATAGCTGCACTTTGGACAAATTGTAACAGTCACATTATTGTAGTGGATTTAAAGACTCCTAATGGTAATGGAAAATCCCTGGACCTGATTAGTATTTAGCTGGGTTTAAAAGCAACTTGCAGAGTAAAAGAAATCATTTTCTGCTGACTTACATCATTTCTTTGTAAGACACGGCTGTAGACATAGTCAGGAAACGGTTTGCGTGGAATGTATTTGCCATGGCCTGGGACGGCGTGCAAGGTACCATTCTCGTACACTACCCTCCCGCCGGCGATAGTCACCAGAGGTACTCCGTGGCAGACCATACCTTCAAATATATTGAAGTTCACGGCCTGGTGGTGGGTTTTAGCAGAAATTGTCCTGTAATTAAAACAAATATTTGGTAAAGTTATATCCATGTCTAACATCAGTGACAAAGTGCTGACCAGAACTTCAGTAAAGTAAAATCGGTTAGTGAAATGACAATACTGTTCAAGGAGGGGGGACAGAACTACATAAATTCGTTGATGTTAAGTTGGTTTTAAAGTATATATAAACCCATTTCTGTAAAAAAAAATCTAAAGCCAAGAACAAAAACACAATTTATTGCAGCTTCCTGGCCTTTAGACATGGTGGTTGGATTTGTTTTTTTGTTTTAGGGTACTTTTATTTTCTGTTTCATTTTTTTTTTTAAATCCTGCTCCCTATAAAATAGAAAAAATGGGAGATGTTTGTAGTCTAAATCGGGGGAGCATTCCATTCTCAACTAGGGTTCCCCCAGAGGTTGTTAAGGGTTCCTTGAGCAATTTCTGCCTCTCAAAAATTTTCCCACAGTCATCAATGTTTTTAGCCAACTGTAAGAGTGGGATTTCCCCAATGATCACAAATATAAAGAGCATTCTTCCCACTGATCATCACACTAATGTACAGGGTGCTGTAAATATAGTAATTATTATTAGGGGTTCCCTGAAACTGGAAAGTTATTTCAAGGGTTCCTCCATGTTAAAAAGGTTGAGAAAGGCTTGCCTAGAGTGATAACGCTGTTCCTTCAGTGTGTTCAGGGAGTGAGAATTGTCATCCTAGGACAGGAAATGTTTTCTGGTAGGATCACCAAGTGAAAATAAAGGAAAAAAAATAAAAAGAAAACTAATGCTGTCACCACATATAAATACTGGTAAGCTGCAATACAATTTTTGTTGTGTTTACATACACTTAAAAGGGACTTCACTCCCTCAATTTTCTTTTACTCAGCTTACCTGTTATGATGGCTTGTATTCAATTTACGTATCCACCTGCCTAGTGAATCTAGTCTGGCCCCACTGTGATCTGCTGTTCAGATTTTACAGCCCGGGCGCCGCTAGAGTTGCCACCTCATCCCTTTAAACCAGAACACATATAAATTACACTGGTTCTGATCTTTCTTGCCAAGTGAGAATGGTGGGAGGGGAGCAGGGCCAGATAAAAAAGGCAAACAAAAAACAAAAAAAAAAACTGTGGTTTATATTGAGAAGGAGGGGAGGAGTGAGGATCCGCTGTTTTTTTTTTTTTTTTTTTTTTTTCTTGCGTTATAAACAAAAAAAGACTGTCAATTTTGAAAAAAAACAAACTATATTTTTTACTTTCTGCTATAACACATATACAATAAAAAAAAATGTTAAAAATCAAATTACTTCATAAATTTAGGCCAATATGTATTTTGCTACAAATTTTAGTTAAAAAAAATCCCAAAAGGTATAGCATCTACAAACTATCGTACATATACTGGAATTTCTATTTATTTTATATTAGTAATAGCGGCAATCAGCAACTGTGATATTGCGGCGGACAATCCTGTACTAGCTGACACTTTTTACACTTGATCAGTGCTAAAAATATGCACTGTCACTGTACTAATGACACTGGCTGGGAAGGGGTTAAACATCTAGGGCGATCAAAGGGTTAAGTGTGTGCATAGCCAGTGTTTTTGTGTGTACTGCGAGGTGTTTTTACTAAGGGATGTGGTGGGGAACAAAATCCACCATATCCCTGCCGATCCCTGCCGACAAGACGGATCTCTGCATTATTTACTGTCTCTCCTCGGCGATCAGCAGGGTGACGACGGTCATCTATTGGCCGTCACCTGCTGATCGGCTTCTGCTGTGACTAAGCACAGCAGAAGTGGCATGCCCCCTATGTGGAAGTGCAGAACTATATATTTATATATATATATATATATATATATATATATATATATATATATATATATATATATATATATATATATATATATATCTATCTACACACATACACACACACACACACACAATGCTGTGAAAAAGTAATTGCCCCCTAAACTTAATTACTGGTTGTGCCACCCTTGGCGGCAACAACTGCAAAAAAGCGTTTGCTTTTTTTATATATAAATATATATATATATATATATATATATATATATATATATATATATATATATATATATATATATATATATATGTATATATATATATATATATATATATATGTATATAGTAAATCTGCTATAGGGTGGTTGTGAAGTGGTTAAAGTGGGTGTATAGCTCTGAAATCACAAATGAACAAAGCATATCCCTCTATAGTGTGTACTTATCTTTATCCAGAGCATCTAGTGTGATTTCTATCTTCTCTCTGATTGCTCTGCTATCTGCATGAGCCACTTCTGACACTCAATGGTGACACCAGACAGTCCCAGAAGTTGTCCCAACCCCACCCCCCTTACAGCACGCATCGGGTGATTGACAGCCTCAGCTGTGCATGTTTTCCTCTGAGGCTGTATAGAGGGGTTCTGTTCCTTTGCTCCACTCAGGTCTCAGATTACACCCAGCTCTTTGCTTCTTTGTGTGCAGTCTGTGACATCAGATCCCCACTCCCTGACTTTGATCTGTATTCTTCAGAATGCTGTATTGAAGAGAGGGTTGCAGATAAACAGGTACAAATTATACAGGTTGATCTGTGTGTAGCAGGCACCTACTTTTAGGTAGGTGACCTTTTCGGTAGTTTACTATGTCAGGTAAATTCAGACAGGCTTGTGCTATTACAGCACAATATTACATATTGGAGTGGCTTCGCCTCCCCTTACAAGGCTGCCCTGCTAATAGACTGTACCTCCTCACAAAGAGCTGCAAGTTGCTCAAAAGGACTATCTGGCGATTTGCATTGTGTTTTACACTTATTATATTGTGACCTGCGCTGCTATTTCCTGTCCTATTTTTTGTGCTATTACAGCAGGCCTGTTTTTGCTCATTTCTCATTTGAGCGGCAGGTAGTTTGTATGCTAGTCTTGGCCAATCATTCATTTGCTTGGTAATGCCCGGGACTCTCATATAAAAGCGGGGTCACATGGTTAGAGAGTTGCTGTTCGAGCGTGGAGAAGCCAGCCTGGTTCTCAGAGGGGAGAGGTTTCCCCCTTCGGGGAACCAACAGAGCTCCCCCCTTGCGAGAAGGGTGGGGAACCGGTCTCCATGGAGGAAGAGACGACATCTTACAGCATGTAGTCGCTGGTGTCGTTGGCCGCCCCTGCGGGAGGGGAGCGGACCATAAAGGAGAAAAGGAAACTAAGAACCATTGCGGGAGAAGTAGCAACAAAGCGGAAGGAAACTGGGCGATCGATCATTTATGAGTGGCACATGGACTATTAAGAAACTGGGCGATCGATCATTTATGAGTGGCACATGGACTATTGATCACGTGAGTGAAAGCCCAAGGGAAGGGTACTGCCAGAGGCTGAGGGATGTTGGTATGCAAGTCAGTGAGAAAGGCGGTGATGGCCTGTGACTTTGGGTTCAGCAATGCCCCGGGATTCCAATCAGTCAGGCGGGAGAGGTTATTCAGAGTGACTCTTTCTCGGCTCAACTTGGAAGTACCATGCAGATGGGAAGTAGTGGTAAAAAGGTAGCGGTGAAGCTGCAAGCACACATATAGAGATACAGACTGTTCTTGAAAAGTCATGCAGATGAAGATGTTATTCAGAGTGACTCTTTATCAATTATTCTCTATCAAATCTACTTCCATCTTCCCTGATTGAAGAAATCACACAAAGTGATTTCCTAATTATCCGCAAATGATTCTAGTTTTCCCGTAAGAGACAGTGAAAAGATGATAATGTAACAAAAGAGCATCTCAAAAGAAGTCCTTCTCCCATCCCAGTTCATGGTAATTAATAAAGCAAGAAAAAAAGCATTACGGACTGTGTTTGGATTTTATGGGCTGCGATGGGTTGGGTGGTAAACGTGAATTACGGATATAACAATTATTTAGCTGCTCCTTCGGGGGTAAGTGCTTCGTGTACCCTCTGAAGCTAGTCACTTCACTGTGTATATGTAAGGGTTTAGCTGAGGTGATATGTTACAATTATTTGAATTAGGTTATGACTCCAGATATTGGATGGGCCAGATGGGGCACAAAGACCACATGTATACCAATTGTCTGAAACTCTAGTTCTAGAACCAATAATGATCTGTAAACTATAGAAATCAAACTCCAGGCTTTAATATCGCGGGATAATGAAACGTGATCTGCGACAGGCTGTGACTGTTTGCTGCATTTTGACATACTAACTTCATTTCCAGAACGTGTCTTATGGCTGATTTCTCCAGAAAATCAATTTTTCAGACACTTGGACAAACCTCCAAGATAGAGCTACACAGGATCTGAAAACATTCTGTCCCAGCTTGATAAATCTAGGTCAATACGCTCGCACTGCTTCACCTTCTCTTCGGAAATGTTCTCGCCTTTGAAATATCACTGCCTTATTTTGCCTTTAACCTTTTTCTGATTGCACAAACAGTCTGAAGGGATTATTGCCACTCCGGACACATTTAATGGTGTTAACCTCTTTTAATTTATAAGCGGCGGTGTCGGAGCTGGATACAGATGCCGCTGGGATGTTCCGGTGTGTACTTTGTCACCTCAGGAGAAAGCAGGCTGATGAAAAGTGGCAGGACGCACAGCGCCTGCAAACACGGTGACAAGCTCTTCTAGATGGGCTCCGACGCTTACCTGGACCAACGCACGTCAACAGCGGCAAATTATCTGCCGGGCGGGGGGGGCTAACTGAGAATGTAACTGCGGGCTACAAGTAAAATGTATCTAATGCCGTCCAGTAAACACTGTCCTGTGCTAAAGTCTGAAAACCCCACCCAATGTACTTTAACCACTTGAACTCTGGAGGATTTACCCCCATCACGGCCAGGCCATTTTTTGCGATACGGCACTATGTTACTTTAACTATCAATTGCGCGGCCATGCAATGCTGTACCCAAAAAAATTTTTTTTACCCCCTTTCCCTATAAATAGAGCTTTCTTTTGGTGGCAATTGATCACCTCTGCGGGTTTTTTTTTTTTTTGCAATTTAAACATAAAAATACCATCATATTTGAAAAAAAAAAAACATAATTTTTTTACTTTCTGCTATAAAACATATCCAATACAAAAATTTAAAAAATCGAATTTCTTCATAAATTTAGGCCAGTATGTATTCTGCTACATATTTCCGGTGAAAAGAAAATCCCAATAAGCGTATATTGATTGGTTTGCACAAATGTTATAGTGTCTTCAAACTATGGGATATTTTTATTTATTTTATTTTTTACTAGTAATGGCGGCAATCAGCAACTTATAGCGGCACCGCAATATTGCGGCGGACAGTCGGACACTAACTGAGACATGCACTGTCACTGTACTAATGATGGAGTTAACATCAAGGGCAATCAAAGGGTTAACTGGGTTCCTAGCCACTTTTTAGTGTACTGTGGGAGGTGCTTTTACCATGGGAAGGCATGGAACCTAGTCCTTGCTTTGCAGGGACACAGGATCCATGCCTTCCCTCCTGTCAGAATGGCGATCTGCCTTGTTTACATAGGCAGATCGGCATTCTGGCTCTTTGCTGGATGATCGGGGAGTGTCAGTGGACATTGAGTCTGTGGTACCCACAGATCAGCTTCCAATTGGTTGTATAATCACAATGATAGCGGGGGGGGGGGGCGGTAGCGTGCATGCGCACCCCCTACCCAAAGTGTCGGAGCACGTACCAGGTACGTGATCCGGCGCAGCAGAACCACCTTGCCGCCATATATGTAAGTCATACGGTCGGGCAAGTGGCTACATTTAGTGCATATTTCTTAGTTATTTGTCGTTATAAGGATGCCCGAAGACTCCAGGGATCGAAGACATAGATATCCTAGTCAATGGGCCGGGCTGATGACGTAATCACCTAGGTGGCCACGACGCTACAAGCAAAAAAAGGTCAATATCCAAACCTTAATTCAGTAGCACTGCACATTACAATGTGGGTAATGCTTAAAAATGAGTGGAAGCCCACTTTAAGCAAATCCGTTGCATTTTTCTTAAAGAGGAGTTCCCATTTAAAAAAAAAAAAATTAAAAGTCAGCAGCTACAAATACTGCAGCTGCTGACTTTTAATTGGACATTTACCTGTCCCAGGGTCCAGCGATGCGGGTGATCGAAGCCCCGCTCGTCTCCCCCTCCGTTCGGCGGCGCCGGCATTGCAACTGTGGGCCCTGGGCTGTGGCTTCACAGCTGGGCACCCACTGCGCATGCGCGAGCGGCTCCGCGCGCCGTGATTGGCCGCTCAGTCACCTGGGACCTGTAATGGGTCCCAGATGATTGACAAGAGGGAGGGAGCAGAGCTGAGCCCTTCCTGTGCTGAGGGGAAGTGATGTCACCAGCCCAGGCACTGAAAGAGGCAGACTACGAGGGACCCCCTAACAACAGGCATTTAGAGGTAAGTTAAAAAAAAAAATTCCAAATGTTTCCATTTTTTTTTTAGGCACATTCCTACTTTTTTTTTTTAGGGTGGAACACCACTTTAACACTGAAATCCCGCTAGTACAGCACTTCCTGCTGCAGGCTGACAATGCTAAGACATTTCTTCACAATTATCAGCAGCGTTGTCAGCTGATTAATCAGTATGGGTTATTATGTATCTTACAGTGTGCTTATGGGTTATTGCACTATTGCAAATGACTCTTTATCTTGTTCAGGCTCTTCCTTTTATAGCATCAGAATGAACTGCCATGTCTTTGATTTGTGCTCCCGCATTGTCACCGTATCACACAAGTGACCAAAAGTGGCTGTTCCAAAGCACAGACATTGCACAGGCATGGCTCACTGTGGTCATCATCAGAGAAATTCCATGCAGCCCTTGCTGGAGGCATGCATGTAGAAAGTGGCTGCATAGGAGATCAGCAGTAATGCAATGAAAATTAAAATATGGTGAAAATACAATTATTTATTATACAAAGTGCTTTAACAAAAAATATAATTTTAGCAATAAAGTGAGTGAGCAGTAGGAAGGTGGCGGAGGCCATGTTGGTACACCCCGCACTGCTCAGCGCTAAACCTTTAGGCTTTCAAAATGAAACATGCAAACAGCATCGCAGATGTCAATATACTATACCTAAATACGCTCCCTTTATTGCTAACATGACTCTTAAATTCAAGACATAGCTGTGTGTACTAAGATGTCCGCTGCATTCTTCTGACTGCAGGTGTTTTGTCATATTAGCAAACCTGGTAGCGGTGGAAGGCATGCGCAGCTCACGGAACATAACTTCCGTTACCTAATCTGATGGGTCGCTGAAACTGACTGAACACAGGCAAATCAAGAGCAGTACATTATGTAGCACCCTCCTAGGTCGGTGCTAGAAGAGAATATGGTTTCTGGTCTTTCTGCTTACTAGGAAGATGGTCAGGTAAAACTTGGAGTACTCTCATCGGAAGAAGAGAAGAGGGAACAAGACGATGGAGAAGACTAGGCCGACGCTAGCAAAAGAGCGGCAAAAAAGCAGAAGATAGCGGAGGAGCCCGGCAGAAGAACCGGAGATCGGGAGAAGAGGCCGGAGAGCGGGAGAAGAGGCCGGAGAGCGGGAGAAGTAGCAGGAGAGAGCGAAGGAATCTGAAGAGACCCCCAGAGCTGCCTAATAAATTACTTTAAAAACCTGTCTAGGTGCAATGAGAAATCTGGACTGCCGCACTCCGGATTGGAATAATAAAGGTAAAATCTTCTTTATTGAAAAAATGACATGGTATAAAATGCGTACATTGCTCCGTTGAAGTGATACAGCATAACCGCTGACGCGTTTCACGCTCCCATAGAGCGCTTACTCATAGCTATGAGTAAGCGCTCTATGGGAGCGTGAAACGCGTCAGCGGTTATGCTGTATCACTTCAACGGAGCAATGTACGCATTTTATACCATGTCATTTTTTCAATAAAGAAGATTTTACCTTTATTATTCCAATCCGGAGTGCGGCAGTCCAGATTTCTCATTGCACCTATACCATTGGAATAGCAATCGCCAGCACCTGGAGCTCTCACAACCATTCACCCAGCGGAGGGTGGGAAATTTAAACCCAGTTACCTGGAGCGGTGGTCACCAACCTGTTTATTTAAAAACCTGTCTAGTGTGTTTTTTTATTGACACTTTTTTCCCCCAGGTGAATGGGTAGGGGTACCATTTACCCCATACTCATTCACATAGGGCGGGGGGCCGGGATCTGGGGGGCCCCTTATTAAAGGGGGCTCCTGGATTCCGATAAGCCCCCCGCCCGCAGGGTTGTCGTGAAGGGGTCCTTGTCCTCATCAACATGGGGACAAGGTGCTTTGGGGGGAGCGCCCCCCTTCCCCAAAGCACCCACCCTCCATGTTGAGGGCATGCGGCCTGGCACGGTTCAGGAGGGGGGGGGGCGCTCGCTCGTCCCCACCCCCTTTCCTGACTGGCCGGGCTGCGTGCTCGGATAAGGGTCTCGTATGGATTTTGGGGGCCCCCATGCCGTTTTTTCGGCGTAGGGGGTTCCCCTTAAAATCCATACCAGACCTAAGGGACATTGTTGCTTCCCTCTCGCGCTGCAATAGGAAAATGTGTTTTTCCTATTGCAGCGAGCGCGAGATGTACAGTACCCTGTCGCCGAGAACCAGCGCAATAGGATCGCACTGGAAACATTCTCGCGGGAAGATTTGAAACATGTTCTAAATCTAAAGTCCGTCTGATTTTCGACCGAAAAGGTCCAGCGGAAGTCCGATGAAGCCTACACATGGTCGGATTGCCCGACGGATTCGTTCCGGCGGACAAGTTTGGTCGAAAAATTCATCCGTGTGTACAGGACATAACCCTGACTTGTACTTCTCAACAACATTGTCCCTTACTTGTTTGGAGAGTTCCTTAGTCTTCATGGCAGTCTTTGGTTATTGGTGTCGCTTGCTTAGGTGTTGCAGCCTCTGGGGCCTTTCAAAAAGGTGTGAATATGTAATGACAGATCATGTGACACTTAGATTGCAAACAGGTGGACATCATTTCACTAATTATGTGACTTCTGAAGGTAATTGGTTGCACCAGAGCTTTTTATGGGCTTCATAACAAAGGGGGTGAATACATACGCACATGTCAATTATCATTTTTTATTTCTGAAAAATAGTTTTATGTATATATTTTTCTAATTTTACTGCTTAGACTATTGTGTTGTGATCCATCACATATAATTCAAAATAAAAAAACATTGCCTGTAATGTAACAAAATAGGTAAAAAGCGGGGTGAATACTTTTGCAAGGCACTGTACAGTGCAAATATACTCTATTGGAGTGCAGGAACCGCTTGTGCCCTAGTAACGGAAGGACAGCAAGACTACAAGTATGGCATATTTTACCTGGGGACACCTGGGACTAAAGCCAACTGACCCTGTGAGAAAAGAATATTTTATATGATGAAAATTCTCTACCATCTAATAATATTACAATTGTAGCTTGGACAAACTAGCCCTTTCATTGGGTTTTATATTATTATGTTTGTGCAGCTTTCATATTGCATGGAAAGAAAAGGAAGGAAGGACAGATGCGTAACTGTGTGTCGTATTTTAGGGCTGCCCGCTCATTTCAATGGGCAGCTCTTTGTGTGTGAAATATGCAAAAAAAGATGTTGGCCATATTTAACCATTTACCGCCCATATAACTTACTTATACGGCAGCTCTCTGTCTATCTGTTCTCGCCTCCTATCAGCATGATTCTTGCACTGCAACATGCCTGAATGGCCCCTTGTGCTGCTTCCACCCCCTTCAGTCTGAGCTCTGCGTTGCAGGGATTGTGATAGGAGTCAAATTCAGGCACTTACACTTTTTACATTAAAAAAAAAAATACATGTAATGAGGCATTAATGATTACAGAGCTGCATTAATTTTCGCCTCTTACTGTACGTCTGCCTGAAGTTCAGCATTTAAAAAAAAAAAAAAAAAAGCTGTCATTCTGTATGCTCATGTCCAAGCACATAAACACATCTAGATCTTCACTAGTGCAAAAACAAAACCGATCATTAGAGGAGCTCAGCGTGCTTTTTACCTACACTGCACAACGCTCAGGTTCAAAAATAACCTCCCCACCATCTGTCAAAACCAATCACTTTCTGCTGGTTTAGCAGTCATGGTGAATCTGTCACAAGCAGCCAGTGAGGGCCCCCATAACAAGCCTGGTTCATTTAAAATGCAGCAAGCCTGTTTTCCTTCCCGGTGTAGCCACATGGAAGATTACAGCGTCTGTCTTCACATTTATTTAGTATTGCTTTAAAGAGAGTCTGTAGCTTCACACCCTACAAAACACACGCTTCTTTCCTTGTCCACATGCATGTTATTTCTTGTATGTGCACCTAATTTTAAAGAGAAAATATAGCATATTATACATTTTATATTGCCTTTATTATTTGACATTATGTACATTTATGTGCCTTATTATAAACTCTTATTTTTTGCATATGAATATTTTAGTATTTAATTTTTCCAGGTAGCAGGTGTAAAGAGTATCTAAACTTTCACATCTAAACCAAATTTTTTGCTGCACATGTTTCTGTATGTTACACATTTAACCTTTTTTAATATAGTCTGCTTTCAATTAAATAATGCTAGTAATAGGCAAGGGTGACAACACTGTAGCTGAATTGGTGAAAGGTTGTCACCCTCTCTGTGCAGTCTTGAGTTGGGCTAAAAGCCAAACCACAGTGCGCTGGCTGTTCAGCATCTGCCCGTGTTCCATCAGAATGGGCGCCCCGTCAAATTAGATAACGGAAGTGACGTTCCGTCAGCTGCGCATGCCTCCACCACTACCAGGGTTGCTCATCTGACAGTCAGAAGAAGGCAGCGGACATCTTAGTACACCCAGCTATATCTTGAATTGCACAGTAATTTTAGCAATAAAGTGAGCGTATATACTATATTTCTTTATACACGCTCAGTTTTTTGCTAAAATTACTCTGAAATTCAAGATGTAGCTGGGTGTAGTAAGATGTCCGCTGTCGCCTTCTACTGACTGCAGGTGTTCTGGCAGATGAGCAAACCTGGTAGCGGTTGAACGCATGCGCAGATGATGAAACGTCACTTCCGTTAACTAATCTGACGGGTCGCCGATTCTGACGGAAAACCAGAGTGCTATCTGTTCTCCAATGGACAATGCAGTGTTTGCGCTACAACATGCCCTGCATTGTACATGCCATTCATAAAATGCAGAGCACAGCGTGGAGATTACACCATGTTGAGTGTTCTCTCCTTACCACTGCAGAGAAAGCAGAGGTCTGGTCATGGTGAGGCCATATCACTGCTTTACAAATGAACTCTTACCCTAGGTTTACATCTATGCGTTTGCAGTTGATTCAGTTTTTCTGGCACGTTTTGTGTTTTTGAACCTGCAATTTTGATGTGTTTTTGCATGCAGTTTTCATGTTCACGTTTTTTCTCTCTTTAATAAACTGTGAATAGCTGTTTGTTAAGGAGTGGCTGGGAGGCCAGCCGCTGCATTCCTAACAACCGATGAGACATCAGCTGTCAGTGGGGTTCCCTTCTAACAGCTGAATGTAAAAAAAAAAAGAATTCCCGGCAATAAAAAAATTGGGAAAAAAAAAACCTATGTTTTATCCGAGCATGCAGCCCGGCAGGTCAGGGAAGGGAAGGGAAGTAGCAAGTCCTCTTTATGAAGAGATCCGGGGCCAAAAAGTCCCCAAATCTCTTTTTTACCTTTAAAAGTAAAAGATCAAAAAAAAAATGTAACTTTTGCTTTAAAAAAAAATTGTTTACCTCCACCCTGGACCAGAAGTGATGTCATGAAGTTGTTCCTCTATGATGTCCTTTTATCTCCTCTATGGCCTTGGTCCTCCATGGCCATAGAGGAGACCAAAGATGATCTACTCTTTGATCGCTTCTGTGACCAGCTAGGGGCACCGTCAGATCATTTCCGGGATGGCAAAAACGGTAAGCCCAAAAGACACCGGCGGGAAAGGGGAGGTCTCCTCCTGTTGCTTCTGAAAGTGTTCCAGCGGCGCATGAGAAAGCCAGCCACTGGCTGAAAACCTATACTAGGGTTATGGCCATAACCCCAGTAAACCGCTTGCAAACTTGAATATATATATATATATATATATATATATATATATATATATATATATATATATACACATACACACACACATATATATATGTATTACAGTTTATTCTTTTATACATTGGTGTACTGAACCACACCAAAAAAGTAAGCAAACAGGATCAATCTTCTGTGGCCTTTCTTGTCTGTAGTTCAGATAGTATCATATTTTAGTACAGTGGATGAGTGCAAAAAATTCATAGTTAAAGTAAAACTATAGGCAATTTTTTTTTCATTTTGGATAGAGTAAGGGAGGGATATAACCCCTGTAAGGTTTATTTTTGCCATCTTTGTCCCATTGCAGAGATTTACCTTCACTTCCTGTTCTATAGCCAAACAGGAAGTGAGAGGAAATATAGGGAATTCCTTGGGGACCCCAAGGTCACCAGAACTAGTGTCCCCATTGCAGTGGCCGCTGGTGCTCAATAATTTGTGGGGGGCCACCCCCCACACAGGAGACAAACATGAAGGGGGGGAACACCAGCAACACCCCCTGCGGGAGATGGAGGGACGGGAAGGTGGAAGACCTCCATACCTTAGGAGGCAGATGTCCTGCCCGGAATGACACTTCGCTGGATGTGGTTGAGCCACTATGGGTGAGCCATCCCTGGAGACACTGGTGGGTCGGTCAGGCTTCCCCTGCGTCTCCCCTGGCCGTGCGTATCCTCCGGCCCTTCGTCTTCTCCCTCTTCCTCCCAACTCCTTCTAGGATTGCTTCTCCTTTTGGCCAAACGGGAAACTGACTCGGCTTCCTGATTGGTCGGAAGGAGAATCAGTGTGACAATAGTGAATATTCATTTGCTATTGTCACACAACTGAGTGGGCTCAGGGCGCAGTGTGACCACACCCTTTTTTGAAGCCTATTAGAGCCTCAGGCCCCCCACTGGAATCCATGCATCCGGTGCCCCTCATATAGATTAGGGGGGCGGACGCATGGATGGGGGGGCGGCGCTTGTGCGCCCCTAATGGATGGGCCGCCACTGCTTCATTGGAAGATTTCCCCTCTACTTTTCTGGGGATAACCCAAAATTTGGGATTTTTTTACTTTTCACTTTTTCACTTTCAATGATAATGGTAAACAGCACAAATAGAGAGGTAGAATCTTCCTAATTGAGACATGGACAGCAATTAAAACTGACAGGGGTTCTAATCCATCTCCACTCTATCCAAAACAAAACAAAAAGTTTTGACTTTAGCTATACTTTAAGGTGGAATTCAGGCACTTGTTATGTGATGGAGATAATATTATTGCATTCTCAAAATAAAGCCGGCCATACACGGATCGAAATTCGGCCAGTCCAGCAGGGACCGGCCGAATTTCAATCTACCGTATGTATGGGCTAGCTGGTTGTACACAAATTGATCTATCGACCTATCCAAATTGTTTGGTTTTTCCTGAATGATCAGTGCCGCATGCTATAGCCACCAACACTGATCATTGTATTCTGCAATCGGGGAAGGCTCCCTGCTAGCACTGCAGAATAAAATAGCTCAGCGGGATTTATTTCTCATGGTCTAAGTGTCCTTCAGGTGCCTTATGGCAAACTCCAGGTGGGCTGTTATGTGTCTTTTACTGAGGTGTAGCTTCAGTCTGGCCACTCTACCATACAGGCCTGATTGCTGGAGTGCTGCAGAGATGGTTGTTCTTCTGGAAGGTTGTCCTCTCTCCACAGAGAAAAGCTGGAGCTCTGTCAGAGTGACCATTGGGTTTTTGGTCACCTCCCTGACTAAGGCCCTTCTCCCCTCCCAATCGCTCAGTTTGGAGGAAGAGTCCTGGTGGTTCCAAACTTCTTCCATTCACAAATAATGGAGGCCACTGTGCTCATTGGGACCTTCAATGCTGCAGACATTGTTTCTGTATCCTTCTCCAGATCTGTGCCTAGATACAATCCTGTCTCAGGGGTCTACAGACAACTCCTTGGACTTCATGGCTTGCTTTGTGCTCTGACACTGTTAACTGTGGGATCTTATATAGACAGGTTTGTGCCTTTCCAAATCATGTCCAATCAACTGAATTTACCACAGGTGGACTCCAATCAAGTTGTAGAAACATCTCAAGGATGATCAGTGGAAACAGGATACACCTGAGCTTAATTTTCAGTGTCATGGCAAAGGCTGTGAATACTTATGTACATGTGATTTTTTCATTTTTTATGTTTAATAAATTTGCTAAGATTTCGAATAAACTTCTTGTTGTTTGAAATTATCATTGTCATTATGGGGTATTGTTTGTAGAAATTTGAAGAAAATAATGAATTAATTTAATCCATTTTGGAATAAGGCTGTAACATAACAAAATGTGGAAAAAGTGAAGCGCTGTGAAATCATTCTGGATGCACTGTAAAGCCAAGGATACACAGGATAAAGGGCAATACCCCAGGCTGTGCCTGCTGATCATACATTCTATGCTGACTGTCCTCACCTAAATGAAGAGTACCCCAATATCTATCTAGTATCAATCTGAAATCTCTCCTTCTTTCTCTATCCCATCATTTTACTGTAGAATGTTCCTGGATGTTCTGTGCTCTCCTGGAAATAAGCTTTCCCTTGTCACACTACTGACTGGCAAGAGTGCTACTGCCTCACAGCTGTCTTTTCTTCCAGCCATTTAAATATTTAAATCTCCGACTTCTTTGGCAGGATGGCATAATGATCATTATTGTCATGTAAAAATGTCCTGTGCTAATCCTCGGCAATTACTGACATGTTCATGGAAAGACAGATCATCATCAGAACCTCCGAGATTTTCATTTACGAATCCTACATGTATAATATATTAAAGAGTAACTCTCGTCAGAATAAAAATTAAAAGAACTCCAGCACGGCACCTCGGGCATAAGGTATGGCCAGGGTCAAGATACTTTCCTGGCAGGTTTGGTCCTTTCTCAATCACCCATTCGGACACCGCTGGAACATTGCCTGCATCTATAAAGCTCATTAGATGGTTGCATTCCCATGCATGCTTCCCCACTTGCAAGTCACTTCCATATTCCCAAAGTACAATGCACCCTGCCCTGTGTACTCCCCCACTCCCATTTACTTCCCCATCCTCACTTGGAGCTTGAGATTACAGCCAATAGAGTTTAGAGTTTCTTGTTTGTTCGTTTTTTGGTTTGTTTTTTTTATATATATATTTTACAGTTGCACTACTGTTAGTCAAAAAGCAATATTTTTGTTTGTTTATGAAACATGGTTTTATTTATAAAGACGTTATATATCACAACTGTTAAATCTTTTTGTAGTGCATGTTCAAACCTTAAAGGATCACTAAAGATAATTTTTTTTTTTTTTTTAAATAACAAACATGTTATACTTACCTCCACTGTGCAGCTCATTTTGCACAGAGTGGCCCCGAACCTGGTCTTCTGGGGTCCCTCGGTGGCTGTCTCGCCCCCCCCCCCCAGAAGCAAGGACTCAACACCTTCATGTGAGCTCCTTCGCATGGTGTTGAGTGCTTGCGGGCGCGCTCCCGTGATACAGCTGGCGGCCATAGCCGCTCACTGTATCACTCGGCCCCGCCCCCAGCGCACCGCGTCATGGGATGTGATTGACAGCAGCGCGAGCCGATGGCTGCACTGCTTTCAATCCATCCACTGTAACCAATCAATGGCCAGGCTGAGCGGCGAAGAGGATGTCGGGGGCGAGCGCAGGACTTTCGAAGGGGTCAGGTAGGTAAAACGGGGGGGGGGGGGGGGCTGAGGGTGCCAGTATTGTCGGATGTTTTTTCACCTTAATGCATAGAATGCAATAAGGTGAAAAAACTTTTACCTTTACAACCC
Organism: Lithobates clamitans; assembly: GCA_037952925.1. NCBI lineage: Eukaryota > Metazoa > Chordata > Amphibia > Anura > Ranidae > Lithobates > Lithobates clamitans. The sequence continues at coordinate 1,669,884 of JBBGZY010000969.1, read as the reverse complement.
CTTTAAAGCGGAGTTCCACCCAAAAATGGAACTTCCACTTTTCTGGTTCCTCCCCCCCTCTAGTGTCACATTTGGCACCTTGCAGGGGGGAGCATATACCTGTCTAATACAGGTATTTTGCTCCCACTTCCGGGCATAGATACCCGAGCCACCCACGGGTATCTATGCCACTTCTGGCGCCTTCTCTGCCCCCCCCCGCTGTCTTCTGGGAGACACACAGGTCCCAGGAGACAGCAGGGACCAGTGGGATAGTGCAGCGTGAGTCGCGCATGCGCCGTAGGGAACCAGAAAGTGAAGCCGCAAGGCTTCACTTCCTGATTCCCTTACCGAAGATGGCGGCGGCAGCACCCGAGAGCCGAAGGTCAGAACAGCTTCAGGTGCCGACATCGCGGGCGATGGTAAGTGTCCTTATTTTAAAAGTCAGCAGCTGTAGTATTTGTAGCTGCTGACTTAAAAAAAAAAAATTGGCGGAACTCCACTTTAATACCATAAATAATAACATGTTATTAGATTTTGACTCCTGGAGAATATAATGAGTTTGGAAATTCTAGAAATGCTTAACCACCTCCCACCCGGCCACTGCACATAAATGGTCAGGTGGTCCTTTCCTCATTCTGAGTGGATGTTCAGGAACGTCCCTCGGAACAAGTGCTCGCAGCGGGGCCACGAGGCACGCTGCGGCACAATGCTGTGATCATTATGATCACAGAATCCAGCTGAGCAGAGATCAGGATATGGGCGCTGTGATTGGCCCTCCCGATCATGTGACGGCTGTGTCCACTCACAGCCGCCACAATGTAAACAGAGACGCATGTCTCTGTGACAGTTCTCCTTGCCGAGCTCAGTGATCTGTGACAGCTCTCCGTGTAAGGATGATTTTACAGAGAGAGCTGTTACAAATCACCCCACAAACAGTACAGGAGGCACCACTGCTACCCCTGTCCCTAAACACATTTCAGTGTCCTCATAAAACATCTGTCTGTCCCCCATCACTGCCCACACCAAATAAACACTGATTTGGGGTTTTTTTTACTAAAGAAATATAGCAGCATCATTTTTGGTCAAAATTTATCAAGAGGAATTACTTATTTCCAAAATTTTATAAAAGAAACTAAAAAAAAATGCATTTTAAAAAAAATGTTATGTCTTTTTTTATTTGTAGCGTAAAAAATAAAAATAAATACCACCAAAGAAAGCTCTATATGTGTGAAAAAAATGATAAAAATGTAATTTGGGTACAGTTTTACATGACCGCACAATTCTCATTCAAAGTGTGACACCACTGAAGGCTGAAAATTGGTCTGGGAAGGAGGGGGGTCAAAGGGCCTTGTATTGAAGTGGTTAAATAATGCATTACAATTTAACTAAATCCATTAGATTTTACTCGACTAAATGAATAATAAATAAATACATTTTGTCAATTTGCTTAATTCTAATTTTATTTTCGTTTAGTTTTTGTCGCTGAAAACATGCAGCTGACAAAAACTATGGCGAAAATATTTTCCTCAACAAAATTATTATCTGCCATTACTTATCAGATGCATATTTTCAGGTAAAAAATACCCCAACCATAAAACTAAATAAAAAGTAATTTAAAAAAAAAATACCCCAAAATGAATTGTCGTGCTAACAAACACATTGTTCGATCCAACTTCCTGGTAAAATATAAACAGGGTTGTGTTAAAGGGGTTGTAAAGGTTTTTTTTTTGGTTTTTTTTTAAATAACAAACATGTTATACTTACCTCCTCTGTGCAAGGGTTTTGCACAGTGTGGCCCCGATCCTCCTCTTCTGGGGTCCCCCAGCGGTGCTCCTGGCTCCTCCTCTTCTCGAGCGCCCCCACGGAAAGGCGCTTATCCTGGGGGCACTCGTGCGAGTGTGCTCCCAAGTACTGCTCCGTCCATTGACACAGACAGCAGGATTCGGCCCTGCCCCCCTCCCATGTCACTGGATTTGATTGACTGCAGTGAGAGCCAATGGCTCCTGCTGTTATCCATCTATCCAATGAGGACCCGAGACAGCGGCTGGAGCTGCTGTGATCGTTCTCGACCCTGGAAAGATCAAGTTCAGGTAAGTCAAAGGGGGGCTCTGGGGGCTGCTGCACTACTGAAGGTTTTGCACCTTAATGCATAGAATGGTGAAAAACCTTGAGGGTTTACAACCCCTTTAAGTAAACACGTCAAACCTTAAAATTGCACATGCCCATGAATATGCAAAAAACTATGGTACCCAAAACTTTACATTTTTCCACTTTAAATGCCTTATCAGTTTAGAATTAATTGTAGGGCGGAGCTATGTGCTGACATCATCGCGCCCCCCGATCCCGGAAGTGCAGGTGTTTTACGTTTTTTGCCGGCAAACTACTGATTTGAAACCAATGCTGTTATTTCACTAGCGGAATGTAAGTGCGTTTTTTTGCAATTCTAATAAAGTAGCCCATACGGTATCACACTATTGGAGTTTCTTCTCCTTTATACCAACCTGCACGGCTGTTGCTATGGTTATCCTGGAGATGACTGGCAGGAGTTTGGAAACATAGGAAGACCCTCCTACCATTAGTGGGGACCTGGAACTTCAGGAGGACCCCTCTATCCATACTACCCCTTATAGGGTTACCATTAAGCTTGTTTGACCTCTCTAGCAATAGAAGGTCCACATCTTCTGGTAAGCGCCCCTATAAATAAGGCGGTGGGTGTCACAGAGGGATTCTTTCTTCCCTGGTGGTGGAACACTATATGAACTGCCATTTAAGGAACTCTTCAGTGTCTATACGCACGTGGACTTTGTTATTTTTTGTTACAATTTTTTCTCATTTTTTTCTAATCACCTTTTTATATCACCTACATCATGTTTATGTGATTGTTTATTATCTGTTACGATACTTAATTTTTGCTCACTTATTATTTGCATTTGTTAGCGCGACTATTTGAATTTTCATTTGTAATTATAGGCCTAGAATTATTGTTCTCACTCTGACGTTTGCGACGATAGCTGTGCAGTGCAATTTATGTCTACATACACTTGCACACCCTATGCTGTATATTTGCATTGGGGTGTGTATAAAGGTGATGGGGGTGCTTTTACAATTTTTTATAATTTTTTTACAATCATTTATTTTAAACACTTTGTTGTGTTTTTCCCTTTATTTAAATACAAGCTCACTATGTGATATCATAGACAGATCACAGGTTCTCTTTATGGAAACATTAGACACCCAATGTCTCCCTCTGCCCTCCACTAGCTGTTTACCCAGCTAGAGTAACATTATTAGCCCAGAAGTGACACATTACATGCTTCCAAGTTCATTAGTTACAGGGAGAAGTAATGTTCTTAATGGTGTACCTACAGAGCCCAAAAAAATTGATTAGGTGGCTCTAGAGCAGGGATCCCCAAACTATGGCCTGGCCAGATCATTTAGTTCTTTTGGGCACTAGAGCCCCCACAAAACGAGCGATCTGCCCAGAGAAATACCCATGGACCCTGCCCCCTGCCTTTTGGGCAAATAGGACAAATCTCCAGCATTGTCCAGGGTGGGGGCATAGACACAGAGAGCCCGCTCCAGTGTGGGAAAGCTATACAAGGATCCCGGCTCTTCTCATCCTCCTCGCAGCTGTCTTCGGTGTGCCTGTTGACAGTGGTAAGTCCTCTGGCATGCTTCTCTCTAATCCTAGTGCACTAGAGAGGCTGGCTGCATTGACGGGCATTGGTCAGGCTGCATTGATGGACACTGGTGAGGCTGCATTGATGGGCACTGGTGAGACTGCAATTCCGGGCACTGGTGAGGCTGCATTGCTGGGCACTGGTGAGGTGCATTGATGGGCACTGGTGAGGCTGCATTGATGGGCACTGGTCAAGCTGCATTGATGGGCACTGATCAGGCTGCATTTATGGGCACTGGTCAGGCTGCATTGCTGAACACTGGTTAGGCTGCATTGTTGGGCATTGATGAGGCTGCATTTATTGGCACTGATCAGGGTGCACTGGTGAGGCTGCACTAATGGGAACTGATCAGGCTACACTGATGGGCACTGGTGAGGCTGCACTGATGGGCACTGGTGAGGCTGCATTGATGTGCATTGGTGAGGCTATATAATGGGCACTGATCGGGCTGTGTTGATGGGCACTGGTAAGACTGCATTGATGGGCACTGGTGAGGCTGTGTGAAGGGCACTGGTGAGCCTGCACTGATGGGTACTGGTGAGGCTGCATTGATGGGCACTGATGAGGCTGCATGGATGGGCACTAAGGGACAGTGAGCTGGCCCCCTGTTTAAAAAGTTTGAGGAGCCCTGCTCTAGAGGATCACTTTTACCTGAAAGTCCTCTGCCAGCACTAAAAATCAAGACCACACTCACAACTGCAGTAGCTTGCTTTAACCCTTTGAATACCAGGACATTTATACCAGTATTTGCTGTACATCCAAACTTTCCATTCTTCAATAGGTAACCCAGATCTCAGCAGCATTCACAGAATTTATAGATATATTTTTCCTGTTAAGTTAATAATGTGTACCGGTAAGTGCACAACTTGTAGGTGATGTATATTTTTTTATTAATTTCATGTTTTAGATTATGCAACATGAGATCCCTGTGATGGACACTTGTGGCAGCCAATGGGCAGGAGAAAGTGTATCACAAGAAAGTGCCCCACCTGCACTACAGTAATAATGGAGGGGTGGTGCTGGGTTGCTCTAGAGAGTAGGATTAACCCACATCCGCAATAGTCTATACATAGGGAAATTTGTTTCTCTTATGGTTCTTTTTCGGTACTCCCCGTATGTCTGTTCCATATGCAACGGAGTCAATGATTGTAACCTTATGTACTGTATTGCATACCCACTGTGTCACGCATCCAGTATTTTTCTTTTGTACTTTCTATTTGCATTGTAGATATGTGTACATCTACACCCTTTGCTAATAAAACCTTATATTCATGATTACCACAGAGTAGCTTTTTCCCTTTAAAGTCCCATAAGAGGAACAAATTTCCCTATGCACCTGCACTACAGAGCAGAAGAAAGAAGGCTTGAGACCTAGAGTGTCACCTGACCAAAGCTTTTCCTAAGTAAATAGGGCTTTTAGGTATTTTTTTAATGAAAATCTAGATTAGGCATAGAGAATGGAGTGGCAATTTTTTCTCCCCTGAGATGTGGTAGATAATTTAGCAAATTGGTATTTTTAATGAATTATTGGGTCCCTGTCTTTACCTGTATATTTCAATATATTATTCTATTTCACAGATAAAAAGGTCATTGATTAACATTAAGATAATGCATTTTATGGACACTAAACTTTTGGAACCTTACCTATTTTATCAACTTTATTTATAGTTATTTCTTTTTTTTTTAATAAAAGAGGATACATTTGCCTTTTAATCTCAATCATGTCTTCCTGTTTTTAAATTATAGCTCTTTCTGAGATCAATTAATTTTCCAGAATAAAATATTAGCTACAACTGATAATATACTAGATCAAAATCATCCAAAGATGCATTTTCTTAATAGCAGTGAAAGGCATTCCAAAGGAGAGGTGAGCAAGCTAAATCAAAGAATTCTGAGTTATCTGTTTCACTGTTTTCAATATATTTGTGCTCAATCACTTCATCCCCATGGTCAGAGTACTGGGGTAGTCAACAGACGGTGAGTGCAAGCTGCTAGTGCAAAGCACAGGTTCACTTTGAGGTTATATAATTGGGGTTCATTTTAGGCATTGGGTTACAGATAAACTGCAAGAAAAAATGAAAAAACAATACAAAAAAATTAAAAAACCCCACTAATGTAGTTGTGTATCCGCTAAAAATAATCAAATTCTTTTTTTTTTTTAATCACTGGCCTTTTTTACTTTATTATATTAAAACTAATACCGTACTTAACAGTAACCTAGGTATTCCAGGCCAGAAAACATAAATAAATGAACAATCACGCTGCCTTGTGACTTACGACCCCCTTTCCTCTCTTCTGCAAATGTTGCCATTGGCATTCATCTGGATGCTGTACGGGCATTGCTAGGCAAACAATGGTGTACAATTGCATCCTGGTACCCACTGATGACGGCTGCCGTAGTGTAATGTGGGTGAACACAAGCAGTGTGTAGATGACTTCTATTGCACATACTAACACTTAGGAGATGGCCTGTGTCCTTTTACCATGGATCGACCCCCTTGTGAATGTGACTCAACAGGTCATGTTTTCCAGTTTAAAATACAGATAAAATCAATTTTTATAGCGACCCTGTCATGTATTTTAAAACTGGCCAGACTCATACCCTGTAAAACAGGCTAGAATCCTAACCTTTCCTGTTGGAGAGAAGAATGGTCCCTGAAAAGCCACTGGAAATTCAGCATTTGCGGGATTATTGATTCCCCTTGGCCCATGCAAAGGTCAATGGTTCCTCCGGCCAATCTTCATATCACTGCAGAAGATAGTAATGACTTTGAGGTCAACTAGAGGAACTCCCTAAGATCGACACTCCTGGAAGTGTGGGTTTCCCATAGGACTGCAGACAACCCTTCTTCTTGAGCGTAGTGGCGTTGGCTGAATAAACAGTTGAAAAAAAAAAAGCACTTCTGCTAACATTATTTAGCACAGAATAATATGCTAAAATCAAAGACTGACCAATATATTTTATCAGGTTCTGCACAATTATTTAACTTTTTTTTTTACAAGATGCTCCAACTTGTGCAAAGTGTCAGGTACCCTCATCAAAAATCAAGAAGGTGTTTTTTTCCTTTGTTCCCACTATACCACCTTAGACATGAAAGAGGACAGGGGATCTGATTTAAAAGCACCTCCCTGTCTTGCTGACTTGTGACTGGTCATGGCCACTTGCTGCCCATATGTGATCAATGCTGAAGATAAGAGGGAGATCAATGCCCAACTCTAGGAAATTTTACATTTCCACCTTGTAGTGGGGCTTCACCCACACTGCAAAGAGCAACAGCTCATTTTGGTCTAGGGGACATGTTAAAGTAGATTTACTTACCTGATCCTCCCCTCCTGCTAGACCAGTTCCTACAGCATCTTCTCCCCCATGCTTCAGTGGTCTAAGGTCCACAGTCCTGCATTGGATGTGATGATGCTGATGGACAGTCCACCACCGGAGCATGCAAGAACACTGACTACTGGGGGAGCACACGATCAGGTAAGTAAAAGTGCTTTCACTCTCCCTTAGACCTAACCGAGCAGTTAAAGTGTTACTAAACCCTGGAGCCTGCATTCACTATATCTTGTCTCCCACAGTACACAGAACATGGAAATGCAATTATTTTAGTAAAAATAAACTGCTAAATACCTTTTTTCATCAGCAGTATATAGCAGTCTTATGACTTATATCAGTGTCTGGTTATAGCTTGTAGGGGGGAGTTTATATTCTGGTCTGACTGCCCTATGGAGGCTACAGGGCGCCTGACCCTCTGTCTAGACAGTGCTGAATGACCTTGTGATCACATGCACCCCCGCCCCCCAATGAAAAAAAGTAAATAATTCTTCAGCAATATACATCAAACTGAGCATGTGCAGAGTCTCCCCAAGGCTCTATAAGGAGATGTATTGGGGACAGTGGAAAAAGGGGAGGATCAGCCTTTTTATACAATGCACAGAATTGATCCCTTAGGTTCCACAGTGAGTATAACAGGCATGCTTTACTGCATATACAGACTGATTTTACTGTTGTTGGTTTAGTAACACTTTAACCCTTGCAATGCGGATGCAGTCCCAATGCAAAGTAGAACTTTCAAGTTTACCAGAGTTGGGCTTTAAAGGAGAAGTATAGGTAAGCTTTTTGTATATACTTCTCCTATGGATCACAGCAGTGAAGTTAGATCTAAAGCTAAAGCCCGCTGTTGGCTGACGTCACAGAGCCGGTCCAGGCTCTGAAAAGATCCTGACCATATGGTTGGGATTCGCCCAGAAGCCTGAACCAAAAGCTGGCTCAGCCTCTCGGTGAGCCGCTGAGAGCCTGAGCCAGCCACTCCTGCCCCCCCTCCACAGCCCAGCGCTCCAGTGAGTGCTGGAAGGGCAGAGCAGAGAGATGGTGATTGACTGTAACTGGCTCTCTGCAGGCCCAAGACTGAGAATGGACCGATCAATGGTGTTTGATCGCTCAGTTCTCAGTCTTAGAGGGGACAGCTGCAGTTGGGTTCGGTGCTGAAGCCATCTAGGTAAATATGATTGTTTGTTTTTTTTATAATCCCATACTTGTCTTATAAGGCGCAGCACCTGCTAAACAGATAAATATTCAAGAACAGAAGCTGGTGATGGTCTGCCATGAGGTTTTCTAAAAACTGATATTTTGGAGATGTTTCTTTCTTCCTGAGCAAAACTATTTTTTTTTCACTTATGTCAATCCCATTGTTAAATTAGAGTTTTCAGACCAGAAAAAAAAAAAAGAATCAATAACATTTTAACATAACATTTTATGCCAGTTAGTGGTTCTGTATATTTGCAGAGAAGCCAGCAAAGCCAGGTCTCTGCATTCCCATTATGCATATGATGTGGGAATAATGTTAGCCTATTCCTACCAACATAACATATGGAGCCCGACAGGGGGTTTATTTAGGGTAACTGATAACATGAAAACTTGCCATAATGCTGAACTTTATCTCTTATCTCTAGTTTCTATATGCCGTGTACAGTTCAGTAGAAGCCTACTTTAAACACTGGACAGATTAGAACACCATATGCCATGCTTGCACATTCCCAGAGATGTCATTGTAAAACAATATTTGCTCATTTCCAGTTCCAAGACTGCAGTAGAGACTCTCCTCTGCAGGACAGCGTATACTATATCTTCCCCACATTGTGACGGCCACCCTGATGATGCTGATACCAAGGTTTTTGGAATGGCTACCTGGAAACCATCCCCAGATCTTTGCTGAGCTCTCTCAAATTGTCTAATTGGAGCTCTTATAGCGGAGTCGTTTCATCTTGAAAATATTCTTCACTCTAATAATTCAGAATTTATGCTATGCTGACATTTTGTTGACTTAACATGGTACTTTGTTTAAGTGGATTAGGTCCTGGCATGAATAGGGTTCTTGGAGCTTACAAAGCATTAAAGCAATGTACTTACTGTTTTATTCTCATTTTTTAAGTTCCGCTTGTAGTTTTGGAAAAAGGGCCAAGCAATAAATGCTTACACCTCCGTACATTCTAGCAAAGTGTTGATCCATGTTAGCCATCATCAAAAGCAGGAACACTAAAGCGGTAATAAGCCCAAAACCAAAAATGTAACTTATTGCAGCTTGCCTGTCATTAGATGTGGTGGCTGCATTCGTTTTCTTTTATTAGGTTTTTTAACTCTGTTTTCACCTTCTGAACTGGCCAGTAACACACTTGTATTAGGGTACCCACACTCTGGATGAAGGAGCACAGGGGGCACCTTTGCTCAGCAGCATTGTCAATCTGGGGATACAGTAGGGGAGTGTTAGATGTCCTAGTAGATTTTAATCCACGCATGCTCAGAAGCAGAAGCGGCCGGTCTTGTAAACTAGCGTTTGTAATGGAGAATTAACATTTGTGACGTGGCAAATTATGAAATCTCCAAATGCAGCGCACAATTCTCTTCTTCTTTAATGGGATAATAATGAAGCTGCTTTGCTGGTGATACTGATGGAGTTATTGCAAACAAATTTTCAAAGGCTTTTTTTTGTGATATCAAGAATAATAATAGCGCAAAATTAAAAACGGAAAAAGAAAAGCGTGAATCAACACTCACCAAACTTCTACTAACACGAAATTAGCAGAAGGAGCCCAAAGGGTGGCGCTAAAGAGCTGAAAAGCCATGTAGTACGTCTAGTATGTCACTACGTTCTTAATTGTTGGCCAACATTTGTGTGACCGTCTGTATGCAAGACAAGTTGGAGCCAACATCCTTCGAACAAAATTCCACGGTTTTGTTGTCGGAAAGTCCAATCATGTGTACAGGGCACAACAGTCTGAAGCCAAACTCCAGCTAACACTACAGCTACAGCAAACAGTTTTGTTCCTTTTGGGATAAAGGTTTTACAGTGGTATATGATTTGTCTCTTCCATGTAACTGACACATCGGCAGGAGAGCTTGTGCTTTTGAAAAACAATAGACTTAATGGCAGGATTACCAGGTGAAACTAGAAGAAAGAAAAACTAAAAAGAAAACAAATGCAGCCATCACATCTAAGAATTGGTAAGCTGCAATATAATAAATGTTTGCTTTTGGGTTTAAAATCACTTTAAGGGCCAATTTATAACAGCAGTTGCATTAGAATGCAGTCACTGATGTGCAGTGTGAAGGCCACAGTACCGATGTGTTGTAAATGGTGCACTGCACTGTCTACTATTTCATCAAATTCCATTGGCTTCAGAGCGGTCCAATGTGGTGGACTGTGTACTACACTTTTTTCAGCGCATACCACTGCAGCACAGTGATGTGAACTGGCATGATAGGGAACAAGGCTGTCTTGTGTTGAAATATGCATACCAACACCCCTGGTGTGAATGGGCCTTTACATTTTTTATGTTCAGCCTGCAATCAACCAAAAAAAAAAGAACAGATTACGCTATCCACGCTCTACAGCAGGGGTCTCCTACAAACTTATTATATCAAAGGGCCAGTTTACTGTCCTTCAGACTTTAGGGGGGTGGGGGGGGGGGTCGGACTAGGGCCATTGGGAGTACAAAATGTCCAGGTGTCCTGTGGGAGTAAACAATACCATATCTTTGGTCTCAATGGGGGGACTAGTACCCCATGCTTGGTGTCAATGGAAGGAATTGTGCCCTTTTGATGGTGTCAATTGGCGGAATAGTGCCCCATTGTTGGTATCAGCAACAAGAATGATTCCCCTTTGTTGGTGTCAGTGGATGGAATAGTGCCCCAAGGGCTAGATAAAGGCAAGGAAAGGGCCGCATCTGGCCCCAGGACCGCAGTTTGGAGACCCCTGCTCTACAGCATGGATGGACAGCCTGCAGTGCTGGCTATTGGATCCTGAGAGCTAACACTTGTGGCTGTCAGAATACCCAAACAGCGATTGCATCTGGTTGGATACAATCACTGTTGGGTTGATAATTTCCCACCCGGCTCCTTTGATTTTTCTGGAGGCAGGAGGGCGCCCAACAATATCAGCTGGTTAATCAGGAACCCGATGCAATTTGCACAGAGTAAGGCCAGCTTTAGTGATATTTTGGTTGAGTATAAAACAGTAAGATTTGAATTTGGTCTATACTGACTGCAAAATTGCAGTATAGTTTCATTTCTTGACCTCTTATCTACACCTGTATCTCAGAAAAGTTGGAGAAGATAGACTTATTCATTACAATTTCTGAAAGCATGTAAACCTTGGTTCAGGCAGAGTGTAAGCAAATAATTCTAATTGGTTTACATAGTTCCATACGTGGCTCGTAAATTGTAGACATCAGTGAATGTAAAAACAGAGCACATAAAAGCCCCATACCTTTTTAATCCAAAAATGTCCATTCCAAAAAAAATAATTAATCAAGCATACAAGCAATGAACTCATAGCTCCTCGTTTGCTAGTTTGAAGCCATTTTGTAGAAAGGCATAGAGTAATAAAAATACTCCAATGACACACTCACCCTACAAAACTACATAAAGAGGATGACAACACAATTTTTGGCCAATCACACTGATGGACCCCACGCAGGCCCACCTAAATTATTCCCCCTCTACTCAGCTACCTATCAACGCAGACACTCCTACAGGAAGCCTGATTTCATCTGTCAGAAGGCATGTGGCAATATAATGTGAAGACAAATTTCAGATGGCTATACCTACTACATTGAAAAATCATTTCACAGCTTTTAATAGAATTAGTCATTTTTGGGTTCCTTCTTGAAAAATGTCTGAGTACCAGTGACCAAAAATGGGATGCACATGGGTGTATGGGCACACCTACAACAGATACTGGTGCTTAGTGGACTATTTAAACCTGAGGCCTGCATGGGATCATTTCTGGATGGACTTTAAGCTTGTATCTCTTATATCCTTGGCCATATCCTGATTCCCAGATTTTGTCTGGCCTGCCTCTGGATTTCCCCCATCAGTTTATGTCTGCAGGTTACCTGTGTTACCGACCTCGGCCTGGACTCTTGACCAAGATTCTGCCTATTGATTCTGTACGTCGGTGCCTGCATGTTGCCAACTTCTGCTTGTCTCTGACCTTGATCTTGCTCGTGATTTGGTGCCTTTCTGCCTGACTCGGTTTATGACCCGGCTCTGATCTATACTGGTCTGGGTAAAGTCAGGGTGCCCTCGTTATTGCGCTTCTGTTTACCTGACACCAGCAAAGTTCAAGTCTGCAGTTCCAGCTTCCTGGTACCTGCACACTGTCTTAACTTCCAGGGGTGCTTGGAAGATAAGTGTACAAGAGTCTACCTCATCATCTCAAGCTTCTCATACAGGTGTGTGACATTATGTTATAGTTTTAGCATATCTATGCCTTTTAAATTGGACTGCAAATCAGGATGGTCACACAAATGTCAGGATGGATGTGACTTATGGAACAGAGTGAAGGTCCCTCTTCATGGAGTTTACATTACATCATTTAATTTTTGCATTGATGTTCACTTTTATGTTTTTTTTGTATTCTGATGACTAGGGCTGCAACTAACGATTATTTTCATAATCGATTAATTGGCCGATTATTGTTTCGGTTAATCGATTAATCAGTTAATGACCTTAAAAAAAAAGTGTGGTGTATAATTTACTTAGTTTGTAAAGTTTTAATAAAAGGCAATTTATTGTTAAATATCTCTATGCAGTGGTAAATATAAATAACCAACTATATAGTTAGAGAACAAAATCTCTAATCCACTCTGAGAATAACAGACAGAAGAGATATACTGTATATACTATTAGAGGAGATATATACTGTACATATTATTAGAGGAGAGATATACTGTATATACTATTAGAGGAGACTCAAGAGAGATATACTGTATAAACTATTAGAAGATATATATATACTGTATATACTGTTAGGGTAGAAATATACTGTATATACTATTAGAGGAGAGCTATACTGTATATACTATTAAAGGGTGAATCTGGTAAATATCAGACTCATTAACTTTAACCCCACTTTGTTACTGGCCGATTAATCGATTATGAAAATAGTAATCGATTAATTTCATAATCAATAAGTTGTCGATTAATCGATTAGTTGTTTCAGCCCTACTGATAACTCTAAGCCAGAGGCGGCTCTAGGCTTTGTGAGGCCTTAGGCAAAACTTACACATGAGGCCCCATGGACTGGGACGCTCCGTGATGAGGCCGCTATTCCTCAGGCTGCGGGCAGTATCTGATTTGTCCGTCAGCTCCTAAGCCACAGAGTCCCAGTGGAGGTAGGTGGAGCCGCCAGCGTCAACTTCAGTGATTGAGAACAGGCAAATTAGGCGGCCACGAGGCCCCTGTGAGTGCGAGGCCTTAGGCGACCGCCTAATTTGCCTAATTAGAGAGCCTCCTCTGCTGTAAGCTCCCTGTGCTATATGCCAGTTGTTTTATTTCCCCCAGGAATACAGAGTACAAAATGATGATCAGCCTGAAGAACCCAGCATATATGTGGCACAATTGATGATCATGTGGAAGTTGGATCTTTTAAGAATCAAGGACCATCTCATGACTATTACTATAAATGAAATCTCTGAATGCTGTAGTACATACCGTATTTATTTTTACACGTGTTCTACAATCCAAAAGTAAAGCTGAAAATCATACCTTGTGGCTTCTGGATCCCAGATAACAATATCTGCATCGGAGCCTACGGCAATCTTCCCCTTCCTTGGGTACATGTTAAAGATCCTTGCAGCATTGGAGCTTGTGACAGCAACAAACCTATTCTCATCCATAATACCACTGTGCTGGAAAACAGAGTGAAATAATAACAATGGGTGGTGTGCTGGCAAATATCTACACTTTGTTCCAAATGAGGGGCAGTCCCTCGAAGTCAGGGACGGTTGGGAGCAATGCCAAATCAAATGGTATATTATGCAAATATTGACTTTTCTTTGGAAGTCACAGCTTTGCTCTGTACACTACTGCATCAAACTGTTGGTCGCTGATACTGGCCATTACAGTAATAATCAATAGTAAGGTGTCTATCAGTTTGCATAAAGTATAACCATAAAGTATATTTAAAGGCAAAAAGCTTTTTTAGTTTTAGATTGAAAAGAGATTAGAACACCTGTCATATTTTTATAGTTGTCTGTTCCCCCATTAGGGATATTCACCCTCTCCATATTGTCTTTTTACTGTTATCACGGAGAGTAAAAGTAAAAGAAAATCCTAAATAGTGGGTTGTTACCAGAACAGGAATAGAGGGGAAATCTTCAAATGAGGACTAGTTCTGGTGCTGCTGGTGACAAGCTGGGATTTCCTCACTTTGGGGGATTACCTTGTACTTCCTGTTTTTATATGGGGCAGGAAGTGAAGGGAAATCTCCTCAATGAGACATAAATGACAAAAAAAAAACCTGACAGGGGATATAACCCTCGCTTACATTCCAAAACAGAAAAAAATGTTGCCATTAGTTCTACTTTAATAGAGTGCCATGTATTTTGGTGCTTCTGCTGAAATGTAGAAAAAAATCTATAGGCAGTATTGCTTACTATTGGATTCAAAGTCAGTTTATTAAGTTTACAGTCAGAAAAGGTTTGTTTCAATACAACATTTCAAAAACTTCAGTCTGATATACATCAACTAGCAGTACCACTCTTAGGGCCATGAGCAAAATTTTGCTAGCTCAACCGGAAAATGAGTGACACCATTGGAGAAGGTTAGTAAACCCTTAGCAGTCCTGTCATTACTAGACTGACATAGGACAGAGAAGGTTGAGATAAGGTCGAACTATGAGCGGGCCCACAACCCATTGGAATGGACAAGTGGAAAAGATTTTCCACCTTGCAGGACTTTAATGGCCCTAGTGATTGAAAATTATCAATCACTGTGTGTACACAACACAATATAAGAAGATTATTTAGAAAAATATAATTTTATTTATACAAATATGTAAAAAAGTAATGTATACATGTAAACACAAATAATGGCTGAAACAAGAGCGTCAATGTGGCATATCAATGACTGTTATACTCATAGATCCCGGACTACCATGATAGAGTAGTGGATCCCTTCTTTCTTCAAGGGGTGTCTTTATAGATGAAGAGTATTAGCACTATCAGTGAGTCCCAGCAAGACCGGGTACTGAAACACCCCCAAAGAGCCAGGTATACGGCAGAGGGTAAGTATTATGTCCAGGCAAAGATCTATGCAGAGAAAAAAAATTATATGCATAATCAGCAGAGGATCTGTATGATCTAAAAAAACCTGCAAATTGTTAAAAACAGCAGTCAAAAAAAGACCAGGCGGTGATCTCCTCTTCCTATGGTTGCTTGACAGCCTGGGGTTGTGGAATCACCTGCCCATTCATGCGTCGCCAGGCAGCCACACCCTCCTTGGACATGGCCGCAAAGCGCGACTCATTCCTGGGGACTGGGTGGAACACAAACCACCCCAGCATGATGTCAGCACGCCGCTCAGCGGCTTTTGTATATACAGCCGTAGATATATAAAAGGAGCCTCTCCGCTCCTGCATTTGCCATCCATTCCTCTGAACCTCAGGGTGTGTGTTCAAACTGCTCCTCTATGGGAAACTTTGCACCAGCAGACTGCTTGGTTAGTACTTCTGCGATCATTCTTATATGATCTCTGTATGTTTTTATGGGGTTTTTTTCTGCCGGGCATGCCCGAAACTTGGGGACCAATATGATGGTTTATTTTCCTTGTGTTTCCTCCTTTTTCCTGGGGCCCATTGCGCACAAAAGTTTTTTACCTTCTGTCAGGAATTTGTTTTTCGGTCAGGATTTTCAATCATCCCCTTTTCTAGAGAACAGAGATATATACATGTGTGTATATGTGTATATACATGTGTGTGTGTATATATATATATATATATATATATATATATATATATATATATATATATATATATATATATCTATATATGTAGATGTGTATGTATATATTTCTGCGTATGTTTTTTTGGTTAAGGATCAAGTCCACTTGCAAACCTCTATTATGTTGCTGGGCTTATATATGTTATTTTGATGCACACAGGTTTTTCTTAATATATACTTTTTTGACTGCTGATTTTAACAATTTGCAGTTTTTTTTTAGATCATACAGATCCTCTGCTGATTATGCATATAATTTTTTTTCTCTGCATAGATCTTTGCCTGGACATAATACTTACCCTCTGCCGTATACCTGGCTCTTTGGGGGTGTTCCAGTACCCGGTCTTGCTGGGACTCACTGATAGTGCTAATACTCTTTTTAGTTTTTAGTTTGGGGATGTAGCCCCCAAACTAAAAATCCAACGTAGTTCACATTGGAGTAATGTCTTTTTCCAATCACCCCCCCCCCCCCGATGAGGGGGGTGTACTCTATCTAGAATAAGGAATTGGATGCGGGGGAATCTGCCAGTGTGCACAGCCATACACATGACCCCACGGCAAGTCAGGATTGCAAGATTTCATGCTCAAAATATGTCAATATGCGCATTTCCAGATCTCCTGAATAGTTTTGCCCACATAAAAGCAGCCACACTCACAGGTGAGAAGGTAGACCACTCCCGCCGTTTTGCAATTAGCATAGTGGCGATGCTTGAAAATGTTGCCATTGGGTAGGCGTACTCTCTTTTCCATCCGCATAAATTGGCAATAGTTACACCCCCCACAGCGGAAGGTGCCAGGATATTTACATGAATCCTTTCTAGCATCCCCCTTGAATTCACTGTGGACCAGCAGGTCCTTCAGTGATTTAGCCCTTCTATATGTAATAGCGGGTTTATCTGAAACAAGGGGACCAATCTCAGGGTCAATGCTTAAAAGATGCCAGTATATATCCATAATCCTTCTGATCTGTGAGTGTTGGCCTCAGAAACGAGTTATCATACAAGTTGTGGTATTTGCTTTATGCCCCCAAAAAATCCAAAGCCAAGTCTGTATATTTAGGGTAGTGGCGAGTCTATAGGCCTTCTTGAGACAGGTTTTAGAATACCCCCTGACTAATAATCTATCCTGTAAAGCATCCGCTTCTGTTTTGAAAGAAATGTCACTGGAGCAATTTCTACGGATTCATAGATATTGGCCGCAGGGGATGGAATTGACTAGAGGTCTAGGATAAAAACTGGAAAAGTGTAAAATAGTATTGCCTGCTGTGGGTTTACGAAACAGACTGCTCAAGAGTGCCCTATCCATGCCCTTTGAGATAGGGATGTCCAAAAAGGGTCTAGACGTTGGGCTGAAATTCATAGTAAATGACAAGTTGAATTCATTGCTTGTATGCAGCGATGGAGGGTCTCGACAGGGCCATCCCATACCAACAGGACATCATCAATATACCTGTACCATAAACTGATATGGCTAGAGAACTCCAGCAGATCATCTGAAGACAGGAAGCACTGTTCCCATTCCCCCAGGCACATGTTGGCATAAGAGGGGGCACAACAAATCCCCATAGCCACCCCCTGCACCTGACGGAAAGGAAAAAACATTATGAGTAAGTATGAATTCAGGAGCTGTCACTATGAACTCATTGAGCTTCCACTCTGTCTGATTGGTCTGCTGGAGTAAATGAGTGATCACAAGATGACTGGTCGGAATTCAGTGACAAATAGAAGACTTCAGTAATATCCAAAGATCGTATCATAAATATAAAAATGTTTCACCTATCCCACCATACCCCTGCTAGGTTACATAAAATGGGCCTGATTCCCACAGCAGACTGTTTTAGAGGATGTGGCCAAGTGGCAGATTTTTTACACTGTTTCTGGACATGTCCAATAGTCCAAGACTTTTGGATGGAGATAGGGTCTTTCATCTTATCGGCAATAGGCCTCCCAAACATTCTCCACACCAAAAATTGCCTCCTAGGCATTTTTGGGGATCTTCACATTTCAACCCATGCAAAGAGACTCCTTCGCATCCTCCATTTCTACGCGAAGAAAGCCATTCTATTGTCCTGAAAAGGATCACAGATACCTCTAAAATCCCTCTGGTTCAAACTGATCAATGACTCTTTGCCTCTATACAAACTCACGTTTGAGGTTCGGAAAAGAACCAAAACCATTCACAAAATATGGGGCAGATGGCTGGTGAGCCCTCTAACCCTTACTGCAGGGTAGATACTCTGCTGTATACTGTTCCTAAAGGTGCAGTGCACCTTACCATATCAACCCCCCTGGTTGTTGTGTGACTGGAGAAGTGCATACTGATCATTCCCTGAAACTTTGTACTTAATAACCACAAGAGACATGTAAAGTGAAATCTGTTTATTGACCACTCAAGTGTATCTCTGCAAAATGCAATTCTATGAATAACCAAAGTTTTTCTTTTGTATGTTGATGTACAACATTTAATAAAAATATAAAAAAAAATGAGTGATCACAGATATCACCCTGTCTTGTGGGATGGAACAATAGAAAGCCTCAACATCCACCGAAACAAGCAAAGCATGTTCGGAGATGTGGAGCCTGTCAAGAATCTGGAGCAGATGTGGAGTGTCTTTAATGTAGCACTGCAGGCTGAGAACATATGGTCTGAGGTACTAATCCACATATCTACTTAGATTCTCAGTCAGAGGGCCATTGCCCGATACGATAGGTCTGCCTGGTGGATTATTTTTATTTTTGTGTACTTTGGGGGGGCATAGAAGGTGGGAACAACAGAAAAGGTGGTTCGTATAAAGTCCCAAATGTGCTTGGGAATTATTTTGTTAGGATATGCCAAATCCACCATTTCATAGAACTTGATATTACATTTGTTGATATATGTTGAAGGGATTGCACGATACCAACCCCAATTGCGGAGAATATTCATACACATGCGTACATACTGGTCCTTATCCATGATCACTGTGTTCCCACCTTTGTCGGATGGTTTCACCGTGACTACCATCTGGTTGGTAAGATCAGTCAGGGCCTTTCTTTCCCCGGATGACAAATTGTCATCTTGAGGTTTGATTTTTAGAGCTTGAATATCCCTACTAGTGAGTTTGAGAAATGCTGCCAAGTTTGAATTTGTACTAGTAGCGGGATAAATGTCTGATTTCTTTTTGAGGGATGATTTAATGACTGGGGTAACATGAGTATCACGAACGAGGGAGTTGAGGTCTATTTTTGTCAATGAGGTCAAGTGGTTCATTGTCGTCTAAAAGACTAACAAGATTATCAAGAGCCCTTTGCTCCAAAGTGGGAGCTTGATTTGGTGAAGTAGTTTTGGGACCGTATATGGTTTTCAAAAGTAACCTACGACTAAATAATTGAAGATCTTTGACAACTTTAATATTCTGTATTGGACAAAAAGTCAAACCTATTTGAAGGACCTTAACTTCCTCTAGTGATCATGTTAACATTGATAATGTTAAGGGTCTTACCAATGATACCTTATCTAAATAAATAATGGTAATAAATAATGCCAATAATACCTTATCTAAATAAATAATGGTAATAAATAATGATTTATTACCACCACTCGTATGATAACTCGTTTCTGCGGCCAGCACTCGCATCTTCTAAGTATGGACCCTGAGATTGGTCCCCTTGTTTCAAATAAACCCACTATTACATATAGAAGGGCTAAATCACTGAAGTACCAGCTGGTCCACAGTGAATTCAAGGGGGATGCTAGAAAGGATTCATGTAAATATCCTGGCACCTTTCGCTGTGGGGGGTGTAACTATTGCCAATTTATGCGGACCGAAAAGAGAGTACGCCTACCCAATGGCCACAATTTCAAGCATCACCACTATGCTAATTGCAAAATGGCGGGAGTTGTCTACCTTCTCACCTGTGAGTGTGGCTGCTTTTATGTGGGCAAAACTATTCAGGAGTTCTGGAAACGCGCATATCAACATATTTTGAGAATTAAACCTTGCAATCCTGACTTGCCATGGCTGTACACAATAGCAGATTCCCCCGCATCCAATTCCTTATTCTAGATAGAGTACACCCCCCTCATCGGATGAATGAAGCCACAAATTTCAAGCCCTTTTTAGAGGGATTTACCTCAGGGGCTGGGAGAAATAAACTCAAGCTAAAATACCCAAAGAGGAAAATAATACCGTTGTATTCGCACTATTTTCCAATATACAAATATTTTCATTATTCAAAATCTTTGGGGGTTTGACCCTCTATCAGCATAACTGCCCTCTCTATACCTGAAGGCTTCATCTTACCATCTGCCTTTTCTTTTCATTCAATATATTATCTGCCATCATAATTGATCAATATATGTACTATAAGGGCTTTATAAATGTCTGTATCTCTGCTATTAATAAATCATTGTTATGACTCTAATATATGTTATTGATGATTTCAATCTGCATACATTGTATGTGCCACATGTGATAAGCAGTTATTTGTTGTGTTGGTCTATGGCAATTATATGTATATGGACACTTCTGTACCATTAAGTATG
Organism: Lithobates clamitans; assembly: GCA_037952925.1. Classification (NCBI taxonomy): domain Eukaryota; kingdom Metazoa; phylum Chordata; class Amphibia; order Anura; family Ranidae; genus Lithobates; species Lithobates clamitans. The sequence goes on along the minus strand of JBBGZY010000969.1, from coordinate 1,649,425 downwards.
ATGATTTATTATGTGTTTATATATATTCAGCTCTTTCTATCCAGGGCTGTTTCCATACCATCCTTTGCCTGCGCTGCTGTTTTCAATGAACACACATCACCCCAGCATGATGTCAGCACGCCGCACAGCGGGGTTTGTATATCCAGCTGTAGATATATATAAGGAGCCTCTTGGCTCCTGCATTTGCCATCCATTCCTCTGAACCCCAGGGTGTGTGTTCACACCGCTCCTCTATGGGACATTTTGCACCAGCAGACTCCTTGGTTAGTACTTCTGAGATCATTCTTATATGATCTCTGTATGATATGTTTTTTCGGGGGTTTTTTCATGCCCGAAACTTGGGGACCAATATGGTGGTTTATTTTCCCTGTGTTTCGTCCTTTTTCCTGGGGCCCATTGCACACAAATGTTTTTTTACCTTCTGTCAGGAATTTGTTCTTTGGTCAGGATTTTCAATCATCCCCTTTTCTAGAGAACAGAGAGATATCTATGTATATGTAGATGTGTATGTATATATTTGTGCGTATGTTTTTATGGTCTAGGATCAGGTCCACTTACAAACCTCTATTATGTTGCTGGGCTTATATGTGTACATATTTTGATGCACACAGGTTTTTATTAATATATACTTTTTTGACTACTGTTTTTAACAATTTGCAGGTTTTTTTTATATCATACAGATCCTCTGCTCATTATGCATATCATTTTTTTCTCTGCATAGATCTTTTACTGGACACAATACTTACCCTCTGCCGTATACCTGGCTCTTTTGGGGTGTTCCAGTACCCGTTCTTGCTGGGCCTCATTGATATCCTGTCGGTGCGGGGAGGTTACATAGTTACATATATAGTTACATAGTAGGTGAGGTTGAAAAAAGACAGAAGTCCATCAAGTCCAACCTATGTGTGTGATTATGTGTCAGTATTACATTACATATCCCTGTATATTGCGGTCATTCAGGTGATTATCTAATAGTTTCTTGAAGCTATCAATGCTCCCCACTGAGACCACCGCCTGTGGAAGGGAATTCCACATCCTTGCCGCTCTTACAGTAAAGAACCCTCTACGTAGTTTAAGGTTAAACCTCTTTTCTTCTAATTGTAATGAGTGGCCACGAGTCTTATTAAACTCTCTTCTGCGAAAAAGTTTTATCCCTATTGTGGGGTCACCAGTACAGTATTTGTAAATTGAAATCATATCCCCTCTCAAGCGTATCTTCTCCAGAGAGAATAAGTTCAGTGCTCGCAACCTTTCCTCATAACTAAGATCCTCCAGACCCTTTATTAGCTTTGTTGCCCTTCTTTGTACTCGCTCCATTTCTAGTACGTCCCTCCTGAGGACTGGTGCCCAGAACTGGACAGCATACTCCAGGTGCGGCCGGACCAGAGTCTTGTAGAGCGGGAGAATTATCGTTTTATCTCTGGAGTTGATCCCCCTTTTAATGCATGCCAATATTCTGTTTGCTTTATTAGCAGCAGCTTGGCATTGCATGCCATTGCTGAGCCTATCATCTACTAGGACCCCCAGGTCCTTTTCCATCCTAGATTTCCCCAGAGGCTCTCCCCCCAGTGTATAGATTGCATTCATATTTTTGCCACTCAAATGCATTATTTTACATTTTTCTACATTCCTAGGTATTTTGGTTCTTTGGTGCTCTCTGGATGGACTCTGCTGTTTTTATGGTGTCTATGGCTGATATCTTTTTTTATAAATCATCGCCAACATGTAAGTCTGTGTTGCTTTAAATATCAAAATTGGCAATGGCTGCTGTATATGTTTATAGGATATATATTTACTTTTTAGCATCTGTCTAAATCCTATCCATTTATATTATAGTGCTAATACTCTTCATCTATAAATACACTCCTGAATTCAGAAAGGATTCTGAAACACGTTGGGTGTGGCCCCAGGACTCCACTACTCTATCATGGTAGTCCAGGACCAATAAGTATAACAGTCATTGATATGCCACATTGACATTCTTGTTTATCAACCATTATTTGTGTTTACATGTATACATTTACTTCCTTTTTTACATATTTGTATAAATAAAATTATATTTTTCTAAATAATCTTCTTATATTGTGTTGTGTACACACAGTGATTGATTATTTTCAATCACTAGGGCCATTAAAGTCCCACAAGGGGGAAAAACTTTTCCACTTACTAGACTGACATAGGCCTACAACACTGCTTTTCTGTTCTAGATGTCACTTGACTGCTAATCTGTCCATACATTCACACACCTTCCAGCCTCAATGGGGATTCCAGACAGGCAACTTTTTCATGTCTATCCCCACACCCATCTCTTGTCTCAATGAGTGCACTCTTCTCTCTAAAATAGCCCTGTGATCCATAGAAGGAGACATATTCCATCTGTTTGAGCGTCAAAAATGATTCAAGCTATTTTTTTCTATAGTGTGCCAGGGAATGTCAGACTAGATCATGACTGTAAAGTGACCATATTATTTCCCAAAAGGCTGTCCAGCAAAACCTGTAACACCCTGGGAGGATGTTCCCTAGCTGCACTACACATCCCAGACTTTATTATACTAAACTAACCCATCATTCTATTTACTGGCTATTTAAAGAGTATACAGTGGGGCAAAAAAGTATTTAGTCAGCCACCAATTGTGCAAGTTCTCCCACTTAAAAAGATGAGAAAGGCCTGTTTTGTCATCAAAGGTATACCTCAACTATGAGAGACAAAATGTGGAAACCAATCCAGACAATCATATTGTCTGATTTTTGAAAGAATTTATTTGCAAATTATGGTGGAAAATAAGTATTTGGTCAATAAAAAGTTAATCTCAATACTTTGTTATATATCCTTTGTTGGCAATGACAGAGGTCAAAAGTTTTCTGTAAGTCTTCACAAGGTTGTCACACACTGTTGCTGGTATGTTGGCCCATTCCTCCATGCAGATCTCCTCTAGAGCAGTGATGTTTTGGGGCTGTCGCAGGGCAACACAGACTTTCAACTCCCTCCAAAGGTTTTCTATGGGGTTGAGATCTGGAGACTGGCTAGGCCAATCCAGGACCTTGAAATTCTTCTTACAAAGCCACTCCTTTGTTGCCCGGGCGGTGTGTTTGGGATCATTGTCATGCTGAAAGACCCAGCCAAGTTTCATCTTCAATGCCCTTGCTGATGGGAGGAGGTTTGCACTCAAAATCTCACGTCACATGGCCCAATTCATTCTTTCATGTACACGGATCAGTCGTCCTGTTCCCTTTGCAGAGAAACAGCCCCAAAGCATGATGTTGCCACCCCCATGCTTCACAGTAGGTATGGTGTTCTTTGGTTGGAACTCAGCACTCTCTCTCCTCCAAACACGACGAGTTGTGTTTCTACCAAACAGTTCTACTTTGGTTTCATCTGACCATATGACATTCTCCCAATCCTCTTCTGGATCATCCAAATGCACTCTACCAAACCTCAGACATGTACTGGCTTAAGCAGGGGGACATGTCTGGCACTGCAGGATCTGAGTCCCTGGCAGCGTAGTGTGTTACTGATGGCAGCCTTTGTTACGTTGGTCCCAGCTCTCTGCAGGTCATCCACTAGGTCCCCCCATGTGGTTCTGGGATTTTTGCTCACTGTTCTTGTGATCATTTTGACCCCACGGGGTGAGATCTTGCGTGGAGCCCCAGATCGAGGGAGATTATCAGTGGTCTTGTATGTCTTCCATTTTCTAATTATTGCTCCCACAGTTGATTTCTTCACACCAAGCTGCTTGCCTATTGCAGATTCAGTCTTCCCAGCCTGGTGCAGGTCTACAATTTTGTTTCTGGTGTCCTTCGACAGCTCTTTGGTCTTCATCATAGTGAAGTTTGGAGTGTGATTGTTTGAGGTTGTTGACAGGTGTCTTTAATACTGATAACAAGTTCAAACAGGTGCCATTAATACAGGTAATGAGTGGAGGACAGAGGAGCCTCTTAAAGAAGAAGATACAGGTCTGTGAGAGCTAGAAATCTTGCTTGTTTGTAGGTGACCAAATACTTATTTTCCACCATAATTTGCAAATAAATTCTTTCAAAAATCAGACAATGTGATTGTCTGGATTTGTTTCCACATTTTGTCTCTCATAGTTGAGGTATACTTATGATGACAATTACAGGCCTCTCTTGTCTTTTTAAGTGGGAGAACTTGCACAATTGGTGGCTGACTAAATACTTTTTTGCCCCACTGTATATAATTTTTTAATATCTTCTTTATTATGCCTAGGGCAAAAAAAACGCAATGGCAGAAGGAGAGAAAAAAGGACAGGGGCTTTTAAAAAAGCTACCCAAAACTTTTTTACACTATGAGGAGTCTGTTCTCCGTTTTTTCTCTCTTCTTCTGCCATTGACACCCCACACTGGAACCTTTGACCACGGCGAGGAGGGCACATTGTGTCCAGCTTCTCTGATTTTATAACCAAGTGGTGCTGCAAGATCAGAACAAAATGTTGGTGCTTGCAGCTCTTAAATTTAAGCTGGCATTGACAGATTCCATATTAATAGGTTGAACTTGTGTCTTCTTTTAATCAGACTAACTATGTAACTATGCCATTTCTTACAATGGCATGGTCACTTTAAAGTTGTTTCTAGTGTAGTGCTGGTAGATTTTTAATCTACTGCCGATAGGTAAATTTAGTGGGTTATCTGTTCATACATAGTCAGATTTACGTCTGTTCCAGCTCGGCTGAGTTGCATGTAGTTTCACACTGTGCCTTTGGGTGTCGTTGTTACTATGGGCCAGTGTTGGAAAGGCAACATGTTGAAGTGTATGAGTGCTCCTCTGTCCCAGGGATAACTCGGTGGAGGAGGTCCTTCGAGTTGCATCCTGGGAGAGGGTATTTATGGGACAGACGCCATGTTTTGAGGTCATTTTCCGTTCACCTGCTGGCCCTCCTGGCCAACAGGTATGCGCTAAGAGTACTACCTCGTGGTCCTCCGATCGGGAGGCCCACGTCGCTGCGGAGTGTGGGTGGGCCCAGAAGCCTGTCTGGGGCCTACCACAGCGGCAGAGGAATGGTCCTGGGCTGTCTATCCTGTGTGAAGAAGCTGGACAACTGAGAAGATCCCAGGGGAGGACCCGTCATGGAAGCATCATGCAGAGTGCTGGTCTGGAGAGGGGCCTGGTGACTCAGTTGGAGGACGTATCCTAAAGTAATCCTACCGCATAGTACTGCCGGGTTGGCTTAAAGGTTCTAGTGCTGTGTTTGCTATTCACCGTAAACCATTACATTCTATGGCAGAAGATCGTACGGGTTTTGTTCCAATCAAGCCTGTGGCAGACCCTTTTGTTCGTGCTGCGTACTGGTTGCTAGATTGGTGAAACCTATCCAGGCGGGCAAAGATTTCATTCTACAGAGAGAGTGTAATCAGCTACAAGCTTTCAATTCCTAAAGTTACAGTAAGAACGTTAAGAAAAGGTATTTGAGCTTCCCTGCAACTTTCCTTCTACCTCTTTCCTGCTACTTCCTGAAACTCAAGTTTATTAAAGCATTGGAAAAGATACTCAAGTGTCCGGTGCCTGCATTGTATGGTGGTAAACTCAACGGGACCCTAGACCCGGTTCTGGTGAAATAAAGGTAGCGAAAGTGACGGTAACAGCCTGCTTTAAACCAGCAGCTCCACCGAGAGTTATTGCTACACTAGTATTTGGTAACATGTATTGTCCCCCTCACCTTACCATTTTTTTTTCTGGAAAGCAGGGAAACAGTGTGAGAATTTACTAGCAGCTCTATCTTCTGGTGAAATCAGGTATTGCACTACCACAATAAAACACTCACAATCTCTAGAGCAGGGGCCTCTAAACTTTCTGAACAAAGGGCCAGTTTACCACCCTTTAGATTTTAGAGGGGCCAGACTGTGGCCAGTGAGAGTAGAAAATGCCCCAGCATCAGTGGGGTAAACAATGGGAGGAATTGTGCCACATCGTTGGTCTCAATGGAAGGAATCATTCCCCATTGTTGGTGTGAGTTGGAGGAATCCTGCCCCATTATTGGTGTCAGTGGGGAGAGTTTGTGCCCCATCGTTAGTGTTGGTGGGGAGGACTCATGCCCCATCCTTGGTTTCAGTGGGGTGAATAGTGCCTCAACATTAGTGTCGGCGAGAGGAATTATGTCCCATTATCAATATCAGTGAGAGGAATTGTGTCCCATCATTGGTGTCAGTGGGAGGAATGGTGCCTCATTGTTGGTGTAAGTGGAAGGAATAGTGCCTCATATCAGTGGGAGGAACAGTGCTCTAACAGAGATAAAGACAAGGAAACGGCTACATCTGACCCATGGGCTGCAGTTTGAACACCACCGCTCTAGGGAAGCACCATGTTTCTCTGGTTAGACTCCAAAATTCCAAATGCCTAAGCAGCAACAGGACAGGGGTCATCAAATATAGGATCTGAATTCTACATAACCAGTACATTAATTTAGGCTCATGGCTTACCACTCCTTTCTCCCAGATAACAGACATTCGGTCCTCCACACCATTCACTCCATTTGGGATCTTGGTAAAATCATCTTTTCCAAGTGCTTTCTGGTTTATGTTAAATGTACAGTTATCTGTTCCAGTAACACTCAGATCATCACTGAAAAACAATGGCGAACACGTAGGTTAGAAAGATTTGTAGTGCATATATACTGTATATACCTTTTTTTTTTCCTACATCAGCTATCTCATTTAATTACAATTACAGTACAATAAATAATAGTAAGCAGTGCCTTGTGGCAACCAAATAAAACCTAGAATTCATTATTTAGATCAATGAAAGACTGATTAATGATAGGCTGGTTTCAGATTCTTGCATTCCGCTACTCTTTTACAGTAAGTTTTTGTAGAAGTCTACATAAAACTTGCATACTGTACATAAACTTCTATATAATAAATCATGAAAGTCAAACTGTCAGGCCTTACTTTGTGTAAAAGATTTGAAGCAGAGCTCCAGATAAGCCAAGATAGTATCTGAAATGGCCATATATAACACAATCTCGTTATAGCCTTATGAAAACTGCAATGATTTCTTAAAGCAAACCTGTCAGCCATTGCTAAATAAAAGCCAAACGTTTAAAAAAGCCAGAGGCTATTTAATAATAGCAATGGGTGGTCAGATGCAGTGCAGCCACAGTCGAACCAACCACTTTGTGAGACCCTCTCCAAACTTTCAAGGACTCTGTTAACTCAGCCAGTGTATGTCATTAATGACGAGACAATTGATAGCAGGTATTCCCTGAAATTAGTCCCCAGTACTGGAACTATGCTCTACCCAGATATAACGAGGGTGACAGCTGTCAAAATGCCTGGTGGATGCCGGGAGAGGGGGTGTGCATGACACGTTTCCAGGGACTTCGCCCTCTTTTTCAAGAGCCCTATTCGCCGCAATCCCGGATCTCCATCCAGAGGAGACGGCCCCTCCAAGAATGAGGTCCGTGCCATTCTCTCGCCCCCTAAGGAGGACAAAAGGTCAACCCCGGAGACCCCCCCATGACCGTTTCACCTCTGGGGTGCACAGTGTATATAGGGCTCCCGGATAAGTCACCCCCTCAGCCCACAGACCAGTGCCCTGGATCCAGGACTGTAGCAGAATAATAACAATACATAGCATCTGTACCCAGCCCCACAAAATCAAACTTTTGGAGGGTGGCCACCCAAGGTAGTGAAAATTATAGACACGTATCTTAAGTGAACATGATGAAAAGAAGAACAGTAAAAACCTGAGTCTCGAGCCCTGTTAGAACCATCTTCATGAAAATTGGAGAGGATAATCCTCCTTCCACAGCCAGAAAGGTGAACTAAGTGGCAGCTATTGCCCCAACTTCCCACCGACCCCTGAAGTGGGCAAATCTCCCCCACCTTGGCCTCCCGCAGAACTCAGGGATTTACCATTGGTCAGGTCATTGGTTTCCGGGAGATGTCTGAAACTTAACTGAAACAGGACTCTTGTTGATACGTTACATGAGTAGTTCCAAAATCAAATATGCATACAGAGATAAGTTCACTTAATCTTTGGGAGCATCAGGGATAGAACGGGTTCTCGGCATGCGAGGCCAGCGTGATCTGGATCTGCAGTCCCGCTGAGGTCTCAGCTGTTGAGCAGTCTGGGCACCCCAGGCTCTCGGCAGAGCCATCCAGTCTGAAACATCTATGGCCTCACTGTCCAGGAACAAGAAGACTTGTTGTAGCTTGGATGGATTGTATAAGGGAAATGACCAGTTATCCTTTTTAACCAACAGGGAGAGTGGGTACCTCCAATTATAAGTAGCCCCGGATGAGCGAATGATCCATTAAAGTCCAATGGACCTCTCTGCCAAGCTGGCCGCATGATGTTTTTACAGTGAAAAAGTGGACTTGGCATAGTACATCTCGGGGAGTCTCCTGAGAAATATCTCTGGAAGCTGGTACTCTGTGGACCCTGTCAATCTCGATCGCAGTAGATGGCGGGTCCCCTAACATTTGAATAAAAATTGCAGTAACTGACACACGGAGGTCTGACCCTGCAGTGGCTTCAGGGATACCCCTCAGCCTGATATTATTGCGTCAGCTGCGATTCTCTGCATCTTCCATCTGTAGTTGCATGGTAGTGAATCGTTGTTGATCGGAAATAAGCTGCTGTCCAGCATATCCATCCGAGAATCTGTAGTGGTATGCTGTTCCTCCAGAGCCTGCACACGTAGGTTAGTAGCCTGTGCAGTAGACCGCAGCTCCTTAATATCTTCCTTCAGAGCCCCCGTCCACTGTCCTAGCATTTGCTGGATGTCAGCCTTTGTGGGTAGAGCTTGGAGCAGTTGTCTCAAGTCTGTGTCTGCCAAGGGGACAGGGCTGTGTGGATCGCCGGATGTCTCCGCCGGACTCATCTGCAGGAGAGCTGGGGTAAGGATGGGAGAAAGCGGGTGATCTGCTACTTCCAGGATCACCGATGCCTTACTTGTTGCCAGGCTGGAAGTGTGCTCAGGTCCCTCATCCTGCTGTCCCTGCTGCATGGGCACCAGTTTGGGATCTGCCACCGGCGTTGCCGAGGCCCGGACTGACAAGAACCGGGTGATATATGGGTAGCTAGGGGTTCTCAGGGATTTAGAGCCTCTCCCCTTCTTAGACATGAGGCCATTGAGCCCACGGGTGAGGTAGAATGTTGTGGAATCCGCTCAGGCCGCAAAGAGCTCAGTCAATGGACTCCTTCATACCGCCATGGTCAGGCCACACCCCCTGAATACATACTAGTTGAATATTAAGAGAAGGAGGGAAAAAAAACACCCTTTTTTTCCCTCCTTCTCTTAATATGGATGACCTCCTCTTCATTCTTTGGGATAGGAGGTTTGAATATTCTATATACACCATATAGGCATCTAATATTATTATAATAATATTTGTACATTATATTTCTAGACTTAAATTGTTGATACTAGGCATTGTATAAGACAAAGAAATCTGTAACCCTGAAGAAGCAGCTGTGGCCACAAAACACGTAGGAAAGACTTCAATGGTCTCTGATTATTGCCTGAATGTTTCTATTCTACTGTAGTTCAATGAAAACCTGTTCTTTCTACCTGTATAATTTTTAACATTTGATATTTTGTAATAAAGTTAAAACATTTTTTTATACTACATATGGTATTTGTTTATACAAGTTTACTGAAGGGTCATTCTTGAACACCCACTTCTCCTTATCTCTTTCTTCCAATATAATTTTCATCAAGTTGATGTTCCTTCAGTGTCAAGATGTAATAGCTGTTATCCATTAGATGCAATGCCCCTCCACATATAATTTTGCTTTTTATATTTTCTACTTATTCTTATGTGGTAGTGGAGTGTTAATTTTGACGTCAAATTTCGATTTAGTTTTAGTCATAGTCTTTTGACTAAAATGTAATTTTAGTTTTAGTAATATTTTAGTCATCTGAATTGTTTTGGTTTTAGTCAGTATTTTAGTCTACTAAAATCTCCAGTCCCAGTGTTAATTTCGTCAATTAACACTGATAACACGGGGTGGAAGTTAATTAAATCCACCACAATGCCACTCAAAAAGTTTCAATCAATATTCACTCCAGTTTTTTCATACCTCAAAAACTGTATTATACTGACCATCCATTTTGCAATTTTATTGCTTTTAATCACCTTTCAACCACAGATATTCTCACTTTTTAAGCAGCTAGTATAAATTAACAGAAAATACATAGATATACCCAAAATGCCTCAGTAAAAAACTGACAGCATATGCAGTCAAAAGGCTGGTTCTGAGTTGCCTTAAGTGGCTTCAAGCTGCTATTGTATTCACATGGACTTGTTTTAATATATATACATACATTATATTACCAAAAGTATTGGTGCCTTTACACGCACCGTGAACTTTAATGGCATCCGAATCTTAGTCCGTAGGGTTCAATATCGAGTTGGCCCACCCTTTTCATCTATAACAGCTTCAACTCTTCTGGGAAGGCTGTCCACAAGGTTTAGGAGTGTGTCTATGGGAATGTTTGACCATTCTTCCAAAAGCGCATTTGTGAGGTCAGGCACTGATGTGGATGAGAAGGCCTGGCTCACAGTCTCTAAGTCATCCCAAAGGTGTTCTAACGGGTTGAGGGCAGGCCAGTCAAGTTCCTCCACCCCAAACTTGCTCATCCATGTCTTTATGGACATTGCTTTGTGCACTGGTCCAAATCATTTGGTGGGGGGATTATGGTGTGGGGTTGTTTTTCAGGGGTTGAGCTTGGCCTCTTAGTTCCAGTGAAGGGAATTCTTAAGGCATCAGCAAGCCAAGACATTTTGTGGAAACAGTTTGGGGGTGGCCCCTTCCTGTTCCAACATGACTGCGCACCAGTGCACAAAGCAAGGTCCCCATAAAGATATAGATGAGTGAGTTTGGGGTGGAGGAACTTGACTGGCTTGCACAGAGTCCTGACCTCAGCCCCCATAGACTGCGAGCCAGGCCTTCTCGTCCACATCAGTGCCTGACCTCACAAATGCGCTTCTGGAAGAATGGTCAAACATTCCCATAGACACACTCCTAAACCTTTTGGACAGTCTTCCCAGAAGAGTTGAAGCTGTTATAGCTGCAAAGGGTGGGCCAACTCAATATTGAACCCTACGGACTAAGACTGGGATGCCATTAAAGTTCACGTGCGTGTAAAGGCAGGCGCCCCAATACTTTTGGTAATAGTGTGTGTGTGTGTATATATATATATATATATACTGTATATTCAAAACCTGTAGATTATTATTCCATGTAAAGTCAAATACCCGGTGCTTGTCATACTTACTTAGCCAGCAACTGCATGAGATATTTTGGTGTAGTTGGGTCTGGGCGAAGGGGTGGTCCCATCACATGAGCTGCAGCATGACACCAATCCATGTGCCAGTAATTTGTGCCATCTGTGCCAAGTCCAGCAGCAATTGGTTCTCCAAACACTACTTTGCCTAAGAAAAATGCAATTAAACAGTTAATGCTGTCTGCATATGTGATAGGCCAGTATCTCACTTCTACCTTTCTAAAATTAAAATTAAATTTGAAAAGAAATGTCAGCATTTACTCTCATAGTGACAAAAAGTAGGAAAGAAAGAAAACCTCATAATGTTTGGTGCTTAATGCTGAAAATGCAGCTTTGTTACCAGCGCACAATAAATCTTCAACTGACAAGTCTCCCCAAAGAGTGAGCCTCCTTGAGTTAATGAAGCTTTCCTAGACACCGGAGACCTGGACTGTATTGCTATGTGCTGTGTAAAATATGAAGAGGAAGATCTGGCTATACACATAGAACATCTTGATAAAAAAAAAAAAATCAACATTGACAAATTATTTGAATATTTTAAGTACATTATATGATCACACGTCTTTAGGCACCTGACCGTAACACCTATAAGAGCTTGCTGAACATCCCATTTCTGGTTCAATCATTTTTATTTGGTTTAGGAAACATAATAGGATGAGCACCAAGTTTGCTCTTGCAGGGGCCAAGAAAAGAAACATTTTGTAGTTTAAAATATGTTAGAGTGCTGAACATAGCCAGAACAATATAACGTACAAACAGTTGAATGGGAAGACTGGGTAGGATACCTCACAATGTCAAAATCAAGGAATGCCAAGGACTATGTTTTCCGTCCTTGCAACCCAAAAAAAGGAGAAGAAAGAGCAGGGGATTAGAGACCTCAAGAGGAAGAGAAATAGAATAAAGAGGGAGGAAGGAGGAGGGTAAAAGGGATAGAAGGGTAACAGGGACAAGGGCAATCTCAAGCGTTAGTCATACAGTAGGTGATCAATGCTAGCCAGGTGGAATGCCAGGGGGGGACCCCAGAAGAGGAAGAACTGGCCTGCTCTGTGGAAAACCATTCCACAAAGCAGGTAAGTATAACATATTTGTTATTGTTACAAAAAATGACCGGGGTCATGCACACTGCATCTTAAAGAAGCTCAAAGAAGTTGCTCCTACAGGAATACTCGATGCAAGGTTCCCAAATTTTGAGAAACTTGGAATGGGTCCTTAAGGCCATCATACGATCTTTTACTCCCTGGAACCGGACTGTTGTTTTTTCCAGGCCTGGGTATCGGTTCTCTTGGCTGACAAAAATAAATATGGCGCCAATTTCTGTTGGTGGGCGTATAGGCCTGGGATGTGACTGTGTGCAATGGCCACAACTCTTAAATACAGGCATCCAATTTCAAAACCACGATCATTAACATGGAGCTGGGCCCCACTTTGCAGCTATAACAGACTTCACTCTTCTGAGAAGTTTGTGTACACTATTTTGTAGGGTGTCTATGAATTTGAGCCTATTTGTTAGGACAGGTACTCATGCTGGTTGAAAAGACCCGACTCACAACTGGCGTTTTAGTTTATCCCAGAGGTGTTCAGTGGGGTTGGGGTCAAGGATCTGCACAAGCCGTGGTGGAGGTGGGGAAAAAGACTGCGCTAAATTAGAACACAAGCTGCTAACACTCAAACATACAAAGTTCAAAGTGCATAATATAATAATAGTGTAGCGCTACTAAAAAGTGAAAATAAATCACAAAAAATAGAAAATAAATAACACATCTAAAAAGAAACCAAAAAAACAATAGAAATTGGCTATGCTGAATATAACCCAGTGGGAGTGTGAGAAAGAATGTCCACAGAAAATCTTAAATGGTATATTCCTCTGGTGAGAGTAATCCCAATCGTGAGATAATCAGTGTAATGCCGCGTACACACGGTCGGACTTTTCACCTGCAAAAGTCCGACGGACGCCGCCGGACCAAGTCCGGCGGACAATCCGACCGTGTGTGGTCTCCATCGGACTTCCGACGGACCGTTTCGGGCGGAAATCCGACGTACTTTAGATTTGAAGCCTGCTTCAAATCTTTACGTCGTACCTCCGCCGGACTCAGTTCCTGACGCAAAGCCCGTTCGTCTGTATGCTAGTCCGAAGGACCAGATACGACGGAGGAGCAGGTTACTGCATCTCGCGCTCGCTGCAATAGGAAAAACAAATTTTCCCATTGCGGCGAGCGCGGGGGGCATCCCAGGCCCTTAGGTCTGGTATGGAACTTTAAGGGGAATCCCCTACGCCGAAAAACCGGCGTGGGGGTCCCCCCAAAATCCATACCAGACCCCGATCCGAGCACACAGCCTGGCCGGTCAGGAAAGGGGGTGGGGACGAACGAGCGCCCCCCCCCCCTCCTGAACCGTACCAGGCCGCATGCCCTCAACATGGGGGGGTGCTTTGGGGGAGGGGGCGCCTTGCGGTGCCCCCCCACCACAAAGCACCTTGTCCCCATGTTGATGAGGACAAGGGCCTCTTCCCGACAACCCTGGCCGTTGGTTGTCGGGGTCTGCGGGCGGGGGGCTTATCGGAATCCGGGAGCCCCCTATAATAAGAGGGCCCCCAGATCCCGGCCCCCCCACCCTATGTGAATGAGTATGGGGTACATGGTACCCCTACCCATTCACCTAGGTAAAAAGTGTCAATAATAAAACACAACACAGGTTTTTAAAATAATTTATTAAACAGCTCCGGGGGGGGTCTTCTTCCGTCTTCGGGGGTCCCTCCGGTTCATCTTCTCCCGGCGTCCGGTTGGTTCTTCTCCGCTCTCCGGCCTCTTCTCCCGGTGTCCCAGGTCTTCGGCCGGCCCCTCCGCTGTCTTCAGGTAGCTCTATTGCCAGCGGAGGTCCGACCACGCCCCCTAAAACGTCACAGTCCCAGCATGCCCAGGGACTGTGACATCATATGGGGGCGGGGTCTCCGCCTATATAAGTCACAACGCAGCCCTCAGAGACCAGTCCAGCCGGAGAGAGCGTCGTGTCAACATCTGGGGGAAGAGAAGAGAAGAGAAGAGAACACAAGAAGCCAAGAAGCCCAGAAGTCCGGACCTCCGCTGGCAATAGAGCTACCTGAAGACAGCGGAGGGGCCGGCCGAAGACCTGGGACACCGGGAGAAGAGGCCGGAGAGCGGAGAAGAACCAACCGGACGCCGGGAGAAGATGAACCGGAGGGACCCCCGAAGACGGAAGAAGACCCCCCCCCGGAGCTGTTTAATAAATTATTTTAAAAACCTGTGTTGTGTTTTATTATTGACACTTTTTACCTAGGTGAATGGGTAGGGGTACCACGTACCCCATACTCATTCACATAGGGTGGGGGGGCCGGGATCTGGGGGCCCTCTTATTATAGGGGGCTCCCGGATTCCGATAAGCCTCCCGCCCGCAGACCCCGACAACCAACGGCCAGGGTTGTCGGGAAGAGGCCCTTGTCCTCATCAACATGGGGACAAGGTGCTTTGTGGTGGGGGGGCACCGCAAGGCGCCCCCTCCTCCAAAGCACCCCCCATGTTGAGGGCATGCAGCCTGGTACGGTTCAGGAGGGGGGGGGGGCGCTCGTTCGTCCCCACCCCCTTTCCTGACCGGCCGGGCTGCGTGCTCGGATCGGGGTCTGGTATGGATTTTGGGGGGACCCCCACGCCGGTTTTTCGGCGTAGGGGATTCCCCTTAAAGTTCCATACCAGACCTAAGGGCCTGCGACGGGGCTCGCAAGGTTTCAATCTCGCCAAAAAAAGCGGCGAGATTGAATTCCTTTTCTGGTCCCGTCGTACCCAAGTCACGTTCAAAATGAACGGACTTGTCCGTGTGTGGGAAAGTCCGTTCATTCTGAAAGTCCGGCGGAAGTCCGTCGGGAAGACCGGATTCCGGAAAGTCCGGCCGTGTGTAGGCAAGTCCGGCCGTTCAGAAAGTCCGGCGGTAGTCCGCCGGAAGTCTTGCGGCAAGTACGTCGGACCTAGCTTTCTAGAAAGTCCGACCGTGTGTATGCGGCATAAGGCTTGTCTGTAGTCAACAACAGCAGAACTCAAGATATAAATGGGTACTCTTACCAGCTGTGATGGACCCCAAATGCCATACGACAGAGGGATCAGACAGGCTTGGGATCTTATATTATGTATATCAGATGTTGTTGTATTCATCAGATGTCGCTCAGATACTGGACACAGATGGAAGAACCCGTTAAAGGTGGTATCCTCAGCTCCTGGACCGTGAAGGCTCCAAGTACTCCCCTGTTGAATAGCCGTCTTCAACGATGTTCCGTGAGGGCTCCAGGGAAGGATCATGTAAAGCAGAAGGAAGGAGCGACATCTGGTGAATACAACAACATCTGATATACATAATATAAGATCCCAAGCCTGTCTGATCCCTCTGTCGTATGGCATTTGGGGTCCATCACAGCTGGTAAGAGTACCCATTTATATCTTGAGTTCCGCTGTTGATGACTACAGACAAGCCTTACACTGATTATCTCACGATTGGGATTACTCTCACCAGAGGAATATACCATTTAAGATTTTCTGTGGACATTCTTACTCACACCCCCACTGGGTTATATTCAGCATAGCCAATTTATATTGTTTTTTGGTTTCTTTTTAGATGTGTTATTTATTTTCTATTTTTTGTGAATTATTTTTACTTTTTAGTAGCACTAAACTATTATTGAATTATCTGCACAAGCCACTTGAGTTCCTACACACTGTACTTAGTGTACAGGAGCAAGTCATGTTGGAACAGAAAAGGTTCTTTCCCCAAAATGTTAGCAACGGGTTTGAAGGGCACAAATGTCTCTATATACTGTAGAAATAACCACACCTTTAAAGCCCAACTCTGGGAAACTTAGAAACTAGGGGGATTAGGGAATGCCATCTGCCGGTGGAGCAGAGGATCTGGTAAGGTAATGTGCTTTTACTCTTTCCTAGACTAAACAAGCAGTTAACCCGTACACAGCCCCACTGAAAGGGATTATTTTTAACTAGAAAAACCTGAACTCAATAATTTGCAGGGCTGTCCACATGCTTTTGGCCATATAGGTAGGTGTATCAGGTGTCCAGAAACTTCCAGCCATATAGTGTACCTCTTTCTTGATCCTGAGGTCCCTTATGTGACTTATGCCTAGTTACAACATCCTATTTGAATGCTCCTCCTGTCCCTACCGTATGATCCTCTATGGCCCACAATCCAATGATGACAGTTAAAGTGGTTACTTTCTCTGCAGGGGTGGGGCCAAGCCGCACTGTTTGTGTCAATGGACGCACAGAGCCTGGCTCAAGCCTGCATGAGTGCCCCCTATAGCAAACGACTTGCTATGGGGGCACTTAGAAGGGGGGATGCCAGGGGGGACCCCAGGAGGAATACCAGGGGGGAACCCCAGAAGAGGAAGAACTGGCCTGCTCTGTGGAAAACCATTCCACAGAGCAGGTAAGTATAACACAGAGCCTGGCTCAAGCCTGCATGAGTGCCCCCTATAGCAAGTGACTTGCTATGGGGGCACTTAGAAGAGGGGGATGCCAGGGGGGACTCCAGGAGGAATACCAGGGGGGGACCCCAGAAGAGGAAGAACTGGCCTGCTCTATGGAAAACCATTCCACAGAGCAGGTAAGTATAACATATTTGTTATTGTTACAAAAAATGACCGGGGTCATGCACACTGCATCTTAAAAGAAGCTCAAAGAAGTTGCTCCTACAGGCTTTGGAGCTTTTTTGAGTTCTCATTTTTTTCTGCCTGGAAACTCCCCTCTATGTTAACCAATGTGTCCATGCACACTTTGGCTTTTTCAGGAGCTTACAGGCATATGCTCCTACAGGCAGAAAAACCCCACCAAACTTGCATTTTTGAGAGGAGCTTTCGAGGAGAAAAGACACCTAAGAACCCAAAAATGCACCAAAAAGCATTAAAAAGCGCAAAGGAGCTTGAAAGTGCAAAAAAGCACAAAAAAATAAACTGAGTTCAGGGTTTGTGAAAGAAAAACGCTTATGCTCACAAAAGCTCGAAAAAGCTGAAATAAGCTAGAAAAAGCTCAAAAATGCGCAATAAAAATGCACGAAAGATCACAAAAAAGCACAAGCTTCTTCAAGCTTAACTTGTTTTAAGTAGTTATATGGCATTGAGTCTGTTGGGGCCGTAATGGTATGATTTCATCTGCTAGTGTCTGTCTATGGAATATCAGGTTTGGGAAAATTAAGCTTTTGGGTGAATAAAACAATCACTGACAACGAACTTCATCTTTTGCTCCCTTTTAACAAAAACAAAAAACTGTTGATTCTGCCATTAACCCATTGCACACATGTGCACTCTGCAGGAAAATCTCAAGCAATGTTACCAACCAGAATGCATTCTGTAAGAATTTTGAAAGCCCAGCATCCTGGAAGGCAGTAGTGAGGCATGGATGGTGATGTCACTGGCATTTAGGAGATAGACAAAATTTGAAATTCAAGGTTTTTTTTTATTTTTTTTTACAGTTTTTCCTCCAATGCCACACTTTTGACATCCTTTTTTTAAAGGTTTTTATTTGGGGTGAGATGGGGGCCGGTGCTGTCATTAGGCAGACATTGCACACTCCTATGCAAGATCTATTTTAATGATGACTTGCTTAATGGCGATATTTTATAGTTAAGGCGAGGCTTTTTTTTTCACTGCTCTAGAAGCCAGAAAATATTGTGTATTATTAAGACTAAATATGATATATAAGACTTAACTCACTGAGCATTAAAGAGCAGTATAAGAACTAAATATAAGGTTTGCAATGTCCTGGATCACCTCAGCAGTGCCATCTGCTGGAAGATTCTCAAATTTGCCTGGTGCAGTGATACTCATTACTTAAACCACACACTGCTCCTGAGTGAGTAACAATGTTCCAAAGATCAATGGATATAACTGTACAGGCAAAAACTTTTTTTTTTTTTTTTTTAGAAATGCAACCAAACAAAGCCAATGTGTTTTAAAATGCAGAAATATATTCCTATGTATGGATCTTTAGGGATTAAAATCAGAACTGATATATGTATTTTCAAGTAAGTATAATGGCCACTTACCTTTTTCACTTGCTTTTTACTTGTTAAAGGTCATACCTAGCTTTCCCATTTAATAATGTACTATAAAGGGGGAGGGCTGGGTGTGTATATTTACCATAATTAACTCTGTCTGCACTGTGCTGGCAGATATCATTATTAGTTGAAAATTAGATTTGAACACTGTCTGTCCTAACAAATGGTTAAATACATTTAAGGCTTTGAAAATACATTGTATGTTATGTTAGTGCCCGTTCACGCCGGTTCACATTGGTTAAGTGCGATGTGATTTTCAGCCCATTCATTTGAATGAGCTGAAATTGCACTGGATTGCACCAAAAGTAGTGCATGCAGCGCTTTTAAAAACGCACAGCAACCAGATCGCATGGTACTGTGGAACCTTGAAATCTGGAGCAGGAAAACGCACTGCATTTGCAATCGGTGTTTGGGGTGTTGTTAGGAATCTATTGACAACCGCAGCAGATCGCACACCCAGTGTGTTTTGAATGCGGTGTGGGAAACGCACATGAAACGCGGTTTTCCTGAACCGCATTCCAGTGTGAACCGGAACTTAATGTACATTCCTCAGTTTAACCCTCTAATTGCACTTTGGAAATGTTTAGAATAGCTTGCAAGAGACCTATAGAGTCTTTTGTATAAACCAGCTGCTAAGAAACAACTGGAAAAGTTAGAAATATGAAAACTATTTTTAGGTATGCTGTATGAATAAGAACACATAGTAAACATGCAGCGAGGATTTAAAATTTTTTTTAATGCAAATACACTTTGAGGCCGGGTTCACACTAGTGCGAATTGGATGTAGCTTTCCCCCGTATCTAATTTGCATGACATGCGAGTGTGACCAGCTCTCAATGGAGCCAGCTCGCACAGGTCCGGGGAGGCCGCGGTCCGGATTAGAGAAGGGTCCTGTGCGGGTTTGGGTCTGGTTTAGGTGTGAATTCAGGCAAAAATTCGGACCTGAATCGCACCTAAACCGGTGAACAGACACGCACCAGACCCCAGGCACGAACCCGCGGCCGCACATATGTGAACCCGGCCTAAAGCTAAACTCTGAAGAATCCGTTAAATACACAATTTAACAACATATATGGGAGTTCATTCACCTACCCAATGGTTTGTATTTTCCAATCATCCAGTCCTAAGATTTGCACAGCTCTGTCAGACTGCACAGCCAGTTTTGTGACTTGTCTTTTCTCCAGAGCAGTTAAAATGACAGGTTCACAGCATGAGGTGTGTCTGAGCATGCACACATTTTTATGTGCGTTTCCCTGTGTTGTACTTTAATGCGGTACCATGCACTTTGGTGTCCGCAACGAGCACACATTTGCTACAGGCTTGGATTGTTACATAGTTACATAGTAGGTGAGGTTGAAAAAAAGTCCATCAAGTCCAACCTATGTGTGATTATATGTCAGTATTACATTGTATATCCCTGTATGTTGTAGTCGTTCAGGTGCTTATCTAATAGTTTTTCTAAACTATCGATGCTCCGCACTGAGACCACCGCCTGTGGAAGGGAATTCCACATCCTTGCCACTCTTACAGTAAAGGTTAAACCTCTTTTCTTCTAATTTTAATTAGTATCCATGTGTCTTGTTAAATTCCCTTTCACTGAAAAGTTTTATCCCTATTGTGGGATCACCAGTATGGTATTTGTAAATTGAAATCATATCCCCTCTTAAGCGTCTCTTCTCCAGAGAGAATAAGTTCAGTGCTCGCAACCTTTCCTCAAAACTAAGATCCTCCAGACCCTTTATTAGCTTTGTTGCCCTTCTTTGTACTCGCTCCATTTCCAGTACATCCTTCCTGAGGACTGGTGCCCAGAACTGGACAGCATATTCTAGGTGCGGCCGGACCAGAGTCTTATAGAGCTGGAGGATTATCGTTTTATCTCTGGAATTAATCCCCTTTTTAATGCATTGTGCATTAAAAACTACATACTACCCTGCAACCCTGCATACGGCCCAGCTGCATACTGACACCACTTCATACTGCCCTGCTGCCCCCACTGCATACTGGCACCACTACATATTGCACAACTGCCCCCACTACATACTGCCCTGCAACCCCCACTGCATACTGCCACCCCTGCTGCCTCCACTGCATACTGCTCACTGCTCGAGTACATACTGAAGGGGGCACACTGACTGCTATACTCCTGGAGGTTGATTATTATTCAATGTTATGGGGTAATTATTGTGTAGTTCTGTGGATAATGCACGATCCTGGAGTTTATTGCAGTGCTGTGAGTTACTGTGCCATGCTGGGTTTTATTATTGTGCCATGCTAAGGGGTTAATCATTGTGCATTGTTGGAGGTTAATTTTTGCGCAGTGCTGGGAGTATATTATCTTGTCATGCTGATGGTTAAGTATTGTGGTGTGCTTGGGGCTATCTATAGTGCCATGCTGGGTGTTTATTTTTGTTCCATGCCAGGTTTTTTTTATGCCGTTCTGGCCTTTACTCTTGCTGGGGTTATTGCTGACCCTGACACTTGCTGGAGGGTATCATTGCTGGTCCCATTTGGGCTTATTTTACTATGCTTTAGCACCGCCATCAGTACTTTCAGCACCCTCACAGCACTCCCCCCCCCCAAAGAATTTGTCTGGAGCCGCCCCTGCAGGGGAGGGGTCTAAAGCTGATTGACAGCCTTAGCTCTTTTCCTGTGTGCTCTGTGAAGGGGTGTGTGTTCTTTCCCTCCAATCAGCTCTTAGAGCTCTCCTCACTGAGCTCTACAGAGTGTAATTGAGCTCTCTGCCCCCTTCTTTCTGACAGCTCAGACAATCTGTATAAATTCTGGAAGTTGAATAGCTGTAGAGAAGAGAATACTGCAGATAAACAGATACAACCTATGTAGGAGAATGTGTATCTTCTCTGTGTATCACCTGAAGCCAGTCACTTCACTGGGTATATGAAAGGGTTTACATTGCAAAGAGAGTGTCTGAGAACTGACCCCTAACATGTTTATGAAAGGGTTTACAACCACTTTAAGTAGTGGATGTGTATGGATTATTTTTGGAGCGTAAGGGTATGGTTTAGTGCTCCCAGCCTATGATTGAATTATGATGGAGCAGAAGCAAACTGATAAGCTACTACCTCTGCTCACTGTGCTCTCTTCTCTTGTTGGAATCTTTATTGTCAGCACATGTTCATGGAGCAGAATTTGATTGGCTCCTAGTGCTGAAGGGCTGATACCAAGTTACTTACACTAGCTGCATTCAAAAATACTTGTAATACTGTTTTAAGGAATACATAATAGCATTTTTTATTTCTATCTTCTATCTTTAAGTCAGTATTCAGCTCTGTAGTTATGTTTAATTTAAATTCTAGGTTTTAATATAAATATTCTGGTGACGGATTAAAGACATCAAAGACACCCATTATGTGATTACAGATTTCAGAAGTGCTGACTCAGCTAGGGAGCATCATGTTAATAAGTCAATATTCTGGATTGCAGTGTGGCTTTATTCATCTACATTAAAGAAACTAAGTGCAACTCATAATATAAAACCCTTAAATCCCGGTATAGGAGACATTTATGATATCTTTGGATCTGCTACAACAGTAGCCTTTAGCTACTAATGACACTTAAAGAGTTGTAGTGTTTGCTGAATCAACGCTCTAATAGCAAAGTATTTCTAATAGATAATATGATCCATTTTTAGAGGTTCAGAGGTAAACCATGCATGCCGATTCCATTATATCCTGCATGCGCTCTAAAGGATTTTTCTGCAGCACCTTGGACAGCAGCCGGAATTAAGAATAGGCAAATATTCAGGACCATGGACAGCAGGATATCACATAAAGCAGTATTAAACCCAAAAGCAAACATTTATCATATTGCAGCTTACTATTGCTTAGATGTGATGGCTTCATTCTTTATGCTTCGTTTATCTGGTGATCTGGCCAGTAAGTCTGTTGTCTTTCAAAAGAACAAGCTCTCTAGTATAATGTCCTTTGTGAAAATGAGCATTATAAATACCTCTGTCTTCAGGCCGGTCACATGACTCGCGGCCGCTTTACAGCTCCGATACATTGCTTCTGCGGGAGGTCATGTGATCTCCTCGGCTGATGTCAGAGGCAGATCACGGCCCCTGCCGCAGAAATACCGCCGTTCTGCCTTCCTCACGAACGATTGCCGGGTGATTGGCTGATTGGCTCACTGATTGGCTCCCACATTACATGTATATGGGGTGGTCGCCAAGTGGTTAAAGTGTGTTTCCACTTTTATGCCCTGTACACACGATAGGATATTCAGACGAAAAATGTGTGATAGGACCTTGTTGTCGGAAATTCCGACCGTCTGTAGGCTCCATCACACATTTTCCATCTGATTTTCCGACACACAAAGTTTGAGAGCAGGATATAAAATTTTCAGACAACAGAATCCATTGTCGGAAATTCCGATCGTGTGTACACGAATCCGACGCACAAAGTGCCACGCATGCTCAGAATAAATAAAGAGACGAAAGCTATTGGCCACTGCCCCGTTCATAGTCCCGACGTACGTGTTTTACATCACCGCGTTCAGAACGATCGGATTTTCTGACAACTTTGTGTGACCGTGTGTATGCAAGACAAGTTTGAGCCAACATCCGTCGGAAAAAATCCCAGGATTTTGTTGTCGGAATGTCCGATCAATGTCCGACCGTGTGTACAGGGCATTACAGTGAAATTTGCCCGATATATGGTTGTTATGTGTCCCCATTCACACAGCATAACCCCAAATAACTTTTTGTTTCTTACCTTTCTTGTCATTTCTTTGAAGCAGATTTATATATAGGACTCTATACGCAGCTTCTATTGTTCAGAATAGCTTACAATGTGCAAATGAGGGATTGATATCTTTAATGCTTTGTTAGGACAGATGGTGTGCACATCTAGTTTACAACTGATAATAAAGATCTGCCAGCACAATACAAATAGGCTTATAAACCTAACTCCCTAACCCCCTCCTTAAAGCAGAACCAAATTGTATCTGAGCACAAGCAACTGAAAAACCTACTCAAATTATTTTTAATATTCAAAGCAAACTCCCCCATCTATCCATGTCTCCATGCATTTCTAGCTGTGCCCAACCTGAGTAAGGGAAAATGATTCATGTAGCATTTACTTCCTGGAATCCACCTGCCCTTAGCTCAGATATGCAGGGTATGCTTAGCTGAAAAAGCCCCTCATCCTGTTCTCCAGATGAAGAGAAAAAAATTGCCCATGAAGACGTCTGGGATGTATGACATCATTTTGGCCTAGGCCAAAAACCAGGAAGTAACTGAAGAAATGTAAAAAAAAAGTTTAAAACAAGTAAATGTAATATACCTTCCTATCTATTTATTAATGCTAGCAGTGTAATGCCCCGTACACACGGTCTGATTTTCCGATGGAAAATGTGTGATAGAACCTTGTTGTCGGAAATTCCGACCGCGTGTAGGCTCCATCACACATTTTCCATCGGAATTTCTGACACACAAAGTTTGAGAGCAGGCTGTAAAATTTTCCGACAACAAAATGTGAACACAAATCCGACGCACAAAGTGCCACGCATGCTCAGAATAAATTAAGAGATGAAAGCTATTGGCTACTGCCCCGTTTACAGTCCCGACGTACGTGTTTTACGTCACCGCGTTCAGAACGATCGGATTTTCTGACAACTTTGTGTGACCGTGTGTATGCAAGACAAGTTTGAGCCAACATCCATCGGAAAAAATCCTAGGATTTTGTTGTCTTAATGTCCGATCAATGTCCGACCGTGTGTACGGGGCATAAGGATTAAAAATAGTTCATGTTGATTGAGAGAGTTTAGTTCCGCTTGAACATTACAAAGAAGGGGAAAGCAAGTTGAAAGTAAGCAAAAATCATGTAAAAATGTAAGCGGCAATTTTTTAATATACATATTTTTAAGCAATGCTATGTAAATGAGAATATGCAAAATATAGAGCAGGTATTTTCCAAATCTGGCTGCAATACTGGAAATATATAAAAGTGTATTTCAACTTTTTCTGTCTAAAAGAAGAAACCCCACACTATATGTTTGTTATGTGTTTCCATTCAAACAGCAATTTAAAAAAAAAATGTTTTCCTTTTTAGGTGTTTCTTTGGAGCAGGTTTATACAAAAGACTCTATGGGCAGCTTCTATTGTTTAGAATAGCCTGCAACATACAATTAGGGGACATAGCAAGTGACAGTTTTTCTAAGTGTATTAACAAACAACGCACCACCCAAGCCTTGAGATCTTTAATCCTTCGCTAGGACAAACTATGTGGTGGATTTACTAAAGCTGAAGCCCTTTTTTTATTTTTGAGAGAGAGAGAAGATGAGGAATAATTATATATTAGGCTGCTTTCACACTGAGGCACTTTGCAGGCGCTAAAGTGCTAAAAATAGGGCCTGCAAAGCTCCGCTCAAGAGCCGCTCAATGCACTCCATTGTAAAAAGCCCCGAGGGTTTTCACACTGCAGCGGTGCGCTTGCAGGGTGGTCAAAAAAGTCCTGCAAGCTGCATCTTTGGATCGCTGTAGGAGCGGTGTATTTATCGTTCCTAAAGCGCCCCCGCCCATTGAAAACAATGGGGCAGCACTGCAAACCCGCCGGCAAAGTACAGCGGGTCGGTTTTAACCCTTTTTGGGGTTAAAATAGCGAATAGCGCCGCTAAAATGGCGGTAAAGCGGCTCTATATTTAGCACCACTGTACCGCCAGGGCCCGCACGCCTCAGTGTGAAAGTACCCTTAAAGGATATTTTAAAGATTTTTTCGGTATGTCTACTCTAGGAATGCTACAGTGGGGCAAAAAAGTATTTAGTCAGCCACCAATTGTGAAAGTTCTCCTACTTAAAAAGATGAGAGAGGCCTGTAATTGTCATCATAGGTATACCTCAACTATGAGAGACAAAATGTGGAAACAAATCCAGACAATCACATTGTCTGATTTTTTGAAAGAATTTATTTGCAAATTATGGTGGAAAATAAGTATTTGGTCTCCTACAAACAAGCAAGATTTCTGCCTCTCACAGACCTGTATCTTCTTCTTTAAGAGGCTCCTCTGTCCTCCACTCATTATCTGTATTAATGGCGCCTGTTTGAACTTGTTATCAGTATAAAAGACACCTGTCCACAACCTTAAACAGTCACACTCCAAACTCCACTATGGTGAAGACCAAAGAGCTGTCGAAGGACACCAGAAACAAAATTGTAGACCTGCACCAGGCTGGGAAGACTGAATCTGCAATAGGCAAGCAGCTTGGTGTGA
Source organism: Lithobates clamitans (assembly GCA_037952925.1). Lineage (NCBI taxonomy): Eukaryota > Metazoa > Chordata > Amphibia > Anura > Ranidae > Lithobates > Lithobates clamitans. The sequence goes on along the minus strand of JBBGZY010000969.1, from coordinate 1,623,887 downwards.
AGAAATCAACTGTGGGAGTAATAATTAGAAAATGGAAGACATACAAGACCACTGATAATCTCCCTCGATCTGGGGCTCCACGCAAGATCTCACCCTGTGGGGTCAAAATGGTCACAAGAACAGTGAGCAAAAATCCCAGAACCACACGGGGGGGGGGGACCTAGTGAATGACCTGCAGAGAGCTGGGACCAACGTAACAAAGGCTACCATCAGTAACACACTACGCCACCAGGGACTCAGATCCTGCAGTGCCAGACGTGTCCCCCTGCTTAAGCCAGTACATATCCGGGCCTGTCTGAGGTTTGCTAGAGAGCATTTGGATGATCCAGAAGAGGATTGGGTGAATGTCATCTGGTCAATTGAAACCAAAGTATAACTGTTTGGTAGAAACACAACTCGTCGTGTTTGGAGGAGAGAGAATGCTGAGTTGCAATCAAAGAACACCATACCTACTGTGAAGCATGGGGGGTGGCAACATCATGCTTTGGTGCTGTTTCTCTGCAAAGGGTACAGGATGACTGATCCGTGTACATGAAAGAATGAATGGGGCCATGTATCGTGAGATTTTGAGTGCAAACCTCCTCCCATCAGCAAGGACATTGAAGATGAAACGTGGCTGGGTCTTTCAGCATGACAATGATCCCAAACACACCGCCCAGGCAACAAAGGAGTGGCTTCGTAAGAAGCATTTCAAGGTCCTGGAGTGGCCTAGCCAGTCTCCAGATCTCAACCCCATAGAAAACCTTTGGAGGGAGTTGAAAGTCCGTGTTGCCCAGTGACAGCCCCAAAACATCACTGCTCTAGAGGAGATCTGCATGGCGGAATGAGCCAACATACCAGCAACAGTGTGTGACAACCTTGTGAAGACTTACAGAAAACATTTGACCTCTGTCATTGCCAACAAAGGATATATAACAAAGTATTGAGATGAACTTTTGATATTACCAAAATACTTATTTTCCACCATAATTTGCAAATAAATTCTTTCAAAAATCAGACAATGTGATTGTCTGGATTTGTTTCCACATTTTGTCTCTAATAGTTGAGGTATACCTATGATGACAATTACAGGCCTCGCTCATCTTTTTAAGTGGGAGAACTTGCACAATTGGTGGCTGGCTAAATACTTTTTTGCCCCACTGTAAATGTTATATGTAGCTGGGGATGTAGGAATGTTATATGTCATTGTAGATGTTTTTTAATGTTATTTATTTCAATGAAAATTAATAAAAAGATTTAAAACAAAATCTGTGCACCTGTGCATGGCAGCCGGTCAGCTTCTAACTTCAGCTTATTCAATTAAGCTTTAACCCAAAAAAACTGGAAGCTAATTGGTTTCTATGTAAAATTAAATATAAGCTCCTGCGCTTATGGAGTGAATCAAGCAAGGAGAACTGCGGCCCCTACCAATAAATCCACCAAAGGTGGAAATAGAAGGAAGTAGAAGAAAAGAGGGTAGATGTGGCGCTGTTCTGAAATTGAGGTGTTTTAAACCCTATACTGATGTGATGAATTCCTGATATGGTACCTGTGCAAATAATGCAATATAAATGTGCAAAAAGTGCAAATAATCTGAATGATTGTTACCACAACCTAATATGCTGTTGCTGGAATGTTAAAAACCTTTCACTGATAAAGTGAATTCCTGGTATGGTAACTATGCAGATAATATAAAATAAATGTGCAAAATGATCTAAGTGATGATTGTCACGACCTAATATGCTATTGCTAGAATACAGATTGGTGCCAATCCAATCTGTACTTATAATATATTCCTCCTGTGCAAAAAAACACAATCTGAAACCAATTATCTGCTGTGATAATAAATCAGAAAGCATAAAGTATATATCCTCTGATGAACAGTGTTGCTGCACTAAAAAATCCTCCTGTGCAAAAAAAAGTTATCTGCTAATAATATATAACAATAAGCATAACACATATATAATGTCCTCTGCTGAGCAGTGCTGGTGCAATAAAAAGTCCAAATATCATAAAAATAATGTGCAAAATAAAGTGACAGGTGCTCTTCACAAACGTGCTTCTTAAAAGGTGCCTCATAAGAAACGCACTCACCGAAATTATTCACCCCACAAGGAGGTATTACGCCTTCACAGTATTTGCCACTGTGTAGCACACGGGGAAAAACCTTTTGGTCCTGTTTCAGCTGTTTGCTTCCGTGTTTGCGATGTAAGGCCTAAAGTTACCTCCTTGCAGCTAGCCTCTTATTGCACTCAGGAAATGGAACTCTACCCTATAGCCATAAATCGTTTTAAAAGATCCCAGCGGTCTAAAAAACTCCACATGTCATTCCCACTTCCTCAAGATGAAGCCTGGGTCCAGAAGGTTTGCAAGGAGCCACCCATGTGGACCCTCCAGGGATGGGGAAATGTACAGCACCTTGGCTGTTAAGGGATGTGAATGGACAAATGTTGCAATTTTAATCTCTTGCCAACAAAGGTATACAGCAGGGATATGCAATTAGCGGACCTCCAGCAAAACTACAAGTCCCATCATGCCTCTGCCTCTGGCTGTCATGCTTGTGGCTGTCAGAGTCTTGCTATGCCTCATGGGACTTGTAGTTCTGCAACAGCTGGAGGTCCACTAATTGCATATCCCTCGTATAAAGTATCACTCTGATGATGTGCAGGGAAAAGTGCCATATTTCGTCCTCATATTTCTAGGCCTGTAATCTTTCATGTGCAACAGCTCTCCTGGGATCAAGGTGATCATCAGAGTGATATACCTTTGTTGGCAGGAGATTAAAATTGCAGCATTTGTCCATTCATATATATTATTATATATGAATGGACAAATATTATTATCACAGCGGATAACTGCACTAATTTCAAAAAGCACCAGGGAGAAGCACCCCATGATTCAGGTAAGTGGGGAGCAGTTTGAAGTTGAGGGTTGGGGAATTTGGCTATGGGGTTGATTTACTACAAGCAAATAGACTGTACATTTTTGCAAGTGCAGTTGCTCCAGAGCTTAGTAAATGAGGTGAAGCTCTGTTAACTTGTCATCCAGTCATTTTGAAGCAAAAATGCAGTTTATTTATTTGCATGTGATTGGGCATTCTTTGTAAAGTGAGAAAAATTGTAGCAGCGCTAAAAAGAAAATAAAAAGTGCAAAATACTAATATAGACCGGTTAGCTAGATATAAACCAATTGATAGTATATGGTTATGCCATAGGCATAACAAGCAATAAATGTTGCTAAATATTTAAAGTCCAAAATGTACTTGAATAAAGTCAAAGGTTGCAACACAGGTGTGATATTAGATTACACACATCCACATTAGGAATAATTGTGAGCCAGAGACCGTGAAGCAGGTGTGCATAAATGGATAAAAAATAGTGACGATTCCTCCATCGCAAAGAGCTGGCCGGCTATTCTGCTGTTTTTAACTTTCATTGCTGTAAGTGTAATTTAACTTTTCTATTAAATGATGCCTTATCGGAATTATGCTATGGCGAGTTCCTTTTTCATTCTGGGTAACATCTGACCACTCTATATGGGACCTGCCTGACCGGGGTATCCTGGCTGCCTTGCTGGTTATATCCCCATATTGACCATTTGGAGGTACCGTTTCAAATCACCCCTGGATAAAGGCCCTGGCTGGGTAATTGGCTGCAAGCTTATCTAGCTTGCCTTATGGTAAGCGTGCATTTTGTGTGGTGTTGACTCAGTGTTTGTGGTGGAGGAATCGTCACTATTTTTTATCCATTTATGCACACCTGCTTCACGGACTCTGGTTCACAATTATTCCTAATGTGGATGTGTGTAATCTACTATCACACCTGTGTTGCAACCTTTGAGTTTATTCAAGTAGATTTTGGACTTTAAATATTTAGCAACATTTATTGCTTGTTATGCCTATGGCATAACCATAAACTATCAATTGGTTTATATCTAGCTAACTCGTCTATATTAGTATTTTGCACTTTTGTTTTCTTTTAGCACTGCTACAATTTTCCCCATTTTATTCTCTGTGTGTATCTCACTTCTAGTGGCTGCTTATTGTTATTATTTATTTTTTAGTAGCGTTGTATTTTTCTTACTAAATATTCTCTGTAAAGTTTAGCCTCATTTACTAAGCTCTGGAGCTACTGAACTTCCAAAGTACACTGTCTATTTACCTTCAGTAAATCAACCCCTATGTTTCATGTAATAGCCAAAATACCTGTGTAACGTGAAAAATGTTACAAACCCTTTAAGGGTTAATTTTTCTGGATAGCTGACAGTAGCCATATTAGCTTCTCTTTCATTGCAAAAAGAGCAGATAGAAATTCTGTGGTTTGTATTTAAGGATTTCAGCAGTTCTTTTTTTATTTTAAATCCAAAATGCTACTTATTGAACTTCTTCCATAACAACCACAGTAATTATTATTCTTTTTTATATATTTTATATACTGCATGATTAAGGATATGGAGACTACAGTGTTGTTAGAGTTTACCTTCCCTCCGGGCATTTGCGATGATTTTGGCGGAGGATTTGCTCATCACATGAACCACAAAGAGCGGGCAGTTCACAGAGTTGGCGATAGTGATGGCTCTCTGAGTGGCTTCAGCCTCCACTTCTTCCGGGCGACACAATTCATGGCCCTCCGGACCCGTGATTCCAAGGGACAGCATTCTCTTTGCTCCCTTCAAAAGTAAATTGTCTATTAATATGTGTAAATGGAGAGCTCATAGCTGCAGGTAACAACAAACAAAAAGTTCCTGGTGTGTAATCCACCCTATATGCTTTAGTTAGAGTATAACACTAGCCAAAACTTTTTGAAAAAGTGGTGTGGGGTTGGAACCCCATCAAGTTTTTTGTTGTCTTTGACTCCATTCAAATTATTTTCTCTCACTTCCTGTTATGGTGACAGTGGTGTCACTGGGACAACGAGTAAAGGGAAAATTTCAACAAGCACACAGACTGGAATCAAAAGAAACAAATGGGGATGCTAGCCTTCTCCCAATCTACCAAAAAACTGGATTTTGACTTGCCTGTAAAATCCATTTCTTGGAGCACAGGTATGTAACGGGACACAGAGCATATCTATTATTCCTTACTCACAGGGTTATGCGCCACCTACAGGTGATTGGACACAAGACAGGAATGTCCTTCCCACATAGAGGAAAGTCCTCAGTTTTGTAGCAAGCCATACACACCAACATAGAGGTTAGGGATTTCTGTGTTCTGTGATGTACTGTGATGTACTAATTTCAGGAGAGGGAGACACAGCCACCATTCAACGGCCAACAAAAACCTCACTCAGGAGCCTGCAAAACACTGTGATTAAAGTCCATGTCCTCAGCAGCTTAAACATACACCTGATAAAATCTTGTAAAGGTGTGAATTGAAGGCCAGGTTGCGGCCTTGCAAACCTGAGCCACTGGAACTTGATGATGGATAGCCCAGGAGACACTTACACTTCTGGTAGAATGAGCCATCACGGGAAAAGGTGGAGCCTTTCCTTTCAAACCATAAGCTTGAGAGATAAGCTGACAAATCCAACTGGAATTAGTAGACACGTGACCCTAGTTGGTCCTTTGGGAAGGACAAATAAAGTCTAATTGCCTTGCTGTATCCTTTAATTTTCAGATGTACCCTGACAGCACAAACTCCCTCTACTTGTCCCCCAGCTACTGAGGCCTGGGTAAAAAGGCAAAACAGTGAAGAATCAGAAACAGCTCTTTGTAAGAAAGAGACGCCAGTTCCAATACCCATGCTGAAGTAATAGCAACCAGGAGCACAACCTTCCCTGCCAAAAAGCACTAAGGGAAAGTACCGAAAAGGCTCAAATCAAGGTCTCTGGAGAACAGAAAGAACAAAATTGAGCTTCTCACGGGTCAAAGGCAGCCTGACGAGAGGAGCAATGCACGTGACATTGTGTACAAAGGCACACACCAAGGAATGAGAAGTAAATGGCCTATGAAAAAAGACTGCCAAGTCCAAAATTTGCCATTTGACCATCCACAAGGCCAGTCACATATCAACCTCCATCTAGAGAAAAAGCAATAAACAGTCCACAACATACTTGCGAGGATGGAATTTCCTAGCCTCATACCAGTCCACAAAGGATTTCCAGGGCCTATGGTTATCCTTCTTTGAAGTAGCCTTTCTGGCTAAAGTATGGGGATAAGCGCATCGGACATTCCCCTGTCCTTCAAGGTTCTGGCGTCAATAACCATGCCGTTAAAGCCTGTGAGCGTAATGAAGGATGGAAGATTGAACTTTGCGAATGAAGGTCTGGACAGAAGAGTTCAAGGACTGTCCAACGTCATGTTCTAGATGTCAGAGTATCAAGTTTTAGATGCAGAAGAATTTGCAATGGAGGGAAGGCATAAATCAGGGATCACTGGCTCCATTGTGTCAACAGGGCATCTACTGCAAATACGTGAGGATCCCTAGTGCTGGAAATAAATCTAGTCTAGTTTTGCATTGAACCAGGACACCAACAAATCCGACTGATAAGTAGATCGTCCAGGTACACCAAAATAGTTATATCTTAGGTCCTTAAAAGTTCCAAAATTGGAGCCAGAATCCTTGAGAACACTTGGGGAGCCATGGACAGACTGAACAACAGGGCCATGAATTGAAAGTGATGGTCCTCCACCACAAACTGTAAAAACTTCTGGTAAGGAGGAAATGTAGGAACGTGTAGGTAAGCATCCTTTATGTCCACTGATACCCTAAATGGAGCAAGGCCACCACTGTGTGTACTGATTCAATTAAAAACCTTCATACCTGGAAAAAGTTGTTGAGATACTTTAAATCCAGTAGGGGACAAACTTTGCTGTGTGGCTTCAGAACTGGAAAAAGGTTTGAATAGAAACTGTGAAACCATTCATCCTCTGAAACTGGAATGATCACTCCTTGGGACAGAAGAAGATTATTTTGCAAAAGCAACAATCTTTTTTAGCAGATTCATATAAACATTGGAAAGAGTTAAGTGCAGAGGGGGAAAACTTCAGAATTCCAACCTGTAATTGTGAGCAACTGTACAGCAGACTCACTTGTCTGCCCCCTCACTTTGCCCTATTTCTGAAAAAGCCTGCAAACACCCCACCTCCACCCAAACGACTGGCACACCCTTTCATTAGGAGGGGGCCTTAGAGACCAGTTTTGCTGGCTTGGAGTTCCAGGACTTCTCACGAGATCAGGATTGAGATTTCACCCTGGAGGCCCAAACGAATGTTCCCCATGAAAAGTAATGCTTCTTGCAGGGTAATTCTGCAGACCAACATTTTAGCCAAAGAATATGCACCTGTGTATGGACAAGAGTCATAAACACGAAATGGAATACTTCAGGGAACCACGGTAAAACAATGAGCCCTAGGGAAATTTGTCAAATGCTTACCCAAGTCAGACTCACTGCCTGTGGAATCTACCCCCCTAGACAGACATTTTACCTCAACCTTAAGGTGGCGGCAGACTCCAACAGCCACAATCTTTGTCTGCAATGCAGCACCCACCAAGGCAAATGATGCCTGAACAAGGTTTAAAAATGTTAGTTAGAAGCATCCTTAACACTTTCCCGCCCGACCTATAGTAAAATGATGGCCTGGCAGGAGTACTGTTGTTCTGGGAGGACGTCACATGACGTCCTCCCAGAATTCGCCTCTCGCTCCACCACGGGGTCACGCAGTAGTCACTGTACCAGCCCACTGCCAGTACCATATGATCGCTGTGACCAATCACAGTAGATCACATGACAGTTGTAAACAATGGATGGCTTCCTTTCATGCCATCCAGTGTATACAATTGTGTTGCTAGCTGTGATTAGTCAAAGTGATCACATGGTACAGACAGGGCCAATCACAGCCCATCTGTACCACATGATTAGCTTTGGCCAATCACAGCTAATCACAACAAAACAAACTGAATGAACCAGTTTTATTCAATAAAAATGTTTGCTTATACCAATAAAATGCACTGATATAAACAATAATAATATCTAAAAAAAATAAAAATAAAAATCCTGATCACTTCCCCAGAGTAGTACAGTGTTATTATGGTAACACTGCATTGCTCTGGTCACAGTGTGTTAGAAAAAAAAATCTTAAAAAAAGAAAAACATTTAATAAAAAATAAAAAAGATTGATAAACTGAAAAAAAATTATTACTTTTTTTGCATAGTCACCAGTCAGCGTTCCTAACCACTGCCCACACCCATTATATGATAACACTGTACTGCACTGGTAACAGTATGTAACAAAATAAATTTAAAAAAGTGACAATTTTCCCCAACATTGTGACAAAAAATTACAACTTCAAAAAACTTCTTACTAAATACCTTGGACTGTTTACTTTCCACAAAGGGGTAATTTGGGCTATTTGTACTGTCCTGGCATTTTCCGACCCTCAAAAGAGATAGGCCATCAGCACATTAGGATTGATCAATTTTTAGATATATGTACCATAGTTTGTGGACTCTATAACATTCCTACAGACTAAATAATATACACTAGATTGGGTTATTTTCACCAAAGAAATGTAGCAGAATACATTTTGACCTAAATTTATGAAGAAAGATTATTTATTTGCAAAATATTATAACAGAAGTGATGAAAAACATTTTTTGTTTCAAAATTTTTAGTTTTTTTTGTTTATTTTGCAAAAAATAAAAAACCCAGTGGTGATTAAATACCACCAAAAGAAAGTTCTACCTGTGTGAAAAAAAGGTAAACATTTCTTATGGGTACAGTGTTGCATGACTGTGCAATTGTCATTCACATTACAACAGCGCTGAAGGCTGAAAATTGGCCTGGGCAGGAAGGGGATAAATGTGCTTGGTATTGAAGTGGTTAAAAACTGAAATTTCCACCAGGCGTGTAGGATTTTATTCACAACACATCTGCCCCAAAGGGTAGAGGGGAGCCATCTAGGCATACCAGCAGGCTATGGGGGGGCAATTACCACCCTCGCTGTAGGACCCATCACCTTCAAAGAGGGCTCCAGTCTTCAGTCATCATGGTGGGCTGTGCATCAAAGCGCCTTCAGTGACTTAATCCCCCAGTTTGGGTTTACTGCCCTGGACCTGTATAGCACCCTACTGGAACAGACCTTGGTCTTTCTACTGCACAGGGTTCTGTATATGCAAAGGTCCAGTGTCGGCCAGCAACATTACAGGTCATCCCCACATTGCATGCCTTTAATTCTGGGCGGGGACCGGGTACCATCCTGCTGAGCACTGATAGCCATAGAAATGGATCTGGATACCAACCAGTTGCATAAATATAAAAAGAACCTTCCGAGAATTTGGCCTTGTTGTGTATAGAATCGCACAGCAGTGGCCATCACCTTCAGACATTGGCAAAAACCTGAGCAGCTTCCTTTATGGAAAGGGTTATATAGGAGGGCATTTCTCATCTTTTGCCAGAGTCCTGTCGCCTGTGTATAGCACATAACCCTGTGAATAAGGAATAATAGTGCTGCTCTGTATCCTGCAAGGTACAATAAAGAAATATGCCATTGTTCTAAAATACCCCTTATGCTCAAAAGACTAAAGGTGTCAAAGCAAGTTAAAATAGAAACTTCGGGTGGATATGAAAGATTACAATTTTTTCATGTTATGTATTTATTAAAATATCAAAAATTATGTTTTTTTATGTTGCACTTTAGCTAAATAGTACACACACACAGTTAAAATGTTTATATTGGGATTATATTATCTGCGAAAAGATTCTGCTCAGCCAGTTTTGTGATCAATATGTTCTCCGTTAAAATAATTATATTCAGTTCTGGACCGACAATTATGTCCAAAGTCATGGAGCTGTGATTGGGTAAGAGCACAGCCCCTCCCTATCCCGGTACTGCTGTACAGGCTGCTATCAAGACATATGTATGGACGTATGCTATTTCTATGTATGAGTTCATTAACCCTAGGTTCACATCTATGCAGTTGATGTGGTTTTCCAGCACGATTTGCATGTTCGAATCTGCGGTTTCGACGTGTTTTTGTATGCGGTTTTCATGCGTTTTTTTTCTCCTTAAAGTGAGAATAGTCGATAGTTAAAGAGCAGACGGCCACCATTAACAACCGATAAGTCATCAGGTGTAAGCGGGGTTCATTTTTTTTTCTAAATTTTGGCGTAGGGTTCCCCACAAAATCCATACCAGACCCAAAGGGACCACACAACTTTTTTTTCATGATTTTTTTTTTTAATTCTTTTTTTTACATTCAGCTGTCAGCAGGGAACCCCGCTCATCGGTTGTTAAAGATGCAGCGGCCGACGGCTCCTGAACATCCTTGGGTTTCAGTGGTTAGGCCTGGATGATGCCTTCATCCACAGGCATCATCCCAGTACCGTTTTGTTCAGCTGGCGATTGTGAGTAAGGCAGAAGTGATCTGAGTGGCTAATTAACCACTCAATCACTTGTCCCACCACCCCATCCACTGCCGCCGCTGCCTCTCCAGGGCTCTACGGTCCCAACGCAGAGGCCGGGAGCGATGCGGCTGGTGACCATGGTGGCCCTGTACAGAGAGTGAGAACTGATGTCATTCCCCCTCTCTCTGTAATCCAGGAAACTGGGAGTGACGAGCAGTTTGTCACTTCACCATGGAGGTCCAAACGAATGTTCGCCATAAAAAGTAAAACTTGCCAATGCTTCTTGCAGGGTAATTCTGCAGACCAACACTTTAATAGACCCCACATCTCTCCAAAAAAGAGGACCTGTCACGGTCCATGCTATCTCAAGGGATGTTGTTCAGTACTAAAAAAAAAAATAGTGCAAAAAAAAAAAAAACAAACAAAAAAATTTGTAATAAATAAATAAATAAATAAAAAATGTAAAGCTCCCAAACGTGCTTATGCGCAAATGCAAACGTATACGTTACTCGCATATGCAAGCGGTGATCTCACCACACATGTGAGGTATTGTCGCGAATGTGAGAGGGAGAGCAATGTTTCTAGCACCAGACCTCCTGTGCAACTCTAAACTGGTAACTTGTAATGATGTTTAAAGCGTCGCCTATGGAGATTTTTAGTGCCGTAGTTTGCCGCCATTCCACAGGCAGAAGCAATGTGAAAGTGTGACATGTTAGGTATCTATTTACTCGGCATAACATCATCTTTCACATTATAGAAAAAAATTGGGCTAACTTTACTGCTTTTTTTTTTTTTAATTCATGATTTTTTTTTCCCGAAAAACCGCGGCGCAAATACCGTGTGACATAAAGAGTGGCAACATCCATCATTTTATTCTCTAGGGTCTCTGCTAAAATATATATATATATATATATACACAATGTTTGGGAGTTCTAAGTAATTTTCTAGCAAAAAAAAGTAAATTTTTACATGTAGGAGCGAAGTGTCAGAATAGGCCTGGGAAGGAAGCGGTTAACAACCGGCTATTCACAGTTTGTTATGGAGAAAAACAAAATGCAAAACGAATGTAAAATTGCATCAAAAATGCAACACTCGCGTTTTTGATGCGGGTCCATTGAAGTCTATTACACGCAAAATGCAAAGGTGTAAACCTAGTGTCACAGAATATATAACCGGAGTAAATTATCCTTTTTAAAATCTGTGTGAAGTTTAGATTTAAATACAGCTAGTACAGATATCTGACTCTGACTTTGGGTCCATTCAGACCAAAAATGTATGCATTGAGTGCATGTAAGCACACATGCATTGAGTTGCATTGGCATACTGCGGTGCTGTTTTTTTAATTAAAGTGGAAGAAAAGCCTAACTATATCTATTTTTATATATGTTCCCTCCCCCCTCCTCCTACATATCCTGCCTAACCTATATAAAAAAGATCTTCATACTTACCTATTTTTAATCCACTCCAATCCAGAAGAGGAAGCGTCGTCAACGACTGGGCTATGGGAACCCATAGGTGACATCATGGCTCCCAGAATTCACAGCTGTTGTCTAGTGCTCCCTTGCACAGAGCTGTAGGATCACATGATTGGACCAGAGCAGATTGAAAATAGATAAATATACAGGGGGTATAGAAAATATTCACCTCCCTTAAAACAATCACATTTTGTTGCTTTGCAGCCTGAAATGAAGACAGACACAGTTTTTGTTTTATCCAGCTGTTTTTACTCAATGCAACTTATAACATCCAAGTGAAAGATATAACACCAACATGTCTGAAAAAAAATGTAAAAAATTAAAAAACCCTATCACAGAGTTGGAAAAAGGATCACCCCCCTCCTAAAAATGACTTGTAAACTCAATTAGGTGTAGCTAATCACCTTCTCTATGGAACACAACACCATTTGACTTTCAACTGTAATAAGCTGTGGTTATTTTGATTAGCTCAGCATGAAAAGAGCTTTCCTGGGGCATTTCCGTCCCTAGTAGTGCAACTAAAGCAAACAATCAACAATGGGCGGAGATGGGAGTCAGGAGAAGGATAAAAAAAAATGTCTTTATAAATGCCTAGAAGCACAGTGAAGTATATTATTAAGAAGTGGAATATATTTGGTACAACACAGACCCTCCCTGGATCAGGACGTCGCTCCAAACTGGATGAAGGAGCCAGGAGGAAACTGGTCAGAGAGGCTACCAAGAGGCCTACAGCAACTCTGAAGCAATTGCAGGAATTTTTGACAAAGAGTGGTCATTGTGTGCATGTGACAACAATATACAAATTCTCCACAAATGTGGCTTGTATGGGAGGGTTGCAAGAAAAAAGCCACTCCTCAAGAAAAGCCACATGGAATCATGACCGAGCTTTGCCAAAACGCACCTTGAAGATTCTGAGGCCACATGGAAATAGGTGTTATGGTCAGATGAGACTAAAATTTAATTATTTGGCCTCAATACCAAATGATATGTCTGGTGGAAATCCAATACAGCTCACCATCCAAATAACACCATTCCTACAGTAAAGCATGGAGGGGGTAATATCCTGTTATGGGGGTGCTTCTCTGCAGCAGGGACTGGAGCACTTCTCAGGATAGAAGGAAAAATAGATGGGGCAAAATACCGTCAAATTCTTGAGGAAAATCTGCTGCCCTCTGCCAGAAAGTTGTCAATGTGAAGAAGGTTTACCTTCCAACACGACAATGACCCAAAGCACACAACAAAAATGACCACACAGTGGTTGAAAGAGAAAAAGGTGAAAGTTTTTGCATTGCCTAGTCAGAGTCCAGACTTAAACTCCATTGAAAATCTGTGGAATGACTTGAAGACTGCAGTCCACAAGCGATCAACATCAAATTTAACTGAACTTGAGCAGTTCTGCAAAGAAGAGTGGGCAAACATCTAAGTCTAGATGTGCAAAGTTAGTAGAGACATATCCCAACAGACTAAAGGCTGGAATTAAAGCAAAATTTATTTCTGACATGTTGGTGCCATATCTTTCACCTGGATGTTAAATACAACTAGATAAAACAAAAATTGTGTCTGTCTCTATTTCAGGATGCAAAGCAACAAAATGTGATTATATTAAAGGGGAGATTCTTTTCTATACCCACTGTAGTTAGGCTTTTCTTTCACTTTATTTGCAAAGGAAACTTTAACGGACTGTGTACTTTTGCATTTACACACATTGTGGTGCACTTACATGCGTATACAGCGCCTTGAAAAAATATTCATACCCCTTGAAATTTTCCAGATTTTGTCATGTTACAACCAAAAACCTAAATGTATTTTATTGGGATTTTATGGGATAGACCAACACAAAGTGGCACATATTTGTGAAGTGGAAGGAAAATGATAAATAGTTTTCAAAATGTTTTACAAATAAATATGTGAAAACTGTGGTGTGCATTCCCTAACTAAAATCTAGTGGAACCAATTGCCTTCAGAAGGCCAAGGAACACACCAGACAGGACAGGCATAAAGTTATGGAGAAGTTTAAAGCATGGTTAGATTATAAAAAATATTCCAAGCTTTGAACATCTCACGGAGCACTGTTCAATCCATCATCCGAAAATGGAAAGAGTATGGCACAACTGCAAACCTACCAAGACATGGCCGTCCACCTAAACTGACAGGCCGGGCAAGGAGAACATTATTCAGAGAAGCAGCCAAGAGGCCCATGGTAACTCTGGAGGAGCTGCAGAGATCCACAGCTCTGGTGGGAGAATCTGTCCACAGGATAACTATTAGTTCTGCACTCTACAAATCTGGTCTTTATGGAAGAGTGGCAAGAAGAAAGCCATTGTTGAAAGAAATCCAAAAGAAGTCCCGTTTGCAGTTTGCGAGAAGCCATGTGGGGGACACAGCAAACATGTGGAAGAAGGTGCTCTGGTCAGATGAGACCAAAGTGAAACTCCTTGGCCTAAAAGAAAAAAGCTATGTGTGGCAGAAAACTAACATTGCATATCAACCTGAACACATCATCCCCACCGTGAAACATGGTGGTGGCAGCATCATGTTGTGACAATGCTTTTCTTCAGCAGGGACAGGGAAGCTGGTCAGAGTTGATAGGAAGATGGATGAAGCCAAATACAGGACAATCTTAGAAGAAAACCTGTTAGAGTCTGCAAAAGACTTGAGACTGGGGCGGAGGTTCACCTTCCAGCAGGACAATGACCTTAAACATACAGCCAGAACTACAATGGAATGGTTTATATCAAAGCATGTTAGAATGGCCCAGTCAAAGTCCAGACCTAAATCCAATTGAAACTCTGTGGCAAGAAAATTGCTGTTCACAGACGCTCTCCATCCAATCTGACAGAGCTTGAGCTATTTTCCAAAGAATAATTGGCAAAAATGTCACCCTCTAGATGTGCAAAGCTGGTAGAGACATCCCCAAAAAGACTTGCAGCTGTAATTGCAGTGAAAGGTGGTTCTACAAAGTATTGACTCAGGGGGGCTGAATACAAATGCACACCACACTTTTCACATATTCATTTGTAAAACATTTTGAAAACCATTTATCATTTTCCTTCCACTTCACAATTATGTGCCACTTTGTGTTGGTCTATCACATAAAATCCCAATAAATTACATTTACTTTTTTGGTTGTAACATGACAAAATGTGGAAAATTTTACCGGGTATGAATACTTGTTCAGGGCACTGTACATGCACTGTGCTGAGACAAAGTAGGGCATGTTCCATTTTTTTTTCAGTCCAGGACAGCGCACACCAGCACAAAGAACTGATGTGAACTACAATGAATTTGTGCTGGCATGCGTTGATTAATGCATGCCAGTGCGCCTGGTGTGAATGGACCCTTTTATATTAGCTTCCAGTAAACATCTGCACAGCAAACTAGGAACTGGACTGTAAGCCTATCAGGTATTAATATATTGCATCTATCCAGATGACGAGAAAGAAGAATGATTAGATCATTGATTTGCTGCCCCTTGTCCAATCACAAGCTGGGCTGGGTCCCCAGCCAAGTACAGTAGAGTGTTGCTTAACTAAAAAGGAAAAAATGAGGTCAGAAACCTGGCTGTGCTGCCTTGGTGACTGAATCACAAAACTGACTGAACAGAATTACAAATCCATTGGCAAGTCAGTACTAATGTATGATTTTAAGTGTGTTTTCTGCAGTTTGACTGGAGTTCAGCTTTAATTACAAACCCAAAAGACTTTTTTTGCAACTGTGAAAAGATAATTCTTAATTTGGCCACCAGATGTCAACATTGTACCATCTTTATCTTAAAGGTTTCCTTTACCTCTGCAATTAAATCTCCATTCTCTGCATGCACCTGGGCGATGGCCCCAATGTTCTTACAGCAAGTAAATGCCTGGTACAGCTCGATGTCATGAACCATGTACACGTCCTTGTAGGCCATGAACATCTTAAATGAGTTGACACCTTTATCCCTTACAAGGATTTCCATCTCTTCCTTCACCTGTACAAATAAGCACATTAAGAACTTGTTACTTGAATTGAAATGAAAAGCATATAAAAGAATACAACGTTCCTATTGGTAATGTTTTACTATAAGTAAATTAAAGGGTAATTTAGCAGATTAAAAAAAAAAAAAAATACAGCATATGCAATTGCTACACAAGTCATATTATAATTGAATGTTATTAAAAATTACATTTCCTTTTCAATCTGCAGCGTTATTTTTTGTAAAATTCAATGCCATTGTCAGAGCTGGGCTCAGCCCTTTCTTCTCTAAGCTGGGCGCTCAGCTGTCGGCTAATTGCCAGCTCCTATCTCTCCAGAGTTACTCACCTGTTGATGATATCCTGCTTGTCAGTCCTGCCTACTTAAGCCATCCAGCCCAGTGGATCTCTGCCCTTGCCTTGGTTAACATCACAGAAACTATCGCCTGCGATCCTGTTCAAGACTTGCTTTGCTGACATCCATTCTGGCTCCAGATCCTGCTTGCTGTTCCACTACATTGATCCCTGACTTCTGGCTTGGCTGACTATCCATTCCGGTTACTGAACTTTGGCTATGTTTTGACCACGTTTGTTCTTTTTACTTTTATTATTAAACAAGTGTACTATTAAACAACACTGTACTTCTGCCTCGGCCCGATTTCATAGTTTCTGACAGCAATAATGCCCCGTACACACGGTTGGATTTTCCGACGGAAAATGTGTGATAGGACCTTGTTGTCGGAAATTCCGACCTTGTGTAGGCTCCATCACACATTTTCCATCAGAATTTCCGACACACAAAGTTGGACAGCAGGATATAAAATTTTCCGACAACAAAATCCGTTGTCGGAAATTCCGATTGTGTGTACACAAATCCGACGCACAAAGTGCCACGCATGCTCAGAATAAATTAAGAGATGAAAGCTATTGGCTACTGCCCCGTTTATAGTCCCGACGTACGTGTTTTACGTCACCGCGTTCAGAACGATCGGATTTTCCCACAACTTTGTGTGACCGTGTGTATGCAAGACAAGTTTGAGCCAACATCCGTCAGAATAAATCCATGGATTTTTTTTTTGGAATGTCCGATCAATGTCCGACCGTGTGTACAGGGCATAAAACTACCTGGAGGCATTCTGTACACAGAACCCCCCCCCAGAAATGTATTTTCCTGCTTGTGTGATTGGCTCACTGATTTTCCCAGAAGATTGCACTAATGCCGTGTACACACGGCGGACTTTCCGACCGGACTGGTCCGACAGAACGAATCCGTCGGACAATCCAACCGTGTGTGGGCTTCATCGGACCTTCAGCGGACTTTTTCTGTCGAAAATCAGACGGACTTTAGATTTGGAACATGTTCCAAATCTTTCCGCCGGACCCAGTTCCTATCGAGAAAACCGCTCATCTGTATGCTAGTCCGACGGACGAAAACTGACGCTGGGGCAGCTATTGGCTACTGGCTATCAACTTCCTTATTTTAGTCCAGTGTACGTCATTACATACAAATCCGTCGGACTTTGGTGTGATCGTGTGTGGGCAAGTCTGTTCGTTAGAGAGTCCTTCGAAAGTCCATCGTAACTCCGTCAAAAGTCCGTCGGAAAGACCGTCGGACCTTTCATGCCGAAAAGTCCGCCCGTGTGTACATGGCAAAGGAAGTCAGATTTTAGGTATCCCCTGCAACAAAAATATCATTTTTGGTGAGACACCCCCAAAGGGATGCTAACACTGCAAATTTTCTCATTATAATCCTTCAAGTGCATCAGTTGATTAACTGCTTTTTGGGGACCAGTGATACCAATACAGTAAATACAGTAAAACCTTGGATTGCGAGTAACGCGGTTTATGAGCATTTCGCAATACGAGCTATTTTTAAAACAAAATCCTGACTCGATTTGCGAGTGTTGTCTCACAAGATGAGCAGGATTCAAGCCGCTGGGGTGTGCGTTACTGCATGTGGCCAGAGGTGCGGGGGTGCCGGTGATGCTCGGAGACACTCAGAGACGCTCAGAGATACTCGTCTCTGAGTGTCTGCGAGTGTCTCTGGCACCCCCGCTCCTCTGGCCACATGTGGTACTGCATACACCGGCGCCCCCGCACCTCTGGCCACATACAGTACTGCATACACCAGCAGTCACCATGGAATGAATTATCTGAGTTTCCATTGATTCTTATGGGGAAACTTGCTTTGATATACGAGTGCTTTGGATTACAAGCATGCTTCTGGAACAAACTATGCTCGTAATCCAAGGTATTACTGTATACGTGATCCGGCGAAGAGGTGTCGCCCTGTAGCAGTAAAACTGCTACAAGGCGGACCTTGAGGGGTTACAAATGAAAAAGTCACTCCAATTCAGAATTATTATCCAAAGACACAAAGTGAAACAAACCATTTTTTCTTCAGAGCAGAAAGAGGTAGGAATCTGCAACAAAGTTTGTTAAAATCCCTGCAATGTACATAGATCGTCCAAATGGGATTTATGATGTTGTATCTGGATAAAAAACTGGTTGCAGTAATGAGTCCAGAGGATGGTGGTAATGGCTTATTTTCTGAATGGTCTGTGAGTGGAGAGCCCCAGGGCTCTGTCGTGGACCAGTTCTGTTTAACTTGTTCATAAACAATACGGATCTGGGAACAAATAATTTGACCTCTGGGGGTCCTAGTAGATGACATTCATTCAATGTCAAGCTGCAGCAAACGAAAAGATATAAAACTATAATTTTACCACTTTATAAAACTCTGGTTCGGCCATATCTTAAGTATGCCGTCCAGTTCTGGTCACCAATTCTGAGGAAAGATGTACTGGAACTAGAGAGAGTCCAGAGAAGGGTGTTTCGTCAGATTCGGTGACCCGTCAGAATGCGTAACGGAAGTGACGTTCTGTCGCCGCCATCTTGCTACACCCCGCACTTCTCCACAGTAAGGATAATGTGAGAAGGAGGAAAGCGGACATCTTGTTACACCCACCGGAGTTTTGCATTTTACACTTATTTTTAACAGTAAACCGAGTTTATTAAGTGAAATACAATAGTTAGAACTCCGTCTGACTGGTTAGATGTTGAATTTTAAAAGCAGCGGCAAGCCTGCTGATCTCACAGGTATGCTAATCTGACAGACGTTGGCTGCTTATAAAATTAAACATCTAAACTTTCAGACAGAGTTCTAAGTATTGTATTTTACTATATATACTCATTTTACTGGTAAAAATAAGTGTAAAATGCAAAATTCCGGTGGGTGTAACAAGATGTCCGCTTCCCCCTTCTCACTGTATCCTTACTGTGGACGAGTACAGGGTGTAGCAAGATGGCGGCGACGAAACGTCACTTACTTTACATATTCTGACGGGTCGCCTAATCTGATGAAACACCGGCAACAGAGCTAATAAGGGGGCTGGAGGATCTCAGCTATGAGGAACAACTACAAAAAGTAGACTTATTCTCTGGAGAAGACACCCCAAGAAGGGAATATGATAGCGACATACAAATATTTACAATGTGATTCCACCATTGGGGATAAACTGTTTAACATAAGGCCACACAAAAAATTTGAACGAGAAGCGGTTCAATCTCAAACTGCATCAGGAGTTTTTTACTGTTAGAACGGTAAGGATGTGGAACTCCCTTCCACAGTTGGTGTTGTCAGCAGGAGAGTGTAAATTAATTCATGGAGTAGAGGAGATTAAGAGTGAATTTGATTGTGATATACAAATCTTTAAATGTTGACTTTAGGATTGTGAGAAAACTATTTATTTTTATGTCTCTAAAGAAGACATGGGGCCACACAATGAAGTTGGACAAGAAGCATTTCAATCTTAAACTGCGTAAAGGGTTCTTTAGTGTTCAGGCAGTGAGGATGTGGAGCTCCCTTCCTCAGTTGGGGGTGTCAGCGGCGAGCATAGATAAAGTAAAAAAAAACATTTTAGATGTGTTTCTAAGGCTCCATTTATATTTGACTTTTTGCATCTCAGGCAGAATTGCTGCAATTCTGCTCACAATCTCAAATCGCACTGCAATTGAAAAACGCAGGTTCGGGTGTCATTCACCTTCAATAGCACCTAAAACACAGTGTAGTTTTGGCACGATAAATCGTGCTACAATAGTGGCAAACTACAACGTTCAAAGCTTGTTGCTAAAAAGAAGTTCATACTCCTTCTTCGGCAACATGCTTTGCACTCTGTTGTTTGCTGTAATTGCCATGCGATTTATCGCACAATAATCACGGCAAAACCGCACCGCATGCTAGGTTCCTTCGAAAATAAATAAATAATATATATATTTTTTTTTTCCAGGTCATTCATTATGATCGAAATTAGTTATTTTGAATAAATTGGTAACTTTGGAAAAATGCAAATTCGTTATGTTCCATTCGTTTAGATGCGGTATTCATAAATTCGAACATTCGGAAATTCGAAAATTAAAAAATCCGAAATAATAACTAACTATTAAATTATAGGTATTGGAATTTCCTCTCAAATTTGGCTATTTCTGAATGTAACAAATTAATCTGAAGTTACGAATTATCCGAAATAACGAATGCCGCATCTAAATGAATGAAACATAAGGAATTAATAATAATAATATTAATGATAATAATAGTTTTCATTATTATTATTATTTATTGTTAATAATTTGTTACATTCCATTCGTTTAGATGTGGCATTCCTTATTTCGGATAATTTGTAACTTTAAATTTGTATTCGTTATGTTCACTAACAGCAAAATTTGAAAGAAAATTCCAAGACCTATAATTTAATAGTTAGTAATAGTTATTATTATTATTATTAGTTAGTTAGTTATTTAAAATTTTTGGGTTTTCGAATTTTCGTTCTTTTTGAATTTTCGGATTTTCATTCTTATTTTCGGATTTTCTAGTTTTCGGATTTACGAATTTTAGAACTTACAACATTTTGTTTTCAATAAAATTTGTTAAAAGGAATATTTCTAAATGAACGAGTTTGTCGAATTTCGTTGAAAAACAAATTTGAAACAAAACTAATTGCACATATCTAGTTGTTATGTGGGATATGAATACAGCCACACGCTCAGGTAGGTCTGGATGGACTGGAGTCTTTCTTCATCCTTACCAACTATAACTATATAGCTACATAACAAAACTGAAGCTACTTTTCAACACTGTGCTAGAACTGCATAACATTGAAAATTCAAAAATCCAAAATAATAACTAACTAATAATAACTAACTATTAAATTATAGGTATTAGAATTTCCTTTCAAATTTGGCTGTTTATGAATGTAACAAATTTATTCGAAGTTACGAATTATCCGAAATAAGGAATGCCGCATCTAAATAAATAGAAGGTAACAAATTAATAATAATAATGATAATCATAAAAAGCTTTCATTATTAACAAGAGGAGGTGTTTTATAGTCCATGGAGATAGCAGGGAGCAATGCTAACTGATAAAAGTCCAGAGGCAGAGAATATGGGAAGTTATCAGCTCACAAGATTCCTGGCTAGATGAACAAATCATTTTTTGCACTTCTCAAACGGATATAAAAAAAAACATTTTTAATGATTTATTTAACAGGCCAAAAAGCAGCAAATACAAGACAATGGGGGTTATTTACGAAAGGCAAATCCACTTTGCACTACAAGTGCAAACTACAAGTGCAAAGTGCACTTGAAATTGCACTGAAATTGCACTTGGAAGTGCAGTCGCTGTAGATCTGAGGGGCACATGCAAGGAACATAAAAAAACAGCATTTTAGCTTGCACATGATTGGATGATAAAATCAGCAGAGCTTCCCCTCATTTCAGATCTACCCCTCAGATTTACCGCGCACTGCACTTCCAAGTGCACTTTCAGTGCAATTTCAAGTGCACTTTGCACTTGTAGTGCAAAGTGGATCTGCCTTTCGTAATTAACCCCCATTTATTGTTAGAATTTACATACACTTTAAGTGCTAAAAGGAACCAAACCAGATATCACAGAAGTAATAAAGCATTCTGGGGACTCCCCAGTTATTTCCTCTTACAATCAGAGACTGAACATGTATAATCATCCTCTGTCATGTGATATAATGAAGTGTAATTCGGCTTACCTTGTCACTCCACCAAGTCACGGCTACATGGAGAGCATAGTCACAGCACACTTTAGGGTCAGCCCAGCTCTTCCAGGTGTTAAACGCTTCGATCAGAGAAGTGCCTTTCCTGGGAATAGCGAAGTCCATGATCATGGTGGTACCTCCTGCCACAGCAGCCTAGAAGGACAATAGATGGAAATTATCAATGTGGATCTGGCAGATTTTACCCCTCACTCCCAAAACCCAGCTGAAAGATTTCATTATGGAATTGATTAAAAAATGCTGAAATACACTATTACATAAACATATGCTCAGAGAAAATGCGTTTAAACTGTACATTTGGGATTGGCTAAAAGAAAAGCATAATTACTGTATCACTCACTTTTTTCCCCTTAAAATCAGGGGAAAATCGCGGGTGCGCGTTGTACGCGATCCCCCCCCCCCCCCCCGCTGTTTGTGAGCGGAGCGAGCCGGCTGCCGATATACATACATAGCCGAGTGTACTCGGCTAGGCTCGGCTAATTCCTCTCACAGTCACGCTCAGTCCCGCCCTATGATGGACATAACACAGGGACTGGGTGTGACTGTGAGCGGAGCTCGCCGAACCTAGCCGAACCTAGCCGAGTACACTCGGCTATGTATGTATATGGGCGGCGCTCGGCTCCGCTCACAGTCACACCCAGTCTGGGAGCCTACAAGAGGAGCCGAGAAGAGCCAAGAAGAGCCGGCTCTGTGTATGTCGGCGCTGGCGGCGCCATTTTCAAACTGCTGTGACACTGACAAGTCACTGCAGTTTAACTGCAGCATGAGCAGGGCTGCAGATGGACACTGACAAGGCTGCAAATGACACTGACAAGGCTGCAAATGACACTGGACAAGCATGCAGATGGACACTGATAAGGCTGCATTGATGGGCATTTAAATGTAAGTTTTTTTCCTTAAAATTGCCTCCTAAATTAGACATACAGCAGGGACCTGTGAGGATGCGCAGTGCGGCTCGCGCATGCGCAGTAGGGAACCAGGAAGTAAAGCTGCACGGCTTCACTTCCTTATTCCCTTACCGAGGATGGCGGTGGCACCGCGGGCTCCCTGGACAGGTAAGTGTCCATATATTAAAAGTCAGCAGCTGAAGTATTTGTAGCTGCTGGCTTTTAATATTTTTTTTTTCAGCAAACCTCCGCTTTAAGTCAGTACTAGGGAGTGATTACTAACTGTAGGGGGGGTGGGCTAGCTGTGTCACTACGCTGATCACTTCTCCCGATTACAGGGAGCTGTGATCACGGGGAGATGCTGTTTACATCAGCATCTCCCCGTTCGTCCTCTCCGTGAGGCGACTGCGTGTAACCCCGCGGCGATCGAGTCCGCGGAAACCGCGACCCGACTCACGGAGCACGCCGCCAGCGGCGCGCACGCAATGGCACGGCGGGGAATTTAAATGGACGTACCTGTAAATCCATTTGCCCAGCCGTGCCATTCTGCCGACAAAAATCGGCCTGCGCCGGTTGGGAAGGGGTTAAAGTGTAACATCCTGAGGAATAACATCTATTGATTGAAGTTTGATTTACATGTAAATGGTCATTTGGAGTGAGATTTGGCTTGGAGGACCCTGTTCAACCGAGGAGGTTTTTCCTTACATCATATGCCTGGTGGTCACTTTGTGGCCAGAGATATCTGGTGAGCAGATCTATGTGTCACTTCGGGTGAAGCACTGTTTACAAGGAATATGCACATTGCACTTTAGGAAGGCATGGTGTTGGAGTTACAGTGTACACAGAAGAATTACACCATCATAAAAGTATTCTTTTTTTATTATATAATGTTGCACTGATTTGGCACTATTTTTATGGTTTATGTGTTGTTATTAATTACATACCCACGCTGGTTTGGATGTTGTTATTTATATATGGTTTTGCACCCAATTTTTTCACTATTTAGGTCTACAATCTTGTCCCTGACATCCTTGGACAGCTCTTTGGTCTTGGCCATGGTAGAGAAATTGATTGATTGCATCTGTGTCTTTTATACAGGTAACAAGCTGAGATTAGGAGCACTGCCTTTAAGAGAGTGCTCCTAATTTCAGCTCGTTATCGGTATA